>CM070542.1:48384678-49584678 GCA_036346415.1 Raddia guianensis | reverse complement strand
AGTCGACTGTGTTACCGATTCCTGTAGTGAATAAAACCAGAAGATACAACTCAACTATTTCATGTTGTTCGGACACTGAGGGACGACGCCACACAAGATGTTGTGGAAATGGTGCTACAATGTCTAGCGGGAGATCATCGGTATGAGCAGTGGCGGAGTCAGGACTTTCGAAGAGCATGGGCACGACCTAAACTAACGCGTAGACTACTAAAGAATGCTACCACATCATATATATATATATAACACAAGCGAATTTGAGACACATATAATCAATTTTCACTCAAATCATTGTCTAACAATATTTCACATAAATAAAATGAGAAAAAGCATGATAAATACATGAATTAATAGAGGCCAACCACATAAAAGAGGCATCGAACAAGTCCAAGTAGAAACTGTGCAATAAAAATCATATGGGTTAGCATTTGATTTTCACACCGTATAACTTAAAATTACAATCACAACTAGTCAATTTTCACATCTGTGACGCAGAGCTCGCGAGCTCGGCAGCGCCGCCACCTCCCCAATCGCCTTCCTCCGTCGCTGCACGAAGAGAGGGGGAAGGAATCCTCCGTCGATGCACAAAGAAACAGAGATTGATAGGGAGGGAGAGGGATGGAGGTGGGAGGAGAAAAAGGAGGAGAAGGTGCCGCTCGTCGCTCCCTCGCTGGCACCGCAACCCGCTGCCGATGCCTCCGTGCGCTGCCGTGAACCGCCAGGTGAATACCTCAGGAGGCGGGATTGCGTTGGTGGAGGGGCAAAGCCGCAGCGCCGGAGAAGGGGCGAGGCACGCCACCGTGTGCCTCGGGGGTGAGGAGACCGCGTCGCCGCTGCTGTTGGGGAAGGGGTGCATCGCCGGTGAGGCCGTGAGGGGCGGAGGCGCGGAGGCCGTGAGGGGCGGAGGCGGCGGAGGCCGTGAGGGGCGGAGGGCGGAGGCGCGGAGGCCGTGAGCCCGTGAGGGGCGGAGGGCGGAGGCGCGGACGCGGAGGCCGTGAGGGATGGCTGGGATCGAGTGACCGAGTGGGCCTTCCTCTTTTGGCCCAAATGTACTCAACTCAGCTCTATATACCAAGGTACTATAAGAAGCATTTGGGCCGGGAGCCTGGGCCTGGGCCCAGGGTGGCCGGGCCTTGGCTCCGCCCCTGGGTATGAGCTAGAAAATACTTCGTATCGCTTCATTCCACTTCCTTATTGTCAATTTGCACCAACCGAAGAGGAGAACGATCCTACTGCCGTCCATACGCGGAGTATGCCGAGTTTGAGTGTTGCTTGTACGATACACTTCGTTTATAGTACAAAGCTCTAGAGGGACAGTGTGTGGAACTAGCAATGGAAGTGGACGAGTGTAAAGCTGAGGTGAAGGAACTTCAGAAGAAACTGGCCGAATACCAACAAAATAAAGAAGGCCAGGAAGAAATTGCTGCTTAGAGAGAGGATCTTGATGATGAACGTGAAGCTTTGGACAAAGAAAGAGCAGAATAAGAAGAAAAGAAGGACTTTGAAGAAAAAGCTGCCATGCATGACAATGAAAAGGAAGAGTTGCTGATGGAGTGGACCAAACTACGTCGAGAGGCTAGGCGCAACCTTGAAATTTCTGAAGCCTTGACAAGAAGCAAGCAGGAGCTCACTGATGCTTAAAGAGACCTTGATTTGATGAAGGTTGAGATGACAGAAGAATATGAGCTGATCACGTTGTGTACCTGTAGGACACGCAACGCTACTGCTGGCAATGACGAGGAGGAAGACCCTGAGGAACGTGTTCATGAACAAGGCTCTAGAAATTCCATTTTGGCTGGTCCTACCCAAATTTAGATGCTAGTAATTGGTCAGGCAGTTTGTTAGTTTTTCATCGCAGATCGTATTTTAATAAAAGTTTCTTGAAACAGACCGTATCAAGTTTTGACATTTGTGATACGGCTGTTTATTAAATGTTTTAGTTGCTTGAAACAGACCATATCACAGTTTGCTTGTTGTGTTAGTTGTAGAACGTTGAAGCTACGTCATGGTGAAGCAAGAAATGAAGATGGGTGAGGCCCGGATGTGGTGGACTTTGTGGCTAGGCCATGGTGTGGCATGGAGATAAAGACGGGTGAGGCCAAGTAGTGTCAGACTTTAGGGATAGGTCATGGTGAGGCATGTGCTGAAGGCGAGAGGGGTCAAAAGGTTGTTGTGACCGAACGGACAAGAGAATAGAGCGGGAGCTTATGCATTGGTAAATTGGTGCACGTTTTAGGTCCTACCGGATCGGGTCTGGTGAGGCTATTTTGTTCTTGAGCTGCACCTTGTGCACAATTTTCGATGTGGTTCATCAGAAAATGTGTGCTTATTGGTGATGCACTAACTTGCAGATGATCAGCTTGTTGGATGCACATGTTTCATGTTGAAACTTGAAAAAATAATTGTTGAAACTTAAAAACTCACCGTTGAAACAATATGATCGTTTAACGAGTAAGATTCAACAGACGAAACACAAGTTTCACATATGCGTACCCGAGGTTCCATCTACAAAAAGATGATGCACCTCCTCCTTGCCCTCTTCTTCACCCAGATCCGTTGAGCCTCTATGTTGTGCTCCGAATTCAATCATCAAAAGCCTACCAAGATCACTGTTGCTCTTTCTTACGGGATGGAAAGAGAGGCAAAAAGACAAAACAAGAAAACAAAGAGACAAATACAGCAGTGGCACAAGTGTGCGTTGGAGAGGGAGATGGACTAGTGGCGGCATCGGTGAGCTTTGATGTCATCAATCAGCCTGTGTAGTTGCTGCTTTGTTGTGAAAAAGAAATGAAGCTACAAGCAAAGCAGCAGCGAGTAGCTCACTCCGAACATGAAGTCCATCCAAGAAAAAACATCGCGTCTGTGGCATCGTATGTGCACTCACGTGGGTGTTCGCAAGGTGGCATGGCTACATAGAGGTTACGGAATCCTATCCGATGGCGCTTTTTGTAGCGCGTGGGATCCTATGGGTCATGGTCCCAACGACGGCAAGTATAATCAATTGGACGACCTGCCAAAAGAGTTTCCCTAATTAAAAATACATTATCGACGAGAGGGTTATAATTATCTTATATACCAAGCATAAAACATTTTGAGTTCTGCTCGTAGTGCTGGTACAAGGATCATTTTGACATCAAAGAAAACATATCGGATATCTACACAGACATATCCATTAAGAAATCAAGACAAGATTTTTGGTATATACAATATGATATATGTGCGTTTTGAAATCAAAGATAAAAAATTCAAATATGTATTATTATTGAGAATGGACTGCCCCATGCTAGCTAGGTTCCGGTCACCTTCATAGCCGCATGAGATTTCAGTCACCTTCACGACCACATGATTCGCATTGAGATCCATGCTTCATCTCCACCCAACACCTAAAGCTATTTTTACAGAAACACCCTTATAGTTTTTTATGAAAAATGATCAGGCACTTCTTCTTCCTTCTGTCTCCCTCCTCTTCTCACCCGAGTCGGCTGCCACCCGGCTGAACCCGTTGCGGCAACCACACCCACTCACTCGATGCGTAACCACAACGACGTAGCCTAGGTGTGGTCGGCACGATTCAGCGGAGGGCCTGTGTGGCTCAGGTGCGGCGTGTGGGGCATGAGTCTGCGTGGTCACCGTCCGTGGCATAGTCGGGTGGCAGCCTACTCGGGTGAGAGGAGGAGAATGGAAAGAGGAAGAAGAACGATCTGATCGTTTTAAATCTTAAAGTTGAGAGTTTTTTGTGCAAAAATACCATGTGATGGCCGGTTTGGTCGAAGCTTAAATCTTGATGTGGATCCAATGGTCGCGAAGGTAACTGGAACGCCAGCTATCTTTTGTTGCTTCTTGCGTGCGACACCGGAGAGATACATGCAATATGCAACTCATCATCATGATAGAGCAAAAACCTTAGCACTTGCTGATTTGATTGGTCGATATCAGGCATATTGAAGATTCAGATGACCAAGGGAAACTGTTTTTCACCTGAGTGAAAGACACTGTCAAAGAAGGGAAAGGGGTCTTCTGGAGGTGGTGGAAAAAAGATCGGTGACAACGGTTATAGTAAAGCATCCAAGTCAATGAACGTTTGCAACCATTTTCATGGACATCCACACTGTAAGAGTGGTCGTCGTGGTGATGACCTGTCAAGCGATGCTGACAGCAATAGGCAGTCAGTTGATACCAACAACAACTTGAGCAATGACAAACTGAACTTTGGGGGTTCAAATGATAAGAGCAAGATCAAATGTTTCAATTGCAATGTATATGGACACTATGCATCCGAGTGCCGAAATTGAGATCCATGTGGAGGATACCCCGGTGTTGTGATGAATATATATGACGGTGTTTTACTTTGATGAGATTTTAAATTACTTTGGTAGAGCATTTGTCAAAATGGGTGTTAAATTTGAAATAGTGTCCGATGGTGATGGATAGTGTCCGACGGATTCGTATCTGACTGATTGTGCGGCTAATTGCATTCCGATGATGTTGATGCATTTGATTCTCGATGATGATGATATTTGTGAAGCTAACATTGAAGGAGAAGGTAAGTGTTCTGTTTGGACTCATCTCTGTGTTGCAGGTGCCGATGGGTACGTGGCTGACGCTGTTCGTGGAGGTGAACTGGAGGTTCGAGCGTCCAGGGGCGTGCAAGCGACCGGATTCGGTATCTGGCGGTCACAAGAGATGGTGTGGATGAAAATATTCACTGTGGAACGATCTGAGACAACTGGAGACTGGGTGGTCACTTGGTGTCGAAGCGGGACTAACAGGTGGGTCCAGGCATGGTCTGGCGATCAGGATGCTGTGAGGAAGGTGCGAGGATGCTTCTGAAGGAATATGGCGCAAATATTCCTTTTCGGGAGTGAGTGAGTAGGGTGTGTGTATGTGTGTTGTACACCGTTCATCCTCAGATCGAGGGTGGACGCAACCACTAGGGTTTAGGGGGTCTCACCCCTGAGGCAAAAAATAGAGGGGAAGGGGAGCACCTTCTCCTCACCCTTTCAGATTAGTGAAAAGGGTGTGTGGGAGAGAGAGAGTGGCACCTGCGAGTGCTTTTGGTCGCGAGAGCGGATTGTAATCTTGCAACAATCAATGCAATGAAACCTCCGTTCTTCAAGTTCATGATTCATTCTTGCTAGTAAATATGTTTTGATCTTATTGCTTTGGTGTTTTTAGTTGCAACTAGTTTATTTGCCTCCCCCTCCTTCTTTATGCTTCTGATCAGTGATGTCTTGAGGGCTCTCATATGATTTTATATCTCTTTTGCACCGTAGGATTGACTAGACATCAAGTTTTTCATCAAGTTGCATATCTGTACAAAAATTGTTATTCGCGCAGCTATCAGTGTTTGAATTTTAGGAACCTCTAGGAAAATCACTTTTGAGTGATTCTTGTTGAAGACGATGTGTTACTCATTTATATATCCACCGTAAGAATTTGTAGTCATGTTCTTGCACCGTTTGGGAGTAATGAGATGAACACCGAGCTCCAAACTTTCTGCTCGATGATTCTGACAGCTTGTGGTGTTTGATTTTTCATGCTTGTTTTGCAAGGCGTTTTGAGGAGATTTTTGTTAGAGTGCTTCACGACTCATTTGTTCATAGGGATAAAAATTCACACAAATTTTGAAGCACCAGAAACCCACCATATCTCTGCTCCAAATGAGAACAAATTCTAGAGAATCTGATTTTGTTTTTCTGAAATTGGCTTTAGTGATTTGACTTCACGTGCTTTATTAAAGCAATATTTGAATTGATTCCTTTCTCTTTGAACTCTTGACAAACAGGATTGTGATTGGCAAAATCCCCACATATTCCCCGTAGCTCTCATGCTAGGGGTACACATAGTTGTCGAAGTTGTTCATATTTTGAAAGGATAATGAGTTTGAGGAGCACCGGTGCGAAGAAAAATTTTCAAGGCTCCCATTCATCCCCCTCTGGTCATCGTAGCGGGTTTTCAACCTCATCGTAATCGAGATTGGTGCAATGAGGAGGCGAAACTCATCCATAAAGACGATGATCTCATCACGCATCTGTAGAAGATACATGATGTGGTGGTTTTGATTAAATAGGAGGTAATGTCGAGGTCATGTGTTGAGGGGGAAACACAAGCTACATCCATACCAAAAGTGGTACTTGGACAATGGTTCAAGCAACCACATAACAGGGCAGAGGTCATTGTTCGAAAAGTTGGATAAGAGTTTTCAAGTACAAGTCCAATTTGGTGATGGATCATGGATCTATTGTGGAGATCATGGGAAAGGGGTCAAATCTTCTCCGGTGCAAGAGCAGAGAACATCGATCGTGCGCTCTCTAAGATATATTTTGTATGAGTCTCACCAAGAACGTCATCAGTTTAAGAAAATTTGTTGAAGATGGGTGCAGAGTGATCATGCACCAAGAAGATCTATAGGTCTATGAGCGAAAAAGAAAGCTTCTAATGAAGGTAAAAAGTCCAAAGATGGGTTATATACGATTCAGTTGAACATATTAGCAATGAACATGATTAACAATAAGTGTATGAAGAGATTGTGCTACATGATATATTTAAACAGAGTATCAAGTGCAACTCCAACCGACCTATCAGATGTGGTGGGGATAGATCTTTTCTGTGGCATAGAGGAGGAAGCTAATATAGGGAAGGAGATGATAATGACACCATTGACAATGTTTATTCCAACATAGTTTGGATGACCATGTCACCATCAAAGAGGTTCATGTTGAATTTCAACTCGTTTAAAGTGTTGTAATATATAATAATAATAATAATAATAATAATAATAATAATAAGAAGAAGAAGAAGAAGAAGAAGAAGAAGAAGAAGAGTGTATGCTAAGGTGTGCAAAGAGACATATTCGCCAAGCCATTGGGTTGTAGTGACAAGTTCGAGGAGACGCGTCAGAAGATTAGGATCCAAATCAAGGAGTGATTGTTAAATCTAATCTTGATATGGTAATAAAAGTTTGTATAGTTTGAGTATGAATAGGTTTCGTAGTTCATATGAAAAGTAAAAGCCTTGGGATAGAGAAGGTTTAGAATTAGTAGTATTTATTCTAGTAGAAGTCTTTTTTTTTAGTATAAATATATGAGAAAACCCCACAGATTTAGCAAGCGCAAAAGTAGAGCGAAAACTAACCAGGTTCACCACACAAGGACACATATATATATGTTATAAGTTACATATAATTTTTAATTGTTGATAATTTAGTACCACAACATCCAATGAAGATGAACAGTGATAAAAGCAGCAACAAAATACGAAAATGCTTACAGAAACGAAGAAACTAAACAATAACCATGGACAAAAGTTGGCATAGATTGGTAAAATTGATCGTCGGACTTCAATGACCTATAAAAAGAGAACATAATTAATTAAAATGACAAATAAAAATTGTATTATAATTAAATTTATAAATATACAAATGCTACCTTTTTAGTATTTTCTTTTTTTCAAATTTATAAAGCGATGAAGGAAAACATGATCAGTGACTCTTTTCATTTCTTCTTTCTCCACATAACAAATTAAATTATCACTCATGAACTCATCACCAAGGCGATTGCGCAAATATGTTTTTACTATTCTGATGGCCGAAAAACATCTCTCAATCAAGCAATACCAACACTAATTTCAAAAGTCTATGAAACAAAGGATAGCATATATGCTTCATTGTCTCCACCATTTTATCTACGAAAATTGACCAATAGTCTGTATGTCAGAGAATCTATCATCTGCTCACACATCAACAATGTACAAGCAAAGATTATGGTTAAGATCTCTCAATTCCGAAGAACTAAAATCATCTAGATAGAGTTTAGCTAAGCTCATTAGATTCTCCATATTGAAATCATGAAATGAGTCTTTTGGACTCAAAGAAGCAGACCAAACAAGCAAGTTTGATGTGGTCTCGTTGAAGCGATTATCAATCTCTTAACATAGGCAATAAAAAACCTGATTAAAACAATCCACTTCAAAATGATGCCTATTGGTAATCTCTGTTCTTTGTCATTTTTTCTTTGGATAATGTAGTTTGTTTCCAACTTTGAAATAACATGTTTATCACAAAAGGCATAAACTTCACATAGGACATATTTCCATCCTTCTCTTCTATGATTGTACAAATGCAATCTAGTTAATTTAACACATTTGATGGCATTCACAATATGCTGGTCCTTCCTTTGCAATGCCAATGACAAAGTTTTTGTGGTTATAAACATAGTCAACATTGGATGCAAATAGAAGACAAAATCAAATGTCTAAAAGTATACTAAAAGACCATATGCTTGATCTCTATTTGTTCTATCTTTATCTTCTCTTCCAGAAATTTTAACACTTTGATTACCATGTGAACCAAACTATTAAGAGCTTTCTTTTGAGAATTTTATCAAGTATCTTCGGGCCTTTGAAGACATTGCTCTTGATTTATCACCGTCCCAGTTTGATATAGTCCACAACCTAAGACCTTATGTACTTGTTCATGATTGATATTTTTAATCATGTCTTTGTCTTTGAAGATCCATCCATAACATGCAACAAGAGAGACAACATGTTAAAGAAATTACTTATCATTTTGTGCTTTCTTACAATAGCCACAACAACTAAATGAAACTAGTGTGCAAAGCAATGAACATAATATGATGTATTCTCTCTCAAAATCAGTGACTTCAGGCCATTAAAATCACCTCACATATTACTAGCGCCATCATATCCTTGGCCTCTAACTTGCTTCAAGCTCAGCTTATATTCTACAAATAGAGAATCAATGCTAGACTTGAGATAGGAAGCTGTTGTCTCTTTTACATGAACTAGGCCAACAAAGCTCTCTTTCCCAATTCCACGGTTATCAATATAACTCAATACAACTGCCATTTGTTCTTTGCAAGGGACATCCCTGGATTCATTAACTAACAAACAAAAATAATCATGTCTAATTTATTTGAGAATTGACTGTAATATCTACTTTGCAAAACAATAAGAAATTTCCTTTTGAATTGGAGGTGATACCATGAGACTATTGCGAGCAATATTTTTGTCTGGTTTATATTTGCACTCGTGAATTTCTAAGAAGTTATCTTTGTTATATGACTCTTTTGACTCATCATGACTTCGAAAAGCTAATCCTCGTCTCAACAGCAGTCTAGCAACATCAATTGAAGACCTTAGCCGCGAGTAAAATATATGCAATCTTAGCGGTTTCACTCAGTGTTTGGATAGCTACATCAATGTGACGCTCTATTTTCAAGAGGTCATCACATTTTTGCAGTGTTAGATTATAAATGTTACCAACACCGCATACATGTTATTTTAGTATGCTTTTATGCCAACTATTCCATCCGTGTATAACAAATGCTTCATAACCAGCTTCGTTCCTATTGCGGTCCCTAAATAAGAAACAACAATGGCAATAGGCTCATCCTTGGATTCACTGTACTCAAGCCAATTTCCAAACTCATTAATTCAATCGGAATTAAACCTTCTATTTTTTTTAACCCAAAACGATGTATATGGAAAATTACAAGTGTGAGGTTGGTAAGGCCTAATTATCCAAGTATTTTCTCCTTACCGCATCTTTTTGGTTAGGATGATAATCATCTATTCCTTTCCTTTTGACCGGATCAATCTAGATCTCCTCTTCCTAATTGAGATCTTCTGGACGTGGATTCCTAGCAATAACATTAGCATTACTTTTTGGCTCTTTTCTTATTACTAACTAAACCTGATCATTGGCCGGGCTGGACTGGGTTTCCGGCCAGGCTTGAAAAGGCCCGGTCCCCGTGAGATCAAGCCCGAGCCCGGCCCGTCACATCGGACTTCAGTTTCGGGCCCTAACCCGATTCGCAGCTCAAATGCCCGGCCCAAAACTCGGAAGCTCAGCTCGGTCACGGCTTGCCTCGCTGTTTCTTCGGGCCCGATGACTGGGCTTCAGAGAGAGGCCCGAACCCGGCCCGATGCACCAATCTGGCGGGGCCGGGCTGCCCATGAACAAGTCTATTACAAACCTGTCCATGTCAATGTCTCACAACCTACGAAGCGTGCAAAGATTAATTAGTTATTACCATATTCTATACTAATATAAGCCGTAATATTTGTTAATACTCTATCATCCTAATTAAAAAATATAGCCCTAAGCCATATATGCATGGATGGAGCGCTGGACGTTGGAGCACAAAGATAAAATATTAGCAATATGCAATTAGATTAACACTAATCCTAGATTAGTGATTGAATAACATATATACATACCAACAGATCGAAGACGTCACAAGTTACAAGTTGCTGAATTGCGATCTACTGATCTGGATTCTTGAGCAACAAACCGACAGGACAAGTTGATTTCCTGATGGTAGAACCCTTGCACAAATGTGATCCCCACCGACCACCGATGACCGACAAGGCGACATAACCAAATGCACACAATTCACACCACACGCACACCACACACCACACTCACAAACGTGGGCGTCTAGCGCATACACATAACCAGATAAGAGGCCCAAAGTCTCTTTGCGTGGGAACTTAATTCCTTTGAGCTTTCCCTTAATTAGTTTTCTAGTAAGCTAATACGGGCGCAGGTCTAGTTAACGTTCAAGAAGAATCCCCACCAGACTTCTCGTTTGTTGGTTGGGATGGGATCTTCGGAGAGAAAGGAAAGCCCTGAAACAAAGTGAGCCTACGGGAGGGATGCCTCAAAGCCTGTGAAGCAAGTTCTAAAGATAGTTTGAAAGATAACTGTGGAAAAGGTTTTGACCTGCTAGTCAGATTGCCCCATTAAGGGTGTGTTACGCCAAAACGTTTCAAAGCCTTACCCCGGGTGCTTATGCTTTGTGCACAATTCCAGCCCAGGTTTGGCCAAGTTGTTTGCACGTGCCACACGCTGCACCTTCTTATTATGACGAGTCTCCTTGCTATTCTCATCAAGGTCATTCCTATTGGGATTTTACTCTTATCTCAACGGTGTTAGAGTGGCTTTTGCCTAAGCTGCCTTTCATGAGTGCCTCGGGATTTAATCCCGGGTGTGCCAATGCAGAGAATAAATCTCACAAAAACCCGTGCCGAGCAAAGCTCGAACACTGGCTGACTGGTCGTATGACAATGGGCGCAACCACTGCGCCGAGACGCAGTCCTCGTCATAAAGGATTCTAAGAGACCAGGAGTCATGCTCTGGTGCTCGCTGTTGTTTATTGCACAGGACCATCAAACAACTGTACAGGCATCGCGATGCATTAGAGAGGAAACAAGGAATGATCGAATGGCAAGGAATCATCTAGGCGTTGTTCGTTTCGGCGTTTCGTCGCGTTACCGCGCGTACGCGACGCAACGTTACGCGCAAACGAACATGGCCCTAATGGGCTAGTCAGCTTGGCGCTTGGGTCTTAGTGGGGGTGCATAAAAAAATCGTGGGTCCAACTTCCTGTCCAAGCCCATGGACCTCTTGAGCTCCGCCCTAGCGATTTACAACAACTTATGCATGACATCAAAATCTGCTTTATTTTTCACATATGTGTTCTTGCTATAGTTAGATCAGAGATGTGAGTTTAATAAAAACGTACGTCGCTGGTTCACGTTGCCATATGAGCTACAACAGGGGTTCGACGTGACGAGCTACAGCGAGAGAGTGAACTGTGATTTCCGGCTGGTGGAACGGCGCAGCACACTACTACGGATCGGGGCTTCCAAAGCGGCCCATCACAAGCGGTTCGCTTTAACCCGCTTGCGACCCGATCGCCACAAGCGGTTCGTGGCCAACGGGTGGGAGGGTGGCGAGAAAGGGCATATGCAAGTGGTTCGTGATAGAAACCGCTTGCAGAGATATCACACTATAAGCGGTTCATATCACCAACCGCCAATCCTTCTAAGCGGTTCGTAATACTGAACCGCTTATAATATAAGATCTGTGCAAGCGGTTTGTATCACGAACCGCTTGCATATGCTTTTTTCTTTCCGCCAAATTTTAACCCTTTCTTCCTCCCCGAGCGAGCTCTCGCAGATATGTCGACGGGCCGAGCTGTTCATGCAGGGGAGGTGCTGCCAAAATTTTTAATTGGCTAATAGCTCCAAATTAAGGTTTCCAAGGTAAGTAAATATGGTCTCAACATCATTTTCATGTAGACATTGCTTATCTTTTTGCATTGATGTGGAGAAATATTAAATAATCTTGTTTGAATTGAAGTGTGTTTGTTTTGCTATAGCTCTCTCTCTCTTAATAATTTGAGGCAAGATATAGATCTATTGGGGGTTTTAAGTCTCATATTAGTTTTGTATCCTTTTTTGATGATGTATAAGATGTTGAAATTAGTTGGTAGGGGTGATTATTTGTTTTAGAGAGCAAGATCTACCTTGGTGCCTTAGCTAGCTCTCCCTTCTAGATCTTTTGGGCAATGTGCTGATCTATTGGATGGTTTTAGTTTCACATTAGTTTAAAATAGTAGGTAGGGTGATTATTTCAATTGCTATAGAGCTAAATAGATGTAGGTTTTTTGCTAGGTAGGTAATAATTTATGGGAGGTATGAAATGTAATTAAAAATATTTTTGAAAAAAGTTTTTTAATTTGTGAGATTTAGTTGGTTTAGCTATAAAAATCAAGAAAATTTAGAGGTAATTAAAAAATATAGCAATTAGTTATTTCGAGTTAAATATTTCAATTTGAAAAATATAACAAGTGTTCTTATTAATTTAATTGGTGCAGATGAACCGGCAATGGATGTATGCGGATCATCGGACAAGGGAGTTCATCGATGGCGTGAATGCTTTTCTTGAAGTCGTATTTCGAGACTTGCCTCCAGGAAGCTTCGTACGGTGTCCGTGCGTAGATTGCAGGAACGAGAAAGAGCACTCAATGCGAGGACAGATACAGGGCCACTTGTTGATGAGAGGTTTCATGCCGAACTATACATGTTTAATTACATTGCTTAAGGCATCTGATGGCACACTATATATTGTTTAATTACATGTCATAACTGTTGCAATATATAAATAGGTTTCACTGGATCCTTATAATCATAAAGCTTGACCAAAGCATGATCATCGTCCAAGATTCACGGAGAAAACCGCAAAAGAAATACCAGTGGATAATTAACCTCCTTAACAAGGCGTTCCTGAGCTTTCAAGAGATTCAGAAAGGACGTTTTAAGAAGGAATTCGATGTCAAGCTAAGCGGTAGAGTGCGCTAAAACGCACGTAATTGCCCTTTGTCAATTAATATTTCTTGTTATTACTGATCTGTAATTGCCCCGCATCGACCATAGGTAAAACAACAATCTGCGGGAAACAACCTATGTGGCTACTATGTCTATATCCAAATGATGTGCCACGGCGAGCTTGAGCCTCAAACTCCTGAAAAGGTTCGTATATATATGCACGCAACCATGCATCTAGCAACAACTTAATAACGTTCTTATGTGCTCCATTAATTTACATTATGGGTGCATGTATTTATTTATTTTTCACTTTAATTTAATTGGCAGCCCGACATGGATAAACACACTGAAGTGTTACCACATCATCGGGTGCTCGCATTACGAGAACAACTATTCGGCTTTATTCTCGATGAGGTCATTAACCCCCAAGGCGAGTTCCATTATCGAGATCCATATTCCAACACGGACGAACTAGGGACGACTTCTACGTCGTCAAAGAGCGTCAAGAAGAGTAGTGCAAGAAAACATTGAACTGTTTTGTCCATTTTGCAGAATGTATATTAATTATAAACTTTGTAAATTTGGTCGGTGCATATAAAGTGTACATTATTACATGTATTATCTAATATATTTAAGCTTGTTTGATCGCTAATTATATGCTCATCCTATATGTATTTAAATTTAAACGACAAATAAAAAAAACTCCTGCTGAAATATATATTTAAATATCTATTTATGCGCAAGGCCCTGAAATGAACCAGGCGGTAAACGTACTACACGTCTGCGAAAGCGGTTTTTGAACCGCTTGCGGAGATGCTACTCTACAAGCGGTTCGTGCCTCCAACCGCTTGCACAGAGCTCCCACGTGGCTCGCCAAATTTCCATCGCGCCATCGCGATCGCGAATCGCTTGCGAGGGGCATCACTAGCGGCTTTGGGAGCCGCTTGTGATGCCCCTCGAGCATCAGTCGCGGTTGCCTGCAAGCGGTTCTAAAACCGCTTGCACAGGCCTTACGAGCCGCTTGGAAAGTCCCGATCCGCAGTAGTGGCAGCAACTACCGGTTGTTCGGCATTTCCGTGGCTGAGCACGGTGGCGAGAAAATGGGTAGCCATCAGATGGAACATATGGTACGTATATATTAGCAGATGGTATTTAATATGGGATTAAATAATTTCCTAGTAAAAACCTTCTTTTTAATAAAAAATGGAATTAATTGCTCTCTCCAAATGTTTCAAATTATTGGGTACGTATGTAAGTTTTAATTAGAAGGCTCGTACACGCAAAAATTAGCACAATTTCACAAATCAAGTCCTACGGATCTAAGAAAGGGAGCATAGACCCGAGAAACAGACAAGAACGTCCTGGCCAAAACTTCACTCTCGATAAGTGAATTTGTCAAAATGTAATTCTGCCATGTTGTCATAGACACAGATGTAACCACATGTTATTGAAAAAATAAATGCTATTTTAGCGAAAGTCATTTGTTTAGAGTGCCATTTTGATAATTTTTTTTCATGTTAAATCTGATATAGCATAACAGTATTGCATAACAGATATTATTGGTAGACAAACAATTCGATAGACCGGCATAGAAATTACATAGACCATAACATCTGATGAGAAGAAACGAAACGAAAACAAAGGAGGAGGCATGAATATTCGATAAATATATAATGGTGTAGAAGCCGATCTATCCACGGGTGCATATGGTACGTATATATTAGCAGATGGCATTTAATATGGGACTAAATAATTTCCTAGTAAAAAATTTCTTTTTAAATAAAAAAGGAATCAATTGCTCTCCTAATGATGTTTCAAATTAATGGGTACCTATGTAGGTTTTAGAAGGCTCGTACACGCAAAGATTAGCACAATTGACAAAGCGAGTCATACGGATCTGAGAAAGGGAGCCTAGACCCGAGAGAAACAAATAAGAGCGTCCTGGACAAAACGTCACTCTCGATAAGTGAATTTGTCAAAATGTCATTCTGCCACATTATCACAGGCATATATGGACCCACATGTTATTGAAAATAAATGGTATTTTAGCAAAAGTCATTGGTTGAGAGTGCCATTTTGACAATTTTTTTTCATCTTAAAGCTGACATAGCATAAAAGTATTGCATAACAGATATTATTGGTAGACAAACAATTCGATAGACCGGCATAGAAATTACATAGACCATACAGAGCATCTGACGAGAAGAAACGAAACGAAAACAAAAGGAGGAGGCATGAATATTCGATAAATATATAATGGTGTAGAAGCCGATCTATCTTTCGGACAGTGCACACGATCATATCCACGGGTTGTCCCTGCGGATCCCGGCGCGCTGCTCAGGCGTGAAGTCGTCGTCGATTCCGAACATGGCGCGGATCTCGCCGGGCAGCTTGCCCTTGATCAGGCCGGCGACGCGGCGGCTAGCGAGGTCGACGAGCCCGTCGATGTTGAGGTCGTCGGCCGCGACGAGTATGTCGTAGAGCAGCCCGTTGCCGACGTCGATGAACTTCTCTTCCCACTCGCTCGTCGGCGTCTCGTCGGCGCTGCCGCCGTCGTGGTCGGTGGAGCCCGTGGGCGCGGCGTGCTTGGTAAGGTACTCGACGATCTTGGCGAGCGGCTCGCCGGAAATGTTGAGGAGCATAATACCACGGCCACGCTCGCTCATAGGGACGATGCTCGTGGACAGCGCGGCCAGAGCGATGAGGAAGCGTTGCCCATCCGAGCTGACCAGCGTGAACGTCTTGTCGTCGCACTGCTGCAAGGCATTGCTCCCGATCACCGCAGCCACCTTCTCCGCCGCCATTTGTGGAGAGTCTACCATGAAGCCCTAGCTAGCCTAGCAAAGATCAAGAAAATGGGTGCGAGAGGACCAGGATGGATGCAACAATGGAATTCTCTAGGGGTTTATATAGGGTGGCCGATGAATATTCCTTTGTCACCAGAGCGCCAAACCCTAACCCTAGCTCCTTGCTGGGCTGGGCTGGGCTCTGCCCTGATGGGCCTCCAATCCATGGCCCCGGAAAAAGTCTACTTTACCTCTCTCTACTATTGCCTCGGTTTGGTTTTCCTCCCTCTACTCCAAAACCGGGTAAATTACATCTCTCTACTTTTCATACAGTGCAAATTACCTCCCTCTACTTTTTATACTGGACAAATTACCTCCCTCACTTGAAACCATTCCGGTTTTGAGTGATTTGGCGTCCTAATCAACTGGTTTTTGACTAATTAAATTTTAAAAAATGATAGAAAACTTAGAAAAATAAATAAAAACATTTTAAGTATATAAAAATATGTAAAATCCAAAAAAGAAATAAAAATATGATATTTGTGTACAAACCTATATTCTATTTTTTTGTTTTCTTTAGCTTTCTATAATTTATTTTCTCAACAAAAATGAGTTTTGTTGATGTGGCATCATAATCTTAAGGAAATAAATTATAGAAAATTATAGAAAACTCAGAGAAACAAAATAAAAGTATGAAAAATCCAAATATTTAATAAAGTGGTGCTTGCATATAAACATACATGCTAAAAATTATATACATGTTTGAGATTTTTTTTATTAAAAATACCTCCAATCATAAATATGAATTTTGGCTTATAGGTTTGTACAAGAATATCATATTTTTAATGCATGTTTGGATTTTACATTTTTTATAGGTTTAAAATATTCTAATTTTATTTTTCCTGAGTTTCCTATAATTTTTTAGAATTTAATTAGTCAAAAACCCGTTGATTAGGACGCCACATCACCCAAAACCGGAGTGGTTTCAAGTGAGGGAGGTAATTTGCATGGTATGGAAAGTAGAGGGAGATAATTTACCCGGTTTTGGAGTAGAGGGAGGAAAACCAAACCGAGGCAATAGTAGAGGGAGGTAAAGTAGACTTTTTCCGCCTTGCTAACTACTGTTGGCTACAGCTACAATGGTGGTGTATGTTGAGTGTTAACAGAATGAATAATATCCTTATAAGAAACAATAAATAAATATGAATAATAACCTTATAAGAAACAATAAATAAATATATGAAACTTGACCATAAATGGATATGAGAATGGTGGTTTTCCCACACTATAAAAATAATCTCCTATTTCTAGATGGCAAAAGTCGTCGATACTGAGTTCAAAACTGTCATTAGATCATAGTCATCTTTTTGTATCTTATTGATATTGTAATACATGGACGACTCTGATACTTTGTAGCAATAGTAGCAGTCACTCTAAATCACTATAATTTTGAAGTAAAAAAATGTTTTAAAGTGTAGTGTAAATTATGAATGTAATTTAGAGGGAAGCATAGTGGGAGTAGGTATATATAGTGAAAGGAAGTGGAGGAATAATGTGTCTGATGTATATGCTCTTATAGTATTGGACTGGTAAGCATTCATATCTGACACTCTATTCTCCCACTCCATCTCATTAGTAGCTACTCTCTCTCTATCGTTTCCTCTAAAGTTCCTTCACAATTTACACTATACTTTTAAAAGATTTCTTCCCTCCATCAAATACTCTATTTAAAATTATAGTGTTCTGAAGTGCCTACTATGGATACTCTACATGACGAACCACAATTTAAAACATTTCTAGAATATTTACGAATAGACACGAGATATATTAGAACATAATATTTAAGAGAGAATTAAATAATTTCCATGTAAAAGAGGCAATTAATTTATTTTCAAATCAAAATGAGAATTAATTGCTTTCCTTATGATTTTTTAAATTAATGGGTAGGTAGCGGGTTTTAAAAGGCTCGTATCCACAAAGATTAGCACCATTGACAAAGCAAGTCCTACGGATCTTAGAGTGGAAGCCCAGACCGCTATGAGTCTCTAGTAATTTTACTATAGACATACTCTATAATATCACCGATGGACTAGCTAGCTTGTCTAGTCCGATCCATTCCCGCGGTAGTTAATTACAAAACATCTACGTTTTATTAATACGGTTTTGCTAGAATCTAGGTGACTAATCTCGCCATGCGCTCGCCGACGAGTGGGTCTGGCGCGCGCGTGGGCAGGCGTCTCGGAGGCGCTCTCTTTTTAATACTGTCTCCCTCATTTATTAGCTCTCCCCCCACCTCCAGCTCACTTTCTCTCTCCGCCATAATCTAGATCTAGAGCTCTCCATCCACGGCTGCCTCCGGCGAGCCCTTGGTCCAGGACGTTGGCCTCGATCGTCACCAACTCACCATCATCCCTAGCCGTATGCGCACTACGTCAATCCTGCCACTCCGCCGGAGGCCGGCCTCCCTTGTCCCCAGCTCCGTGCCGGCGGCCTCCACCTCACGGCGACGTCGACCTAGATCAGCGAGACCTGGCTTTCCCCACGCCCTGCATCCCCGGACTACCCTCCATTGCACGGCACCTCGGTACATGGCGCGCCCGCACAGCCCTGCGCCACGGCGCCCCCACGATGACCTACTTCTGGAGTCCCACCCCTTCCTGGAGCCTCCATTGTCGGCTCCGGTGCGCCGTCGCGACCTTCGCTACACCCTTGACCTCTGGCTCCACGGTGCCGCGCGCCATGGGCTCGTCGATCCATCCTCCCCGCGCCGCTGGCTAATTCCTCTCCCCCATGCACGACCGTCCTCCGCCGGCGCCCTAATCCCTCCGATCTTTCTCAGTCCTCTGCGCATCATCTGGGAATGCTCGACGACGGCGGCTCCGTTCCTTGGCACGACCCCAGACATACTACGATGATAGTGGATGATAGTAGTATTTTATTTTCCTTCTCAGCGATGGTTGATTTCATGAGGCAGGATAGTTCTTTTGGGGAGTGTTTGGTTGTGCGAACCGTCGTTATCCTCAACGAAAGTTGGCAGGCATGGAACAAATCCTTGAAGGATGGATCAAGCACACTGCCTCTGTTTGTTTGTTTTCGATCACTCGCATGCTCCTGGATGACCGTTTGGAACACGCGTTGCTTCTATGCAACACTTATTAAGCATCCGCTAATTAAACAAGCAAAATAGCTTCCAGCCCCATAGTGAGCGCCAATTGTTGACGATTGGAAACTAAGCTTCCTTAGTCGATCTTACTTTTGAATGAGAGACCAGAGAGCCTGTTTTCTGTCACAATCACGACTTCGAAGATGTCAAAGAGATCTTGGCGTTTGGATGCAAAGAAGAAGTCACATGAGAGATTTTTATCTGGGTTCAGGCTCCCGATCAGCATGGCATGATAACCCTATGTCCAATGCTTGCTATAATCATTGAGGGATGCGATGTATGGATTCACAAGAGAAAAATCTAGATAGGGTTCCTCTAGATGTGTTGTGACGAAAGAGATGGGAATGGATGGACCTTTCCTACCCTCACCCAAAAAAGAGGGTTTTATGGCAAGGCTTAGGGATACAAAATCGAAAAGAAAACTATACATGACAACTAATTCCTAGAATATCGGCTCGTCTTAATGCAATACGTAGACCTAGCATGTTCCACCATCATGGATCAAGCTGTCTCAGAGATGACTCGCCTTGGACATTAACTCTTCTAGAGTCTTGATCAACACGCTACGGGGTAATGGATTGCTCGGCGTGTTGCCACCATCCTGGGTAGTTGACCGCACCAATGCAATGGGGAGCAGGTACCTGGGGTATGCCAAAATATGGATAACTTCTTGGGGAACGCAAAGTTCAATCCTCGATAGCTTAGACTATGATAGAATTGTTAAGGTCATTTTATGATATTTTTCCTAAATAAAAATAATGGTTAAAGTAGGTTTCTGCTGTTTAAAAATAGAAAAAGAATTTATAAGAATATATGAAAATTAGGAAAAATATATAATACCTCTCTGGACCTAGGAAAAATATTTAATCTATAATGTGACACTTAACAATTATTGTCCACTAATTGTTAATCTAGAATGGTATTTTCTACTCCAAGCATATATTAGGGAGGTTCAATCATTATAGTTAACCAATTAGCTAGCTTAATCAACCCTCCTATTATATTATTATAGATCACACGCACACCCTAATTTCGTAAGATAAATACTTCTTCAGACAAATGCAATTGCATGCTTACATATGTATGCTTCATTTCATGTTAATCATCACATTTCGTGTTAAATGGAGTTAAAATTTCCGAAGTTAATTCATGGAACTTCCTTGACAAAGTAGTATCAGGAAATTTATCGCCATTCTTTTAACTAGTACAATACCCGTGCTCTGCCACGGACCATAAATGGATGAAAGAAAAACATAATTCGTAGAAAAATATATAAGCATCAAGGGTAATTTACTGGAAAGACATTATATGTGAACTAATTTCAGATCGAGAGTATGGCACATGACTTGATTTAGCTTGGATCGTTTAGGTAGGATCCAAGCATCGAAATACTCTGTCCATCAGCCGATTTGAATCAGATGGAAAGATTATTAATGCCAAGATTTCTATTAGATGGAAAGAATATTAATGCTTCAGATTTCCATAGTAATATTGGCTATTTAGCCCTTGAGATTGTAACAAAAAGTAATGGCTATTTAGCCCTTGAGATTGTAAATATGTTTTCGCTACTATAGTTGACCAAGCATTGGTACACACAAGAATTATATATACTTATAGATGGACCATGCATTGGATAGGCAGGTAATTGAGATCACCCAAAAAATCATACGACGAGAAACACATTTAAGAATTCTTCTAATAATCTATCTGTAGCAGTTTCTTGAATGCTTAGTCCTAGATAACAGTTTCCATTCTAAGTAAACACATCTTCTGTCATAAAATTAAAAACTAAAAGAACTTGTCTCAACACCATTTTGACTTGTTGCAAAATACAACAACAGATGTGTGGTTACGAAAACTCATCATGGTGGGTGGGTTAACTTTTGCTAAGGAATATTTATTTTGCAACTAAAATCAAACACAAAAGTTACATAGATGGAAAACTGGCCCAATCAAGAGGAATGCTTGACCTTGAATTTTGCAGTGGTCACAAACAAAGCACCTTGTTGAAGAAAATAACATGGTCATCTCAGGTTCCTGATATACAGCAAAGCACCCTATTCCACGATTTTCAATATTCTTGTATACCAATGAGAGAAATCAACAAAATGAGATTTTAAACTCACAAAATTGATGAAAGTGATCGCTACAAGCAAACACTACATTAAATTTAGCAATAGGATAACCAGTTATTTATACAAAATATTTCCCATATTCCATTACTACCAACTATCATGTGCCATGTTGTAACATCTGGAATAGACCATACATCAATGCTCCGAGGAATCGAGAACCTGATTCATTAACCAAAAAATAATGCAGTCGGAAGAACCGATTAAATGATTAGATATCATGCTTCTAAAAAAACAAGCTTTCCGATATTCCTATCTGTATCTCTATATTTTGGAAGATCTACAATTAGATAATTGTACGTACTTACACCCTATATGGAGAACTTCAATGTTCATATAAGGTCATCCAAGAAGAATATAGTCACTTTATGAGTAGTAAAAAAAGTAACACCTAAATTCAGTTCAGAGCATTATTTAAGAAAGAACTCAGTAGCAAACCTTAGCAGTGGGAAAACTTGCTTCGTAACAAAAAATTGAAAAATAGAAGCAAGAGGATGTCCTCTTTGTCACATGTCAGACAACACTTTTGATAATTAAATGGTGATTTTAGTTTTCCTGCATGATGAAAAGCACTCCATTATATTCTAAAAAAAGTATATATGTCTATCAGTTTTGAGAAGAACATAACTTACATTAACCAAAAAAGAGATGAAAACAACAAATAAAAAATAGGTAAATTGAAAGAAGTTAGAGAGATGAAAACAACAGTGAATCAGATATAAACCCTTTTAGGGGTTGTTTTCAATAAAACTATTTCAGGGGTTGTTTTCAATAAAAATTCTGTTTGGAAGGTTTCATCTATTCCTATTGGTCTATCTAGCTAGTTGATCAGAAACAACTATATTTTCAATTTTTCAGAGGCATTCCTCCTGATCTTGCAAATTTTAAGCCTAGTTTTATACAAGAATTTTCTTTAGTCCTGCTTAGAGCTAAGAAACAGTATCAGTGTATCACCCGTGATCATAGATTGGTTCAACATTTTCAAAGCTTCTTTGTTAATTGGCTTTTTTTGTATATCTCTTGTAATTATGATTGTAGAGTTCTTAATATAAGTTGTTGGTATTGAAGCTGGATCATGCTAGCTGCAACCAAACTAACAAAATTATAAAAACAAGGACTTGCCACTGATCATGTGAAACAAGGACCAAGCTGCTAGAAATAATGAGATTTAACTTACTGCTAATATAGCAATTGAACAAGACTAAAGAATAAATCTGCAGATTTAATAGTAGATCTAGGAGTAAATGAAATCCCATGGACAGTGAAAATACGCAGATCTTACAAAGTTATCAATCACAATTCCATCTCAAATAATATGGTAAGAAGGAAATGATATCACGCATGTGCAGCTCATTTGCACATGGAACTTCAACCCATAAGATCAAGTTCTTGATATATTCAATCTGCAAAGAAATCAAAATTCAAAGTATTTTCAGACATATAGATCAATGGCTAGATCTCATCCAAGGTTATGTGTTTCTAAAGGCACAATTTTCACAAGAAATCAAAGCAGACACTTTTTTTCATACGCCACACAAAACAACCTTAGAGGAAGGACCACTAAAATGCGCCTCTTCTATAATGCTAAAGACATTTTCAACAAATACAGTCAAACTATTATCCCAAGGGATCTTTAATGAAAAATATAATCGTAATAATTTCTATCGGGACCAAGGAAAATAAAACTCTAATGGTACCATGAAAATAAAATAAAAGCAAGAGATTGAGGACACCATAAAAAATTGAAAAAGTGCCGAATGCCCAAGTATTATACTTCAAGAATTAAAAACAACTTTTCTTCCATAAACTACATATAAAAGGATCAAGAAGATTGGTGATGGTCTAAATCAATCTATCTATAGTAATGAAAAGAAGAAAAATAGCAGGATGGAACAAATAAACCTAAGAGCATAGAGGGTTCAGACTTGATTGCAACTAATTCCATACATTGGGGAATCAAAGACAAAACAAATGTGTAATGTGTTCTATTTGTACTAAAGAAATATGCAAATCCCTTGTCCCTTCTAATTAACACAAGATTTCTTAGATTTATTTTGTAGTATAGAATATAGATAATTCATATACAATGTGTACAAATATTGAAATATTGGTCATAAAAACAACTAAACAAGGATCCAAGCTTCTGGAATATTCAAAGCAAGCATGCAATCATCCATAAGAAATTATAGTGGAAAGTGTAATTTGTACCAGAAATATTACTACATTAGGGACTCATTCCCATCTTCATAAGCGCATTAACTTCAACAGATGGAACCTGGAAAGAGAATTTACCGTGCGATCAAAGCATTGGATGCATGGGACGTGCATGGCATATATGCAAATATGCAATTGTAGCAAATTTAAAGATACCTGGCACATTAGTTGAAACTCCATCTTCACGATTTATACCAAAATCACCAGAAGCTTCAACCGAAGCATCACCAAACCAACCACTTGCGCTATGCAGAAATACTCTTTGACCACGAAATGATAGAGTTGCCACTATTTCACGAAGTTAAGGATGTCACTAAAACCTAATTAGGGGTTCTCAGTGCCTAGGGTTTGATCATGAGACAAATCTTACAACAATCTTGGGGCCTAGGAGGAGAGAAAGGAGCTTAGGCTACCGCAACGGTGGACGACATGTTCGAGCTCCGAGGGGACAACGGCGGTCACCGGGCGTGCAAGTCCTTGTTGACGCCGCCGCCGATTTGACGGAGAGAGTGAATCTCCCTCGCGGCGCACGCCCTCGATGTCCACCGCAGCGGAGCTTCTTCTTGGAGATGGACTTGCAGGTGAAGGCCTCACATGGGCGGGCGCTGAGCACGGCGGGCGGATGCGCAGGGCGAAGCGCGGCGCGCGGGCGGCATGGATCACGGCGGGCGGGGCGCAGGGTGGGGACGGAGGCGAAGCGAGTCGCGCCCCATCGTGGTGAGAACGGAGGCGAGCGCGGGAGTCGTGGCGACGCGAGGCTAGGGCAGCGCGAGACGGACGGCGCGGCGCGGCGGCGGCAAGGGGCGGTGCGAGGCCGGGACCGAGGCGGCGCGGCGGGCGGAGGACGCCGGGCGGCGTCTTAGGTGAGGGAGGAGGGGGGGACACCATGGGGTAGAGGAGGGTGGGTGGGGGCGGCGGGATCATGGGAGGTGGAGGGGAAACCTAGGGGCGGCGGCCGGGTGAGACGGGGGTTTGAAGATCGAACGGTGTAGAGTGGTCGGTCTTTGTTAGATGGTCCAGATTAAAAGTTCGAACTACCACCACCACCACCACCATGACCACAAGGTGCTTTAATATAGTTGAGATAATTGCGAGTATGAAGATGTGACTCCATTTCCATGCACCATGATTTTCCTGCATTTGTTTATTTATTGCGGTATTTCCTCTATTAGATCTAGAAGAACATGTGGTACTTTTCAAGGAATAGGAGCTAGTTCAGGATTGCAACCAAACCAATCATGGTGAGTTAATATAGATAGATCATATTGTCACCCATTTTATTAATGTATTTTATTTAAATTATAAAATTGCATGCTTGTTACTTATTAGTAAAAACAGGTCGGATAATGCTCGAACCGGACCGATCGGATCCGGATTCGGATATCTTCGGATAGGATATTTTTGGATACGGATCGGAACTCGGATATTTTTTGTCGGATACGGATTCGGATACGGGACGACCATATCCGTCGAACTCGGATATCCGAGTATAAAGTTAATCGGATATCCGAGCCCATCCCACTAGCACTAGCCCACCAGCCCAAGTCCCCAGGCCCAAAGTGGAGTTTCCTTTTTGTTTTCGTATTTAATATTATCAGAAAATGGTTAAATTTGTAGAAAATAGTATATGGCTCAGAAAAATGTGAAATAAATTTCTAAAAATCTAGAAAAATGAGTAGAGTCCAAATATGGAATAATACTTTACATATGATAGGATACATTTTCCTTAAAAAATAGAAGAATCTTTTCCTTAGAAAGAACAAAATAGGAATGGGGTTTTAAAAATTCTCAAAAATAAAGAAATTATTTGGAAATTTAAAAATTCTCAAAAATAAAGAAATTATTTGGAAATTTAAAATATAACTTTTTCGCGAGACATGAACTATGTCAATGTTCATTAGTATTTGGTAATGCTAATGATTATGTGTTAATGAGCTTATGTGTGTTGTATCACTTGTATGCTTATGCATGAATGCATGATTACATAATCACATAATGTGAAGATTAATTGTTGATAACTGATATACTTATGTGGTATGGCCTATTTGTTGATTGCTTTAATTGAACTCGGACGTATAGTTTGAGGGGTTATATGTTCTGTGAAATATCCGTGTTCGTATTCGATTTGACCCGAATCCGCTCCGTATTCGTGTCCGGCATTTCCCGTATCCGTATCCGTAACTATGCTTAATTGATTAATGATTATGTATCGTGCCCTATTCATTGCTTGTTGACAAATCATGAATGACCTGCCATGATGATGTCCATCGATCTTTTTCATTCAACTAATTACTGTTTTGATAATCATACGTTGTTAAACCTGGTTTAGGAACAAAACACTTTTAGACTTTTAAGTTTGGGTAAAAACATGATAGACTTTTGTCGACGGGTGCTTAATCGAGGGTTATCGTCGGCAATAGATTTGAATGGGGTTATGCGCTAGATCTCGAGCTTGAAGGAAACGCAAGATAGGGATTATCCAGGTTCAGGCCCTCACGGTGGAGATAACACCCTAATCATGCGCTGGTGGAATTACGATCGTGATCTGATGATCAAAAAGCTTATGCCTCAACAGCTCTTATCCCCTCCCTTTATATAGTGCAGGGGGATAAGTTTATATGCTCTTATTCGGTATGATGTACCGAATCTCATCTCTAAGGAGTCCAGCATGTATACGAATCGATGCTTACATGTATGAATCTACTAATCACATGGAACCTAACACTATCCTCATGACTATCCTTGACGTCCAAGTCACATGTAGTCCGAGTGGTTACCATACTCTTCCAGCCGGCTCAGGCTGCCCCCGTTTGTTACCTCATGGGCCTTCCGTGAGGATACCCAAGACACATGTAGTCCATTGTAGCCCCCGAGTGCTTTGCAATTGAGTCAAATGTCTCGCTAACTAGTTCATCTAATCGTTCCTGTAATCTGAAAGGAGATTGTAAAGAGCTCAAAAAGATCTTAAGTTAGAATTTTGAGAGCAACGCCCGACCCGGCAGTACCGAGATTCGGCATTTGGCCTATCTCTTGAGGCATGCCACTCCACCTTTAATGGTCTATTCCATTGGTTTGGCTGCTCAGCACACATCTCACTTTGTGAAAATGGTGATTGACCCATCATAGGGTGCACCTTAAGCCACGCAATCACAGTTTCCATATTGGGGCATACTGTATTTTGTGCATTTAAATGTATACGTCATCAAACGCTGACTCATCTTGCAGAATCAAGACAAATTTCAAAGATGGGGCACGCCACCGGGTGGTACCTGTCCCAACTAGAGAAGGGATCAGCTGGCGACCCGCTCAAAGGCGTATCGACTGGATAAAGTTTGGACGAAAGGTATTTGTATCCATGCTACGGTATACAACTAGCGATCCCCAAGAGGCATACCTCCAAAACTGTATCCAAGCTTCATCAACACCCAACCTTGAGCATTCAAGGTCGGTTAGTGACCCAACATGGGGTATGCCATGAAACATTTTTTAATGGGTGGCGCTTCCGGTCATATGTCCTCAAGGGGTGTACAGAGGCCGAATTAGCCTCGATGTCAATAACATTCTGTTACTATTTGTAACGCGTTGTCGAGAAAGCCTGTTAAGGGGATAGTCATTTGCTTAATTAAATTGAGCCCAAGCCCATTTGAGAGAATGCGAAGAGTCTTCGCGCCTTTTCCGCCGCCACTACAGCCGCTCATGCTGCTATGGAGGACCTCTAGAGGCAATGGCAAGAGGCAAGTGTGAAGATCCGCGCCCAGGATTCCATCAGGGCCCTTTTTCGTGGATTTCCTCAGTTGTATCCAGTACGCATCCAACTAAAGGACTCACTGGTCGCCGCCATCCTTGCAAACGGATGGTTCTAGGGTAGCTTTTCTGGTTTTCTTTTGATCCTTAGCAAGCCAGCAACGAGCTCTAACTCACTGGCTGCGCTGCAAAGCCTCCTATAATCTGGCTTAAGAGTCGTTAACCAATGAAAATATTTTGGCCATCTGAATTGCTTTTACCTTCGCATTTCTGTTGAATACCGATTGGTTTTGTCTCTATCCAAACGAGTAGGCCGACTCAGATTTTGATCCACCACTCAGCACTCCGCCATCCCCCTCTGTGAACACCAGTCAGCAAACTCGAGTGATTCGACTTAGCATCCACCGAAATGGCAGCATTTCAATACCGAACAAGGCCCGGCCAAAAATACGTTATGCGGCCCTTTAAATTCGAGGATATGGGAGCGAACCGCTCTACCCCGCCCATTTTTCGCGATTGCAGTTTCACCCGCTCCAGCAAACTTCGCCGCAAGGGTTTTCTCCATCGCACACTCCGCCGCCACCAATCCCAATCCGCTCATGACTCCACCGTCCCCTATCGCCACGAGAGCGATCAAGAACGCCAAGAAGTGGGTGAAGTCCATTACCACGGATTGGCGGCTTCAGAAGCTCGTGTCCGTCGGCGTGCTCCCCTTAGAGGAGCTAATCTCATGGCGTGCTGCCACCGGTGAGTCCTCCCCCACCCCTCGCTCCGACAAGGTGGCGGTCCTCGAGTCCTTCTTCCTCCGTGGCTTTGGCGTCCCATGCTCCTCCTTCCTCAGGGTCTTCTACATTTCTACAGAATCGAGCTGACTCACCTCAATCCCAATTCTATTTTTCAAATTGTCGTCTTTGTACACATCTGCAAGGCATATCTTGGGATTGCACCTCACTTTGATCTCTTTTGGTTTCTTTTTCCTTCCCCGGCAAAACAGCCCCCAAAGTCGTGGGAGGCGCTGGCTTCCAGCCGCGGGAAGGGGCCAAGAAGTTTTACTTTGACCTCCCCATGAAAACTTTGAACAAAGGCTGGCATGCCGAATGGTTTTACTGCGCCAATCTCCCGCCAGTCATTCCTGTCTTCACTGGAAATTGTCCTATTGTTCTCACTTCTTGGTCCTCCCCTCTCGTCGAGAGCGAAGATGGCCAAGTTAGAAAATTGCTTCCTCTCCTTGAAGATCTAAAGGCTAGGGGGCTAACTAGAATGGGAGTAGTTCTGAACTACAACCTCCGGCTGTCGGGGATAAAACCACGGCCCATTGCCATGGCCCACTCCCTGATGGCCTAATCGGACAGCCTACTAGGGCCCAGCTCCCTGCAAGGTTCTATCAGGCCCATGTGCATCCTGCCGAACAGCCCTTGGCTGGCATGGTGCATAACTGCCTAGGATTCGTGTTTGAGTCCCACTCGAACAAGAGTTCTGCACGGCTACGTGAAGACCCGGACGTGATTTTCTGGATTGAAATAGACGTCGTGATCCCCAAGACTTGGAGTTTACCTTATCTACCTCGGGATATATTTGGCATGTATCGAGTTCGTTACGGATTCGTGGTTAGCCCGGCCCGATTATCCCTCGGTAGGTTGGTTATTCAACACTATATAAACAGGAACCCTACGGCGTGTTGAGGGGTCAATCCAGCACCTGATCATTGTATCGAGACTTAGCGCATCGCTGTGTATAGCTTTCCTGTACACACATAGTCTCGCCGAGATCTGTTCATCTCGTCGAGTATCCTCTTGTAATCATCTCTGATATATAAGAAAGGATGGACGTAGGGTTGTTATCTCTCCGGAGAGGCCCGAACCAGGATAAAAACCCTGTGTCTCCCTGTTCGTCATTGATTGCTGTTCGCATAGCTCGGCAGGTCTTCTATCTCCCTTTCTCAAGAACCTTAGTTGACTTGGGGTCCATATCCCAATCGTCGACAGTTGATGCCGACCGTGGGGATTGTAGATCAAGCCTGTTCGAGTATGTCGAACTCGCTCAGCGACCAAGAAATTCTTCCTTAAGGGTATGACTCAGAAGGGCAGGATGTCTCATTCCCTGCCAGATCGGATCGATCCGTTCGATCTCGGTCGCTTTCCGTATCTGGGACAGAGGTCTCCGGATATGCACCGGAGATGGTCCTAGATCAAGCTCCCGTCATTGACAATGATTATGGAACCGATGATCTTTACGCCGGTTTAAATCTTTCGGATTCCAGGGCCATGTCGGTGGATTCTTCCTATGGCGACACAGTGATGACACCGTCTAGTGTCCCCTCGCACGGCCATCGCAGCATTAACATGGTTAGCGCAGGAACTTCAGAGAATCCTGCACAGGCCTTGGTGGCCGAAGAGATCGAGCATGTTAACTCTGCTCGGCAACAAGATGGATCTGCCCCAACTGCCCACGTGCAAGATGTTGTTCGCCGAAGTCTAGATGAGTCCATCAGCCAAACTCTGGCGCAGATTCGCGATCAGCGCAAGCGTCAGCGACGCGACCCTCCTCGCGTACGTACAACAGATCCCCCGGCAAAAGCTTCACTTGTTCGGGATGAATCCCCGCGCAACTGGACTCCGGTCCGCCAAGACGCGGATGCCTCAGGGATCCCAGGACCCCTTGAGCAGGGTCGGGAACGACTCCAGGCCATGGCTACGGTGCTCAGATCCACCAACCAGGCCGACCTCGCCTGCATGGGCGATGTGTTGCTTCTCACCTTGAGCGACTGGCCGAAGGCCGCAAGCCCATAGGTGAAGTCAACACCTCATCCGGACAGCGCAGCCGGCTGTCCGGTGGACTCGACAATGAGCGCCCGACGATCGCGGACCATCGCCACCGTCGAAGGACCACCGCCCACGAACAAGCTACCCGTGGTCGCTGCCGCCGCTAAGTCCCGTAGTCATCGCGACCACGGGGGCAAGCGTCGCGCGGACGACACGGACGATCCCCTCGTGAGGAGCGCATCGTAGCGACCACGAGGAAGGAGCGTGGATGATTATCACGGAGGGAGTTCCTCCAGGCAGAGTCCTCCCGCTCAACTCGAGTTCCTCCGGGCAACAGGACCAATGTCTTTTTAAGGCTAGGTTCTGCTAGGGAAGGTGGCCGGTCGTATGCCTTGGGCTGTAAGGCCTTCTCTGACGAACTTTGTGCTGTCAGGTGGCCCTCCAAGTTCAAGCCCGGTCACATGGAGAGGTACAATGGGACTCAAAACCCAGAAGAGTTCCTTTCCATCTATACTACGGCCATCATGGCAGCCGGAGGTGACGAGCTAGTCATGGCAAATTACCTCCCGACTGTCCTTGAGGGTGCTGCTCGGACGTGGCTGTTCAACCAGCAGGAAGGTTTCATCCGCTCGTGGGACCAACTTTGTGACGCTCTGATCGCTAATTTCCAGAGCTGTTACGTGCGTCTGGGCAAGGAGGATGATCTGCACCAGATGATCCAGATGAACGGGGAGACCCTCCGTAACTTCGTGAAGCGTTTCATCAAGATCCGCAACACGATCCCGAACATCTCGGATGAATCTGTTGTCCGTGCCTTCAAAAACGGAGTCCGCGGTGAGCGGCTCACCTAGGATCTCGAGATCAATGAGACCTGGACCGCCAACGACTTGTTCAAGGTGGCTGACCGCTATGCCAACGTGGCAAAGCGCGTTCAGTATAGGAAGGCGTTCGACAACGGCGAACTGCCCGCCCAGCCTGGTGTGGAGGAAAAGAAGAAGAGCAGCAATAATCCTGGTGACAAGAAGTCCCAGAAGAAGAAGAGCAAGGGTGATGCGAACAACACCGTCGCCGGCTTAGATCGCGCACCTCCTCCCAAAGACGGGCAGAAGAAGCCCAATAATAACTACAAGGGCAAGAAGCCCGCCCAGGGAAGCAATCAAGACAAGAAAGGTCCAAGCAACCGATATTGCAAGTTCCACCAGAACTACAGGCATGATACACGCCATTGCAGGACCTGGGCTGCAAAGCTCGAGGATTTCTACAACGGCAAGGGCCCAATGCCCACCCTGCCCGAAAAAGGTGATGCCGGCAAGGACAAGCTCCAAGCCGATGGTGGTGATCGGGACGATGATGATGAATATCAGGAGCCTGTGAACCATATCGCCGTCATCTTCGGCGGCTCCTCGGCTTATCCCTCTTGACGCAGCCTCAAGGAAGCTGCTCGGGAGGTCCACAACGTTGAGAAGGGCAAACCACAGCTCGAATCGATGAAGTGGACCGAGGTTTCCATCTCCTTCTATCAGGAGGATTGCCCCACTAAGATGACCAAGCCTCAGCGGCTCCCACTAGTGGTCGCTCCGACCATCAGCAACGCCAGAGTCGGCCGTGTCTTGGTCGACGGCGGGAGTGCTTTGGACTTGCTTTCTGTCAAAGTCTTGGACGAGATGCAGATTCCTCGCTCCAAGCTTAAAGAGGTCGCGATGCCCTTCAACAGGATTGTTCCGGGAGAAGCTGTTCAGCCGTTGGGGCAGATTGTTCTGCCTGTCACTTTCGGCAGCCCAAGCAACTTCCGGATAGAGTTGATCACGTTTGACGTGGTTGACTTTCCATCTGCCTACAACGCGATCTTGGGCCGACCATCTCTTGGCAAGTTCATGGCCGTGTCCCACCATGCATACCATCGCGTGAAGATACCGGGCCCTAACGGTGTGATCACGGTCAAGGGCAACTACAAGGCTGCTCTAGATTGTGATGAGCAGTCCCTTGCCCTGGTCGACCAGCTTCCACCGTGCGGTCCCGAAGTTCCGCAGACCAAGTCTGCACGTCCTAAGGTTTCTGTTCAGCCAGGGGGAGACACCAAGGAAGTTCTGCTGTCTCTTGATGACTCTTCCAAGAAAGTGCATTTGGGGGCCAATCTGGACCCCAAATAGGAAAGCGAGCTCATTGCCTTCCTCCGAGCTAATGCAGACGTGTTTGCCTGGGAGCCGTCTGACATGCCCAGGGTCCCAAGGGAGGTTATCGAGCACAAACTGGCAGTCCGGCCGGACAAAAAGCCTGTTCGCCAGAAGCTTCGACGCTTTCGGTTTCAAGCGGGATCATCAAGGATCGACTTGGCAAGCTACTACCACCGGTTTCATCCGCGAGGTTGATCACACCGAGTGGCTGGCCAACCCTGTCATTGTAAAGAAGAAAGGAGGCAAGTGGAGGATGTGTGTCGATCACACAGATTTGAACGCTGTTTGCCCTAAGGATAATTTCCCGCTGTCTCGCATACACCAGCTGGTCGACGCGACTGCGGATGCCCAACTCCTAAGTTTTCAGGATGCTTACTCCGGTTATCACCAAATAAGCATCTCCCCCGAGGATGAAGAGAAGACTGCCTTCATCACACCCTTCGGCACTTTCTGCTATACGACCATGTCTTTCGCCACGCATGTCGGTGCCACGCTCCAGCCGCTTTAATGCGTAAGACTTTCCCGAATGCCGGGAAGGAACCTGGAGGTATATGTCGACGACATAGTTGTAAAGAGCAAGTGTGCTCCAGATCATGTAAAAGACTTGGCCGAGACTTTTCGTAATCTCACCAGGCATCGAATTAAGTTAAATCCAGAGAAATGTACCTTTGGTGTTCGATCTGGAATGTTGCTCGGTTATGTAATTGGTTAGCAAGGAATCTCTGCTAACCCTGTAAAAATCGAGGCCATTGAAAACATGCAAGCTCCGACTACCGTCAAGGAAGTTTAGAGCCTCACAGGGCGGATGGCTGCTTTAAGCAGGTTTATTTCCCGTCAAGGCGAACACGCGCTGCCCTTCTTTAAGGCCCTGGCTTCGAGTGGACAGAGGAGGCTGATAGATCCTTTCAAGATCTAAAGCAATACCTGTCCAACCCACCTGTCTTGACTACTCCGCGTCACGGCGAGCAGCTTTTGTTGTACCTTGGCTGCACGCCGCAAGCGGTGAGCGCGGTCTTGACGGTGGAAAGGGAAGGCATCCAGCGGCAAATCTATTACGTGAGCGAGGTGCTTCATGGATCAAAGGAGCATTACCCTGAGGTCCAGAAGTTGCTCTATAGCTTACTCATGTCCTCCAGAAAGCTTCGCCACTACTTTCAGTCGCATCAAATACTGGTCCCGACCAAGTTCCCACTAGGAGAAATCCTACGGAACAAGGAAGCCATGGACGATAGCTAAGGGCAATGGAACCGCGAGTTTGATATTCGCTTGTCGTCCGAATCGCTATTAAATCCTGTGTCCCGGCCGACTTTATCGCTGAATGGACTTGCCTGCCCAAATCCCAGGAAGCTCCCGAGCAACCTGAAGAACCCCCCTGGACCATGTTCTTTGATGGCTCGCGCACTGGGCACTCGGGGGCTGGTTTTGTTCTCATCTCCCCTCAAGGAGAGCAACTCCAATATTCTATCCAACTACACTTTACGGCGACTAACAACGCCGTGGAGTACGAGGCCCTCCTCGCGGGACTAAGAGCGTGCAAGTCGCTCGGCGTCCAACGGCTGACTGTGAAGGGAGATTCACAGCTGGTCATCAATCAGGTAAACAAGGAGTATCAGTACTGCGATGACTCAATGGCGCGCTACCTGGTTGAAATGAGGAAGTTGGAGCGGCACTTTTGATTTTTCGAGGTGCTCTTCGTGCCCAGGAAGGACAACTTCTTGGCCGACCAGCTGTCCAAGTATGGATTCACACGCGAACCTCGTTCTGCGCCGTGTCCAGAACCTGTTCAATGCCAACAAGTTAACTCCTCGTTGGGAGGACCCGTTCACGGTCGTTTCTACTGCTCGCCTGGGGGCTGTTCGCCCGGCAATGGAGGACGGGAGAGAGCTGACCAGCACTTGGAACATCGACCAGCTTCGTAAGTTCTTTGTGTAGGTCGTTCGTGTGTTTGCTTAGCTCCGTGATTTTTGTCAAACTTCGCGCCTTAGTTCGTCCAAGTCTCTCGGGCTGCCATGTAAAGTTCAATCCAATAAACAGTGAATTTTCGCGGCCCCCTGCGGCCCTTTTCACTTCTTGTCTTCTCAGACCCTTACCGCTCACGGCACAACCACTTGGCAAAACATGCTCTCATAAGCCCCCGCGGCAGAGGCACTTTCCTTGTTCGGTTACCCTCTGAATCGCCTAACTTACGTCGACGAGCAGTTCATGGACTGCGCCGATCAGGATACGGGTGTCGCTCTGTCTCTCTACGCACGTGCTCGAATGCGCAATCCTAGGTTTTCGAACATCGCCCGTACCGGGGGCTAGGGTGTCGCTCTTTTTCCTTGTGCACCTGTTTGAGTTCGCAAACTCAGGTTTTCGAGCAGATGCACAACGGGGCTGGGAGTTAGGCTAAGCATTCTACCGGTTTTTCTTAAAACTTTCTAGCGCTGTTTCGCCCTTCTCTCAGTTTCCTGTTCGTTCTTGTCTTTTTGCTGCTCTTTTTTGCAGGGAAAATGTAAGTCTTTATTGCACTAACAAAAGTTACAGGTGCAAGGCCCTTTCGGGAGCAGCCCTATTGCTACTTAGAAGCAAGTTGCTCCTTAAGCTCCTCGATCACTTCCTTGAGGCGCAGGACTTCACCTTGGGCTTTGAACCCTTCTCTGGCCTCGGCTCGGAGACGTTCGGCTTCCTCCTTGCTATGCTTGGCCTGCTCCGTTGCCTTTGCACGGAGAGCCTTGACATCTTCGGTCTTGGTGTGCAGCTGCTCGGTCAGATCTTCGCTCTGAGTAGCTCGCTGCTCGGCGGTGTAGATGGTCGTCCAGCTCCTTGACCCTTCTCTCCACAGTGCTCGCCCTTGCGGCCAGCCCGTGCATCTTCTCGGCTTCCTCCTGTGATACCCATAGGGCGGAGATCTTCTCCTGGAGAGCCGCGGAAGACTGCCTCTCCTCGGTCAGCTGGGCCCTAAGCTTCTTCACCTTGGCCTTCACCGGCTTCGCTTTTGGCGGCTTGGCGCTCTCCTCGCCCAGTACTCGAAGGCTCCTGAATAGCGCTATGCGCTCTACGCCAACGCCTTCTTCGAAGTCATCCATGGTGCCCCGCCAGGCATGAGTGAGAGAAGAGCAAATCTATCAAATTCAGTCGCTCGTGACTTAATAATCGCAAGTTCCGGTCCGGGGGTTCACCTCTTGGAGTCTTCTTCGTTTTACCGAGGCGCCTCCGAGGCCGTGGTCGCGAATCTCGGCGCTCGGGCGGCCGCGACGATACTCTTCACGCCGCGACTTCTTCCTGCCGGAGCGCGCCTGCTTGGGGGCTCGCCCCCTCCTCTTGGCACCTTCGGCCCTAGGAGGGCTGACGGCCGCGGATTCGTCGCCGCCGGACTCCTGTGCCTCCGGTTCTTCCTCCGCCTGAGTAGTCTCAGGCAAGCCCGGTGCCGCTCTGCCCGGCGATGCCGGAGGGGTCACGGACAGGGCCTCCTACGCCCCTTGCCCGCGATCGGATTCCTGCTCCTCGGCGGCGGGCTCCTCGCCTTGCTCGCCGAGAGTTCCCGTCGCTACAGGGATGGACTACCCCTACGACGAAGTGCCCGGTAGGACCCCTTGCTCGGTCCCGCCTCGGGCAGCTGGTGGTGCCAACACCTTGGCCCCGCTCTCAGTGGCGCTGTGTGCCGCTTCTTCCGCCTCTAGCCGCTCCACTGCGCCTTTCAACGCATCGAGCTGGTCGCTGGAGCCCGGTGGCAGCATGCTCCACGCTACCAGCTTGTCCTTGAGGGCGAGCAACCTCACTATCCGCGATGCACCGTGCAAGTGCTCGGGTAGCAGAGACTGCTCGATCGCCGTGGCGGTCTCTTCGTGGGCAGCTGATGGAAAAGAAATGATTTAAACCCTGTGTGTTTCAGCTGAGTACAAAAGGAACAACTTTGTCGTTCCGTACCTGCCGCGAAGGGCTTGATCTTCTTTTTCCTCGCCACAAGGCGAGCTTGCGCCTCTTGCTCGGCGGTTCCTCGGCTTCTTGTTCGCCTTGGGCTCCGGCCGCTTGTGGCGACAAACTCAGCTTTCTGCTGAGCTGAGCACTTTTCCGGGGCAATGCAAGAACAGATTCCGTGCACGCTACCTCCTCCTCAAGCCTCCTCTGTTCGGCGACCTGTTGCAGCTGTTCCATATGGCCAGAGTGAGCCTGCGTATAGCGCGTAAGCCATAGGGTCAGGTTCCGTACCTCCTCGTTGCTTTGTTCGGTGAGGAGGGTGGGCCTTGGGCGTCTCCCACTTGGCTAGCCGCGCGTGCTTGGTTTGTTTCGGCGCGCTTCAGTGCCGCAGAGGGCTTCCTTGATGGCTGGCGGCCGCCATGGCGCAGCGAGCTCCGCATCGGCTCGGTGGCCACCTTGGGCTTCACGGCCTTCTTGGCCTTGCCCTTCCTTGTCTCCTCCTTCTCTGACCCGGAAAGCTCTTCGACGATCCCGCCGATGATGAGCTGCTCCTCCTGAAAAGTTGGAGGCGAGAGAAGTTAAGCCTTGGTTGTGTGAGTCTAGCGATTTAGAGGGAGTTCTTTGGAAATTATCTCTGGTGAGCGGACGAGCACGTTCCTCGGGCACATGTAGGCCACCTCGTCGGTGACCTCGCTGTCCTTCCTGGCAGCCTTCAGCACGGCGTCGACCTGCTCGGCCACCCATGCTTCTGTTGGTTTCTTTGACCGAACAGAAGACGCGTTTAGGTTCTTGTTCGGATGAATCACTAAGAAAGGGTTGAGCGTTTGAGAAGCTTACCCGAACTTTCCCTGGTGATGTCTTCCCAATCTACTATCTTGTAGAAGGGGTAAGACCTCTTCCGCAGCGGACAGATCTTGTTCGCTACGAAGTCCCGAATTATCTCCCTGCCCATGAACCCAAGGCCCACAAGAGAGGCGATCTTCCAGGTGAGGTACCACTCCTTGCCACTCGGCTTCGGCTGCGGCATTGGAGTTCCCTTCGACGGAGCTTTCCCGGTGAAGACGAGCTTGATGTCGCCGCTCCTTCTGGTGTAGAACCACCTCATCCACCACGGCCCCATCGAGTAGAGCAGTGGTGGACGAGGGTAGGGCGCGTCGTCGGCGGTGGCCCGGAGCTTGAGGTAGTAGCACCCAAGCGGCGGAGCTGCTCCTCGTCACTGTGTAATAGTGAAGGAACAGCCCCACCGATGGATCTACTCCAAGGTAGCCCTCGCACAGGTGTGCGAAGACGGCCATCTGGAGGATGGAGTTCGGATTGAGGTTCGCCACCTCCAATCCGCTGATGTTGAGAAAGGCCTCCACGAAATCGCCGGAGACCTCAACCAAAACAATGAATCGCTTCGAAGTTGACGAACTCTCCCTTGAGCAGCTTCGGATCTTCCTCTTCCCTGGGTAGCCTCCAACTGCCGGTGTCGATGTGGCCCTCTGCCTCTAAGATCTTGAGGTCCTCCTCGGTCATGCTAGTGCCTGAGAACTTGGCCATAGCAGATCCCGTATGCGGACGAACAGATTTGGGAGTGGAGTTTGGCTGTTTGATGCTGAGCGCGGTTGGAATTAGGGCTTGGGAAGGAAAGGCGTGAGAGCGAAAGTGGCAAGCCGTGGGTGGCTTGGGTGCTTTTATAGTCCCAGGCGAGCAGCTCTGCAACGGATTTTCGCCACAAACGGCTAGTTTTTTACTGCAACGGCTAAGTAAAAACGATCGTCTGTTTTCACTTCGCAGCGTAAGTTACCGTTGAGATCTGCCAACGGCTACTTTTTTCCAGTGTCTGCACTGAGGACTGAGTGCTCTGCTCGGATAGATGTTGTTTCCTGTTCGACGCAACAGAGTTGCTCAGTACTGATCGGGTTTGTTCGATACCGGACAAGTCCTGTTCGGGAGAGCAATAACCTGCTCGGTCGTTCGTTGTACGTCCTCGTAACAGTGATATTTCCCTCTTCGTGATTTGGAGTCTCAAGAGGAAGGCCCTACTCGAGTGAGTCCTTCCACTTGAGTCTCGGGGGCTAGCTGTCGGGGATAAAACCACGGCCCATTGCCATGGCCCACTCCCTGACGGCCCAATCGGACAGCCTACTAGGGCCCAGCTCCCTGGAAGGTTCTATCAGGCCCATGTGCATCCTGCCGAACAACCCTTGGCTGGCACGGTGCGTAACGGCCTAGGATTTGTGTTTGAGTCCGACTCGAACGAGAGTTCTGCACGGCTACGTGAAGACCCGAACGTGGTTTCCCGGATTGGAATAGAAGTTGTGATCCCCAAGACTTGGAGTTTACCTTATCTACCTCGGGATATATTTGGCATGTATCGAGTTCGTTATGGATTCGTGGTTAGCCCGGCCCGATTATCCCTCGGTAGGTCGGTTATTCAACACTATATAAACAGGACTCCTACGGTGTGTTGAGGGGTCAATCCAGCACCTGATCATTGTATCGAGACTTAGCGCATCGCTGCGTATAGCTTTTCTGTACACACATAGTCTCGCTGAGATCTGTTCATTTCGTCGAGTATCCTCTTGTAATCATCTCTGATATATAAGAAAGGCTGGAGGTAGGGTTGTTATATCCTCGGAGAGGCCCGAACCAGGATAAAAACCCTGTGTCTCCCTGTTCGTCGTTGATTGCTGTTCGCATAGCTCGGCAGGTCTTCTATCTCCCTTTCTCAAGAACCTTAGTTGACTTGGGGTCAATATCCCAATCGTCGACACCGGCATGTCCAGCCCTTGAAGGAACGCATCTACCTTGGGTTTGAATACTCGGGGTCTAAAGACTCCACTCGGGAAGGTGAAGACAAAATCCCCCAAAAGACTCTGATCGCCCGAGTAACTAACCTCTTCGCCCCGGGCACGATTATTGAGAACTCTGAGTGCCCAGGTCCATATCGGCTTTCAAGCCCACCTCCAGCAATAAGCAAGAAACTTCCTTTCTTTCAATTTCATTTGATATCAAGAAATTCCGCCAGGACTGACATAGCTCAAACCATTTGCAGGACCGTGCATCATTCTTCTCAGTCTACCCAGTCCTTGAAGCCCCCAGCCACAAAGAAGCACCCGTCCAGCAGAGGACTCAACTGACGCTCCTCCAACCAAAAAAAGCAAGGGGGTTGTCTTTAAGGACTCGGACGAAGATGAAGAAGAAGACGACACTCCACTTCTGCATTGGCACCGCCAAAGCTCAAAATCTAGCGCTGCCCCCGCTGAGCGAATTCCAAATTCTTCATCGCCTCCACCTGCTAATCCAGAAGCCACATCAGGGCTAGGAGGGCCCTCCGGCTCAATCCCGAGTGAACATGTCACTCGGAAAAGTGTAGGTGTCAAAATCAAAACGTCACAAAGGTTTCACTTCATAACTCCTTCTTTTGGCTATCTTGTCAAAGTTGCGTTCTTGACGTCTTCTTCTATTCACAGGAAGCCCACCTCAGGTATCTCCAGGGGCAAGACAAGTGCAAAGGCATCGGCCTCTACAACCACTACTCCCCCCCTCCGAATTCACAAGACGATCCGACTCCAATTAAGGAGCTAGCCAAAGTGTAGGTGCAAGTGACCTTGTATGATTTTGGTGATTAATGACAATGCTTGGTTTAATGCTTATTTAATGACATACTCAAATATGCTTATTGCTATGAGGCTAATATGATTATTGTCAAGATTGCTTTAGTCTCATCATATTTAGAGTAAAATCATATATGTCAAGTGGACAAACTATTCGTTATAAGAGGTACGTCTTATGCTAATCATTTCAATGAAACTAACACACTTGATTGTTTATCTACCGTAGTCTCAATTATGCAAATAAAATGGATTGCTAATTAAGGTATGCAACTCTTTTGTGTAAGCACATGTTATTGGTTGATTAGATTTCTGCTCGTCATATTTTGTCGTATTTATTTGAGCATAAATATATCATGAACATGTTGCTTGCTCTATAAGATCTTTTATATTGCCATGTAGTGGTGATCATCTTAATCGGTGCATTAGATAAACTTCACCGTGTTTAAATGGATTTGTGCATGTAAACTTTCCATGAATATTCTCACATCACTTAATTTAAGAAAGTTTAATCTAGATTAGTTCACAAGTTCGCTCTTACTTCAAATATGAATACACTTGTGTAAGTCATGAATATATTCTGATATGCATCGTTAAGTGAAGTTGTGTAAATCATCTATCTAGTGCATATAGATCAAACACATATTTATCATGATGCACTTATTAGAGACCTTTCTTGTGCTAAGTGTTTCCACTTGTGTTGTTCTTCTTTACATAAAACACTTGGTGTCGGACCCGGTCTAATTGACCGAACCCTAATGTGTTATACAGTACTAGTCCCAGAAGATCATGGCTAGTACACACATCAACAGAACTGATACATTGCCTTCGAATTACATTATTACAACGTAGGGGACTACGGGTCCCAAAAGGAGTCACAATTTAATACATCAAGCACGGCACGCAGGCCGAGATACAGAGTTACACAGACGGTCACACAAGGACCTAACATAGCGCAACTTTATTCTAGCTAGTGGCTAATCCACAGGCAACGGCGGTAGGCGACACGCAACCCTACTCTTCGTCTTCGTAGTCCTCCTCCTCCTCGTAGTCCGGGTCTTCCTCGAAAGCAGAGTCGTAGGGGAGCTCCGCGGCTGTTGAAATTTTTAAAGGGGGAGAAGGGGAAACAGGGGTGAGTACAACGGTACTCCGCAAGTCAGGGATATATGCGGATGGGGTTTAGTACAAGAGGAGGGCTTAGGATATTTTGCAGAAATGCATTTATTTATCCTAGTTTTGACAAAGCAATTTGGAAACCTTGAATCTCAACATCTCCTTTGGGCTCTTTCAAACGGTTCTCGCCACTTGGCCTCGGTGTACATAGCGAGAACAAAATTCTTCCTTCTTTTCTTTTCTCCAAACTTGCAGTCCGGTTTCAGCAGGACACTTTCCGATAGGCCGATACCCATTTCGAATATCACCGGTGGCTCCAGCTCAAACGGAATCTTTCTCAAAACCTTTCTCAAATCCATTCTCAACTCCTTTGTTTAAATCCTTTTTCAAAAATGGTTTTAAATGAAGAATCTACCATATAATCAGTCCCATCGCACGCCATAAACCATGAAACACGGCTATCATGACAGCTTTTAACTCTGCAGAGTGGGTACGCTTTACCCTCGAGAGGCTACGCACCCATTCGGTGTTTCGCCACAAGACCATCAACCACGAGGGCCAACGATCGGGTCCGTCCCCATACCGGAGCTCGAGGTCGCACCGTAATGGCTCCGCTCATAGGATTATAGGATGAGCTGGTTCCGCCTTTAACAAGTCATGACCATCTCGCAAATGCATCTCGACATCACCTCTAGTAGTGGGTTCTTCAGAGGTGGTGGTGGTGGAATTGGGTGGTTGGACTCGGCTGGCGCCTCGGGAGTGTGGTTGGGATCTGCTGCGATTTGGTGGAGGATTTGGCAAGGAGTCGGCCGAGGAGCAGAGCACGAGGATGCCCTCCAATGTAACGCTGATCGCCATGGACGGAGCGGCATGAGAATGGTGCGGCACTTGCTCGGCTTTGGGCACTACCACGCACTCGCCCCGGGAACATCTTCTTCCAAACCACGGAGATCACCATCCGATAGATAGGAGAGGAGATAAGCATAAGGGATTACGTTTCATCCAAAACATGATTTTTAAAATACAACTTGGCACGATATATAAGCACACAACTCAACCAGCTTATACAGATATAATCAAAGGATGCGCATCTACAAAGAAGCCTAAGACGCCAATCCATGCATTCGCTCTAGCTACGATACAGGTACACCACCGTACCGAACACTAATAGGATCGAACTACAGACCCACTGTAATTGCTATCCAGAGGAAGATTGCTACCATGGTGATCCAAAGCGAAAGTGCCTCATCTCCTCAAGGAAGAGGCGGAGCCTGCCTCGGCCGACGGCGCAGGGCTCTGGGAACGCTATGGACTCGGGAGGGCGACGGGGGGCTCGAGAACGGCGAGGGCTCGCGAACGGCGAGGACTCGGGGAACGACCTCCGCTCCGCATTGTCGGCGACGGAGAAGCAAAGACGGCACGGCGGGAGCGAGGCGGCGGCGAGACGCTGGAGCAAGGCAGAAGTAGGAGGCGAATCGCGGGCGGGCTAAGAATATGGACGCGCGGCCTTCTTAAGGAAGCGGCCGGTTATTTGATGTGGAGGGGGTCCGCGCAAAGCGACAAGACGCAGTAAAAGAAAAGAAAAGGAAAAGGTGACAACGACCCATGCAAAGGATACAGAAAACACCACGAGCCTACATCCGTCAGAAGTCGACTCAAAGACGACTCGCCGGTTCCTCGCCTTCCTCGTCCTCGCCTATGGTACAGAAAGGTCCAACAGTGGCGGGACCGAGTAGCAGAGGGTGAGTCAAGGCCAAAGAGGGAGGTGGTGCAACAATACCCGACGGACCTGTGTTGAGCCTAAGGTCCCTGTGGCAAAAAGAGCACAGAGTTGGTCACAGGATCCTCCCAAGACGGATCGTGGAGGTACCAACATCCTTCTGGCAACAGAGGGTGAGTAGGAGTCTTAGAAGAAGAAGTCGGGCAAGAACAATGCGCACCACGACGACGCCCTTCTCGGCCAAGTCGGCGATCTTTGTGAAGCGCTGCCCTTCCAAGAGGTTACGAGAATCGCGCTCTTAAGCTCGGTTCCTTCCGGACTTGCTCCATTTGGCGGTTGTCTCGAGGAGGCGATAGCTCTCGACGGGTGAGAGGTAAGGCTGCCTAGAGACTTGACGAAGTTCAATGAGATGGAAGATGGTCGGTCGATCTCCCTTCACAAGGAGCGTGACCGATCAGCTCATTGGACAAAGGAAAGGTGGAAGTAGCGGAACGGAGTGCGGCGCAAATGCCATGATGGTCAGTCAGCAGACCGTGTATAGCCAAAGCAGCGACATCTTGTATGGCGCCGGAGCATTGACTCGAGTGGTGGTGAAGCGAAGATCTCTCGGTGAACGGCTGACCAGCAGGAGCGAGTATAGTGACGGCCACCACCCAACACTCGCGCCACTACGGAAGTGGTCACCCCCATGGAAGGGGTCTAAAGTTATGGGTGCCCAAAGAAGAATAAAGAATGGCGACAAAAACCTCCGCCAGAGAGAGTCCAAAAGTAGAGGTGAACTCCGATCTACAATTTTGGCAAAATGGCGAAGTTACTAAAATGCATAGTAAAGTTTATGTGGAAATTTTAGAATTTCGCTTATAAAATATTAGGTCTCTATTTTTCAAGGGTTACGCCTCTAAGGCCGATCGGCTCGATACCACTCGCCGGACCTTGGCCTAATTGACTCAACCCTAATGTTATACAAGATTAGTCCCAAGATCATGGCTAGTACACACATCAATGTAATCGATACATTGCCTTCAATTACATTATTACAACGTAGGGGACTACGGGTCCCAAAAGGAGTCACAATTTAATACATCAAGCACGGCACGCAGTCGAGATACGAGTTGCTACCACACGGTCACACAAGGACCCAACATAGCTAACTTTATTCTAGCTAGTGGCTAACCCACAGCAACGGCGTAGAGGCTTACGCGAACCCTACTTCGCTCGTAGTCCTCCTCCTCCTCGAGTCCGGTCTTCCTCAAAGCGTAGTCGAGGGAGCTCCGCGGTCGTTGAAATTTTAAAGAGAAGGGGAAATGTGGGGTGAGTATAACCATTCGCAAGTCGTGGATATATGGATGGGGTTTAGTACAAGAGGAGGGCTTAGGATATTTTGCGTAAATGCATTTATTTATCCTAGTTTTGACAAAGCAATTTGGAAACCTTGAATCTCAACATTTTGGGCTCTTTCAAACGGTTCTCGCCACTTGGCCTCAAAGGCCATAGCGAGAACAAAATTCTTTCTTTCTTTCTTTTCTCCAAACTTGCAGTCCGGCTCACAAGGACACTTTCCGATAGGCCGATACCCATTTCGAATATCACCGGTGGCTCCTACCAAACGGAATCTTTCTCAAAACCTTTCAAATCCATTCTCAACTCCTTTGTTTAAATCCTTTTTCAAAAATGGTTTTAAATGAAGAATCTACCATATAATCAGTCCCATCGCACGCCATAACCGCGAGCACGGCTATCATCATGACAGCTTTTAACTCCGCAGAGGGTACGCTTACTCGAGAGGCTACGCACCCATTCGGTGTTTCGCCACAAGACCATCAACCACGAGGGCCAACGATCGGGTCCGGCCCCATACCGAGCTCGAGGTCGACCGTAATGGCTCCGCTCATAGGATTATAGGATGAGCAGTCCTTAGACTAGGGAGAGTTTATATTTTAGCTCAAGAAACCCGCAGCTACATCGCACTCAATCGATAAAATATCTCCCTAGTCGGAAAGATTTGGGGTAAGAGGAAACCTTTTCCTATCAAGCATCACCCTTGATGCGCTATCCTTTAAATCATCCTCCCCAAACATTTCTCAACTATCTCTGCCACACAAATGATTGCATCATTCGCATAAATGATTTTTAAGCGCTTATCCTACCTCAACAAGGCGAATATTAGCAATTCATATTTTTAACCTTAGGTTTATCCTACCATACTTTTACTTTTCTATTTGGCCTAATAACTAATTCTAGCAAATACGGCTATTATCTTTTAAACTAGCATGCATATTTTCAAATCTAATAAATATTTTCTAAATAACCTAAAATGGCTTTCAATATGATCAAAGAGGGACTTGCCTTGGTCGGACGACGGTAGGAACAACCAAATGACGGGTCGGGTCTACAAGACCTTGGCCCCTACCGAGCACGATCCACACATACAAATGAAAATAAAGACATCGTGCATAAAATGTTTTTATGCATTTTATTTTAAATAGAGAGATGTTAGTTTATTTTGCATGCACATGAAATAATGAACCTAAGCACTTGGACTAATAGAAATGCAATGGTTATAAGGGTGGCATTGATTAATATTTTTATAAAATCCAGATTGCGCAAAGTATTTTTGAGAATTTTTACAGAATTTTGAATGACTTTTGATATATTCCACAAAATCTTTTTCTCGCTAGAATCTATTGCATTCGCTTTTGAAATAAAAATAAAAATATATATATATAAAAAAGAAGGCCGCTTGGCTACCGGCCCAAGACGAGAGAGACCCACGTCAAGACCGCTCGACTTCTCCTCCAAATCCCCCCATCGTCACAACCTCGGCCGAGGCGACGCGAAGCGAGGGGCAGTGGCGAACTCACCACCGCGCACTCAATTCCGCTGGAGAGGGAAGAGGGGCGATTTAAAGAAGGTCTCGCGGCGAACGAGGCTCACTCTGTGAGTGCGACACGGAAGATGCGGCATGTAATTGGGATCCGTGGTGGCGCCGCTTGTCTCTTCGCGGTGTTCGACTCTGCAGAGAGAGATGGTGAGGGGGAGACGACGTAAGTACACTGGTAGCCAAGAGGAGCTCACCGAGGAGAAGGCGAGGCACGGCACGGCGCTAGGGAGAAACGGGTAGCACAGTATGGTTTATAGGCGGGGTGGCTCGCGGGAACGGCTCGATTTTTAATGTCGCCGGTGAGCACAGCGAAGGGAGACACCGATAGACCTTCGCTATTGCTCAACAAATAAGGGCGAAACGATGGCGCGCTGTGGCGGTACCGCGGCGTAGGGCGGCGCCGCAGGTATGGTGGGCGCGCGGTCTCCGGTAATAGGTGGCACCAAGCGACGGGCGACGCCAAGTGAGGGTAGCGGTGGAGTAATAAGCAGGGCGACGGCGCGACGGGGAGTTATGGCGGGCATGGGCGGTTTATAGAAGTGAGGCGGGTCAAGAGGCACAAGGCAGTGCGGACGGGCGGACCTGGGCATGCTACTGGGAGGAGAAGGAGCGGGAAGGGGCCGCAGGGAGAGCGAGGGCGAGGAGAGAGAGAGACGAGCAGACGCACTCATGAGGAAGGGGAAACGACGAAGGATCTCGACCGGGGACCTGCGGTCACGAGGGATGGAGAGGAGAGGCGGGGTTCATGGCGGGCCAAGCGACGCTGATGGCGCGAAATGGGCCGGGAAGTGGCCATGAGAAACAGAGAGGAGGAGGAGAGAGGCCGGGAAAACTCGGCCCGAGAGGAGAAGAGATTTCTTTTATTTTCAGATATTGTTTTTCTTTTTTTCTTTCAAAAGTTTAACAAAATTTATTTAAAATACTTTTAAACAACCCACACCCAAGACAATGATTTTCACTTTAAAATTATCGACTCAAACCAATTCCGTAGGTTGAATGCACTAATGATGCCAAGATGATTTTATATCGCTTAAGTTCTTGCAATTCTTCGATTTGCTTTTTAATTCAGCCATCGTTGGCCGATAGGCGGTAAGGTCTTTGGGAGATAGGACCAGCATCAGGACCGTGTTTATCACAAATTCAACGTCCTTGCCAGGGGCATTCCCTGCAACTCATCCGAAACACATCAGAGAATTCCTTCACCACGACTGTGGTTTCAAGGGAAGACATCTCCATCTTATTGAGAGTGATAAGGTCTCGAGGGAAGAGATTTATGCATTTAACTCGACCTCCTGTCCCGGCCTCACCGATCGCCTTGACCGCTTTTGGTGGCACAGTCAATTTGACCTTTATATTTGGTTAGCCAATCCATACCCAGGATTACTTCAATTCCTCTTGAGTCTATAATCACCAAGTCTGCCACGAACTCGGCGTCTTGAATTTTTAATTTAACCCCAGGACACAACAGGGTGGACCTCATGGTTTTCCCCGGAGATTTAACCAGCATTGGATTCTTTAGTGCATCAATTTTTAACTCATGATTTTTGACAAAAGATGTTGAGATGAATGAATGCGTTGCACCAGAATCGAAAAGAGCAGTGGCAGGGATTGCACATATAAAAAACTTACCCATCACCGCTGGGGTCGGCGTGGCATCCTCAAGAAGGACGTGGTTGACGCGCCACGCCCAACAATGCCAGGAGCAGATCTGGCAGTCGAGATTCCTACCACCCATCCTGCATATGGGATCTCAGGCAACAAATTTTAACTTGGGAGTCGAGTTTTGTTGGGGCACGAGCCGGGCATAATGTCCCAACCGCCGCAAGCGAAGCATTTTATGGTGGACAAATCTTTCTTTTGTGGAGAAGAGGCTTAAAAGTAATGCGGAGGTGGAGGTGGAGCAGTGTCGCGACCGACCCACTGGGTACGGGCGAGGAGGAACGGCATGATTCGCGAGGGCGCTTTGGCCTTGAAACGGAACTACCAAAGAGAGTGACCATCATGTCAGGCCCTTCTTTCTTTTCGGCAACCAGCATCGGGCGGCGGTTCTCTTCTTGCTTAACCGCCGAGCAAACATTTGCTTGAAAGTTGGAAACTCGAAGAGTCAATCAAGGCACGATCTCGTGGTCCATGCCTTTTTGAAGAAGTACATCTTATCAAGATCGCTTCTTCACGCCCCTTGGGACATATCGAGCCGTAAGGGTGAACTTTGTGAGGTACTCATGCATGGTCATGCTACCTTGCACGAGGGAGTGGAATTCACTTCTCTTGGCCTCCCTAACACTCTCGTGGACATAATTCTTCAAGGCCTCCACAAACTCAGCCCACCGATAGCATCGTGGTCATCATGGGCTTCACCGAACGTGTCCCACTCAGCGGAGGCAACCCCAACAAGCCGATGGGTCGCAAGGTGGACACTCTCAAGATTCCACATTGAAACATGATAAGCTTCTTCTCAATCTCCTTAACCAATCACCGCTTCCAAAGCATCACGAACCAAATAACTTAGGAGGATTCGACGGAGGAAGTCATTTATGCGGAGCGAGCAGGAGGTGGAGCGGGCGCATGGGTAGGAGCGGAGCGGAGGATGGTTCCGCCTCGAACAAGTCGCGACCATCTGCAAATGCATCTGCATCACCTCTAGTAGTGGGTTCTTCAGAGGTGGTGGTGGTGGAATTGGGTGGTTGGACTCGGCTTGGCGCCTGGGAGTGTGGTTGGGATCTGGTTGGGCATTTGGTGGAGGATTTGGCAAGGAGCCGGCCGAGGAGCAGAGCACGAGGATGTCCTCCAATGTAACGCTGATCGCTAGGACGGAGCGGCATGAGAATGGTGCGGCACTTGCTCGGCTTGGGGCACTACCACCACCTCGCCCCGGAAACATCTCTTCTTCCAGCCACGCGGGAGATCACCATCTGATAGATAGGAGAGGAATGAGATAAGCATAAGGGGATTACGTTTTTCATCCAAAACATGATTTTTAAAATACAACTTGGCACGATATATAAGCACACAACTCAACCAGTTTTATAAAGATACAATCAAAGGATGCGTATTACAAGCAGCCAAGACGCCAATCCATGCATTCGCTCTAGCTACGATACAGGTACACCATCGCACCGAACACTAATAAGATCGAACTACAGACCCACTGTAATTGCTATCCAGAGGAAGATAGCTACCATGGTGATCCAAAGCGGAAAGTGCCTCATCTCCTCAAGGAAGAGGCGGAGCGAGCTCGGCTCGGGCCGACGGCGAGGGCTCGGGGAACGGCGAGGGCTCGGCGGGCGACGAGGGGGGCTCGGAGAACGGCGAGGGCTCGCGGAACGGCGAGGACTCGGGAACGACCTCCGATTCTCCTCATCGCCGGGCGACGGAGAAGCAAAGACGGCACGGCGGGAGCGAGGCGGCGGCGAGGACGCGGGAGCAAGGCAAAGAAGGGGTGGCGAAATCAAGGCGGAGCGGCAATATGGACGCGCGGCCTTCTTAAGGAAGCGGGCCGGTTATTTGATGTGGAGGGGGGTCCGCGGCAAAGCGCGACAAGACGCAAAGCAAAAGAAAAGAAAAGAAAAGGGTGACAACGACCCATGCAAAGGATACAGGCAACACTCACGAGCCTACATCTCGCCGTAGTCGGACTCAAAGACGACCTCGCCGGGTTCCTCGCCTTCCTCGCCCTCGCCTATGGTACAAAGAAAGGTCCAGCCAGTGGCGGGACCGAGTAGCAGAGGGTGAGCCGCGCCAAGAAGAGCGGGAGGTGGTGCAACAATACCCGACGGACCTGTGTTGAGCCTAAGGTCCCTGTGGGTAAGGCAAAAAGAGCACAGAGTTGGTTAGCGGATCCTCCCAAGACGGATCGTGGAGGTACCAACATCCTTCTTGGCAACAGGAGGGTGAGTAGGAGTCTCGAAGAAGAAGCCGTGGCAAAGAATAAATGCACCACGACGACGCTTCCTTCTCGCCTAGTCGGCGGATCCTTTTGTGAAGCGCGCCCTTCCAAGAGGTTGCGAGAATCGCGCTTCTTGAGCTCGCGTTCTCCTTCCGGACTTGCTCCATTTGGCGGTTGCTCTCGAGAGGAGGCGACAGCCCCTCGGCGGGTGAGAGTGTAAGCGCTGCCGAGAGATTTGACGAGCTCAACGAGATGAAAGACGGTCGGTCGATCTCGCCTTCTACCAAGGAGCGGACCGAATCAGCTCATTTGACAAAGCGCAGGGAAGTAGCGAACGGGTGTGGTGCAAGGCGCGAGCGAACAGTGCAGCAGACTCGTGTATAGCCAAAGCGAGCGACGCCTTGATGGCGCTGAACAGCTTGACTCGAGTGGTGGTGAAACGCAGATCTCCTCGGTGAATGGTTGATTCAAGCTGGAGCGATAGTGACGGCCACCACCCAACACTCGCTACCACGGCGAGTGGTCACGCCCCATGGAAGGTGGGGTCGCAAGTTAAGGGTGCCCAAAGAAGAAGAAGAATCAAGCGACAAAACCTCCGTAAGAGAGTCCAAAAGTCGAGGTGAACTCCCAGATCTACAATTTTGACAAAAATAGTGTAAGTTACGAAAATGTATGGTAAAGTTTACAGGGAAATTTTAAAATTTCGTTTTTAGAAAATATTAGGTCTCTATTTTCCAAGGGTTACGCCCTAAGGCCAACCTGGCTCTGATACCACTTCTGTCGGACCCGGTCTAAATGACCGAACCCTAATGTGTTAAACAGTATTAGTCCCAGCAGATCATGGCTAGTACACACATAAACAGAACTGATACATTGCCTTCGAATTACATTATTACAACATAGGGGACTACGGGTCCCAAAAGGAGTCACAATTAAGTACATCGAGCACGGCACGCAGGCCGAGATACAGAGTTACACAGACGGTCACACAGGGACCTAGCATAGCGCGACTTTATTCTAGCTAGTAGGCTAATCCACAGGCAACGACGGTAGGCGACACGCAACCCTACTCTTCGTCTTCGTAGTCCTCCTCCTCCTCGTAGTCTGAGTCCTCCTCGAAAGCAGTAGTCGAGGGAGCTCCGCACTGCTGAAATTTTTAAAGGGAAAGGGGAAACAGGGTGAGTATAAAGGTACTCCGCAAGTCGAATATATGCGGATGGGGTTTAGTACAAGAGGAGGGCTTAGGATATTTTGCGTAAATGCATTTATTTATCCTAGTTTTGACAACGCAATTTCAAACTTTCAATCTCAACATTTCCTTTGGGTTTCAAACGGTTTCGCCACTTGGCCTCAAAGTACATAGCGAGAACAAAATTCTTTCTTCTTTTCTTTTCTCCAAACTTGCTGTGTCCGGTTTTCACAAGGACACTTTCCGATAGGCCGATACCCATTTCGAATGTCACCGTGGCTCCTACCAAACGGAATCCTTCTCAAAACCTTTCTCAAATCCTTTCTCAACTCCTTTGTTTAAATCCCTTTTTCAAAAATGGTTTTAAATGAAGAATCTACCATATAATCAGTCCCATCGACGCCATAACCGCGAAAGCACGGCTATCATGACAGCTTTTAACTCGCAGAGTGGGTACGCTTTACCTCGAGAGGCTACGCACCCATTCGATGTTTCGCCACAAGACCATCAACCACGAGGGCCAACGATCGGGTCCGGCCCCATACCGGAGCTCGAGGTCGCATCAGAATGGCTCCGCTCATAGGATTATAGGATGAGCAGCCCTTAGACTAGGGAGAGTTTATATTTTAGCCCAAGAAACCCGTGCCATATCGCACTAACCGACAAAATATCTCCCTAGTCGGAAAGATTTTGAGGTAAGAGGAAAATCTTTTCCTATCAAGCATCACCCCTGATGCGCTATCTTTTAAATCGTCCTTCCCCAAACATTTCTCAACAATATCTCATTTCACACAAATGATTGTATCATTCCGATAAATGATTTTTAAGCAGCTTATCCTACCTCAACAAGGCGCTTAAATATTAGCAATTCATATTTTTAACCTTAGGTTTATCCTACCATACTTCTTACCTTTTCTATTTGGCATAATAACTAATTCTAGCAAATACGGCGCTTATCTTTTAAACTAGCATGCATATTTTCAAATCTAATAAATATTTTCTAAATAACCGAAAATGGCTTCTCAATATGATCAAAGGGGGGGACTTGCCTTGGTCGGACGACGGTAGGAACAACCAATGACGCCGGTCGGGTCTACAAAGACCTTGGCCCCTACTCGAAAGCACGATCCACACATACAAATGAAAGTAATAAGACATCGTGCATAAAATGTTTTTATGCATTTTATTTTAAATAGAGAGATGTTAATTTATTTTGCATGCACATGAAATAATGAACCTAAGCACTTGGACTAATAGAAATGCAATGGTTATAAGGGTGCGGCATTGATTAATATTTTTATAAAATCCAGATTGTCGCAAAGTATTTTTGAGAATTTTTACAGAATTTTGGGATGAGCCTAAATATATTACACAAAATCTTTTCTATTAGAACCATTTGAATTCGCTTTTGAAAATAAAGAACTAATCCGCTAAGCCGGCCGGCCCAAAACGGCCGGGCAAGGCCACGCCCAGAGGCCGAGTTGTCTCTGGGTTTCCTTCCCTTCCCCCATCGTCATCAACCTCGAACCGAGGCGACGGCGAGCGACGGGCAGGGCGAACCGCCACCGCGATCGATTCCGCAAGGGAGAGGAAGAGGGGCAAAGGCGATGCTAAAGGTGGTCTCGGCGACGATCGAGGCTCACCCCAGAGGCGGCGCGACGACGAGGACGCGGCGGCAATGGGGGATCCGGCGTGGCGCGCTTCTCTCACTCGACGGTGCTCGGACTCCCGAGAGAGAGAGAGAGATGGTGAGAGAGAGACGAGGGTGACGGAGGAGAGGGCAAGGAGGGCAAGCTCACCAAGGAGAAGGGTCGGCACGCACGGCGCTAGGCGAGGCGAAATGGAGAGCACAGGCCGGTTTTATAGGCGAAGGTGGCTCGGCGGAAACGGCTCGATATTAAAGTCGCCGGTGAGCACAAAGAAGCGCGGAGACACCGATAGACCTTCGCTATTGCTCTACAACAAGCGGGCGAACGATGGCGCTGCTGTGGCGGCATCGGGCGGCGAGGGCGATGGCGCGCAGCAGCAAGGTCAAGGCGCGGTTCGAGGCGATAGGTGGCACCAAGCGCCGCCGCGCAAAGCGGAGTAGGCGGCGGATTAAAGGGCACGGCGACGCGCGACGGAGCGAGTTATGGCGGATTAGGCCGGCGCGCGGGCGGCAAGGCGGACGGCGAGGCAAAAGGGTCCGGACGCAGCGGAGGCGACGGACGCGGGCGGACTCGCCGGACGCAGCAGCACGACGCTGGATCGAGGAGAGGAGAAACAGGGAAGGCGAAAGGGAGGAGAGAGCGAGAGAGAGAGAGCAGAGGCTCGCGAGGAAAGGGCAAAACGACGGGAAGGATCTGACCGTGGGACCCGGCCGGTCAGCGAGGGCGATGGGAGGCGAGGCGCTGGCCCGCCAACAAGAAGCAGACGCGCGGGCGAAATGGGCCGGAAGATGGGCCACTGGGAAAGAGCAGAGGAGGAGAGAACTGGGCCGGGAAGGTTCGCCCGAGAGAGAGAAAAGCTTTACTTAATAATTTTTATTTTCAGAAATTGTTTTTCTTTTCTTCTTTCAAAGGTTTGACAAGATTTATTTAAAATACTTTTAAATTAACTCGACACCCAAGACAAGGATTTTACTTTAGAAATTAATAACCCAAACCAATTCCAAAAAGATTAATGCACTGATGATGCCATGATGATTTTAACAATCAAAATAGTTTAATATTTTAATTATGCATTTTAACGAAATTATTAACGTACAAATTTGGTTTTGAAAATTTGGGATGTTACAAACCTCCCCTTAAGGAGAATCTCGCCCCGAGATTCAGATTCTTTGGGAAACAGCCCGAAATTCAGCAAGGTCCTCTTCACGCCCCACGTGGCTTCGCCGAGTGGTTACTCCAATCGAACACGCAAAACCAAACATTTTTCTCCGGTTTTGCATACCCACATCCGTAATCTTGACCGGATATTCTTTAAGCGTTAAATCAGCCGCAGTGTCCGCTTTATCCAATGGTAATCGCTTCTTCCGCACACGAAGGCACTTTTTAATTGAGATACATGGAACACATCGGCACATCCGACAGTACTCGTAGCTCCAATCGGTACGCCACTTCGCCTCTACGGGCTAAGATTTGAAAAGGACCAATATATCTTGGAGCTAGTTTGCCACTCACACGAACCGACGCATGCCTTTAAGAGGGACACACGAGGGTACACAAAATCTCCTTTGGCAAACTTCAAGTCACGCCGACGCTTATCGGCGAATTTTTCTCGCTTTGATTGGGTTGTTTTCACCTCGCTGGATTAGCTTTACTTGCTCTTCAGCCTCTTGCAAGATATCTAAACCAAACACTTTGGTTTCACCGGTCTCCTGCCAGTACAAAGGGGTACGGCACTTTCTACCATACAAGGCTTCATAGGGTGCCATTTGGATACTTGACTGATGACTGTTGTTATAAGCAAACTCCGCAAATGGCAATGCTATCCCAAATTTAGTTGGTTGGCTGGCACATGCCCTCAACATATCCTCAAGGATTTGATTAACTCTTTCAGTTTGACCATCGGTTTGGGGATGAAACGCAAGGTTGAAATTCAGACGGGTTCCAAGCGACTCATGGAGCTTGTCCTGAATTTGAGGTGAACTGGTACCTCGGTCGAGACAATCTTCTTTGGCACCCCATGCAAACAGACTATCTTGCTCATGTACAAGTCACCAACTTGCTTCCAAAGTAGGTGGTTCTGACAGAATGAAGTGTGCAACTTTGGTGAGGCGATCGACGATTACCAGATGGAGTCATAGCCGGATTGAGTTTTGGGTAACCCGACAATGAAATCCATCCCCACTTCTTCCCACTTCCATTCAGGAATTTTGAGCGGTTGTAATGCATCAAAGAGCCTTTGATGCTCGGCCTTCACTTTTGGCGATGTCGCAGAGCTTACATACTCACGATCTCTTTTTCATTCCACCACCAATAGGTGGTTTTCAGATCAAGATACATCTTGGTACCTCCGGATGGATAGAGATTGACTTTCATGAGCTTCTTTTAAAATTACTTTTTAAGGGTTTATTGTTTGGTACAAAGATTCTCTTCTTAAACCGAGGGTTCCTTCTTCATTTATGGAAAAATCCGTGCCTTATTCTTTTAAGCCTCTTTAATTTCAAGAACTTCTTCGTCACCTTTTTGAGCTTCTTCGATTTGGTTCATTAAGGTGGGTTGTAATTCCAACATATTTATTTGGCCTACCTCAACCATTTCCAAGTTGAGGTCGGATAATTCTTTAATTAGTTCAGGTTGATCTTCTTTAAACATGAGATGATTGCAATAGGAACGCCGGCTTAAGGCATCAGCCACCACATTGGTTTTGCCAGGATGATAATGGATTCCCACATCATAGTCTTTGATTAACTCCAACCACCTTCTTTGCCTTAGATTGAGATCAGGTTGAGTGAAGATGTATTTAAGACTTTTGTGATCGGTGAATATTTCAGTTCTATTGCCAATTAGATAATGCCTCCAAATTTTTAGAGCGTGAACCACAGCGGCTAGCTCGAGGTCATGAGTGGGATAATTTTGCTCGTGGGGTTTGAGTTGTCTTGATGCATAAGCAACAACTCTCCTTTCTTGCATCAACACGCAACCTAGGCCTTGCCTAGATGCATCACAGAATATTTCAAAATCCTTGCGGATATCAGGCAAGATTAGCACTGGAGCGTGGTTAGCGACTTTTTAACTCTTGGAAACTGGCCTCACACTTTTCATTCCACTCGAATTTATTTTCATTTTTAAGGAGGTTGGTTAAGGGACGAGAGATTTTTGAAAAATTTTCAATGAACCGGCGGTAATATCCCGCCAATCCAAGAAAACTCCTTACTTGCTTTATTGATTTAGGTTGCTTCCACTCAACAACCGCCGTGACTTTTTCGGGATCAACGGCAACACCTCCGGCAGATATTACATGACCAAGGAAGGTCACTTCCTTCATCCAGAACTCGCACTTGCTCAGCTTGGCATACAACTGGTGTTCTCTTAACCTCTCCAACACCTTTCGGAGATGAACTTCGTGCTCCTCTTCAGATTTAGAGAAGATTAGAATATCATCAATGAACACAACCACAAACTTATCCAGAAAATCCATGAAGACTTTGTTCATTAGATTCATGAAATACGGCGGAGCGTTGGTTAGACCAAACGACATCACCGTGAACTCATAGAGGCCATATCTTGTGGTGAAAGCTGTCTTTGGAATGTCGGTGTCTTTAATTTTTATTTGGTGATAACCCGACCTCAGGTCGATTTTTGAAAAGATGCAAGCTCCTTTCATTTGATCAAACAGATCATCAATTCTGGGAAGAGGATACTTATTCTTGATTGTTACTTCATTTAAAGATCGATAATCCACGCATACGCGAGAGATCCGCTTTTCCTTTTAACGAAGATTACGGGTGCTCCCAAGGGAAACACTCGGTCGGATAAATCCTTTTTCTTGCAATTCTTCGATTTGCTTTTTAATTCAGCCATCGTTGGCCGATAGGCGGTAAGGTCTTTGGGAGATAGGACCAGCATCGTGGACCGTGTTTATCACAAATTCAACGTCCTTGGTCAGGGGCATTCCCGCAACTCATCCGAAACACATCGTGAAATTCCTTCACCACGATCGTGGTTTCAAGGGAAGACATCTCCATCTTATTGAGAGTGATAAGATCTGAGGGGAAGAGATTTATGCATTTAACCGACCTCCCGCCCGCCTCACGATCACTTTGACCGCTTTGGTGGCACAATTAATTTGACCTTTATATTTGGTTAGCCAATCCATACCTGTGATTACTTCAATTCCTCTTGAGTTTATAACCACCAAGTCCGCCACTTAACTCGGCGCCTTGAATTTTTAATTTAACCCTGTGACACAACAGGTGGACCTCATGGTTTTCCCTGAGATTTAATTAAAGATTGGATTCTTTAGTGCATCAATTTTAACTCATGATTTTTGACAAAAGATGTTGAGATGAATGAATGCGCTGCACCGTAATCGAAAAGAGCAAAGGCGGTGAATTGCACATATAAAAACTTACCCATCACCGCTGGGGGTCGGCGTGGGCATCCTCAAGAAGGACGTGGTTGACGCGCCACGCCCAACAAGCAGGAGCAGATCTGGCAGTCGAGATTCCCACCACCCATCCTGCATATGGGATCTCGTGGCAACAGACTTTAACTTGGGAGTCGAGTTTTGTTGGGACACGAGTGGCATAATGTCCCAACCGCCGCAAGCGAAGCATTTTATGGTGGACAAATCTTTCTTTTGTGGAGAAGAGGCTTAAAAGCGAACAAGCGGAGGTGGAGGTGGAGCAGTCGCGATCGACCCACTGGGTGCGGGGCGAGGAGGAATGGCATGACCACGAGGGCGCTTGGCCTTGAAACGGAACTACCAAACAGAGTGACCATCATGTCAGGCCCTTCTTTTCTTTCGGCAACCAGCACCGGGCGGCGTTCTCTTTCTTGCTTAACCGCCGAGCAAACATTTGCTTGAAAGTTGGAAACTCGAAGAGTCGATCAAGGCACGATCTCGTGGTCCATGCCTTTTTGAAGAAGTACATCTTATCAAGATCGCTCTTCACGCCCCTTGGGACATATCGAGCCAGAAGGGTGAACTTTGTGAGGTACTCATGCATGGTCATGCTACCTTGCACGAGGGAGTGGAATTCACTTCTCTTGGCCTCCCTAACACTCTCAGGAACATAATTCTCTTCGAAGGCCTCCACAAACTCAGCCCAGCTGATAGCATCAGGGTCATCATGGGCTTCACCGAACGTGTCCCACCAGGCGGAGGCAACCCCAACAAGTCGATGGGTCGCAAGGTGGACACTCTCAAGATCTCCACATTGAAACATGATAAGCTTCTTCTCAATCTCCTTAACCAATCACCGCTTCCAAAGCATCACGAACCAAATAACTTAGGAGGATTCGACGGAGGAAGTCATTTATGCGGAGCGAGCAGGAGGTGGAGCGGGCGCATGGGTAGGAGCGGAGCGGAGGATGGTTCCGCCTCGAACAAGTCGCGACCATCTGCAAATGCATCTGCATCAATTCTCTAGTAGTGGGTTCTTCAGAGGTGGTGGTGGTGGAATTGGGTGGTTGGACTCGGCTTGGCGCCTGGGAGTGTGGTTGGGATCTGGGTTGCGCATTTGGTGGAGGATTTGGCAAGGAGCCGGCCGAGGAGCAGGAGCACGAGGATGTCCTCCAACAGAACGCTGATCGTTGTGGACGGAGTGGGCATGAGAATGGTGCGAAGCACTTGCTCGGCTTGGGGCACTACCACGACCTCGGCCCCGGGAAACATCTCTTCTTCCAGCCACGCGGGAGATCACCATCTGATAGATAGGAGAGGAATGAGATAAGCATAAGGGGATTACGTTTTTCATCCAAAACATGATTTTTAAAATACAACTTGGCACGATATATAAGCACACAACTCAACCAGTTTTATAAAGATACAATCAAAGGATGCGTACCACAGCAGGCCGGTACGTCAATCCATGCATTCGTTCTAGCTACGATACAGGTACACCACCGCACCGAACACTAATAAGATCGAACTACAGACCCACTGTAATTGCTATCCGAGGAAGATAGCTACCATGGTGATCCAAAGCGAAAGTGCCTCATCTCCTCAAGGAAGAGGCGAGCGAGCTCGGCTCGGGCCGACGGCGAGGGCTCGGGAACGGCGAGGGCTCGGAGGCGACGAGGGGGCTCGAGAACGGCGAGGGCTCATGAACGGCGAGGACTCGGGAACGAATCTCGATTCTCCTCATCGTCGGCGACGGAGAAGCAAAGACGGCACGGCGGGAGCGAGGCGGCGGCGAGGACGCTGGAGCAAGGCAAAGCAGTAGGTGGCGAAATCACAAGCGAGCGGCAATATGGACGCGCGGCCTTCTTAAGGAAGCGGGCCGTTATTTGATGGGAGGGGGTCCGCGCAAAGCGCGACAAGACGCAAAGCAAAAGAAAAGAAAAGAAAAGGGTGACAACGACCCATGCAAAGGATACAGAGGCAACACTACGAGCCTACATCCGTCAGTAGTCGGACTCAAAGACGACCTCGGGGTTCCTCGCCTTCCTCGCCCTCGCCTATGGTACAAAGAAAGGTCCAGCCAGTGGCGGGACCGAGTAGCAGAGGGTGAGTCGCGCTCCAGAAGAGGGGAGGTGGTGCAACAATACCCGACGGACCTGTGTTGAGCCTAAGGTCCCTGTGGGTAAGGCAAAAGAGCACAGAGTTGGTTAGCGTGATCCTCCCAAGACGGATCGTGGAGGTACCAACATCCTTCTTGGCAACAGGAGGGTGAGTAGGAGTCTTAGAAGAAGAAGCCGTGGCAAGAATAAATGCACCACGACGACGCTCCTTCTCGGCCTAGTCATGGATCCTTTTGTGAAGCGCTGCCCTTCCAAGAGGTTACGAGAATCGCGCTTCTTGAGCTCGCGTTCTCCTTCCGGACTTGCTCCATTTGGCGGTTGCTCTCGTAGGAGGCGACAGCCTCGGCGGGTGAGAGTGTAAGCGCTGCCTAGAGATTTGACGAGTTCAATGAGATGAAAGATGGTCGGTCGATCTCGCCTTCTACCAAGGAGCGTGACCGAACAGTTCATTTGACAAAGTAGCAGGGAAGTAGCGAACGGGTGCGGTGCAAAGGCGCGAGCGTAACAGTGCAGAGACTTCGGTGTATAGCCAAAGCGGCGACGCCTTGTATGGCGCTGAACAGCTTGACTCGAGTGGTGGTGAAACGCAGATCTCCTGGGTGAATGGTTGACCCGCGGGAGCGATAGTGACGGCCACCACCCAACACTCGCGCCACGGCGAGTGGTCACGCCCCATGGAAGGTGGGGTCGCTAAAGTTAAGGGTGCCCAAAGAAGAAGAAAAGAATCGGCGACAAAACCTCCGTGAAGAGAGTCCAAAAGTCGAGGTGAACTCCGATCTACAATTTTGACAAAAATAGTGTAAGTTACTTAAAATGTATGGTAAAGTTTACAGGAAATTTTAGAATTTCGCTTTTAGAAAATATTAGGTCTCTATTTTCCAAGGGTTACGCCCTAAGGCCAACCTGGCTCTGATACCACTTCTGTCGGACCCGGTCTAAATGACCGAACCCTAATGTGTTAAACAGTATTAGTCCCAGCAGATCATGGCTAGTACACACATAAATGTAATCGATACATTGCCTTCAATTACATTATTACAACATAGGGGACTACGGGTCCCAAAAGGAGTCACAATTTAATACATCGAGCACGGCACGCAGGCCGAGATACAGAGTTACACAGACGGTCACACAGGGACCTAGCATAGCGCGACTTTATTCTAGCTAGTAGGCTAATCCACAGGCAACGACGGTAGGCGACACGCAACCCTACTCTTCGTCTTCGTAGTCCTCCTCCTCCTCGTAGTCCGAGTCTTCCTCAAAGCAGTAGTCGAGGGAGCTCCGCAACTGTTGAAATTTTTAAAGGGGGGAAGGGGAAAACAGGGGTGAGTACAAAGGTACTCCGCAAGTCAGGAATATATGCGGATGGGGTTTAGTACAAGAGGAGGGCTTAGGATATTTTGCGTAAATGCATTTATTTATCCTAGTTTTGACAAAGCAATTTGAAACCTTGAATCTCAACATTTCCTTTGGGCTCTTCAAACGGTTCTCGCCACTTGGCCTCAAAGCCATAGCGAGAACAAAATTCTTTCTTCTTTTCTTTTCTCCAAACTTGCTGTGTCCGGTTTTCACAAGGACACTTTCCGATAGGCCGATACCCATTTCGAATATCACCGGTGGCTCCAAATCAAACGGAATCTTTCTCAAAACCTTTCTCAAATCCATTCTCAACTCCTTTGTTTAAATCCTTTTTCAAAAATGGTTTTAAATGAAGAATCTACCATATAATCAGTCCCATCGCGACGCCATAACCGCGAGCACGGCTATCATGACAGCTTTTAACTCGCAGAGTGGGTACGCTTTACCCTCGAGAGGCTACGCACCCATTCGATGTTTCGCCACAAGACCATCAACCACGAGGGCCAACGATCGGGTCCGTCCCCATACCGGAGCTCGAGGTCGCACCGTAATGGCTCCGCTCATAGGATTATAGGATGAGCAGTCCTTAGACTAGGGAGAGTTTATATTTTAGCCCAAGAAACCCGTGCCATATCGCACTAACCGATAAAATATCTCCCTAGTCGGAAAGATTTTGGGGTAAGAGGAAAACCTTTTCCTATCAAGCATCACCCTTGATGCGCTATCCTTTAAATCATCCTTCCCCAAACATTTCTCAACAATATCTCGTTTCACACAAATGATTGCATCATTCCGCATAAATGATTTTTAAGCGCTTATCCTACCTCAACAAGGCGCTTAAATATTAGCAATTCATATTTTTAACCTTAGGTTTATCCTACCATACTTCTTACCTTTTCTATTTGGCCTAATAACTAATTCTAGCAAATACGGCGTTTATCTTTTAAACTAGCATGCATATTTTCAAATCTAATAAATATTTTCTAAATAACCTAAAATGGCTTCTCAATATGATCAAAGGGGACTTGCCTTGGTCGGACGACGGTAGGAACAACCAATGACGCCGGTCGGGTCTACAAAGACCTTGGCCCCTACTACGAAAGCACGATCCACACATACAAATGAAAGTAATAAGACATCGTGCATAAAATGTTTTTATGCATTTTATTTTAAATAGAGAGATGTTAGTTTATTTTGCATGCACATGAAATAATGAACCTAAGCACTTGGACTAATAGAAATGCAATGGTTATAAGGGTGTGGCATTGATTAATATTTTTATAAAATCCAGATTGTCGCAAAGTATTTTTGAGAATTTTTTACAGAATTTTGGGATGACTTTTGATATATTCCACAAAATCTTTTCTATTAGAATCTATTGCATTCGCTTTTGGAAATAAAAAGAAAATAATATATATAAAAAAAAAAAAGCTTTGCTTGGCCCAAACGGCCAAGGCCACGAGACCCAGAGGCCGAGTTGCTCGGACTTCTTCCCTTCCCCCATCGTCATCAACCTCGGCCGAGGCGACGGCGAGCGACGGGCAGGGCGAACCGCCACCGGCGACCGATTCCGCGGGGAGAGGAAGAGGGGCGAAGGCGATGCTAAAGAAGGTCTCGGCGACGATCGAGGCTCACCCCAGAGGCGGTGCGACGGAGATGCGGGCGGCGAATGGGGGATCCGGTGGTGGCGCTGCTTGTCTCGGCGGTGCTCGACTCTGAGAGAGAGAGAGATGGTGAGAGAGAGACGAGGGTGCTACGGAGGTAGCCAAGGAGGAGCTCACCGAGGGAAGGGTCGGCACGCACGGCGCTAGGCGAGGCGACAATGGAGAGCACAGGCGGGTTTTATAGGCGAAGGTGGCTCGGCGGAACGGCTCGATCTTTAATGTCGCCGGTGAGCACAGCGAAGCGGGAGACACCGATAGACCTTCGCTATTGCTCAACAATGGCGGCGAACGATGGCGCTGCTGTGGCGGCATCGGCGGCGAGGGCGATGGCGCGCAGAGCATGGTCAAGGCGCGGTCTCGAGCGTAATAGGTGGCACCAAGCGTCGGCGACAAAGGGAGCGGTGGAGTATTAAAGCTAAGCGGCGACGCCGCGACGGAGCGAAGTTATGGCGGATTAGGCCGGGCGGTTCGCGCGCAAGGCGGACGGCGAGGCAGCAACGGGTCCGGACGCAGCGGAGGCGACGGACGCGGGCGGTGCCGGGACGCAGCAGCTACGACGCTGGATCGAGGGAGGAGAGAAACAGCGGAAGGGCGCAGGAGAGCGAGAGCGAGGAGAGAGAGAGACGAGAGCGGCTCTCGCGAGGAAAGGGCAAACGACGGGAAGGATCTGACCGGGGACCCGTCGGTCAGCGAGGGCGATGGAGAGGAGAGGCGCGGGCCCGCCGGCGTGGCAGACGCGGATGGCGCGAAATGGGCCGGAAGATGGGCCACTGGGGAAAGAGCAGAGGAGGGAAGAGAACTGGCCGGGAAAACTTCGCCCGAGAGAGAGAAGAGATTTCTTAATTTTTTTATTTTCAGATATTGTTTTTCTCTTTCTTCTTTCAAAGGTTTAACAAAATTTATTTAAAATACTTTTAAACAATCGACACCCAAGACAATGATTTTCACTTTAAAATTAATAACTCAAACCAATTCCAGAAGGTTGAATGCACTAATGATGCCAAGATGATTTTATATCGTTTAAGCAGTTTTAATATTCAAATTATGTATTTTTATGAAATTATTAACGTGCCAAATTTGGTTTTGAAAATTTGGGATGTTACACTTGGACACTTAATCGCTCACGAAAATCAAACTTATCCTTATTTATTGAGCTTTTTACTAATGTATTTCACAAGTGTTTGGAAAGAATTAGGTCTTATGAGTTTGAGTGATGACCAAGGTACGCTGAACGATGACGGTAAGTCGAGGTCAACAAGACGACGATGTCACCAAGAGTTGAGTACTAAGTCAAGGTCGATTTGGCGGGATGATCGTCAAGGGGGATGATCGAGTCAAAATCAAATAGGACAAGAGTCTCAAGAGGTGAATAAAGTCAAGGTTGACAAGACGAAGACATTATCAATATTTAGTAAAGGTAATCATGCATAATACATCAAGGGTGCTCAAGACTAAAAACATCGTTGAACCTTAAAATGAAGAAAGAAGACGACAAGTGGTTTCTCCTAAAGCTTGTATGGCTTTATTTATAAGTTGAGTTTATGGATTGCCGTACTATTAATAGGGATGCAACGTTGAATGTCTTAGATATGTCTCAGGTGCTCAAGTGATCAATCTTTAAGAGAACTCAAGGGAGAAGAGTGTTGGTGGTGTCGAAGAGTGAGAGTATTAGGTATTTTATGGCTTCCTTTGTTATTTCTGCTCCTGTCCTTTGGGATTTAGGTAGTGAGACCTTATGGGTTGTGTAGCCCTTGTTCTTAGCTTTCCGTAGAGCCCAAGATCACCGAAATCGGAGTTCGGAGTCAAAAGTTACGTCTATTTCCGTAAGTGGTTGTGTGTTGTCTATCGGACTATTCGATATTTATATCGGACTAACCGATATATCAGACTCTCCGATGCTTGGTTCAATCCACCCCTCTTTGTCTCGCAGAACTTAAAAATATCGGACTATCCGATATTTATATCGGACTATCCGATATGAATTTGATCTTTTGGTGTTGTATCTGCTTAGAACCTCTCTAGAATCATTTCAGGACCTCAAAAATAGCCGTTACTCTAAGTTTCTCTCACATTCATATCGGACTATCTGATATTTGCCTGAGTCTAACAGCTAGTTGCTGCGTGAGGCTACTTATTACCTCCCTCTTTCCCATGGGCAAGTGGTTACCTTCCACACCATTTTGAGCAGAACTTCCATGCAACTATCGACAGGTGATTAATCGGGGGGTTATCGTCGGCAATAGATTTGAATGGGGTTATGCGCTAGATCTCAAGCTTGAAGGAAACGCAAGATAGGGATTATCCAGGTTTAGGCCCTCACGGTGAAGGTAACACCCTAATCCTGCGCTCGTGGAATTACGATGGTGATCTGATGATAAAAAAGCTTATGCCTCTACGGCCCTTACCCCTCCCTTTATATAGTGCCGGGGGGGGGTAAGGTTATATGGTCTTATCCGATATGATGTACCAAATCTCATCTCTAGGGAGTCCAGCACGTATACGCATCGGTGTTTACAAGTATGAATCTCCTAATCACATGGAACCTAACGCTATCCTCAGGACTATCCTTTACGTCCAGGCCACATGTAGTCCGAGTGGTTACCATCCTCTTCCAGTTGGCTTGGGCTGCCCCCGTTTTTTACCTCATGTGCCTTCCGTGAGGATACCCGAGGCCCATGTAGTCCACATCTTCTAAGTAAGAACATGATTAACTAATGCTTTCATCTAAATTATTACTTCTTCTGGTATAATCGCTCCAAAACAGTAGATTCACAGAAATGGTACAGTTGTAACTTAATAACTTGGACATGACTTGAGGTTTGTCATGGCAATGTGTGTATCGTTGTGGGTTATGGTATAATGTGGATTGGGTCTGGCGCCATTTGTTAAGAGATGGAGTAGCTAGGCTAAGTGGAAAAAAGAGCTATCACCCACATATGTAGTCCATGAAGAGGAACACGGCAAGATCCACATAACTGCCAAGCGCTGTCCCCATGGTTTTTTCACATCGTGTGTGATCACACGGAGGATGTGATAGCCGAAGAAGGTAGATTTTGAAAGCACATTTCCTTATGGTGGGATTGCCTAGGCTAGAAGAATGTTCCCTCCGAATGGGTGCATCAGGGATTAACAATGGGAAGTCACCGACTATCGAGGATGGTTTCTAGCTCCACAACACGCTAGCCATATCGAGGTAGTACGAGTATTGGGGATTCGGGGTAGTACGACCCGAGGGTGTACCCTGAATGTTGCCATGACTGGATCATGTTGTCACCCTAGAGATGATCTAGGTCCATGCTCACAGGGAGCCATGAGTACGTCTAGTGTGGGCTGGTGTGCCCCACCCGGAAGATGCATGATGGCAAGAGTGGAGGACAATATTTGGCATAGTGCGTATATCTGGCCACATAAATTGTGAACTATGATGGAACCATTATGACATGATACTTGATTGATAGGAAATTTGGTAAAATTGATAAGTCATAGGCTTTGGATGTAAAGCTAGCTTTCTGCGAATAAACAAACCCTAACCTTTCCTTGGAAGCTTTCTATCATCAAATACATTAGACTGTGTGTTAACTCTTAGGTGTTTAAATGACACTGACCTCGCTTGCATGCACTCTTTTAGACATGGGATCCACAGCAACATGATCTAGAGTAGAAGCCCTGAAGGGATAGGTGTTCCACTGGTTGTTTTGGGTTGCATAACTACCGGTGTGATTTTGGTGAATTTATATATTCCACTAAAACTCTAATGTTTTTCACTTTTTTGTAAGATTTATGCTTTGAACTCTGATGTCCCATGGTTGAATCTTGGCTTGTAACTATGGCTTAATGACTTTTGCCACCATTGTGGTTTGGTGAGCGTTGCTACTTAATAACGGTATGTTTCAATGAATAAATGATCTAGCTATGTAACGTTTTGTACTAGGCTACTAATCTAGCTTGGGACTAGTGCAAGCTTGTGCTACTTTCAGGGTATGGGATGTTGAGGTAGTACAAGGCTGCCCCTAACAGGTGAGGTGGCTCGGAGGGTCAGGTTAGAGTCAAGGACTTGAGTTTAAACCAGGATATGCATATTTACATTCGCGTATATGTGGTAGTAGATGGTGTAGGTCGGTAGTAGAGGGCATAAGGGTGCAATTGCTGGGTGAAAATAATTTACATTCGCGTATACTGTTTTTTAAGTACTTCTGTACGGTGAAATTTCTGTACAATCGTACTGAAAAAAGGAGCGTCTGCAAGAAACGCAAAATGCAGGCGCCTGCGTTCTAGTCGGTCTCTTTGTTTTATCATTAAAGTTACTTTAAGCATGATTTATATTTACGCATGTTTGTACTAAATTTTTGAATAACACGTACGAATGGTAAAAGTCCTGTTCAAAAATCATCGGTGACTTGTTTTTATGACCGGAGGTAGTATTGTATACGTGAAAAACCAAGCAAATGAATCCTTTCGACTAGAATGTTACAGACACAACATACTATAGGTATACGTATGTGTGTACGGTTTACAATTCGTCCCCAACACCACCGAACGATCGAGCCATTAATATATGGTGACGTACAAAAAGATTAACACTTAGTTAATCAACCCCTGCATCGACCATATATGTATATCGAGTGTACGTACTGATAGTGCATGTATGTATAATAAAGAGAGAGCGAGAGAGAGAGAAGTGGATGCATGTGGGTGGTCAAAACTCTATGTTGCCCTTGTAGGTGGCGGACTTGATGGTGGGCTTCTTCTTGGGGGAGAGGCTGTCGACGACGAGGGCGCAGTGGACGTTGACCTTGACCTCGCGGAGGTCGAGGGTGCCGAGGCGCAGCGTGACGGGGACGGTGACGTAGACGTCGAGCGGGACGTTGCCCTCCTTCTGGCTCTCCTCCAGCGCGCTCTGCAGGCCGGAGCCGAAGCCGTGGCGGCCCTCCATGGCGACCTCCATGACGGTGACGTTCCGGTGGCCCTGGAAGAAGGCCGGGAGCTTGCCGGAGCACAGCGGCGTACCGCGGTAGGACACCACGGTGCGGGACGCCTCGCCGTACTTGATGCCGATCATCTCGTTGGGGTTCTCGGCGCGCACCGCCGCCACCAGCTTCACGTACAGCGTCAGGTCCGAGGAGCTGAAGTCGAACTGGGAGATGGACATGTTGTTCACCGAGTAGGACGGCGCCTGGGGCTTGTACACCAGGAACACGTACGCCGCCGTGCCGCCCAGCGCCGCCACCACCAGCACCAGGAAGCAGCAGCACCAGCACAGGCACCCGCACCACCCGCTCTCGTCCTCGTCCTCCGGGTACCGGGGCACATTGCGCTTCCCCATTCTTTATATATATGATTATGTACTACGAGCTAGCTAGCTTATTAAGGTTAAGGATCGATCGACGTAGGTACGTCCCTCCGGGCTCCGGCCGGCCGCCGCCGCGCGCGTACGTGCTCCGCCGCCTCCGACCGAGTGGCCGCTGCAGGCCGGCGTCCGTCGGCGTACGGGGTGGCGGGTTGGGTAGGGTTGGGTTGGGTAGGACGTGCATGGGAGGGAGGAGACCCTGGTTATATGGGCGTTGCCTGGCCTCGCGGGGAGAGGCTCCGAGAGAAAGCCGGAGGGGGGACAATACTGTCAATACGGGGTGGGCGCTGCATGCCCACAAATAGGACACAGCGGTGGGCCATGCATCGGTTGCCTAAATATGTCCAGAATCCAAAATAGCTCGGGCAGAAGTACTTACCCTTTTTCGTAAGTTTTAGAGATATATACGCGGCTAAATATGCCAAGTTTAAATCGTGCTATTAAAAAGTGAAAACATGTGTCCGTGCTTCGCTCCTTCAAAATCTATCATGAAGCACTTGTCCACCCCCTGCTTCCTTTTTATATTTCAATTCAATTAACATCACCAACCTACTCCTCACAGCTTTATATGCTCGCCCTGACCAACTCCACCGCCAAGCCTCCACTATTCTCTTAGGATTTTAAGCAGAAAATACAGGAACAACAATTAAAACATGATATTTGCTAACGCAGTTTGCTATCGTCCACATCTACAGAGCATGATTATGGATGCCCCTAGCTTCCAAACACCGCAGCATACCAACCACATTCATATCTATGCTACTAATTTTATCGTTACAAATTAATAAGTTGTTCTTTACAGCTTATTTTACTTATTTGACTTATCTTTGTTCAAAATAGAAATAATTTGGTTTTTGCAATTCATTTTTTTTCTATCTTGAAGGCATGTCTAGAAACTTTGTAAAAACAAGTCAAACAATGAGAATCTGGCTCTCGAGTCCACCTCACAAAGCTATCGAAGTTAGTAGATAAGTCAAATAAGATAAGTCAGAAAGAACATGCACTACAGGAATCTGAATTATTAACGTCGGTCAAATATATTTACGTCGGCCCGGATAAAGCCGACGTAAAAAATGAGTTATTTACGTCGGCTAAGGCAAGCCGACGTAAATAAAATTATTTACGTCGGTCTGGCCGACGTAAATAAAGCCAATCAGGTCTTGGCGCTGTGAGGTGACGTGGAGCCCTTATTTACGTCAGCCAAGCCGACGTAAATAGTTTATTTAGGTCGGCTTGTCTCGGCCGACGTAAATAACTAATTTATTTATGTCGGCTTTATCTGGGCCGACGTAAACACTCGCGTAGGCCCACCAATTAAACTTACCCTTGCAAAGCGCATCCACAATCCGCCTCAGCCCACCAATCCACCGCCAGCCTGGGCCCTAGCTACTGCCACCCCCACCACCGTGCATGCCGCCGCCGCAGCCTCTCTCACCGCCGCCCGGCCAACGCTGCCTCCCCCTTCCGCGCTGCACCAACGCATGCCGCCTGCCGCCGCCCAGCTTGGCCCCCCGCCGCCCCCATCGCCGCGCGCGCGGCGGCGCTGGCCTACACTCCCCGCGCCGGTGAGAGGAAGGGGCAGAAAGGGAGAGCCTTTCGCCTCCTGGTTCGATTTGCTGGGCGTATCATCTATCTGGCCGGGATTGTTGTGGCCGGTGAGGCGCGATATGGATTTGACTCGGCCCAGGAGGGTCCCCATCAAGTTCCACCGTCTTGACTGGAGGGAGGAGGTTTGTTCCGCATTCCTCTGCTCGCCTCGCTAGACCACGACAGCGTTAGGTATTGTTCTTGGTTGCTACACCGATCGCCGTGACCTACAAGGCGTAATGTTACTGCTGGATAGCTGGGGCTAGTGGCGGAGAGCCATCGCGCCAGGTGTTCGATTGATTCAACTCAGTGTTGCACCGTAGAACTACCTTATCTGTGCCATATTATCAAGAATTATGATAAGAATCTAAGTTGTATGGTCACAAGGCAATTCTGATCGAGTGTGTTCCAATTACCTGCGTGATATCTCCCATTGTTGTGTGTATTCTATTCATGTTGCCCGAAAGGCACACTTGTCATGCTACAAGGTGTTATGGCGTGCACTGGAGTTCAGGTGTATTGTTACCTTTGTATTGTTGGGCTACAAGGTGTTATGGCGTGCCCTAGAGCTGAGTGTCTGCTGTGTGTCATCTGTATCTGCATGTCTGTCTTGCATACTGTCTTTTAATTGTGTTGTTCCTTCTACTTGCATTTGACATAAGGTCTTCTTATTCCCTATTGTGCTGCCAACAGCTTAGGACTAATTGTCTCACAAGAGTTAAAAAGGATAAAGTCCAATTGCTCTGGAAGGTCAGGACACGTGGGCTGCCTACAAATGACATGGTATGGTATCTAATCTGGTTCTCAGGTTTAGTGTAGCTCCATACAGTTTATGTAACTCTTACAAATGCACTACAAGCTATGGTTTAGATATTCTGTCGTCCTTTGTGCTAATACCTATGCAAGTTTGTATCATCTGTTACCATTTTCATAATGGAAAAAAATCAAGATGGATCAACCCCTTCATATGATACGATTTCTGAATGCTTACAGTATGCTTCCTCCTGCATATGACAGTTCCCTTATGCCTGAATGTTGATTATGTTAAACATTTCCTGGTAATTATGCTGTTAGAAATTATCATAACTATTGTTCCCTTTTATTCCTATTCAAAATTGACATACTGACTTGTTAACATGCCAAAGACATAAAAGAAATGTTAGAAAGTATGTCACATTTCATGCTAGAAAATTTTATAGGCAAGGTTTCCCGTGGCACTGCTAATTCAAACTAAAAACAATTTTATTATTGTTGTTGTAATCTGTTTCTTTTATTCAACTATATATTGTGCTTCCAACCAACATTTTTTTTTTTATTTTCAGCATTAGGGATCTAGTACCTCCAAGGGATTATACAGCACTGCCTGTGAAATATCTGTTTGTGTTGATCGTGCGGACGAGCTCTACCGGACTGGGGAGTTTTCTATTCATGGAAAACTCGTCTGCACATTCATTATGTCTACCGTCCAGGAGAGGTGGCTGCTCGTGTGCCCATGTGGAGGATATCTACCATCCAGGAGAAATTGCCTCCTATGGGGCCCATGTGGAGGATCCCTGCCATCCAGGAAAGATTTCTGCACGTGGTACTCATCTAGAGCGCTACCATCGAGGAGATGTTGCTGCTTGTTCTAATCATGTAGTGGAGCTCTACCGTCTAGAGGTCTACTTCTGCAAGGGTTAGAGCACCTAGTGTGACAGCTTCATCACTCTATTCATTCGCTGGTGCACCTGTATACCGATGATTAGTGCTTTGCATTTACCATCATGTACCTTGAACCGGTTATACTGCCATATGCATCGACTGAATTTTGTGTATATTGACGATATTTGTGTGGACCATTGTTTTTGTGCGTGTCTTGTGAACTATGGTAGAGACCAAAATATTACAAGTTTTGTTGATGGTTGAATGCAAATTGTCGACTAAATTTATGTGTTTTTTTCATGGTTGAGATGTGATGAAAAATGTGTATTGTGGACTATATTTATGTGTATTGTTGATGTTTGAATTGGGCTAAAACTAATTATAATGTTAATGCTTGAATTAAGATGAATATACAATAAATTAAGATTAAGCGGTAGGCATCAACAAGTGTGTTTCAATAAATAAATAAAAACCTCCAGTGACCCAGTATTTACGTCGGCCTGGCCGACATAAATAACCCTAGGGCTAGCTGGTATATACCTGCTGACAGCCGTGTATTTACGTCGGCCTGGCTGACGTAAATAGGGCAAAGGCTATTTACGTCGGCCGTGGCCGACGTAAACAAGTGGCCTATGGCGACACACCTATTTAACGGCCATTATTTACGTCCGCCACGAGGCCGACGTAAATAAGGTCTATTTACGTCGGCCGCCGACGTAAATAACCCTATTTACGTCGCTTTTTATACGTCGGCTTTTGGGGCCGACGTAAATACCTCGGATTCCTATAGTGATGCTATAAATCAGGGGTCTCCTTTTATATAGTGCACAATATACTTAGTCTGACTAAAAAATCTAACATATCATGTTTTTTACAACTCAAAGTCTACTTGTGTATACATATTCGACACCAATTCCAAAAAATTCCACCTCGGCGAATATGATCATCGTCGCCTTGAGGTAGTCATGTTTAAAGCCGTGTACAAAAACTCTGGTTGCTTCCTTTATAACTCACGCCGAACCACTCAACTAAGTCTTACTTTGGCTTAGAGCCACTATCTTTTGGAACGCAAGCTGTTAATTCTGCAAACTTAGCTTTGTGTCTACAGCTACAACAGTACTCGCTGACACTTTGTATAGATGTGAAACGGATTTCTTACCAATTATCATGGCCTTTGCCAACCATTGGAATCCTGATGATTTTAAAGGTGGTCGCTATGTTCAAAATGCGAAGGAGAGGAGGTGTCGAGTTTTGGGGCCGCATATTGTTCCATTAACTCTACTCCTCCCTTATTTCCCAACAAGCTGTCTCTCTCTCTCTCTCTAGCATTTCTTCCTACTGATTGGATGCAGTTTGGAGCTTGAACAAAATTTGGATTCACTGCAGGAATCCAAAGTATTTGCGTCGGCCAGAAGCCGACATAAATAGCCCAAAAACCGATGTAAATAGCTATTTAAGTCAGCCGACGTAAATAAGCCGGCGTATACAAGACGACGTGAATAGGTTTATTTACGTCGCGGACAATGTAAATAGCCATTATTTACGTCGACCGTCGGGTAGGGGCGATGTCATGGGCCACTTGTTTACATATGCCACGACCAATGTAAAAAGACTTTGCCCTATTTACGTCGGCCCACGGCCGTCGGGTAGGTCTGTGCCAGCTTGTGCTAAGGTTTGTTACATTGGCCTAGCCGACGTAAACAATGTTTCCTGGCCGACGTAAATATTGAAACTGCTGGCTGGCAAAAATAGCCACCATTTATTCGCTTAATTCTAGCAGCATCAAATATAAGTAGTTTTACACCAATGCAATCATCTTATTTTGCCAAATTCAATTCATATATCTCAAGCATCAACAACATTTACTAATTTGCATATATTAGGTTAAATATTGAAAAAATGAGCAATAGTTGGACAATTTTCATTAATGTGAAGCAATAATAAAGACTTCATAACAAGGGACTCAGGTCAACCATAATTTTACAGTTTGCATAAATATGGAGTAAAATTTAACAATTTTCATGAATTTAGAACTGAAATGAACAAGCATAAATGATTTGCATGTATTAGGTTAAAGATTGAAGAAATGATTAATGATTTTAGATGAACAGATTTCAATGATTACTTTCTTGTAGAGCTGCTTGTTGTTCTGCCTGCCATGAAACAAAGTATTCTTGTTATTGCCTCATTTGCTCCTGTAGTTGGGCCTCGCGTGTAACATGTTGCTTCAACTGCTCCTGTAGTAGTTGGGCCTCACGAGCGCTCGACCCACTACCTTGAGAAGAAGTTGAGGATCTTGCTGAGCTTAACACAGTGCTACTATCCATAATTCCATTGAACATGGAGAATCTTCCATGTTTCTTGCCATCTCCATTGCTGTACAGAGCAACAGAATCGACATCTTCTCTTCTCCAGTCATAGTTAGACCCATGAGCATCGGCCGTCACTTGCCCATAAGAAGCCTGCGCAATATATACATGTATAAGCATACAATAAATAATTCACTTTAGTTAGAAGAACAATTCTACTAACCAAGCTTGCATCGCCTTTTCACTACAAAGCTTGTCGAGATGTGTTGGATAAAAGCCAAGGTGGCCTCTAATATAATCTTCGACCTCAGTAAGTCGAGACCCACTTTGAGCTTCCCATAGAACAATACAGAACAACATTAGTCAACATTTTTAAACTAACCTAATCAAATATCAACAGTGAAACCTATAAATATCCATATGCAACCATAAGAAACTTACCATACGTCGCGTAAGACAAAAATGTCCATCGGCTCCATACCGCTGAGATACTATTGCATACGGTGGGTCCCCTTATGTATTGATGAATATATGTGACGGTTTGAATTTGATGTGATTTTGAAGTATTTTGAGTTGCATTTGGTGTAACGGACATGAGTTGAGTGTCTGGCGGACGGTGCCGGGTAGTGACGGGTTTTAGCGAGAGTTCCGAGCAGATTTTATCTGGTGAAGATGTGTTTACGTGGCCATCCAGCGTGGTTGCCTGGCGAGCAGAATAAGGTTTTGTACACGATTTTTTATGTTGATCTTGTGATGTGCTAACCTTGCAGGAGAGGTAAGGTGTATGGTTTTCGTATGTGCTCATCTCTATGATGCAGGTATCAGCGGGTACGTGGCTGACGCTTCGTAGGGATAGCTGGAGGCTGGTGCGTTCGAAGGTGTGCAGGCGACCAAGTTCGATGACCTAATGATCACATTAGGTGGTGTACTCGAGAAGCTTAGCCATGGCAAGGGATCTGAGGTAGCTGGAGGTTGTGGCGTCGTAGCCATGGTGGCAAAGCTGGTCGATCCATTGGCCCGAGCATGGGTTTGGCGACAAGAAATGTCTGAAAGGTTACGGGATCCCGTTGTAAAACTTTGGTTCGGATCTAGGTTAGCCCATGGAAAACCCATGTTGGGTTTTGGGTTAGCAGGTATCAAAACCCTGGTCAGGTTCTGGGTTAGCCCGTGGAAAACCCTGTTTCGGTTCTGGGTTAGCCGATGTGGTTAAAACCCTAGAGATTACAGGTTAGCCTCTGTGAGAAAAACCAGGTGCGGGCCCTGTGTGGCTCGGTACTGGATATTCCCAGGATGTCGGAATATTCAGGGGAATGTGCTTAGGGCTTATGCTATATAAGGAGGGGGTGGAGGCTTAGGGAGTAAGCATTCTACCACCATCTAGCCATTTAGCCCTAGGTAAGAGGTGTGAGGAGAGGGGGAGAGAGGGGTCTCCCATGGTGTGAAAAGTTGGACAAAATTACCATGAAATAAAATACCAATTCTCAAATTATTTTGTGTGTCGTTTTTATTGGAAATTAGAGAGAAAGAGAGAGATTAGAAGGGAGGAAAAATAGAGAAGAAATAAAAAAGGGGAAAGGGAGGAGTGGCCAGCTAGGGTTCCTCCCCATAGCCACCGGCCACCTCCATGAGAGAGAGATTGTGAGGGAGTCCACGGGGGTGGAGTGAGAGAGGAGAGAGATGGAGAGAGAGAAGCCGCCGCCACCCCTCCTCTGTACAGCCACCGTGAGGGAAGAGAGAGAGTTTAGATCGAGGAAAGAGAGGGGAGGCGCGGAGGGCCGGGCGGCCACGGCGGCATTGCCCTGGTACTGCGGCGGCGTGGCTGGAGGCTCGCAGATGCGGTGGCAGCCAGCCATGGCCATGGGTGGCACCGGCCGGCCCTGGGCGGCGCTTGGGCGTGGCAGCCTAGGAGCCATGGAGCGGCTGGCCGGCCAGCAAGGCAGCGACAGCTAGGCCTTAAGGCATCTGAGGGGCGGTGCAAGGGAGCAGGTAGAAGGGATTGGCTGATCCTGGACGGAGGCAGCGGTCCGGCTGGAGGCGACGGCCTGGGGCGCGGCCACGGCTGGCCCGGGCACAGCCGAGCGGCTGCACGGTGACAGGCTTCCACGGTGGCGTGCTCGGACGACGGCCTAGCAACCTAGGCTTTCTAAGGTGCACTAGCGATTCTTGGGCTGTGGCTGGAGGCGGCTTCCTCAGCATGGCGACCAAATGGCAAAGTCAACGTATTTCAATGATCTCAAATGGGAAAGGGCGACGGCTTTGTTGTGGCATCGACCTCGAGGTGATTTAAGGATGGTCATGGTGCTGCACGGCTTCTTGGTAAGGGCATGCAGCATGCCTTGGTTTGATATGAATGGCGGTCATGGATTAATTGTTTATTGGGTGTACACCACATATTTGAAGAAATGTCTAGAAGGGTGATTTTAGGAGTGCACGCCCAATGTTTGGTGGATTAGCCAAAAGTCATGTATTGTTGAATTGTGTAGAAGATCATCGGGGGTGATTTGGTCTGTAAAAGTGATGGGCTCCTATTCACCCCCCTCTAGTCGCCGATTCGGTCCTTAAATTTGGACCACGGCGTGTGCTGCTCTATGTTGATCAAGACTTGAACGACTACTTTCGTTGACTCGGCTACATGCCTACGCCTTCAAGTCTATGACTACATGGCTGCGCCTCCAAGTCAACGGCTCGACGACAAGCCTCTCGGTTATACACCTACGTCTTCAAGTCTACGGCTCGGCGACATATTACTTGGCCATGCACCAACGCTTGTGCTACGAGCGCCCAAGTATTTGGCTCGGCTGTACGCCATCGCGCGCCATGAGCACCCGATACGGCTACACGCCTACACCTCCAAGTATACGGCTCAGTGACAAGCAACTCGGCTACACTCTTACGCCTCCAAGTTTACGGCTCGGTGACACGCTACTCGGCTAAGCACCAATGCACATGCTCGGACGACGGCCTAGCAACCTAGGCTTTCTAAGGTGCCCTAGCGATTCTTGGGCTGTGGCTGGAGGCGACTTCCTCAGCATGGCGACCAAATGGCAAAGTCAACGTATTTCAATGATCTCAAATGGGAAAGGGCGACGGCTTTGTTGTGGCATCGACCTCGAGGTGATTTAAGGATGGTCATGGTCTTTGCCACGGCTTCTTGGTAAGGGCATGCGGCATGCCTTGGTTTGATATGAATGGCGGTCATGGATTAATTGTTTATTGGGTGTACACCACATATTTGAAGAAATGTCTAGAAGGGTGATTTTAGGAGTGCACGCCCAATGTTTGGTGGATTAGCCAAAAGTCATGTATTGTTGAATTGTGTAGAAGATCATCGGGGGTGATTTGGTCTGTAAAAGTGATGGGCTCCTATTCACCACCCTCTAGTCGTCGATTCGGTCCTTAAATTTGGACCACGGCGTGTGCTGCTCGGTGTTGATCAAGACTTGAACGACTACTTTCGTTGACTGGGCTACATGCCTACGCCTCCAAGTCTACGGCTACATGGCTGCGCCTCCAAGTCAACGGCTCGACGACAAGCCTCTCGGTTATACACCTATGTCTTCAAGTCTACGGCTCGACGACATACTACTTGGCTATGCACCAACGCTTGTGCCACGAGCGCCCAAGTATTTGGTTCGGCTGTACACCATCGCACGCCATGAACACCCGATACGGCTACACGCTTACGCCTTCAAGTATACGGCTCAGTGACAAGCAACTCGGCTACACTCCTACACCTCCAAGTTTACGGCTCAGTGACACGCTACTCGGCTAAGCACCAACGCACGTGCCACGAGCGCCCAAGTATTTGGCTCGGCTGTACACCATCGCACGCCACGAACACCCGGTACGGCTACACGCCTACGCCTCCAAGTCTACGGCTCGGCTACACACCACTCGGCTACACGTCTAAGCCCACGCCACGATTGCCCAAGTCTTCAGCTCAACGACAAGCGCCCGGTAGGGCTACACGCCTACGCCTCCAAGTCTACGGGTCGGCGACAAACCACTCGGCTACACGCCTACGCCTATAAGTCTACGGCTCGGCGACACGCTACTCGGCTATGCGCCAACACTTGTGCCACGAGCGCCCAAGTATTTGGGTCGGCTGTACGCCATCACGGGCCACGAGCGCTGGTACGGCTACACACCTACGCCTCCAAGTCTATGGCTCGGCGACAAGCCACTCTGCTACATGACTACGCCTCCAAGTCTACGGCTCGGCGACACGCTACTCGGCTATGCGCCAACGCTCGTGCCACCAGCGCCCAAGTATTTGGCTCAGTTGTACGCCATCGCGCGCCACGAACGCCCGGTACGACTACACGCCTACGACTTCAAGTCTACGGCTCGGCGACAAGCCACTTGACTACACGACTACGCCTCTAAGTCTACGGCTCAGCTACACATCTACGCCCGCGCCACGAGTGCCCAAGTCTTCGGCTCGACTGTACGCCATCACGCGCCACGAGCACCCGGTACGGTTACACGCCTACGCCTCCAAGTCTACGGCTCGGCAACACGCCACTCAGCTACACGCCTACGCCCGCGCTATAAGAGACCAAGTCTCTAGTTCGGCTGTACGCCATCACACGCCACAAGCGCCTGGTATGGCTACACGCCTACGCCTATATGTCTACGGCTCGGCTACACGCCTACACCTACATTAGAGCTAAGTTCTCATTACCATAATCTTTTCAAATAAATCTAAATTGTTACTTGACTTGCTACTTAGTCGGTCTTCAACTAAGCAGTAAGTCGGGGGTCACACCTAATAGGTGCACTTGCGTGCACTTTTGTCGCTTTTTCTTAATGATTGCAAAGGAATCTAAGTACTATTCTGAGTAGTGAAGTTCTGACCCACGAACAGCGAAGTCTAGTCACTCGATACGCGTGCCTGGAAAAAGAGCTATGAGCCAATTTCCAACGCCCGGGGGCTAGACTAGTCGGGCAGAGTGCATAATAAAAGAAAGATTACTTGTAGAAATTAAAGATCAAAAAAGGAAAAATAGCAAAAGTATAAAAATTATCTAAAAAAACAGTTGGATTTTACATCCATCTAAATGCTTTCATGATACTGCCTAAATCCTACATGTACATGTTACAGGGGTCCATGAGTTTTTACCTCATCAAGTACCTTCTACGACTTTGTATACAAGTAAGAAGTACCTTTCCAATGAGCGACAACTACGGCTTGGCGAGCGCTAGCACTGCTACATGCTTACGCTCGCGCCTCGACCGTCCAAATACATGGCTACGCGCCTACGCCCACGCCTCGAGTATTCGAGTGTTTAAGTCTATGGCATAGCTACACGCCCACGCCAACTTCGGTACGGCTATATGCTTACGCCTCTGGCCATAGGCCACCATGCGCCCTGAGCGCTAATTACGGCCTTCCAGCTGTGCGTCATAATCAGTGGCTACAAGAGCAGCCGGGCTAAGCCAAAATCAGCCTCGGTACACCCTACCGGCAAAGCGACAAAAAATACCCATCACTCGGTATAACCCATGTTGGGTCACTAGTGGTCACTACATGTCAGGATCATATAACAGTGATGTCGGGATTGAGTTTTGATGGTATGTCCCCGATGGGGCCGATGCTGTACACCTCAACCTGTGTACGGATACCATACGACCAAACTCTATCCTTAAGGTACGCCCAATGGTGGAGTCGCCAGCTGTATCCCACTCCAGTAGGGTACAGGCACCGTCCAGCTGACAACAATGATATGCCCCATGTTGGGACACTAGCTTTGTACCGCACCAGTCGGATACAGGTATCATAGGGTTGGGCCAAACCCTATCCAGATGGTATGCTCCATGTTGGGCCAATAGCTTTACTCTACGAGTACAGGTACTATATGGTTAAAAACACGGTACGCCCTCTGGGGCCACCTGTTGTATCCCACCCCGGTCGGGTACAGATACCACTCGGCTCTTCAGTCAAAACCACGGTATGCCCTCTAGGGCCACCAGCTGTATTCCACTCCGGTCGGGTGTAGGTACCGCTCGGCTCTTCAGCCATACGCCCCATGTTGGGTCGCCAGCTGTACATCGCAAGACGAGTATAGGTACCACTTCATCAAAATCAAAGTGATGCACCTTACAAAGAGCCGATCGCCAGAACTCCGGCAATCCCGGGCTGGGTATCACTAGCAACTCTAAGGATCTCTATGAATCCTTCACAGTCTCCTTGCAGATAACGAGCAAAAGACAGTCGGAAAGAAGCATCAACAATCTACAAGAACTCGGCATGAAGCATGATTCATCCAAGGTGTGGTAAAGAGGAGCAACAACTCGACTATGAAGCACTCGGGGCTACTGTGGATAACATAGACCCCGGGTACCCACACGGAGGGCCTAAAAGACCACCCGACAGGGAATGGACCAAATCGGGTGGATGAGCACGGGTACCACTCGGACTCTCGATGGCTTGCCCGGCAAGGAAAGACATAGAGATAGAAGTCTATCCCTAATTAATAGGGAAGATACAATTGTTATCCCGGATAACTACATATTTGGTTAGTGGATATAAAAATCCTACCTCGTAACCGACCAGGACTCTATATTGTAACCCTACCCCCACTATATAAAGCGGGTAGAGAGCTCCCTGGTTCGGCAAAATATGATCATCATCTTCATCTCCACACCCATCCCTGGAGAGACATCTCCCTCCACATTGATCCTCAGATCACCATATAATCCCAGAGCACAGGACTAGAGTATTACCTCCACCGCGAGGGCCTGAACTTGTATAAAAAAGAACCCATTGTCTTGTGCTTGTTGGTGATATGCCCTAGAGGTGATCATGTGAGATGATTGTATCATACGTCTATGTTCATGTACTTATGAATTCCCTGAATAAATGCCACTGCTTTGTTCATTAAGTATGACTTAATTGTGAAACACATTGTCAATATGATATTATTCTAAACGATCCCTGGTCACATATCATTATATGGAACAATAGTGATTTGACCAGCACATGTATTGATTGATGGTAACATTTCACGTATCATTTATATGGAGATATCAAATCAATAATGTGGGCACATGTTAGAGAACATGGGGTTGGATAGACCTGCTCCGAGACACTGCTGAGATAGTTATCTTAAAAGTGCCATCAGGATTAGTCTCAAGTGGTATACCTATACGGTCCTTCGACCTGAGATCCTTATTGATTCTCAGCATGCGTAGTCGTATATTTTGGGGCTATCAAACGCTTCACCGTAACAGGAAAGTTATAAAGGTAGCTTGCGGGTATGCCATGAAACATGATGTCAGGTGTAAGAGATCAAGATGGAATTTGCCCCTCCTTGGTAACAGGAGAGATATATCTGGGCCCCTCAGTGTGGATGGATAAGGAAAGCGCATGGCCATGCCAAAGTGATTAAAGAGTTAATCACAATTATATCCATTACATTGACGAGTGAATGGGTCGAGCTCTCACAAGAGTGGCACGCTTCTTGCCTTGAGCTTGACTTCTGTCGTGTGGCAAAAGGATCCTATATGAGTGTATCGAGGTTCAGCTGATTCGATCATCGTGTGCATTCGGGGGTCACTATGTGCAGCTAGGTACCGCTATTGACTTGTGGTCTGGAGAAAGGTTTCTCCGGGACCGCAGCCGACTTGTACATGAGCCTAATGGGCCACACACTTAATGGGTTGGAACATTACTAATGGATTCAATCCATTAGTGGATTTGTGCGGATTTAGATCCACTGCGCACTAATGGGTTTCTATTGTAGAGGATCCATTAGTGCGAGTCATAAAGGGCTTCTCTAGTAGAAAGCCCGTTAGTGCACTCTATAAATTAGAGAGGTGGGAGCGGGGTGGGAGTGTCTCCCCACCACGAAACCCTGGCCGCCACCACGCCCCACTCCTCTAAACCCTAGCCGCCGCGCGCACGGGTGCTAGCACACCAACGCGCATCGCTCCAACCTCGGACATGTGGATACCGTAGAGGCGTCGTCTCTCCTACGCTGGCGTTGATCGAGAGGATCGGCTACATCCGCGACAAGGAGGAATTGTATCGCGTCGAGTTCGACTACGTACAGTGCTTTGCAGCACATGCTAACATGCTGCAAGGGTAACGATATGTGATCCCTGACTCGCTTGCTTCCTCGGTGGTCGTGGTAGAAAATTTTGTTTTCCGGCTAGCGTAGCACCTCGTCCTCTTTCAGTGCTACCATCGAGTTTGGATCTTGTGCATCGCCCCATATATAATCATTGCCAACGATAACCCCTGATTAGCTACCCATCAATAGTTGGTGCGCCAGGTAGGGGCCAAAGCCTTCAACAGTCGGCTACCATAACATTTTTAGTGATGTCGGGATTGAGTTTCGATGGTACGTGGAAACTCTCAACTTGTGGTCAACCAAGTGCAGAAGGAGTGGTCTTGTATCGGCGACAACATGGCAGCTTGCTATTTGGAACTCAGAAAGTTGGAAGACAAGTTCGACGGTTTGGAGCTAACACACGTGCTCCGATGAGACAATGAAGCAGCAGAGAGCCAGCGCGGATGGGATCCAGTCTGGCGCAAGTACCGACTAGTGTTTTTATCGAGGAATTGCGCAAGCCCTCTATCAAGCTACCACCTGCATTAGATGAGTAGCAGTAGGAACAAGTAGAATCGGATGTATTATCAATCAATCCCTGGTGGACGCAACCATACTTGGATTATCTTCTTTGGGATGAGCTACCAGATGATCGCAGCCTGGCCGAGTGCATTATACGCCGAAGTAAGAAAGGTAGTCAGGGATGAGCTTTTTCGTAAAAGCAGCTCGGGGCTACTAATGCGTTGCATATCTGAGTAAGAAGGCAGGGATCTATTAAATGATATCCACTTGGGGGAATGCGGACATCACGCAGCAGCAAGCGCTCTTGTGGGAAAAGCCTGCCGACAGAGATTCTTCTAGCCGACTGACGTAAAAAATGAGTAAGATATAGTGCGCAGGTGTGATGGGTGTCAATTCTTTGTACGGCAGATTCACATGCCAGCTCAGATAATTCCGATCACTGGCCTTTTGCTGTTTGGAATCTAGACATGGTGCGCTCTCTCAAGCGAGCACAAGGCGGATTCACTCATCTTTTCGTCGTCATCGACAAATTTACGAAGTGTATTGAAGCCAAACCGGTTGTTGACATCACGACTGCTAAAGCACGCTAGTTCTTCCGGGACATCGTCGTACGCTTTGGCGTGCCCAACCGAATCATCACTGATAACTACGTTCAGTTCAAGAGCAGCGGGTTTCAAGATTGCGGCGAGGAGTTGGGCATCAAAATTTGCTATGCTTTGGTGGCCAACCCAAGAAACAACGGGCAGGTAAAAATGCGCCAATGGATTAATTTTACAAGGACTTAAAGAGAGGATTTTCGATCGCTTAAAGTCATACGCCACGCGCTGGGTCAAGGAGTTGTCTTCGGTTCTCTGGGGGCTTAGAACAACCCCAAGTCGAGCAACCAGGCAGACACCCTTTTTCCTAGTTTATGGCTCAGAAGCGGTTCTCCTGACTGAATTGAAATTTCGGTCCCCATGAGTCCACAGCTATGAGGACAATCAGTTGGATAAAGGAAGATTAGAAGACCTCGATTGGCTCGAGGAGGCCAGGGAAGCAGCAATAATCTAGTCGGCTACCAACAAGGCTTGCGTCGCTACCATTAGCTCAATGTACGGGTCCATGCGTTCTCCAAGGGAGATTTGGTCCTTCGAAGAAATCAGAAGCACGAGCATAAACTCTCTCCACTCTGGGAAGGCCCCTATGTGATTGATGAGGTGACCCACTCGAGGCTTATCGACTAAAGCATGAAGACGGATCGGACGTGCCTAATATCTGGAACATTGAGCTGTTACGTTTCTTTTGTTTATTAATCCTGTATTCAAACATTGTTAATTAGTTACTCGTTTGACTTGCTACTAAGCTGTAAAGGCTAAGTAGTAAGTCGGGGCTACACTAAATAGTGTGGGGATTCACCGCACCCTATCTTACAATAAAGTTGTTTTCTCATTACATACCATTGTCGAATTTGGGTATCATAAAATTCCTGAGTAGTGGCGCTAATATTTGCAATAGATGTTGTTTAGTCACTCGGCATGTGCACAGGGAGAAAGCCAAGCGCTTGATTCCTAGCACTCGGTGGCTAGATCAATCGGCAAAAAGCATTACACGAAAGGATGGATAAACCGAGTACTCGGACAAATGACATTAGTAGTATCGAGGATCAATGGCTTGATATATTACAAAGTTAACCTCATGGAGTTCAAAGAATCTACAAACTCAAGTTGTCTACCACGGTGGCAGAAGTCTCTCTGGCTTCTTCTATAAGAGTGGAGGCTTCTTCTTCGGAACAGGCGAAGCATTCTCATACGGCGTCAAAGTTTACATCAAAGTAGTGGGACTTCATGATAGCCAGCACTTGGCTCGTACAAGTCATCGCCGCTTCTTTTGCAAAGGCCCTAAGCTGTGCAGGAGCATCTTCAAGTCATGCCATTACAACATCGGCGTTGGATAGCAAATCTTCCTCGGGGTGGAGATATTGAAGCACTGGAGCGACCGCCCTTAGAGTCCGGTTGCGTAGTTAAACGGTGGACTTCACCTTCTCATCGAAGACTTGGAACTGGGCCTTGGTTTTCAATTGATAGGGTGCGAAATCAGTTGGTCAGTATAAAGTGATTAGGGCCCCGGTGGGACTGAGCTAGGGAAAGCCGGAGTTCGAGAGTTTACCCTTCAGCTCCTGAGCCGACTTCTCGGCTTGGGTGTTGGTCAGGAAAACTTCTCCCTCCATGGCCTTCTGCCTCGCCTCCATCACTTGTTAATTTTCCTTCAGAGCTTTGCACATAAGGGATTGATCATAAGAAGTATTCCATAATAGTATCAAGTTTGACATCACTCGGGTGGTTCCTTACCGCGGATGGTGTTGGATTCTTCTACGTGGCGGAGCCGTAGTTCAGTAACCTCCTTACTGAGCTCCTCGATTTCTCCACGGAATTGTGACTTCTGTGCGTATAGCGCATTGTCAAACTCATCCCAGGACTTCAGCTGGCTGATGGCCTTTCAGAGGCATTGAGTCTTTAGCGTTGCCCTCTTGCTCATGCGCTGTGCAGAGGTGAGAGGAAGAATTGGACACGTTTATGATTGAGATAAAGATTTGAGACATGAAGGAAGTTTACCTCGAGCATGTTGACACTGAACTTCGCCACGCTCTGCAGTGTCTCCCATTCATCGGTCTCTTGTTCGTCGTCAACTTCATAGCCTTCCATCTCTTTTCTCCATTTTACTTGGAGCGGAGGAGTGTCAACAGTGGCGGTAGGGCGAGGAATCTCCTCAATTTCCAGGTCCGAGCTCTCTAGAGCCGAGGCTAGGATTTTTCCCTGAGCCTTCGAAGTTTGATGGGCATCTTGAGGTGCCGGAGTAGAATGTTGAGGCGCTGCATGCTGGGCCGGCTCCTTGATTGTTGTCGGCTCTGCTTCGGGACCAGATCGCGGAGGAGCAGAAGGAGCAGGAGCCGGAGTCTTGGCGCTAGGTCTGCCCCGGGAGCTGCCTGAGACGGGCTTCCTACGAGTAACAGAAGGAGTCAAAAAGATGATTCCCCTATAAGTATTTGAAGAAAGAAGTCGTGAGGGGAAACCTTTGTGACGTGGTGAATTTGACCCCCATGCCTCTCCTGGTGGTTTGACCACTCGGTGTGGAACCGAAGGGCCTCTTGGCCCTGATGCAGCCCTTGGACTAATAATTGGGGGAGAGGGAGGGCTTGGAGCTCGCTCAACGGGAGCAGGGCTAGACCTTGAGTCTTGACAACGTCAGCAAAGGAAGGACTCGAAGACCACCACCTCGTCTGAGCGAGGAGTGGGGAAGGACTCACCGGCAGCAGCGCTCCACGAGATCAGCTCCTCCGAAGAAAGCACGCCGGCGGACACAAGTCTCTATAGCCGCCGGTCCGTTGTGATGGATTTCATCCACTCCTTGGCGCTCTTGGTCACTTTCGGGGCGGCGGGAGATGGAGGAGCCATTGCGAGATCGGGATCGGCGGTGGCGGAGAGCGCGAAGAACGGAAACCCTAGCGGCGGAGTTCGCTAGAACGGACAAAACTGCTGGCACGAGAAATGGGCGAGGTGGGGTGATTCGTTCCCGTGTTCCCTAAATATAAAGGGCCACGTTGCGTATTTTGGGCTGGGCTTTATTTGACACTGAAATGCGGCCTTTCTAGAGGGTGCTCGGTTAACCACTCGGGATTGCCGAGTGATGTTCCTCGAGAGGTTCGTTTGTTGAGGTGTCGGATACTGGTTCGGGAAATGTGTGGTTTTAACTACTAGGATGAAGACGATATTAGTCAGAAATTCGATGCTTGACAATTGCAAGAGAAGATCGAGGTGGAGACTAAAACATTTTAGCCAAAAGGTTTTTCACTATGGCTCATAGGCCAGTTACAGAGAAATTTTGCGGCACAGCACAATGAGCTAGGGCTCGTCGCTGGCTCACAGGGAATCAAAAGAAAAAAAGGAAAGAAGATCGCTTTCCCTGGCAAGGTAAGTGAAGGCACCTCTAATACCATCCATCTGCTAGCAGAGTGGTGACTAGTGCGTCCCTAAGTTGGATATGCACTTGATACAACTGTGGGAGTCCGCGAATCAGAACCCTAATGGATTCTTCAGCGTGGATTTCTGCAGTTGCTTCGTGGAACTGCCTCCAAAGAGCAGCCTGGGCAGCGGCATCTTCGGCGGTGGCCGCGATCCACTCATCCATTTTTTCCCTGACCTTCCATTGTGTTGTGGAGAAAGAGGAGAGATTTGGTGTCTTGCCGAAGGGGAGGAAAAGGCTTGGAAACTAGATGAAGCGTAATGCTCTCGTGTCCAGGCCTTTTTTATACATGGATAAGTTCAAGAGATGCGCCTCGCAATTCATTCTGAACACAGTAAAACCATCATGGCAATGGGATGGGAGTGGGTGCGGTTACGTTTTTCGGCGGAAGTGCGCGAGTGCGCGACGCTTCGGTTGGGCAAGACGGGCGCGAAACCTCTTCGTCTTCCCCAAAAATGGGCTTTGCCCAAATAAGCAAAGGGCTATCCCCTTAACAGGTTTTCTTAACAACACGCCACCAACGATGGTGATATGTTAACATCGAGCCTAATTCCGCCTCGGTACACCCTCGAAGGCACATGACCGGAAGCGCCACATTGAAAAATGTTTCATGGCATACCCCATGTTGGGTCACTAGCCAACTTTGCATGTTCAAGGTTGGATGTTGGTGAAATTTGGGTACTGTTTCGAACGTATGCCTTTTTAAAAGATCACCAGTTGTATACCGCTACCCGGATACAAATACCTCTCGGCCAAACTGTATCCAATCGATACGCCCTTAAGTGGGTCGCAAGCTGACCCCTTCTCTGGTTGGGACAGGTACCACTTGGCTAAAAGACGTGCCCCATGTTGGGTAGCACTGGTTTTTGCAAGGCAGGATCAAGCGTCTGATGCTTTACACTCTTTGAACGCATAACTCATAGAGTGCTGCAAGACGGAAGCTGTGATTGCGTGGCTTAAGGCACGCTCCATGATGAGCTGATTGTTGTTTTCACAATGTGAAAATGGGTGTCAAGTAACCGAATTCATCGGTTGAAGTGACATGCCTAACAGGCCGAGAGCTGGAGTTTCAGTATTGCCGAGCTAGGCATTGCTTTCAACATAAAAACTTGAGATTTCTTGATTTCTTTACAATCTCTTTTCAGATTACAAGAGCCATTCACCAAACCTGTTGGCCAGACATCTGACTCAATCGTAAAGCACTCGGGAGCTACTATGGACGACATGGGACCTAGGTATCCTCTAGAAGGCTCATGAGAAGGCAAAGGGGAGGTGACTCAAGCTGGCTGGATCAGGATGGAGACCACTTGGGTTACACATAACTTGATCGCCAAGGATGTTCCCGAGAATAGAGTTTAGCTCCATGTAATTAGGAGATTTATGCTTGTAAATATCGGTGCATATCATGTGCTGGTATAACCGAATCTAGTATCATGTACTGGATATAACCATGTAACATTACCCCCTGCACTATATAAAGTGAGGGGTAGGGGACATAGAATCCCCGAGATCTACATCATCATCTACATCTGCATCCTTGTCGTCTGCGAATTCACGCAGAAACATAATCCCTGAACACAGGACTAAGGCATTACCTCCGAGTTGAGGGTCCGAACTTGTGTAAATCCTTGTCCTGTGTTACCATCTAGTTTGGTTCTAGTGCATCGCCCCACAACAAATTCACTACCGATGGTGACCCCCGATTAGTCACCAGTCGATAGTTCCCTTGCCTCTTGAGAATTACTTATAAAACAATTAGTTCATGCATATAAGAAAAATTTGAAGACAACACAATTAAAATTATACATACGAACTGTAGGCACCTCTCAAACTCCTATTGATCGACCTCCTCTAGGCATCTCTCGAATTGTCCCTGCCTGCTCTGCTGATAATTGGATCCTATAAAAAGTGATTCTTGACTCTTCGATGAAGACCCATCCTTTCTTTTTAGATTTTCGTGTGCCGGAAAAATGATTTCATCATGTTTAATAAACACTATATTAGTATATAAACATTTGTAAAACATCAAAAATAGATAATGGTATAGGTGCAACATTTGTACTTTTCAAAAGTAATCAATGTCAAAAGGTTCATGTACGTCGGCTCTACGTTGTCTTGTTTTTGGAACATCTTGAGTGGCACGAGCACGACGTTGCTTTTTTTCTTCTAACATTCTCCATAATAACATCTGTTGTATCGCCCACTAACTCATGAAGTGTGGACCCAATGTCTACTTCAAATGAGGCCATCAAACTGTCTTTTGGTAGGCCATATCGAGCCCCCTTTTAATGTACTCGGCGTTTACAGGAGTGTACAAGCGGCCAGGAGGATTCACTTTGTGTACAACCCAAGGTTTTAAAATTTCCTTTCGGCATGGAAGGTAGTAGACCTACTCACCATGGTGAGCAAGTACGAATGAGATGTGACCTAGAAGGCGTGATTCATGTCTAACTTCTACCAGGCCAAGATTTTTATTTCGTTGAATCTCTCTTTTGTCATTGAACCAATCACCATAGAAGAAAACTACCTTCAAATATTTTCGACTGTCAAACCTAATCTCCACTATGTTCTAGAGAATACCATGATACTCTGTCTTTTAACCATTTGCACCTTATGCGGTAGTGACAACTCCACTATTAATCGTGGCGTCTAGAGGACTACTTGCTTCTAATGCACGGTACAAAAGCAAAATCCATTAACGTCGTAATGCCTAAACTTTATTGCGGTAGTGGTACCGTGTGATATCTGTAGTAGGTCCTCATGGACATTGCCATCACGCATACTTTGTAAATATTGTAATAGTAATTTCATGGTAGTTGAATATATATTATATAAATTTTAATATGATAAGAACTATATATGTTGACGAAACCAAGTCACGAAATAATGACCACCTTGCAAGCCATTGCGTCGCAAATTGTCGAGTTGAGTGCTTGTAGGTTATCTCATCGAATTCCAGTTTTATTGATCAAATAACCTACATTTCATTTCATCAAGTTAGAACCTAACTGTCGGTGTAATAAATACCGGGGTACAAAGAGTCCTGAGAAGACAAGGCGGGCCCCACGTGTCAGGCGGGCGGGCAAGGCCCCGGCTCGTGGGCGAGCCCCTCAGCGCTCAAGGCGGGCCCCACGCGTCAGGCGGGCGAGTAAGGCCCAGTGGCGTGGGCGAGGTCTGAAGACCAGGCGGGCCCTACTCGTCGGCAGGCGGGCAAGGCCCAGCAGCGTGGCGAGCCCTCGGCGCTCAAGGCGGGCCCCACGCGTCGGGGCGAGCAAGGCCCGGCTGTGGGCGAGCCCTCTCAAGACAGGCGAGGCCCAGCGCGCCGAGGCGGGTGCGTGGGCGAGCCCCTCCCAAGACCAGGCGAGGTCCCAGCGTCGAGTGGGACCAGCGGCGAACGTTGCGAAGATGAGTCTTTGGCGAAGGCTCCCTGCTGCGAAGAACGAGCGCATTTAAAGGCGACATCACGCGGATAGGCAAACAAGAAATGATTACCGCTCTGATGACCCTCGCAGTCTGGGCGGTATCACACTGTGGCGCAGTGGAATTGACCGTGAGAGAAGGTTTGCTTGTGATGGCCGCCGCGTCGGGAGGAGCGGCGAGGCCCCACCCGCAGACTCACCGGTGTATTGTGGCGGTCGAGGCCACTGCGAAACACGCGAGCGGCCCCCATGGCGTGGGCGGCAACACGTTTTAAATCTCGTCTGTCGTGTCTTGTCGATTGTACTAAAGTCTTGTCTTGCCTACTCCCTCGGCTCTCTCCCACTCAAAGCTTGTATAAAAGGGGAGGAGAGAGAGGGGAGAGGGGGGGTGGCTCGAGCGAGCGAGCATTCGAAACAATCTGTAAACACATCTCATTCAACCACACCAAAAAAGAGCTAAGGCTCGGCGGAGTAGGACTATTACCCGCGAGGGGTCCAACAGGGTAATCCCGTGTGTTGCTCTGCTGCGTCCGAAGCTCAATCGAATCGAGCTTGGCGATAGGCTAGCGGGATAGAAATCGACTAGGGGTGTGATCCGCGATGGTTGAGCGGTGAACACGCCGTCGATGGCGCGCCAGTAGGGAGCGCTAGCCGGTTCAAGTTCTTGACCTCTCTTGAGGCGGTGATGGCGAGCGGCGATCCGCGATGGAAGCGAAGCGGCCGCTAGAGCCGCGGCCACGAGATCGGCGCGGCGATGGCGGTGGATCACCGGCGGTAGCCGCCGCCTAAGGTCGGAACCTGGCGGAAGCGGCCGCCCGGCCAAGCTAAGCGGCGCTGGCCTTGGAGAAGTGCACTCCGACAGAGAACCTCCATGCGGCGAGGCCTTGCTGGAGAACCCACGGTTCCGGTGACTCGGACTCCGGGCGGCGCGTGGTTGGCTTTTGGCAGCCCGCTCGTCGATCTGCCGGGCGGTGGTGCAAGTTTGGGGCGAGGGAACCGGCGTTTCCGCTTCCTCCGTTCTTTGTTGCCCTCGCACTCGTCTCGCGAATCTCTGGTGAGGGGGGGGCCGAGACGACAAAGCGGCGACCCCTACGGGCTCGGCCGGCGGCGTGCGGTGGCCGTGATCTCCGGTCCCACCGGAGGACCGCCACTTGCTGCATGGAGAAGACTGCGTGACAAGCTCGCGAGGGTCAGAATCGGCCGCGATCACAGCTGTCGCGCCGCCGCGGGGACCAAAGAAGAGGGCTCCCGCAGAGCTGCCCGACCAAGTGAGGGTGGTGCTTCTTGGCGCCGCCTAAGCGACGGGGCGCGGGGCGAGACGCGTCCGAGAGCGGAGGCTCCGGCGTCGGTGTCGCGCCTTTCTAAGGAGGCGCACGCGTCCAATGGGTTTGAACGGTTTCGTCCGGCCCCCATCGAGAAGTATGACGGCTCCACCAACCCCGACGAGTTTTTGCAGATCTACACTACGGTGATGCAGCCGACAGGAGGGTCGGGGAAGGTTCTGGCGAACTACTTCCCTGGTCCTCACCGTGAGCCGCTCGTGGCTCATGAACCCGCCCGGTCCGTGGGGTCATGGAAGGAGCCCTCGGGCTCTTCATTACCAACTTTCGTGGCACCTTGAGCGGCCGGGGTAGAAGACGACCTCCACGTGGAAGCGAGAAAAAAGGAGAGTCATTGCGACTATATTCGGCGCTTGATCGGTCCGCAACACCATCCCCGACATCTCCATCGACGCCGTTGTCACGGCATTCGGGAGAGGCGCCGAGACCCTAGGGTCAAGGAGAAGATGGCCACCCGCAAGATCAAGGCGACGGAGGAGCTCTTCACCTTAAGCGCCTAAGTCGCCCTTCAAAGTGAGCTCGCATCCGCCGGCCGCTTATGGCGAGGGACAATGCGGTGGCGGCCGGACCTCGAGAACCCGGCAAGGACAAGAAGAAGCGCAAAGCGGCGAGAGACCGGACAGGTCATAGCCGCCGAGCCTGCGACGACGACGACGACGACCAGGCCAGCGCAATGGGCGCGCGGGCGTAAAAAGGAGGAGGTCGCGGCCGGCGTGTACGGTCCCGTAAAGCGACCGAGGCGGCGGCCATGGCGTCGCCGTGGCGCGTGACGACCCTCGCGACGCGACGAGGGCGAGACCGTCGCCCGTGAGTGGGACGGAAGGCCTTCTTGTCCCATTCACGCAACAACTCCCACGACTTGGCGGTTGCCATGTCGTCGACAAGATATATGGGACAAGCGAGTCCACGAGCGGCAGCAGCGGCAGCGGCGGCGGCGTCCGGCGATGGCAAGGGCAAGAGGCGGCCGCTTGGTTTTTAGCGGCGGGCGCGGTTGCCGTCATCCACGGCGGTTCGACCACCTATCCGCCCCACGCTAGCTTTAAGCGTGCGATGAGAAGTGTCTTGCCGCCGTGCGGCTTAAATTCGACAAAGCGTTGGCGTGGTCGGAGCGACCGATCGCGTTCGGTCGAGCCGATCACCGCCCGATACCGCCCGACCTGGACATCTCCGTCGTGGTTGCGCCATGGTCCTAATGTAAAGTTAGGGCGGGTCTTTGGTAGGCGGAGGAGTTCCTCAACCTCTGTCGCCGGGTCGCCAAGGCGCTCGAGATCCAGCGGCGGGAGCTTCGTCCAACACTCCGTTCTTGACATCGCCGGGGGTCCGTCGGCCGGGCGTGTCGATCTCCGATGACGTTTGAGGCTCAACAACTTCCGCATCGAGATGCTCGAGTTGAGTGGTGGACTTGACCTCCCTACAACGCCATACTAGGTGGTGGCGCCGACCAAGTTCATGGCGGTTTGCCACTATCGTACATGGTGGTGAAGATCCGAGGCGGTGGCCCCATCGTCTGAAAGTGGACCGCCGGGCGCTCCGCTGCGACAAGGATGCTCTCGCTTTGGCGAAGCGTCGGCGCCGAGGGCCGAGGCTTCGACTCAGGAGCTCCTCCGTGAATACCCATACCTCCCGGTTCGTCGCGGAGGTTAAGGCGGTCTCCTGGCGAAGTCGACCCGCGAACCGTTCGGGTGGCGCCTCTCAACGCCAAATAGGAAGCGCTTCGTCTCCTTCCTCGATCTAACGCAGACGTGTTTGCGTGGCAACCGTCCGACATGGTTGGGGTCCCCGGGGAGGTGATTGAGTACAAATTGGCGGCGTTCCCGGCGTGACCGATCATGCGAAGGTCGGGCGATCGGTGGGCGCCGAAGTTATCCGCCGGAGGTGGACAAGCTCTTAAGGCGGGGATGCGTCGCGATGTCGCCCATCCTGTGGCTCGCGAACCCGTCCTCGTCAAGAAATCAGCAGGCGTTGGAGGATGTGCGTGGACTTCACCGACCTCAACAAAGGCGTGCGAAGGATCCGTACCTTGCCGCCGCATTGATCTCATCGTCGATTCCACGGTGGGTGCGGCGGTATGCTTTACGGATCGTACTCGGGTACCACCAGTTAGCATGGCGAAGAAGATGAAGACAAGACCGCCGTGGCGCCCATGGGCGTCTCATCGCTATACGAGGATGGCGTTGATCGAAGAATCTGCGGGCCCCACCTATCGGCGAGCCATGCATATCGCTCACCGCCCCAAATAAGGCGGAACACGGAGGTGTATGTCGATGATCGGTGGTGAAATCCAAAAGCGCGAGGAGTTGATCGGCGACACGGAAGAAACCTTCACCAACCCGAGGAAGTATCGCATCAAGCTTAATCCAGAGAAATGCGTGTTCGCCGTTCCGTCAGCAAACCGCCGGATTCCTCGTCTCCCAGGAGGATTGAGGCGAACCGACAAGATCGCAGCGATCGAGAACATGAAGCCCCCGACGCGACTTGGCGGATCACGATGCTTGGTGGGTCGCTTGAACTCCCCGCGCTTTATAGCTCGCTTTGGGGAGAAAAGCCTCCACCGCTCAAGCTCCTAAAGAAGACCAACCAGCTCGAGTGGGCGGAGGAGGCGCAGGAGGCGTTCGACGGATCAAGAAGTATCTCACCTCCCGCCCGTCTTTGGTCGCCCGCCTGCACCGGGCAAGCACGATCCTCTCGCCGCGGCAAACCCCTGCGGTCGGTCACGGTCTTGGTGGCGGAAAGAGAAGGCGTTCAGCGCCCTATTTACTACGTCAGCAAGGTCCTCCACGACGCCGAAACGAGGTATTCACAGCACCAGAAAATGCTCTACGCGGTGCTGACGGCGTCCCGAAAGCTACGCCACTACTTCGAGGCGAGAAGTCACTTCTTGACCAAGTATCCCTTGCGGGAGATCCTCTTCAACCGCGAGGCGACAGGTCGCATCGCCAAGTGGGCCATGGAGGTGGCAGAATTCGATCTCAAGTTCGCTCCCCGAACGGCCATCAAAGGGCAAGCTCTGGCGGAGTTCGTCGTGAATAGACTCCGGCGGACCACAAGCCGAAGACACCCGGCACCCTCGCCGTGGACTCTCTTCTTGACGGCTCATTCCGGCCGGAGAAATTTGGGGGCGTCGTCTTAGTATCTCCCACCGGCGATGTCGTCCGGCACTGGTGGTCTTGGACTTCGCGCCACCAACAACGTCATGCGAGTGAAGGATTGCTCGCCGGGCTCGGGGTGGCCGACCCTTGGCATCCGTGGCTACAAGTAAGCGACTCTCTCCGGTCATCAACCAGCGAGGAAGGATTTCTCTGCTCGGATCCGTCATGGCGGCCTACTGGCGGAGGCGCGCCGGTTGGGCGGCACTTTGAGGTTTGGGCTTCGTGCACGTCCCTCGCCGCGACAACTATATGGCGAATGAAGCGCCCCGTATTGCCTCGTCAAGGGCACTGTTCCGCCGGGTCTTTGAAGAAAGACTTCTGCGGCCGTCCGTCGCAGCCCGAATCTGGCGGGGCGACGCTTTCCTGACGCAGCCCACTTCGGAGGAGACGTCACCGTTCTCGCTGCAGCTCCGGTTGGAAGGAGGCGGAAGAAGCTGCTGCCGAGGCGGTTGAGGCGGAAATGCCGAGCCACGCAGATACGTCGGCGACAATGTCTGAAACGTCGTCACACTCGTCCGAGAAGGTCGATGGATGGATCCGATCTAGCCTACTGCGGGATGGAGTGATCCCGACGATGGCGCTTGGTGAGAAGATAGCGCGCAAGGCCAAGCGCTCATACAGTAGGTGGGGACTGTATCGCCCGAGCGCAAGCGGAGTTCTCTTGCGTCGTCACTCGGGAAGCGGGAGTGCAATTCTCTCGAGATCCATGGAGGCATGTCGCGGAGCCATTGAGGCCGGGCGTTGGTTGGGAAAGCTTTCCGCCACGGCTTCTATTGGCCCATCGCCTCCGTGATGCCTTGAGCTAGTGAGGAGATGCGGCGTGCGATTTCATGCTAAGCGATCCACCGACCGCCCAGCGCCGCAAACCATTCCACTCTCTGGCCGTTCGCGATGCAGAAATTTGAACGATATTCAGGCCCGTTCAGCGAGCGGCTCGGGGCTACACATCATCGCTCGCCGCCATCGACAAGTTCACTAAGTGGGTTGAAGCCTCGCCATTCCGGCGATCACATCCGCAGCGGCTATCAAGTTTATGAAGAGCATCTTCGTCCGGTTGATGTCGCCAATGAATCATCATCGACAACGGCGCTTTCGATTCAAAAGCGCCGATTTCAAGATCGGTGCGAAGAGCTGGTACCAAGTTGTGCCGCCTCGTTGCGCATCCGAAGAGCAATGGGCAAGTGGAGCGGCGAACGCGAAATCTTGAAAGGAGCTCAAGACAAGGGCGTTCGATCGCTGGAGAAGCGTGTGTTACGCTGGGTTGAAGAAGTCCCCATTTTGTGTTGTGGGCGCCGCGACAACTTCCAACAGAGCCACCGGTGAGACCCTTCTTCTGGTGTATGGCTCGAAGCGGTGCTCCGTCGAGCTCGCCTTTGGGTCCCCAAGGTGGCGGCGTTCACCAAGACAGACCACGACCGGCGTTAGGATGAAGTAAATCTCTGGAGGAGATCCGAGACAGGCGGCGATCCGGGCCAAGTATCGGCGAGCCTTCGCCGTTATCAAGCAAGGCGGGTGTGTGTGAGAACACCGGCGTTGGGCGACCTCATGCTGCATAAAATCCAAGCGCAGCGGGCGCAACAAACTGTCTCCCACAATGGGAGGGCCCTTCAAGGTGGTCTCGATCTCCGCCTGAGCTCGGTCGAGCTCGCGTTCGAGGACGGTCGCGAGTTGGCGAACACTTGGAACGTCGGCGGTGAGGAAGTTCTACCGTGAGTAGCTGATCCAAAGCTTTTTGGCCTTCCTTTGGAGCCGAGCGGCGAGTTCTTCCTTCCCGCTTCGCCTCGGGGTCACGTTGTACAAAGCCATCTTCAATAAAGAGATAAGTTCTGTCTCCTTGTGGGCATCTGTTTCTTTTTAGTCTTAAGTCCTTAGAAAGCATTACATTAAAAGTCGGTAGCGAAAAAGTACTTAAGGCGATGGCCCTTAGTTGCAAACAGCAACGCTTATAACTTCTGTTGGTGCGCGAGAAGGAAGCGAATGAAGGCGGGTTCTAGCCCGTGTGTCGGCTCGGTTTAGGCAATGCGCCAACAACACCGCGACTAGACCACTTCCGGAAGCTAAGCGCTCGCCACGTAATGTTTAAGTCGGGTTGCGAGAGGCCATAAGGGTTGAAGTAACCAGATGCCTGTGGAAAAAGCGCTCACTTTCAACAGAAAGCTCTGTCTAAAGCTTTTTGGCGATCAGCGGCTTAACCTTAAAAGGTCATTAGAAAGCGATACGCCAAAAGTCGGTAGCGAAAGTACTTATGGTGATGGCCCTTAGTTGCAAAACAAACGCTTATAACTTCTGTTGGTGCGGCGAAGCGAGCGGGCGGGTTCTAGCATGGTGTGTCGGCTCGGTTTAGGCAATGCGCCAACAGCGGCACCGGCGACTAGACCACTTCCGGAAGTTAAGCGCTCGCCATGTAATGTTTAAGTCGGGTTGCGAGAGGCCATAAGGGTTGAAGTAACCAGATGCCTAAGGAAACAGCGCTCACTTGCGGTAGAACGTTCAGTCTAAAGCCTTTGGCGGTCAGGTGCCCCAGTTCAATTTCGCAAGTTAAAATTGTGCGAAGTTCAAGTGAGACTCACAACAAAAAAGTAAAAGTTTGTTTGCATTGATAGGCAACGTTTACAAGGCAAAATAGACAGGGGAGTTTCGCTACTCCTCCTCGTCTTCGTCTTCCGCTGGAGCGGCGCCGCCCATCATGGACACGCGGCCGGCGGCGGTGTCAACCCACGCCTGCTCAATCCGGTTCAGCTGGCGCGAAGGCTCCCCGATGGCGGCGTCGAGATCAAACACGGCGTCTCGGGCAAGACAGTTGCCCAAGATGAACCGCGCTGCTTCAAGAGCGTCTTGGTGACCGTCTTCGATCGCCCGCGTCCGCAGCGCCACCGGAAGACCGCGCAGGGCTTCGACGGCTCGTCCCACGACGCCAACAGATCTTGCGCACCGCCTCCTCCAATGAGAATACAAAATGCGCCTTGATGGATGCAGGCGTCCGGAAATCGTGGTAAGCGGTCGCGCGCAAGATGTCGGCGAGGGTTGAGGCGCTCGAAGTGTTCGAGACGGAGGTCTTGATCGCTTGGCGGTCGGCGGCGGCGGCTTGGGCGCCACCTCGCCTGGTCATCGCCTCGCCAGGGCGGTTTCTTGGCCAAGGCCCCGCCGCGGCTTCGCCGGCGGATCGCTCCGCCAAAGGAAGGGCTTCCTCGCGTTGCCCAGTGCGGAGAGGGTGCGGCGCCTCGAAGAGCGCCTTTACGTCGGCGGTCACGGCCGAGATGGCGGCGGCGCCATGACGCGGATGGCGAGGGTTCTCCGCCGCGGCCGGCGAACTCTCCGCCGCCATGAAGTAGCCCCGTCGAGGCGGCGAGCGGTAGCCGGGCCGGCAAATCGCGGGAGCGAGCCGATGCCCCAGCCATCCGCCTGTTCCAAGAAGGACAAGCAGGTTCGGTATGCAAAAACGTGTAGCATACTAACCCTACGCGAAATGTCGTAAGCGCAGGAAAGCCAACTGAAGTGGGCGCCTTGAAAGCGAAGTCGAAGGGAGCTCAAAGTCGCTGATTCGGAGGCGGTGGAAGCGCGGTCGCATGATCACTTCTGCGTCAAGCGGCGCTGGCCGAGTGGTGCCGTCAGAGAGAGCACCAATGGCAGCCGCGGAGGCAGCAGCGTCGACAAGCACCGCCAGAAGCGTCGGCGTAGAAGCGGAAGAAACCGGCGCAGCGGCGCCAGCTTCTGAAATCGCCGCGCTCGCCCGGTGGCGGCGGCGGCGGCGATAGCGAGGCCCCCGCCGGAGGGCGGTGGTGGCGAAGCTTCGAGATTGGAGGGCGAGCCCTCTTTGGACTCGTCCTCCTTCCTCTTCGTCGTCATCCACGGCGAGATGAGGCGGCGCTTCCGAAGCGCCGGTCGAGTCGGCCACCAGCAGAGGTAGCGGCGGCGGAAGCTTGGGCGTCGCGGGCGCGATCGTGGATCTGTAGTGGCCCCGTGCGCTTGGACCGCAGGACCGAGACCTCCATGGGGGCGGCGCCGCAAGTGTTGGTTGCGCTCCGTGGATCCCGGGCCGCAGAGGGAGGATGCTGCAGCGGCGAAGTGTCGCTGGTTGGTGGGGCGATAGTCCCTTGACCCGATCCGAGCACGTCGTCCGAAGACGTTTCTGCGGTGGCGAGTAAGAAAGGAAGCCGTAAGGTCAGCAAGCAAAAAGATTTCAAGAAAGACAAGAAACCCAAAAGACTAAAAGAGCACTCACCGCCAAGGGCGACGCGGACTCCATCGTTGTCGCCATAGTACATCCAGCCGGGGCGAGTTCTCATCTTGAAGCGAAGAGTCGGCGCGCAAAAATCCATCGCGACGAGGGTTCGGTGAGCCCGCGGCGGCGAAGATCGACGATGCGCGCCAGCATCAAATCGAGCTCCGCTGAATCGTCGGGCATAGTCCCCCAGTTGATGGTGGGCTCCGGGACCCTTAGGAAGAAAAGATCGTCGCAGCCACCGAGTCCTCCACGTCTGACCATTGTCGGTGCCGATCCTTCCAGCTTGGACTTGGGCGCAACAGAGGATGAAAGCGGCGATTGCGGGCGTGAAATAACAGCCCGATGGCCCGCTTCGGCGGCGGCCTCGCGTGCGGCAAAGACAAAGAGCCGCCCGAGTGGGAGGTTTGGCATCGTCCTACGAACATCTCGCAGAGGTGGGCGAAGATGGCCGCCGCAATAATGGAGTTGGGGAAGGTGCACGCTGGATCTCGTAGAAGGCAAGCACCCCAAGAAAAATTCGAGTCGGCGGGATGAGCCCGCCACGCCGCCGAGCGAAGGTAATAATCTCCCGTCGCGAGGCTCGGCGCCATGGTGCGGGCGGAACCAGCGGCGGTTGGCGCACGAACACTTGAAGCCGCCTCGCTGCGTCTTCGTCGGCGGAGGTAGGAAAACTGGCCCGAACGACGGCGCGCCTCTCGGCGATCCTTGCTGCGTTTGGCGCCATTGGAAGCGGTGGAGAAGTTGACAAAGAGAAAGAAGGCTCTGTGGTGGCAGCGAAGGAGGCAATTGGCAGTTTGTGAAGACTTAGCGTGCGGAAGGATTGACCGCAGCGCTGAGAGAAGTATTTATAGGCGTGGGGCGCGAGCACGACGGTTTGGATTCCGCCCCCACGCGCGCGCGGCGCCATCATTGCCCCGCGCGTTTTGGTTTCTGCAGCGCGTAGTTCCCCGGGAAGATCGTGTGCGACGGAGAATCGGCGTCGGTACGCGGTGGTGGGCCCCCCACGATTCGTCTCCCGCCGCACAAGAAACGGAAAAGTGTCTGCGCGACGGTTCGCGTATCATGGTGGACCCGGGGGCTACTGTCGGTGTAATAAATACCGGGGTACAAAGAGTCCTGAGAAGACAAGGCGGGCCCACGCGTCGGTAAGGCGGGCAAGGCCCAGTAGCGTGGGCGAGCCCCTCGGCGCAAAAGCGGGCCCCACGCGTCGGCGGCGAGCAAGGCCCAGTGGCGTGGCGAGCCCTCAGCGCTCAAGGCGGCGATCGGGCCCAGTGGCGTGGGCGAGCCTCGAAGACAGACGAGGCCCCACGCGCCAAAGTGGGCGTGGTGAGCCCTCTCGAAGACCAGCGAGGCCCCACGCCAAAGCCGGTCGTGGTGAGCCCCTCTGAAGACCAGCGAGGTCCCACGCGTCGGGTGGGGCCCATGACAGGAACGTTGCGAATGAGTCTTCCGAAGGCTCCCTGCTGCGAAGACGAGCACATTTAAGACGACATCAGCGGATAGACAATTTGAAGAAATGATTACCTTCTGAAAGACTCGAGATCAGTAAGTTTGGGGCTCGGTATTCACCTCATAGCTTCCAAACGAGGAAACAAGTGGACTTCAAATTTTTACCATAGATGGGAATGTGAGTCACACATCGTTTCCAACTGGAATCATCCCAAAATGAGTATTCTAGATTTTCTAAAAACCAAACACTAACCGATGCGCGGATAAAAGTATGTAGACAGATTTGCTATAAGTCAAGAACTTGATCTTTTGCCTCTCATGTATGGTTACAAAGAGTGTGTCAAATCATATTATCAACATCAAGTCATCATAGACCACCAAGAACCAGGAAGAAATCATCAAGATTCATCTCCAAAGAAGAGCAACAAAAAGAAAAATAAAATTAAAAAATCTAGGAGCAAATCAACATACAATGTTCATGGAGAAAAAGGATTTTATTGCATAGAAGTTGGGGATTACAAGCCGCACTCCTTGTGGTCACAAGAACTCTAAGTGTCATCCAAAACACACCCAACTCATCGTTTGTATTTCTAAAATTTTCAGTTTTAAGGGGATGATGAGGAGGTGCTCCCTTGTCCCACTATTTATCAATACGCGAGCCAAGGTTCATCAGCACAGGTCCAAGGTTCACTGGTATGTGTCCAGTTTCATAAGTGGGTTATCCTAGGGTCACATTAAAAAAATTGAAAAAGTGAAAAAAATAAAAAAAATAAAAAGTATTTTAAAATGGGTTGCCCTTGATTTTAGAAACATTATGAAATTTATTCCATGCATTTTGAATACTGTTTGAATTTTATAAAAAATCAGAATTTTAATTGAAAGAATTTTAATTTTTTTTGAATTCGGGCGAAACTTTGATTTTCTCCGGTTAATAAAAACAGAGGGGCCGAAAAAAATAGGGTAGGCCGGCCCCAGCGTAGCAGCCAGCGGGGAACCTTGGAATGCACACCAGCGATGAGCCGATCCCCCTCCTGTCTTGTCCCCACGGTCACCAACCAGTTCACCATCACCCGGAACAGCACAGAAACTCTCCAAAACCATTTCGATTTCAAATTTCCTCCTCCTCCTCCCCCTCCCCTTCCGCCTCCGCCGCACGCAGCCACCTCCAAGCCCAAAGGCCGAAGCCCCCAAGGCCAAACCCTAAATCCGCCTCCTGCCGCCCGGCTCGGCGTCCGCACCCGATGGGATTCGTCGATCCGGCGGCGCCGCTGCTGGCCACTTGCGGCGGCGACACCGTCAAGCTGTTCGACGTCACGGTGGAGTCCGGCGACCCCTGCGTGCTCGCCTACGCCCCCGCGCCTGGCAACCCCGTCAACGCCGTCAAGTGGAACCACACCAGTCAGTGCCCAGCTCTTCCCCCTCGCTTGTGTCTCCCTTCTCAGATCTTCCGAATCCCGCTGCCTTGCTTCGTTTTGCGCGAGGATCTCCAGGGGCCCAAGCGCGAGCTGGAGCGTCGAGCCATTGAGATCCGCAGGGGCAGGCGAATTCCATCTTGTAGTGAGGTCGTCGTCATCTCAACGCCCAATTCGAGTTGCTCGTCGTTTGCTTGCACCATTCTTGTAAATCAGCGATGGCCCACACATGCCGTCATGCCCGTCACTGTAGTCTACTATGGGGGGTAGGGTTATGCCCGTACACTGTAGTACATGGTTGTGTGCCCTATGCCAGACTGCCCTTAGCTTCTTGTGTTCTTGCCGAGTTCTCAATTTAGGTGTTGCATCTTCAGTTAATTGCGATGTATACTATAGTCGTAGGTTCAGAATGTAGCATATTTAGCTATGGTCATAATTTAACTATGTGATTGGTGGATGCATATATGCTATCTGTTTGTCTAGAGAAGATTACAACTGTTCAATCGCATGACACAAGCAGCAAAATAGTTGTGTTTGAACATATTATTATATTCATACAGATTTTATCTGTATCTTTTATATATGTACAGATTTTATGGAGTTTTTGTTTCCTGGTGAAGCATGAAGTAGTCAGCAATCTCTTAGACCTTGCATTTTTCCTTATCATCCTTATGTATTTGGGTTAATGCTCTTGTTTCATTAGCACTGTAATCCATATATAGCTCCTTGCAACTCTTACTGTTTGAGAGGGCTTATCAAACAACAACAACAACAACAAAGCCTTTAATTCCCAAGCAAGTTGGGGTAGGCTAGAGTTGAAACCCAAAACAAGCCGCCAACAAAGGGAGAAAGAGAAGAAAAAGAAGAAGAACAGGCCTAAAAAGATAGAAGAGAAAACATTTGTGGATACTGCAAGCCCAAGAAGATACTGCACTTCTGGAGGAGGTTTAACTTTTGTGGATTTTAAGACGAGTTTGGAGCTCCCCTAAAAAGAGACACGATGTTGTAGAACATTCTTCTTCCATTAGCACAGCAAACCCCCTGAAATGTTGATTCAGCAATCTATCCTGTTTACCCTTGTGGAATCACTTGCAATATATCCTTTAGCAAACAGACAAATTGTTAACTTCTTGTTTTTTTTTATGAGGAATGTTATATGATTTTCGTGCTTTCCAGCAGGAGACCATCAACAGCCAACACTAGGGGGTGAAAATGGGTCAGATCGAATAATGGTTGAACCATATCCATAATTGTATTATTTTTTGGATCCGGATCCGGATACGAAAACGGATATTGTTGAATACGAATGTGGATCGAATATGGATCGGATTGAATATGGTTATGGATATCAGTTGAAACATTTAAACCTCATAAATTGCACTTGAAATCAATTACAGCCCATAAATGACTTAATTAATTAAAATATTTTTACAATTTACACTTGTGACTAATCTATGGGCCTAAATGATTAGGCAACTGGGTTATGGGCTAGTTGGCTATTTGTCTAAATAGCTAAAATGCTAAATCTCTCCTTTATGCCTCATATTTGCTTGTTGGTTTTTTATATTGGGCTGGTGGGCTGAGATCTGAATATGCACAGTTTCGCATTTACGGATCCGTTGGATGTCGCCTGATATGATATAAAAACTATCCGGATCCGACAGGATCTGCATAAAAAAATATCTGATCTGATAGGTTTCGAAACCGGATCCAACCGGTCTTGACCAGGAAATTCCGGATCCGATTTCGTCTCTAGCAAACACCTTCCCTATGTGCTGTTTTCACACTGTGTAATAAATCTTCAAATCTCAAATAATACATGATGCATATTAGTGAAGACATGATATCTATTTGTTTCTTGCTGTCCATGATAGACAAATTTGTTTGTACAATGTTTAGTTGATCTTGGCATCTAAAAACTCTGAAACTCTCTAATGTTTTTTTAATGTAATATATGTTAGATTACTTGAGTCTAACAATGTGTGTCCATTTTTGCAAATCTTCAGATCTAATTGTAGCAAGTGCTGGAGATGATAAGAAGATCTCGCTATGGCATAAAAAGGGTCAAAATGTAGGACAGCTACCAACATCAACTGTTGACCGTGGGGACGACATAGAGGTACCTGTGTGTTCATATGATTTTGTGGTCACATCTTTTCCTTTGCAACTATGCATATGATATTCATTTGATGTTTTCCCTCCATTACTAAATACATGCCATTCTAGATGGCATATTGCATGAGAACTAAGAGATGAATGCCAAAGTGCCCTTCTTCAGATGCTAAATTTGAGTAATCACACTTAACTTCTACATACATATGCACTTGGCCCTAATATAAAACTAAGGTATGCCTTTTCCCTAATCTATAAAAAATACAGTTTAAAACCTGGTTATTATTCTTTATCTTGCTTCAATGTGACATATATACTGGTTTCCTTCACCTTTCAATGATTACCTGGTAATATGTTGGATCTTTTATTCCCTAAATTATAATTAAGAGCATGTGCCTGAACTCAATGTATTATGTTTTCTTGTCAGGAGTGCATATATTCAATTAGTTTTAGCAACAAAGGTTCTCGATATCTTTGCTCTGGTGGGAGTGGCCATATTGTTAGGATATGGGATTTGCAGCGAAAAAGGTGTATAAAATGGCTAAGCGGCCATACTGATACTATTACTGGGGTAATGTATAATTGCAAAGATGAACATTTGGCATCAATCAGCATGAAGGGAGATCTCATTCTTCATAATCTTGCTTCTGGAGCACGTGCTGCTGAACTTAGTGATCCAAATGGACAGGTAATCGATATACTTCTCTGTGTTTTCTGTAAAACGATCATGCACCATTGTAGGTCACGACATTATCAGAATTTTGTTCCCCCCTTCAATTTCTTATGTTGGTTGTATTATTTCTGTAAGGTCAGGTTTTGAGAGTCCTTGATTATTCACGAAATAGTAGGCATATATTGGTTACAGCAGGAGATGATGGTTCTGTTCACCTTTGGGATACAACTGCGAGGACTCCAAAGGTATCAATATTAAACAGGAACTGCTTAGGTTCAACTTATTCTTCCACTATTCATCTTAAGACAAGATTAAGCCTTTTTATATACATGATATCAAAATAAAATGTTATTTTGAAGATAGCAAGTTGTGTAGGTTGTTTGGAAAGCTAAGTGTCAATATTCCCTTTAGATTAAAGGAATGCTGGACGTATGTATTTTGAGTTATTTCTGTTTTGCAGTATTTCTAGAATTCTATTTTTAAAATGGAAGATCAATGTATGAATCATGCTCAACTTGCTTCACAATATGTCCTTTTTTGATGGTGGTACACCTGTTAGGACCTTGTTTCGTAAAACGCCACAAAGCCCAACCAAATTCTTTGGTTTCTTGAAGCCGCTTCTCAAAGCTCTTCAAGCCCAATTGAATGTCACCGGAAGCAGTTACACCAAGGATCTTTAGTATCTAGCTAAACTGTTATGGAATTTCACTTATTTGTTGACTGGCATTTGCAAAAGACTTGTTCACGTTAGTTCTTCTACTTTGGTTATCTAAGATCCTTTGAAGTGGTCCATCTTGTGCTACTAATAGTTGGAATCTAGTACACATTTTAATTTCAAGAATTTTTGAGATAAGTTATTTGACCATTCACTTATATTCATGTTGACCATTCTTGGTGCTTGTTCTCATGATGTTCTGGAATTGACTAATAACATTGCGCAGGTCTCATGGCTCAAACAGCATTCTGCACCAACAAGCGGTGTTTGTATCTCACCCTCGAGTGACAAGGTATTTATTAGTAAAATATTGTTGATTTTTTATGTCCGCAATAATGTTCACTTTCCTTCAAATAAAGATTTGTATAATGTTCTTGTAGATAATTGCTACGGTTGGCCTGGATAAGAAATTATACACACTTGATTCAGGGTCAAGAAGACCTTCACACACTATCCCTCATGATGCCCCTTTCTCATCATTGGCATACAATGATGATGGTACGATATTGGCAGCAGGCACAAATAGTGGCCGTGTGGTGTTTTATGATGTTCGGGGAAAACCTCAGCCATTGACCATTCTTCGTGCATACAATAGCTCAGAGGTTGGGAACTATACATTTCTTTCGTAGTTTGTATTGCACTTTTAATTATTGCAGTAAATGTGTTTGTTGATACCAGGAGTAGTTATGTATGATTGCAACTTCTAAATTTTCTTTTGAATGACGGTGATATTCCATTTTTAATTAGGAAAATGTTTAGTTTACACCTCGAACTATCCTACTTCGTCTACATAATCCCCTAAATGATAAAACCATGCATTCTGCACCATAAACCTTGTTCAAATAACACCCCAAAGCAGTTTTGACGGTGGTTTTGCCTATGTAGTGGATGACGTGGAATCTAACCATCAAATAGAACCGGGCAAATAACATTTCATCTTATCTCTCTTCCTTATCTGTTTTACCAAGCAAGGTGGAGGACAACCAGAACCGAGCCGTGGGGCTCGCCGGAGGAATGGCTCCCCGTGGTTGAGGCGACACAAATTGGAGGATGCGACACAAGTCGCGTAAGCAGCATAGTAGTGTGGGTCCTTGCTCAGGCGGTGATGGCAGAGCTACAGGGCCTTGACCTGCACGTGGCGAGGGCACAACAATGCCTGGTCAGGACGGACCACGTAGGTGTGGTGGTTCAGCCATGGTGTGGCAAAGCTTCGGTAGTTTAGATCTTGTTTACATGGTCTATTGATCATCTTTCCATCATGAGTGTCATCACAGTTGTCTCAGAATCCTATTGTAGTGGTCTCTACCGTGGTAGCCATGAGCATTGTGGAGCCTTTCATGGCGGTGATAACGTGAGCTAAAATTGTTGTGTGGTTGTTCTGTAGCTTGGCCCTGCAATGCATGTAGAAGCTAAGGTAGGCATTAACTCAGAGTTGAAGCAACCGAACACGAGGAATTTGGAAAAGTTGCTAACTTGGCAGATTTTGGGGAAAAAAAAAACAAATTGAGGTTCAACAGCGGATTCAACAGAGATTTTTTAGATTCTGGAGGTGCTACAATAGTCATGGATTTCTGCGGCACCGCCCTTGCCTGTTGCTCCAGCCAACTACACCAATCGCCCGCAAGGCCACATGCCCAAAAACGCATTGGCGCGTGAAACAGGAGCAGCTGAGCAGAGTGAATTGTGGCTAGAGAATGGGGAGAGGTAGAACTGGAAGGGAGGATGACAGGTGGGCGCCCGTGTGCGACGGCGATAGGTCGGGGGTGGCGCGCCGCTAGCAGGGAGGCAGGAATGCCAGATCGGGGTGGCGGCCGAGCGTAGGAGAGGGAGGAGATAATGACAGTTGGTCCCCTCTTATTTTCATTTTATTTTTATTTAGTTTTTCTAACTCAATTGCCACCTCACTCACCACGTGGGTGAAACCAACCAAAAAACCAGATCGGGATATTATCTTGATCTTTCTAGTTTTATAGTTTGGGGTGTAAAGTAGACAAATTTCAATACTTTAGGGTGTAAAATAGAACTTTTCCTTCTAATTATTGCAGCAAATGTGTATCTGGATCTTTCTGGTTTTATAGTTTGGGGTGTAAAGTAGACAAATTTCAATACTTTAGGGTGTAAAATAGAACTTTTCCTTTTAATTATTGCAGCAAATGTGTTTGTTGGTACCAGGAGTTTTGTTTTGAATGACTGTCTGTGATAGAAGTGCTGTCCCTTGTCATGATCTTGATGATTCTTTAAAATAGAATTTGTAATGATCTAAAGAGAACAAATGTTTGACTGCTTGCAAAGCAGAAAACTATAGGAGAATATGAAGTCTGAACAATTCAGGCCCTGTTCTTTTGAGCTGATTTGAACGGCTGAACGGCTGAAATGACTGAACTTCGAGAGCTTCTCGAGCTAGTCTCGAGATTTGGGTATATTTTTTTTGACTTGTTTTTTAAAGCGTTAGGACCCACCTTCAAAACAATGAAAAAACGGATTCAAAAAACTAAAAGCATATGTGTTTTCAAAACGTAGATAAGTCGTTAAGCTGTTAAGCTGAAAAGAATTGGGCCTTAGTCTTTTTATAAGTTATGCCGTATTAACATTTAATGGCCAACTTTTCTATTGCATGTAAAACATGTGCAAATTAAGGTTTTTTTTAACTTCATCTAGTCTTCTGGACTATTGAATTTTGGTAATAATATAAGTGAGGTTTCACAAATTACTCCCTCCGTTCCAAAATATAAGACGTATTTTGACTCCACAAAAGTCTTTAAATGTATAGTTTGACCGTTAGATTCCTCTATTTATATATCATAAATTGTTACAATATAATATTGTATCAAAAAGCACTTTGAAATATGAACAATTTGGTACAACTTTAGTATACTAACAATGCATATTATTTGATTTATTTATGATCAAAATTTGCTAAGTTTGACTTTTCTCTGGTCAAAATACGCCTTATATTATGGAACGGAGGGAGTATTCAGTAAGGTATTGTTTGCTTGCTTTTTCTGTTTTTTGTGCAACCGACTCATACTATTGTTTCCTCTGTAAGTCAAACATGGTGCCAAAAAAAAAAAACCGATATGGACCTTGGTGTAAACCTGTTGCACTAATATTCATTTGTCTGCTCTTTCGAGTTCTTTAACATTTCTGATTTTACAATTCTTATCAGGCTGTAACAGGGTTATGTTGGCAAAGGTCAAAGCCTGTCATTGTTAATGAGAACAGCTCTTCTGAAGTTGCTCTTCTTGGTGGAACTAGTGAAGATTCTGTACTTATGCCAGATCCCTTGCCTTCAGCAACTACTTCAGCTTTTCCTTCTGCTGCAGTCGTTCCGAGCCTTCGCTCTTCTTTGACGGCGAGCACAAGCGGTTTTCCTTCAGCAAACTCTTCTACTATGGAGGAAACCCCATATAGGACCCGTCCATTGTCTGGTGGACCATTATCGAAGCTACAAGCTCCTCGTGGTAATTTCAATATAAAGGATGATATGGATGTATTTTCTCCACTTGTTGATGTCCAGCCTTTCACACCATCCAGCGGCAGCTGGTGGGATGAGCATGGGAGTGATGAAACCAAAAAAGATGATAAAACTGGAGAGAAGAAAATGTCAATAGCTAGGAAATTCCCATATATTGAAGAGAATAATGAGCCACACCCAATATCAGATTGGAGGTCTATTTCCAATTCACGGCAGGTTCAGTGATTTGTTCTCAGATCTTATAAAACCTTCATAATTGTTTGCCAAGTCAGGTTGATCAATTAAGCCTTCTTAATTTTGTTATATACGTTTCCATTCTATAGGATGATGCTTCTTCTACGACCACAACTGCTATGCCATCATGGAAGAGTGAACCATCTATCTCTTCTCCCGAAATATCAACTGGAAATGCATTACCAGATAGGCTAACTCATCGTCAACAAATTTCACGCTTTGGGGCTTCAGCTTTCCAGACTAGCAGCTTGGCATTTGCAGGCTTACAAGATTCAGTTTCAGCCAGCATTCACACATCGAAAGGTTCTCTGACAAGTAACATTTTAATGAACCTACAGAACAAGGGCATCTTGAGCAATGCACACTCCTCCCTGGATACACCATCTTCTGGTCTTCATAGTTCACTTTCCTCGCCCTTTATGTCCAAGACATCAGTAAATCCTGATCTGCCAGCAGCAGCACAATCCAATTCTTCTTGGAGACCCTCAACCTTTACTGACAGAATAAGCACAACTTCTGTTTTTAGTGAAGGATTAGCTTCAGCATTTGGTTCACCAAAATCAAAGAAAACAGGAGCAGAAACAAAAGATGAACTGCTCAATAATCTCTTAGCAAGACAAGATGCCGCAGCCACCTCTTCATCTGGCAGTCTACTAGCAAGCAATGTAAGAATTACTTGTTTGCTTATGGGACGTGTATGACTTGAAAGTAAGAACATCATAATTTACTAATGAAATGCTGGATGCCATTTTTAGGGGGTAGTGTCACAACAATTGCCAACCTCAGGTTTGTCAACAGATCAACAGGGAGTTTCTTCCTTCTCACTTCAGTATGTCCAGCGTATGCTTGAGGAATCTCTGGGCTCTGTCCACAAGTCCATCCATGAGGATGTGAGAAATCTGCACATTGAACTAATAAGACAGTTTCACATGCAGGAGGTATGGAATTTGTTGTGTTGATTCCATGTAGTTCCTACTTTCTTTAATGGCTCAGTTCCATAATGCCAACCACCTAATTCTGTTGTGAATTGCAAGCACCTATGCAACCTGCATAATGGCATGCAACACTGGCATAATATGTTTGGTGCCTGCTGAACTCATTAGATGTTTTAGTATTATATGTGGGATTAGGCAGGATGCACTTGTATTCAAATGAAGAAAGTGTAATACCCCCTCCAGTTCTTGAATACATTTTTTTTTGAGATCTATGCAAACCAAAATTTGTAAACTTTATTCATGATCTTCTGAACTATTTGGGTTGGGCATAATATCATAATATCATAATCTTAGTGCATTTTGCAGATAAATTATAATGGTAATTAGTCGATTGGATTTTCGAAACCATGTTGGCGTCTAAATCATCTAGGTTTTATGAACACGTGGGAGTAGTCATGGACATGTGATGATCAGTCCCCGCGTTTAACTTGTTCCCTATCTTGATTTTTTTACCACTGTGTGTTCCCGTTTCAAAATCATACCCTACATACCATATTATTCACTTTTATAGGACTGTCTGGTGTATATGCTTGTGGAATGCTAATTGTTAATTAGCCACATAGGATGAATGAGCTAGCTTGTCAGCTGTAACATCTGCAGGGTCCCAAGGTATGATAGCCGTATTAGGCTAATAGCCCATGTGCCATCATGGTAATCTGTTTGGTAAATGTGACTTGAAACCATCGGTGTTCAAGTTGGTGCAAGTGTGAAACACATGAAGCTCTTGTTAATTGTCATTTCCTCGAGGTTACATATTGCAGTAATGCAGTATTTTACTGACTTCCTGGCATGGCATGTATTGCTATTCCTCTATATCGTTGTTCTCTTTTATTAAAAAAAGTTTTGTTTTTCGTTTTTGTATTTGCATTCCTTAGGCACAGTTGTTATTACCACTTGAGTTCATGAAATAATTTGCTTGGCTGCCACAATGATTGCCCGAAAGATTTCGTTCGTTCACCTTTCATGGTTTCTTACTATTTGTCACACCTTTTCTTCGAGGGTTAATTTTTTCTTTTAACCCTATCTAAGGTTCACCACATTTTATTTTGACATAACAAACCTCCCTGGAACGGGCAGATGGAGATGTCTGGCGTGATGAACTTGGTGTTAGAGAAGTTGGAAGGACTGACAAAAGAGGTGCAGCAGCTAAGAAGGGAAAACCATCAACTTCGGCAACAACTTCTGTAATCCGTCTTCTTTGGGCAGTTAATTTGAAATTGCTGTGCTTTCCTGAAGAGTGCAACTACGAGATGAAACCCAGCGATGCAACTCTTCTTACATCTGCTTGTCTGTTTGTCGAGATCATGGCCAATAGGAAACTCATGTTTGACACGGTTGTACATAGCATAACCTTGTATGATTTAGAAGCATATTTTTTTATCAGTTTTTTTAGTGTCATGTGTTTCATTGTTTATTGGTTCTATTTGGATGGCCTGATTTTGATGCCCCATGTAAATGCTAGACCTTGTTCTTTTCAGCGTATTGTTCCGTTGTGTATTATTGTAGTAAGTTTTGTTATTTTTATATAGCTTATATGTTGTGATATTTCGTAACGATTTTTTCGTTGCTTTTAGTACTTCCAAAGATCCTAAAACTATTTTTATTTTTTTTATAATCTTTAGACTTTTTTTTAGGGTTCTTAAATTTGCTATAGTATTACGCCAATGGAACGATATGATGAAAAGAACAGGCCCCAGTAATAGCGAGCGATTTACAATTCTAAATCCGTTTCACGTACTTGTTTTTCGGTAGTAGGTGTAATGAGACTTGAGTTCTTTTTTTTTTGGCTCATCTTTTTATCTATATAAGCAAGTATTAAGATCACTTGTAAAGAAAGGGGCAATAATTTTCTTCTGTCACAGCTGCTCATATTCTCTCCTTTTGGACTTTTTTCGATTTCTACTAATGAGGACATTAATAAAGTAGCCTCCAACTTTTGCTACGATCACTGAGTTATTTTCACTATGTTACTATAAGGATAAGATGAACAAGCAATAAGCTTGAATTTTTTAGGTAAGCCGTTCTAGCTTCATTCCCTTGAGATCCCATAGAATGTGGAACCACTGTTGTGGCTAAGGGGGAGCTTTAGCCGATATAGCTACTAAATTAGTTGGCAATTATTTGTTAGTAATTATCTAAGACCGAGTTTTTTCGGCTTAACAACTTAACGACTTATCTACGTTTTAAAAAGCCATATGCTTTGAGTTTTTAAGTCTGTTTTTTTACTGTTTTGAAGGTGGGTCCTAACGCTTTAAAAAGCAAGTCAAGCAAAATGGATCCGAATCTCAAGAATACCTTCGAGAAGCGTTTGAAATTCAGTCATTTTAGCCATTTAGCTATTCAGTAGTTAAGATCAGCTCAAAAGAACAGGCCTAAGATTTAATAGGTTACATTAGTAAACTCAACTCCACTTTAGTTGCAAAACACTGTAAAGCCCTCCTGTACTTGTTCGTATTAATTTAGTGTTTTTTATTTCATGATTTACTCTCTAGTAAGAAATAAGTGTTCTTGTACGATTTATTCAACGTAATTTATCACCACTTATCCATCATCCGGTGTGTCCAACAAATAATATGTCTCAAAAATTTCTGATAGACAATACATTATTTCACATCACAGTTATAGCATTTTACATCTTCTTTTAAACTTACTCTAATTAAATTGATTTGCATAATATTAATACCAAGAGTATCATATTTCAACTCTTGTAAAGTATTACTGGTGTATTTTTATTCATGACATTACAAACATTTTACTTATAGATCACAACTCTCATTATCATTTTGCTATTCTATTAGCTATTATTATTTATATACATATCAATCTCTACTATTATAAAGCAGCTTGTGGTGGTGGTGGTGATTTCATCAACTAAGGATTTGGGTCTCCCAATACATGATCAACGACCTACAGCAACCCTCACTCCCAACCGCCTCCCAACACAGCCGTCGCCTCCCAAACCCCACCTGCTTGCCTGCCTCCTCCTCCCCTCGCCGCCCTCCGCCACACACTTAGGGCCTCTTTGATACCTTGTTTTTGTTTAGTTTTTGTTGGGATTGCAATTTTTGTTATTTTTATATACACCATTTACTTTATTTTTTGAAAATAAATTTTTTTTATAACTTTGTAGAGTTTTTCTCAAATATCTCAAAAATATTTTGTAATAATTTATTTAGCCTTTTCATACCACTTTCAAAGGTGGTCAAATTTTATCAATAAAAACTAAACTAAAACTAAACAAGCTATCAAAGAGGACCTTAGCCGCTCACATCGGAGACCACCTCCGCCTCGATCTCCTCACCGGTGAGACGGTGAGGGACTCTGCCGGAAACCCGGCGGTGAGCGTGGTGACGGCCTCAGCCGTGGGCTCGCGGTTGATCACTATGACAACATCAGCGGTGGAGGCTGCGAGTGGCGGTGGGTAGCGACCAAATAGGGACGCAGCTATCATGGTGGCGGAGAGCGGAGGGACCTTGCGGCGGAACCCGTGCGCTTGTGCTTGCTGGGGAAGGCGGGGTTGTGGGTGGTGGTCCGAGTCGGAATGGGGTCTGGTGTAGGGTTGTGATTTGGGGGAAAGGTGGTGACGAGGGGGAGGGCCGTGTAGGCCGACGGTTGGTCGGACATGGTCGCCGGCGGCGTGCAGCTCCGCCAAGAGCACCTTCACCTACTCGATAAATCTGGGGTTTACCTGCGACTGCAAGTCGGCGTGTCGAAGGCTCGAAGCTAAGAATACGGGCGTCGCCAACTCACGGTTGCATGTGGACGATGGTAAGCAGATAGGGCACACAGTTTCTGCTTTCACGTGACGGATACGTAAAACTGGGTGGCATCACGGTGATCTGTTCAAACTTGAAAGACGTTTCAGTCTTCAGAAACCAGAACTTAGAACTTAGAGAAACTGCTTGCCTTAGGACTCTCATACGGCTTCTTCAGAGGAGGATTATGAGTATATACACCATATACAGAGAAGAGATACTATCATACAGGTAGATGGCTCTCATGTATCCCTTACTTCATATATTATACTAGAGGATACACGCGCTTCGCTGCGTCATTTTATTCGTAGAAAAGGCATAGTTTTATGCTATGATACATATACTCTGAAATATTAACATTATAATGTGTAAATACATATACAATTCAACAATAAGAGACTCTCAAGTCTTTGTTTTGAATTTGCAATTAAAAATCCTGAAGAATACATATGACCACCATAAATTTTATGAAGAGATTCTTACAAAAACGATAAGACAGTGTGTAATCGTGAGGCACTATAAATAAAAATTGCAATACCAAAAAGGACCATCTCATTTGAGAACATAATATTTTTTTTAGAAATTTTGCAATATAGTTACATAGAGAAGATACAAAAGCAATTTTAGCAACCACAGAGTACAACAACCTGCCCATACTACCAACCAAGTGTCTCTCACGTCACAAAAAATCAACGCTTGATCCAAAGAATACAGTGTAGTAACTACACTGTCGAAGGTATTGGCTGCAATAAAATAGACCTCTCTATTTTGACCGACCATACAAAATCACAAGGTGAGCCAAATGGGTCATGTTCATATTGGTCGACAAAGTTGAATAGAGCATCATTAATAGATCGTCGCAATGCATTGGTTAATCTTTTTGGTGCCTGTATCAGCAAAATGAAAACTGCTAAACGTAAAATGCTAAAATAAACCAGATGCCATAGTGGTTTGTTTAATGGACATGCACAGACCTAGGACTTATTTTGTGCCAGACACCTGAAATTATTAGATGTTGCATTTTGCAGGAAACCAAAAACATCGGATGATTTAACATTCCATTTCATGCAGCACCTTCTGTCATATATGTAATGGTAGATTTATATGCACCGTAGAGGCATAGTCAGAAAAGTTAAACCAAACACACATGCAGATGAACAATATATGTTAAGTTTATGTAGCTATAGCAAAGTTAATTTTGCTCAATAATGGGTAGAGACCAAACTACACATCAGCCTCAGAACAGAGTTACATTGCCTACATCAATCTTTACTTCTCAGTTCTCAGAGATGAATGGAGACTTTTTTCTAATGTCAAAATTTGACTCAATATAGCGGCATTAACAACTACAAAGGATCCAAATGCAAACAGAAATTTTATCATGCGAATAGGTCAAATCAGCAAACTCCAGAATCCCATCGGTGGCTTTCATGTCCACAGCATGACACTAATGTCAAAACATTCGTGCAATCCAAATGCGGTGAAAAAAAAAACACCAAGGTTTCTTTCTTCCCACAAACATGCAACGCATCAATGCACTATGTGGCAAAACTTTTGCTCATTCCACCACTAAGCATTTTAGGACCACACAAGAGAGGATCTTTACATTGAGGTGATGGCAGAGCCTGAGCAGGAGACGCCCATCCACGCGGCGCCGCAAGGGTCACCGCCGCCCGACGACCAGCCGGTGAGCTGAGCTGGGTTGTTCCAGGAGGAGTACAGATTCCCCAAAGCTGCAACTGCAAGAATCAATGCACCGATCATTCATACGCCGACATCACCACGAGCATTGGGCAGTGAAACCACAGACGATGCATTTCAAGAAACCAGGAGCTCGGAGTTGGGGAATGCACGCGGCCTCCCCCCAGAGGCGGCATTACCATCGGCGGCGTCGGTGTCGGCTCCCACCACCATCGCAAGGGCGAGGAGGAGGCCGGCCAAAGCGGCGGCCGCCGCCGCCATTCTTGCCTCTCCCTTCTTCCCTCCCTTCGGCCTTCCCTCGCTCTCCCTTTACACACCATAGGCAGGGATGAAAAAAAAAAAAAAGGCGGCGAGCTGCTGCAGGAAGAGGGCGGTGGCAAGGGCTAATGCCCGCCCTGATACCCGCCATGGACGGATCCACCGGGACCTAGGCCCGCCCCCTCCGGATCCGGCCGCCGCCGAGGCCGCCGTTGTCGGATCCGGCCGCCCTCGACGCCGCCATCGCCGGCACCGGCGACCCCATAGCAAGACGGGCGACGCACCGTCGACCGGAGAGCGGCGGCGGCGGGTGCGGGGGATGGGAGGCGGCACCGTGAGGAGGAGCGGCGATGCCCCCGCACGGGATGGTGCTGAGCCGGTAGGAGGAGGCGGCAGCGGCGGCGGCGGGGGCTGGGGATGGGAGGCGGCACCGTGAGGAGGAGGCGGCGGCGGGCCAATGGACAGCGGCGGAGAGGAGAGACGGGGTGGGGATTGGGGAACGCGAGGGCAGAGGAGGGGTTCGGGAGCTGGGGGATTGGGGGCAGGGGATTGCGGGGTGGGTCGGCGGCCTGGCGTGCGCCCTAGACAGTGGCATTGCGGGTAATTTCAACCGAACTACGGGTGCACCTGTAAAGAGCAAAAGGACCGCGGCGCTTGTGGCGAGAAACGTGGAGGGCATGGTCGTAAGCTTTCCCAACTAAGGCTGCATTGAAGGAGGCTTTCTATCGGAATTCTAACTCTCTGAGGGCTTTTTTGCAAAAATGTCCGGGTGGGAGGGGCAGTGCGTGGCGGATTGGAGGAGTGCCACGCGCCCCCAGCGAGGGCCGCGGGAGACAGGTGGCGGATTGGAGGGAGCGACACGCGCCCAGCGACTTGGGTCAGAAGACGTGGCACGATCTGGGCCGTAGGTCAGGTAGATCGGACGGCTGCAAAAAAACAGGCTACGTGGACGGCACGGCTGGGCGATCTAGGGACGGATTACGCCGTATAGAGTATTTTGAAATAAAGTTTCCAATATTTCAGAATGCTATGGGAACACGACCGAAGTGATTGAGAAGGGTATATACACAGTGCTCACTCATCAAATGAGCGTATAATTACAATGACATATATATATTTTAACATACAGGTAATAATCACTGCCGGATGTTTGTCTAGAAAAACTCCAGGTTTAAATTTTTTTTGAGGCCATCGTGCAGTGTTGAGTACCTCTTTACATGGCATAGCTTAATAGCTGTACTATGCTATCACATTCCTGCAAGACTCTTGTCGCCAGGAGCATGGTCTGTCCTCAACATTATAACTTCACTATTATCAGCACGGACTGGTTTATGAGGATTTTTTGAGTAAAGGTTTATGAGGATTTAAGCTATATGTATATCTGAGAAGGGATCCATGAAAACCCCAAAGTATGCAATCTGTGGTCTGCAGCACCGTTAATGAGATAACCTCACATAACGGGCTTGGCCAATGGGAATTCTGCGACCTCTTGTATCCAATAGTTGTGCCTTCAACAAGTGTTTGCCATAGTTCACCCACTAGGATGTCCACGTGAAACTTGATCAAACGTTATCCCATCTGGATAGGCTATTGGAGTTGGAGCACGTTGAAAGCAGCAGATTGTCTGAGGCAGGGCGAATTGGGAGGAACATTTAGTATGAGAGCAGCTTTCTACCGACTCATAGTATATACCAAGCGAGTTATAGCATTTTTGGTTTCTTTGAGGCATACCGAACCACCTCGGCACGATGGAAACATCACATTCTGCAGAACCAGTCCGGCCGAAAGGATCCCGCCCCCATCGCGAGTAATCGGCAATAAGCATATGAATCAAGTAGCACCAATCAAATTTCAGTGTCTGCACAAGGGTTTTGACCTTCGATTTTACTTAAAAAACCTTCATTTTTGTAATGTCCAAGTTTGTAGGCATTTTAAAGCCTCATTTCATTATTAACATGATTCTGAGAAATGTAACAACTAAACATAGAACAGTTTACTGTTTGGGTTAAGAATTTTGCTCTGCTACAGGATAACATAAGAAATTAGCTTTCTACAGATTTGCAAAAGATACTGTTTGGCAACACATATCCATCTCCAAGATATGATGAATAATAGAACTCTCTTATAGTAAGTTTAACTGCCTAATGGAATGAATGATCCTTACCTTCAAAGAAAGAAAACCATAAGGCTTATTTAATCAAATATTATCAATAGCTACTATTTGAAAAGTTATCATTTGGTATTTTGGAAGGACAACAAGTATTTAACATTCGTCATCATGGCAATAGTTGTTTTACCTTTTCAGTAATTTGCTTGTTAGCCTTCAGATATTAAAATTGGTTTTTATGACTATGTGCGTTTTCCATTCGGTTATGTTATTCATTTCTTATTTATATTTTTTGTAGGATTAATAATGAGTTAAATTGATTTTTTGAAGTTATCAAATTGGAAAAGGATGAAAAAGTGTCCTTTTGCTTTCTCTATAATAGTAGTGTTTTCAATATGTCTTTGTTCAAAATCAAATTGTAAGGAGATGAAGTGACTTTTGCTTTCTAGATAACAGTGTGAAGTGTTGTGATATTTTGTCTAATTTGGTACATAACGTTGTACTATGAGACTTATGACACAAACAAGTGTCAATGTTATTTTGTGAACCATAATGTTGACATCATCTATTTTGGATTGTAATATTTGCTTTAATGTGATGCAATGGATAACTCACTATGTCAGTGTTCATGTAGAACTTTGCGTCTATTAACTTTGAAAGTCATGTTTTACCATTTTGTTTATGACTCATGTAATGAAAACTCAACTTTTTATGATTCCGTGGCAGCGCACGAGCACTCTACTAGTATTAATTGTTACGTTATATGATTTGTTATAACCATATAACTATAGTACAATGCTTAGGAATTTGATGTTGTTAATGTTTATGCTTTTGAGGTTCCTTACTATCCCCCTCTTTGAATTTTTTTTGGCTCCGCCATTGAACTTTTGAGATTCCTTACTATGCTTTTGAGGTTCCCATGGCCAAAGCATAACCAAGTGTTGTGACTGGTGTACATTCAAACGAACATTTATGTTTAAGCCGCATATTACATCCAAACGAAACATATGAGTACTACAAGGAGACAAGCGTCCTAAGCTTTCTAATAGATCTAGGCTCACCCCAAAATTAATTAAGCGGGCCAATTCTATCAGGTGCATCATCACTTCAATGTTGGGCCCAAGGCCTATATACATCTTGCGTGGGAGTGTGTCCCACCCTGGCTAGCACACCCCCCTTGACCGCTGCACGTTGTCACTTATGACCGTCACACATCTTTTTCCCTAAGTGTCCCACATGTGTTGAAACAACCTCGAATTCTCTTCTCATCTGCACCAATTGGATCGAGATCAAAACTTCAACTTGTCTTGCGCTTATGCAATTTTAGATTGCTTTTACCATTGTTTCTACTTTTCTTCGGTTGCTCGCAGGAATTGATCTTTATGATTAAGTCATTCAATATTTCGACACGGTTGTTAAGGTCGCAACCCTCAAGATCTTTAAGGTCGTCGTGACACGAAACCGTAGTTACCTGTTACCATCTCAACTGTAGATCGAGAACCCGTGCTCCCATTGTCCATTTGAGCCTTTGCATTGTTCATTATTGTTATTGTTGTTGCATGTGTTTAGTTTTAGTCTTGAGTTTGCATCCGCTGTTAAACCCTGCCTCTTAAGTCTGAGCTCTTGTAAAAAAATGATATAGCAAAAGAAGTAAAACGATCATATTCCACCCCTGGCCGACCCCACATTCCACCCACTCGCCCACAGCTAGCCCCAAACCAAGCCTAGTTTGAACTCGCGTGCAAATTGTTACTACTTTAGTAACACAATTATAACTTTTCAATATAAATGCGGATTTGTCCATTCTTGGACTGGTTGGAAAGATCAAGAAATTTCATATAAGATCCAATTTTAACGTAGTCAAAATTTAAATATCCAAATTCGGCTTATTTTGGACTGCATCGGCCTGTAAACTTTTGGAGGTCCATTTTCTTCGTAGGCTTGTTATCTAGTTTACTTCTTTTTTTTTGGGTCGGCCACCTTGTGCAAAACTCTGACACAGTTCATTGTGGTTTATTTGTGCTCAGTGTCAAAAGGTACAAAATAAGAGGAAAAAAGGAAGGAAAAGAGGCTAGCACAACAAAAAAAAGTCATGCTGTTCAAAAGAAAAAAAATCCGTGAGCAAACTAGGATTAAAAGAGTCACTTCATATTTGGTGCTCCATCTTGGGATCCAAGCTTTTGGTCATCTTAAGGCATGTTTAATGATCCTTTTGCGTCTCATTAAACAACTAAATTTTGATAAAATAAAAAATAGAAGTGGAGTGGAGTGGACTAGGCGTTGAGATTCAAAGGGGCCATGGGCGACGGAGGCCGGAGGGCCATCTGAGATGCTTAGGGCAAAGGGGACTATGCATTCACATCCAAAAGCGCCTGGGACGACGGAGTCCAAAGTGTTGTATGGCAGTGAGGGTTGCATAGGGTGGGGCGGTAAGGTCCTGAGTCATTTGTAGAAGAACAACCATAATTGAAACAACATATTTTAATCAAGCTAGGTAAGGTAGAATGATCTAGAGATATTGGCTCAGCCGGTTCTTTGTAGTATCGTAAGTTTGATCCTTGTCTAGCTAGTTGTTCAGCGTCTCATCGTCTAGTTTACCAAACAACCACAAAATCAACAGTTATAGGTGTGTGAGGTGATGATAGCATGACAGGCATAGGGTCATCCTAAGTTCACACACATTTTTTTCCTACTCGAAAATCTATGAAGGCAATTGACATATAAAATAGGGTGTGTGTGTGGAAGGATTTCTTTAATGCATTGGAAGTCATTAACTTAGGTATTTAATTAATAATAGGATTATGCCTATTTGCGTATATCTACTAATGAAAACATCGCTACATCTGATACACTCATGGGATCGACAACCAAAGTCCTTCCAAGTGACCCGCAACCTTTGATCATCATGCACGAATCAAACACACGAGCTCGTGCGCGACAACTCAATTATCAGGTAAACTCGTTCCTTGAGTTAAATAATTATACTTTGAAAAATAGGCCGCTAACTAATAATTTATTATGCATAGAAACTTGAACAAACACCAGCTATAAAGCATTAAAACACCAACCAAGGCAATAAAGCATGTTGGGAATGCAAATGGATTCCACTCAAACTTCAATGACGAGTCTGAATTCAAACAGGCTTAGAGAATGCAAATAGACTCTGATTGGGACGTGTGAGCACTCGTTAAAAAGATAACTTCGCCATCTTTCCAACGGTTCCGGCCTCACCTTCAAATTCCAAACAAGCTGGTCGAAAAAGTCAAAAACATCTCGTGCACAGAACCGGTCTTTTGCTCTTCTTGTGTGTTGCGTCACCATTACTTTGGGTTGAGTCCCCATGTATTCCTAGTGCCTTAGAGCACCTCCTACCAGTCATCTCTCCCTATATATTGGGGAAACTCCTTCTATTTCTCTTTAGCTTTTGTTTTAGATTAGTTGCCCCCATGTGTGGAACTATATTGCTTGTTCTCTTGTCTTGGTTAGAGCAGTTCTAAACAAGTTCAGAACCTCAGTTCGAGTGTGTGTGTTATCCTTGTTTTTGCGAGTTCTTCGATTGCTTCCAAGGATAGACCTTTTTGGTCAGATCATCCGGGCTTTGGCACGGTTGATAACAATCAGGAGTGTGGTTTAGCGATTGCGGGCGTTTATCCTTATGTGGTTCGTAGCTGGATCGTTAAAGTCATCCTCCACCCAAATCGAAGTTATCCCCCTCACCGGAAGATCAGGAACCCATGAGCGCATCATTTGGTATCAGTGCGACAGTTGACCAGTGAGTTATTGTATGTTGTTTAGTTGTTTGTGTTCTTCCCATAGTCTAGGAAATTTGCCCCACATTAAGGCTGTTTACCTGCTGTCCAAACCCCTTTGTGCCTTTTCAATCTGTTATTTCGGTTTGCTAATTTGTGTTTGTGTTCGTTCTAGTGTTGTCTTGTTGCTATTCATATTTTTGTTCATCTCCCCACCTCAAAATCCACCGAAAAACAAACCATCCATCTCGGCCAGTAATTTTTCATTTCTGCAGTCTCCACCAAAACAGCCATATCTTCCATTTCCCTTACCCGTTTTTAGCGAAACCAAAAGGAGAAGATCCACAACTTGTTGTTCTATCATCTTGCCAAATTTCAGATCCATACACGAAGTCAACAAGGAGTTATCGAGGTTTGATTGCAACCAAGTTGTTGTCCTAAAATCTGTAGATCAGTCCACTTGTGAATTTTATGCGAATTTCTTTGTTCATTTTAAAAAAGTTGGCCCAAAACAAAAGTTGTTGCAAATGCCGTCAGAAATAAGTGAAAAAAGTTCATAAGCAAAGAGGCACCTGACAAAAGTTACAACCAAAGTACCGACCTGCTTTCTTGTGGGCTGAAAACAGCAAACTGTAAAGTTGGATCAAACTTGTGTTATCTTACACTAAATTGCAAATCCCTGACTTGCTGAGTGTCTAGCACTTGTTTTTATACCCACATACTTACTTAATCCTATTATCCATCTTTCTTTGATCAGCAACACAGGCTATGTTCTAGTTTTGAACACTTATTTAATTTCTGCAAATCTGAAATTAGCTGATTGTTTCCATTGTTACTCGTACATAGCCTGTCCAAGCTCCACTTTCTACTAACCATATAGGTGATAGCCTTGCAATCGCTTTACTCACACTTGAGATCGGTTTATCACAAACCAGCCGCCGGTTGCACCACTTCCTGTATTTGTAAGAATTGGTAAAAATTGTGTAAGAGCTTGAGAGACGTGACCCTCAATAATTTTGGCACCTAGTAGTTGATAGGAATTCACATATATTTTATGTGTTATCCTTGTTCGCTACTAACCATGACAGGGTCAAATGGAGATAATGGTTTCAAGCAACATCGTAAGAATCGAGTGATCTTCACTATTGACGATAAGCAACGACATACATCGATCATACAAAATTTGGACCTCAATTTACATGTGAGTTGTCCTTATGTTGGAAGGAAGATTCACCAGATCAAGAAAAATGATGCACCATTTTTAAATCTTGAACAAGGTAATCTGAAGTGTACCTTGCTTACATTGATTGGGAAATTGCGGTTAACAATAAATTTGGAAAATATGATTTGTTCGAAAAACAAAAGATTAAGGCTGTCGCTAGTGTGCTAATTGGATTTACGTTAATATGGTGGAATACTAGAAAAGAGGGACAACCATATAGCTGGAATGCAATGAATAGATTTACGAAAGATATGGATATTCCTGATTACCATGTTGATTTTTTTTTTGTACACTAAACTCGAAAGTTTGAAACAAGGCAACAGAAGTGTTAAGAATTACTTTGGACAATTACAAAATTATTTGCTGGGTTGCGGTTTAGATCAATGCGAGTATGCTATTGAAATTCGGTTCATGAGAGGGTTTAATAATGAAATTCAGAACATTCTTGTTAATAAAAACTACAACTCACTCTCTCATTTAGTTAAACTTGCATGAAAAGCTGAAAATCACATTATGAAAGAAATGAAATGGTTGATGCTAGGAAGGAAGAAAAGAAACATGAATTACATGATTTGATAGAAGATGTTTCTAAATTTTATGAAGTAATTTACGCGGAAGAAGATAATTCAATGGACAATTTGCATGTTCTTATGTCTTCCTCTTCGACTAACCTTGTGCATGAGATTGAAAAGAATAAAGAGATCGAAGTTTATATGGTCGAGCATGGGACATTTCCATCGACCACGATGTTAGATGAGATTGCACATTCCATACCCACTAACCAGATCATGGTTGATGGCAATTAAGCCATTGTTGGCCCATGGTCTAATGGAAATGAGATACATCGCAACATATTTGTTGATTAAACACTGAGTACTGAACAATTTACATCATTTCAGGAGAATGGTGATGAGATCAGCATGGTTGCCAAAGAAACAATATCTATTACAACACGTACATCATCTGAGAAGAACATTAAAGGTAAACATGATGTTGGATCATTATACCAAGAACAAAAGGTGAGTCATCATGATAGCATTCACGCTCAAATGAAAATACCATTTTTTGAATATAATATGCTTCATTTTCATAATGTTGAATTGATTGCTCATGTAGAACCTTTAAGCAAAATATTTCATGATAAATCTTTGTGCTATGTGATATTTCATGAATCCGTTGAACTGTTTAGTGTGATTAATAAGGTTGCTGAAATTTTCATTTTCAAATCACTAGATGGTACTTACAAATTTTATCTAGATTGGAGACTATGATGTGGACAACAATTTTCATGTATATCGAATTTGTACCACACATGATATGTTTGTTGATTTGAGATTGCTTAATTATAACACAAAATTCACTTTGCCATATTGTGACAATCTTGATATGGAAGAAAGAAAAAATGTTTTACTGCTCTGAATTTAATTTTTCACAAGTCGCATATAAATCACTTGGTAGAAATCTGCATAGCCCAAATGAACCTTGGTCTCTTCTATATAATTTGTCAAGAAAGAGCAAATCATGAGAACGAATGGTTTTTGGCAAAAACATTGCATTATTGTTTCCATGTTGAAAGAGGTAATGACAAAACAATTGATGAATACATATACCACGCGTACACGGTTTTTTTCTTGAGCACTGTCGGGGATAAAATCATGGCCCATTGTCATGGCCCACTCCCCGATGGCCCAATCGAACAGCCTACCAGGGCCCAGTCCCCTGGAAGGTTCTATCTGGCCCATATGCATCCTGCCGAACAGCATCCTGACTGGCATGGTGCGTAATGGCCAAGGAATCATGTTTGAGTCCGTCTCGAACAAGAGTACTGCACGGCTACGTGAAGACCCGGACGTTGGTTTCCCGGATTGGAATAGAAGTCGTGATCCCCAAGACTAGGAGTATGCCTTATCTGCCTCGGGATATATTTGGCATGTTGAGTTCGTTACGATCTCGTAGTTAGCCCGGCCCGATATTCTCTCGGTAGGTCGGTTTGCTCTGCACTATATAAACAGAGCCCCTACGGCGTGTAGAGGGCACAAGTTTACGACCCTGGCCAAGTGACTTCGCATTGTCGCATATTGCTTCCTTGTACACCCATAATCTCGCCGAGACTTGTTCGTCTCGCCGAGCCACCTCTTGTAATCATCTCTGATATAAGAAAGGCTGGACGTAGGGCTATTATCTCTCTCGAGAGGCCCGAACCAGGATAAAAACCCCTGTCTCCCTGTTCGTTGTTGTTCGTTCTGTTCGGCGTGTCTCCTATCTCCCTCCTAAAGAACCTTAGTTGACTTGGGTCAATATCCCAATCGTCGACAGTTGGCGCCGTCCGTGGGGATACGCAGATCGAGCATGTCGAACTCCATCAGCGATACGGAGATTCTCCCTAAAGACTACGACTCAGAAGGGCAGGATGTCTCTTCCCCTGCCAGCTCGAATCGATCTTATCGACCTAGATCAATGTCTGTATCTGAGACAGAGCCTTCTGAATACGTTCCGGAGGTGGTCTCGGGTCGGACTCCCGTCATCAACGACGAATACGGAACCGACGATCTTTACGCTGGTTTAGATCTATCGGATTCCAAGGCAATGTCGGTTGATTCCTCCTGTGGCGACATAGTGATGACACCGTCTAGCGCACAAACGTACGGCCACCGCGGCGTCAACATGGCCGGTGCAGGAACCTCCGGGGATCCGGCGCGGGTCACGGCGGCCGAAGAAATCGAGCGGGTCAATTCTGCTCGACACCAAGATGGAGCCGCACAATCTACTCGCGAGCAAGATATTGTTCGCCGCACTTTCGACGAATCCATCAACCAAACCTTGGTGCAGATCCGCGATCAGCGCAAGCGTCAGCAACGCGATCCGCCTCGCGCACCTACGCCCAGACCCCCGGCAGAAGTTAAGCCTGCCCAGGCAGAATCCCCGCGTGCCCAGACTCCAATCAGGTAAGACGCGGATACCTCAGGGATCCCAGGACCAATTGAGCAGAGCCGGGAACGGCTCCAGGCCCTGGCGACCGTAATCAGATCCGCTCACCAGGACAATCTCGTCCTTGTGGGCGATGCTGTGGGTACTCACCTAGAGAAACTGGCCGAGGGCATTAAGTCTATAGGTGAGGCCTCATCTGGGCAGCGCGGTGAGCCTGTCCGGATGGATTCGGACAGCGAGCGATCCGATCGATCACGTGACCGCCGTCACCATCGAAGGATCACTGTCCACGAGCAAGCTACCCATGGTCGCCGTCGCTCGCCAAGTCCCCGTAGTCATCGCGACCACAGGGGCAAGCGTGCACGTGATGATCACGGACGATCCCCACGCGAGGAGCGCGTTGTCGCGACCACGAGGAAGGAGCGTGGAGACTTATCACGGAGAGAGTTACTCCAAGCGGAAACCTCCCGCTCAGCTAGAGTTCCCCCGACCAACAGGACCAACGTCTTTTCAAGGCTAGGTTCTGCTGGGGAAGGTGACCGGTCTTATGCCTTGGGCTGCAGGGCCTTTTCTGACGAGCTTCGCTCTGTCCGGTGGCCCTCAAAGTTCAAGCCCGGACACATGGAGAGGTACAATGGGACACAGAACCCAGAGGAGTTCCTTTCCATCTACGCAACGACCATCATGGCGGCCGGGGTGACGAGCTTGTCATGGCTAATTACCTCCCGACTGTCCAAGAGGGCGCTGCACGGACGTGGCTGTTCAATCAGCAAGAGGGTTCCATCAGCTCTTGGAACTAGCTTTGTGACGCTCTGATCGCCAATTTTCAGAGCGGTTACGTGCGTCTGGGCAAGGAGGATGATCTGCACTAGATGAACGGGGAAACCCTTCGCAACTTCGTAAAGCGTTTCATCAAGATTCGCAACACGATCCCGAACATCTTGGACGAATTTGTTGTCCGCGCCTTTAAAAACGGAGTCCGCGACGAGCGGCTCACCCAGGATCTCGAGATCAATGAGACCTGGACCGCCAACGACCTGTTCAAGGCGGCTGATCGCTATGCCAATGCGACAGAGCGCGTTCAGTACAAGAAGGCGTTCGACAAGGGCGAGCTGCCCGCCCAGCCTGGTGTAGAGGAAAAGAAGAAGAGCAGTAACAATCCTGGTGACAAGAAGTCCCAGAAGAAAAAGAAGGGTGATGCGAACAACAACGTCGCCGGCATAGATCGCACACCTCCTCCCAAGGATGGGCATAAAAAGCCCAACAATAACTATAAGGGCAAGAAGCCCGCCCAGGGAGGCAACCAAGGCAAGAAAGGTCCGAGTGACCGATATTGCAAGTTCCACCAAAACTACGGGCATGATACACGCCACTGCAGGACCTGGGCTGCAAAGCTTGAGGATTTCTACAACGGCAAGGGCCCAATGCCCACCCTGCCCGAAAAAGGTGATGCCGGTAAGGCCAAGTGCCAAACCGATGATGGTGATCGAGACGACGATGAGTATCAAGAGCCCGTGAACCATATCGCCGTCATCTTCGGCGGCTCCTCAGCTTATCCCTCTCGACGCAGCCTCAAGGAAGCTGCTCGGGAAGTCCTCAACGTTGAGAAGGGCAAACCACAGCCCGAGTCGATGAAGTGGACCGAGGTTCCCATCTCCTTCTCTCAGGAGGATTGCCCCACTGGGATGACCAAGCCTCAGCGGCTCCCACTGGTGGTCGCTCCGACCATCAGCAACGCCAGAGTTGGCCGTGTTTTGATCGACGGCGGGAGCGCTTTGGACTTGCTTTCTGCTAAGGTCTTGGACGAGATGTAGATTTCTCGCTCCAAGCTTAAAGAGATCGCGATGCCTTTCTACGGCATTGTCCCGGGAGAAACTGTTCGGCCGTTAGGGCAGATTGTTCTGCCCGTTACCTTCGGTAGCCCAAGCAACTTCCGAAAGGAGTTGATCACGTTTGATGTGGTTGATTGTCCATCCGCCTACAACGCGATCTTGGGCCGTTCATCACTTGGCAAGTTCATGGCCATGTCACACCACGCTTACCATTGCGTGAAGATACCGGGTCCTAACGGTGTGATCACGGTCAAGGGCAACTACAAAGCTGCTCTGGATTGCGACGAGCATTCCCTTGCCCTGGTCGACCAGCTTCCGCCGCGTTGTCCGGCGTTCCATGACCAAGTCTCAGACGCGCCTAGGGTTTCCTTCACCAGGAGGAGAGACCAAGGAGGTTCCGCTGTCTTTGGATGATTTCTCCAAGACAGTTCATTTGGGGGCCAATCTGGACCCCAAATAGGAAAGCGAGCTCATTGCCTTCCTCCGAGCTAATGCAGACGTGTTTGCCTGGGAACCGTCTGACATGCCCGGAGTCCCAAGGGAGATTATCGAGCATAAACTGACAGTCCGGCCGGACAAGAAGCCTGTTCGCCAGAAGCTTCGACGCTTTTCGGACTTCAAGCAGGGAATCATCAAGGATCATCTTGGCAAGCTGCTCGCTGCTGGTTTCATCCGCGAGGTTGATCACACCGAGTGGCTGGCCAACCCTATCATTGTAAAGAAGAAAGGCGGCAAGTGGAGGATGTGTGTCGATCACACAGATCTGAACGCTGCTTGTCCTAAGGACAACTTCCTGCTGCCTCGCATAGACCAAATGAGTCGACACTCTGCGGATGCCCGACTCACGAGTTTTTGGATGCTTACTCCGGTTATCACCAAATAAGCATCTCCCCCGAGGATGAAGAGAAGATTGCGTTCATCACCCCCTTCGGCACTTTCTGCTATACGACCATGTCTTTCGGTCTGCGCAATGCTGGTGCCACGTTCCAGCGCTTAATGGAGAAGACTTTTCCAGAACAACGCGGAAGAAACCTGGAGGTCTATGTCGATGACATAGTTGTAAAGAGTAAGTATGCTCCAGATCATGTAAAAGACCTTGCCGAGACTTCTCAAAATCTCAACAGGCATCGAAAAAAATTAAATCCAGAGAAGTGTAGTTTTGGTGTTCGATCTGGAATGTTGCTCGGTTATGTAATTGGTTCGCAAGGAATCTCTGCTAACCCCGAAAAAATCGAGGCCATTAAAAACATGCAGGCTCCAACTACCGTCAAGGAAGTTCAGAGCCTCACTGGACGGATGGCTGCCTTGAGCAGGTTTATTTCCGTCGAGGCGACGCGGTCGCCCTTCTTTAAGGCCCTGCGCAAGCACAATGGTTTCGAGTGGACAGAAGAGGTTGATCGATCTTTCCAAGATCTAAAGCAATACCTGTCCAACCCACCTGTCTTGACTACCTTGCGCCATGGCGAGCAGCTTTTGTTGTACCTTGGATGCATGCCGCAAGCGGTGAGCGCGGTCTTGACAGTGGAAAGGGAAGGCATACAGCGGCCAATCTATTACGTGAGCGAGGTGCTTCACGGATCAAAGGAGCGTTACCCAGAGGTCCAGAAGTTGCTCTACGCCTTGCTCATGTCCTCCAGGAAGCTTCGGCACCACTTCCAGGCGCATCAAATACTGGTCCCGACCAAGTTCCCTCTTGGAGAAATCCTAAGGAACAAGGAAGCTGGCGGACGTATAGCTAAATGGGCAATGGGCTGGCGAATTTGACATTCATTTCTTGTCGCTCGAATCGCTATTAAGTCCCAGGTCTTGGCTGACTTTGTCGCTGAATGGACCTGCCCGCCCAAATCCCAGAAAGCTCCCGAGCAACCTGATGAACCCCTTTGGACCATGTTTTTTGATGGCTCGCGCACTAGAAACTCGGGGGCTGGTTTTGTTCTCATCTTCCCTCAAGAGCAACTCCAGTATTCTATCCAACTACACTTTGCAGCGACTAACAACGCTGCGGAGTACGAGGCCCTCCTCGCAGGACTAAGAGCGTGCAAGTCGCTCGGCGTCCAACGGCTGACTGTGAAGGGAGATTCACAGCTAGTCATCAATTAGGTAAACAAGGAGTATCAGTGCTGCGATGACTCCATGGCGCGATACCTGGTTGAAGTGAGGAAGTTGGAGCGGCACTTTCGATTTTTCGAGGTGCTCTTCGTGCCCAGGAAGGACAACTTCCTGGCCGACCAGCTGTCCAAGTTTGGATCCTCACGCGAACCTGCTCCAGCAGGGGTGCTCGTCGAATACCTTTACAAGCCCTCAATCACGTCTCCGGACGAGGCAATAGAGACAGGTGGTGCTGTCTCCGTCATCGAGCAGACTGCGGACTGGACAACGCCATTTGTCCGGTACTTTGCAGATGGGACCCTGCCTGAAGACGAAGCTGAGCGTTCCCGGCTTATAAGGCGTGCTAGTCCATACAAGCTTGTGGACGGCATCCTTTACGTCAAGGTGCTCTAGGAGTCCTCTCCAAGTGCATCGCGCAACAGGAGGGTGTGTTCCATCTTAGGGACATACACGAGGGCGCCTGCGGCAACCACGCCTCATTTAGGACTCTGGTCGGCAAAGCGTTTCGCATGGGCTATTACTGGCCTACAGCGTTACAAGATGCCTGGGACATGGTGACTAAGTGCAAAGCTTGCCAATTTCACGCCCGGAAAGCACATAAGCCCGCCCAAGAGCTCCAAACGATCCCCCCATCATGGCCTTTCTCCACGTGGGGTCTGGATCTGCTCGGCCCGTTCCCCAAGGGGTACAAGGGCTACACACACTTGCTCGTCACCATCGACACTTTTACAAAGTGGATTGAGGCAGAGCCTGTGTCATCTCTCCACGCCAAAACGGTTGTGCGCTTTTTCAAAAGCAACGTGGTCATGCGCTTTGGGATTTCCCACAAGCTGATCACGGATAACGGTACCCAGTTCAGAAGCGAGCTATTCTAGGAATACTACGAACAGCTGGGCATCAAGGTCTGTTTCGCCTCTGTGGCACATCCACGAGCGATGGAGCGATCGGCGAGCCAGCGACAGATCGTCCGGGTATCAAGCGGCGCGTGTTCGCGGCACTCATGAGCACAACAAGGCTGGGTTGACGAGGTTCCTTCCGTCCTCAGGCGATTCGCTTTCTGACGGCCACCGGCAACCGGAAAACTCCTTTCCAATTGGTCTACGGTGCAGAAGCCATCCTGCCCGCCGAAATAGTACTCGGTTCGCCTCACACGAGCTCGGTCAACTTGGTTGACGACGAGCAAGAGCGCCTGCTTGATCTCGATCTCCTCGAAGGCACACGCGAACGGGCACAAGTCAGAATGGCGCGCTACCAGCAAGCTCTTCGCTGGCACGCTGCCAAATCAGTTCGACCAAGAGCTTTGAAGGCGGGCGACCTCGTTCTGCGCCGTGTCCAGGACCTGTCCAATGCCAACAAGCTAACTCCCCGTTGGGAGGGCCCATACATGGTCATTTCTTCTGCTCGCCCGGGGGCTGTTCGCCTGGCTATGGAGGACGGGAGAGAGCTAACCAGCACTATGAACATCGACCAGCTTCGTAAGTTCTTTCTGTAGGTCTTTCGTGTGTTTGCTTAGCTTCGCGCTTTTTGTCAAACTTCGCGCCTTTGTTCGTCCAAGTCTCTCGGGCTGCCATGTAAAGTTCAATCCAATAAACAGTGAATTTTTGCGGCCCCCTGCGGCCCCTTTTTCACATCTCTGTCTTCTCAGACTGCCCTCTCTCTGGTAACACTTGATGACTACCCGGCCTTGTGAACACTTGGCTCCGCGATCTCAAGGGTTTTCCCTGCCCGTATCTGGTTTCAACAAGTTCCTAAACTCAGGGTTGCGTAAAAACGGCTTTTCGCCTCGCGGCTCAGTCTGCCCTCGTAAGCCCTCCGCGGCATAGGCACTTACCGCTCACGGCACAACCACTTGGCAAAGCCTGCTCTTGTAAGCCCCCCGTGGCAGAGGCACTGTCCTTGTTCGGTTCAACCATGGATCGCCTAACTTACGTCGACGAGCAGTTTTTGGAATAAGTCGATCAGGATGCGGGTGTCGCTCTATCTCTCTACGCACGTGCTTGATTTCGCAAACTTAGGACTTCAAGTATCGTCCGTACCGGGCGCTAGGGTGTCGCTCTTTCTCTTGTGCACCTGTTCGAGTTCGCAAACTCAGGTTTTCGAGCAGCTGCACAACGGGGGCTGGGAGTTAGGCTAAGCGTTCTACCGGTTTTCCTTAAAACTTTCTAGCGCTGTTGTGCCTCCGCTCTTAGTTTCCTGTTCGTTCTTATCTTTTTGCTGCTCTTTTTTTGCAGGGAAAAGGTAAGTCTCATTGTGCAAAAGTTAAAGTCTTTATTGCATAGTCAAAAGTTTATTCAGTGCCTCATTTTCTATCTTCAGACGCAGGACTTCTCCTTGCGTCTTGAAACCTTCTCTGGCCTCAGCTCGGAGACGATCGGTTTCCTCCTTGCTGAGCCGGGCCCGCTCCGCTGCCTCTGCACGGAGAGCCTCGACCTCTTCGGTCTTGGCACGCAGCTCCTCGGACAGAGCCTCGCTTTGACTGACCCGCTGCTCGACGGCCTTGAGCTGCTCCGTGGCGGTTAGCCTCTCTTCGGCGAGCTGGGCCTTGAGGTCCTTCACTTCCGCCGCGAGCAGGCTCCGCCATTAGGACACGTCGTGGAGTTGTTACTCGAGCCACTTCGTGCGGCCCTGCTTTCCCTCCGCGACGTTCGCCCCCGTGACCTGCGCGCGAAGCTCCTCGGCCTCTTCATGGAGAGCCTCGGAGGATTGCCTCTCCTCGGTCAACTAGGCTTTGAGCTTTCTCACCTTTGCCTTTAGCCGGCTCCGGCTTTGGGCTGATGCAGAGGGCTCTCCCTTGAGTCCCCTCGTCCGGAGATGCTCCTGGAAGCCCGCTATAATAGCGCTACGCTCAACAGTGACACCCTCCACGAGGTCCTCCATGGTGCCCTCGATGAACTGAAAGAGAGAAGACCAAGTCAAGCCTTGGGCACCTTTAGCCCGAGCAGACTAAGTTTTGGTTTTGAGGATTATTCCAAGCCGCCGCTTCAGACTCCCGTGTGGGCACGCGCTCGCCTTGGGGCAGTCGCGGCAGGCGAGCTATCGCCCCCGCACTCCTGCCTCTCCTCTTCTTCTTCCGCCCGCTCGTCTTCGGGCGAGATCGGTGCCGCTCTGCTGGGCGACACCGGTGCCTCCACTGGCGGGGTAGCTCGTACGCCCTGCTCGTGGATTTTTTCTTCCTCCTTGGCTGTGGGGTCTTCACCCTGCTCGCCAGTGACCTCCGTCGCCACAGGGACGGGCTGCCCCTGCGACGAAGTGCCCGGTAGGACCGCCTGCTCGGTTCCACCTCGGGCAGCTGGCGGAGCCAACACCTTGACCCCGCTATTCGTGGCGCCATGCGCCGCCTCCTCCGCCTCCAGTCGCTCCACCGCGCCTTTCAGCGTGTCGAGCTGCTCGCTGGAGCCTGGCGGGAGCAAGCTCCACGCTGCCAGCTTGTTCTTGAGGCTGGCTAACCACCTCGCCACGCGCACCGCGCAGTGCTCGGCGATGAGGCTACTTCGATCGCCGCGTCCACGTTGTCCGTGGCGATCTCCTCCTGGGTAGCAGGTGTAAAAAGGGGTGAGTTAAGTCTTACGCGGCTGGGTAAGTTGTAAGGTCGTAAGATTCGTTTCTACATACCTGTCGCGGAAAGCTTGATCTTCCTCTTTGTCGTCAAAACTTTTCGCCTTTTCCTCGGGGGCTCCTTGGCTTCTTGTTCGCCTTGTCCTCCGGATGCTCGTGGCGACGAGCTCAGCTCCCTGCTGAGCTGAGCGCTCTTCTCGCGCAACGCAAGAAGCCTTTCCTTGCGCGCGACTTCCTCTTCAAGCTTCCTCTGTTCGGCGACCTGTTGCAGCCGTGCCATATGGTCCGGGTGAGCCTACGCGTAGCGTTTAAGCCAAAGGGTCATGATCCTTACCTCTTCGTCGCTTTGCTCGCTGAGGAGGGAGGGGCTTGGTCGCTTTCCGCTTGGCTGGCCGCGCACTTGCTTGGCTTGCTCGGCGCGCTTCGTTGCCGCAGGGGGCTTCTTCAACGGCTGGCGGCCGCTATGGCGCGGCGAGCTCCGCGTCGGCTCAGCCGCCACCCTAGGCTTCGTGGCCGCTTTGGCCTTGCCCTTTCTCGCTTTCTCCTTTTCGGATCTGGAGAGTTCCTCCACGATCCCTCCAAGGATCAGCTGGTCCTCTTGTTCATTTGAGAAGCGAATGTTAGCGTGTTCAACAGTACAAGTCTAGTAACACAGGCTGGGTCTAAATGACTCACCTCGTCTGTGCGGACGAGTACGTTGCGTGGGCAGGTGAATGCCACCTTGCCGGTGACTTCGCCGTCCTTCTTCGCTGCCTTCAGCACGGAGTAGACCTGTTCGGTCACCCATGCGTCGATAGACATCACTGCCCGAGCAGAAGAATCTGTTAGTTCCTGTTCAGATGAGTCATCAAAGAAGGGTTGAGTCTTAAAGGCACTTACCCGTGCTCTCCCTGGAGATGTCTTCCCATCCCTCTATCTTATAGAAGGGATAGGGTCTTCTCCGCAGCGGATAGATCCTGTTCGCTGTGTAGTCCCGAATGATCTCCTTGCCCATGAGCCCAAGGCCCACGAGCGAGGCGATCTTCCTCGTCAAGTACCAATCCTCGGCGGACATCTCCGGCCGAGACATTGGTGTTCCCTTCGCCGGTGCCTTCCCGGTGAAGACGAGCTTGCTGTCGTCGCTCCGCTTGTTGTAGAACCACCTCGTCCACCACACGCCCATCGAGTCGAGCAGTGGCGGACGGGGGTATGACGCGTCGTCGGCGGTGGCCCGGAACTTAAGGTAGTAGCACCCAAGCGCCGAAGCGGCGGAGCTGCTCCTCGTTACTGTGTAGTAATGCAGGAACAGCCCCACCGGCGGGTCGATTCCTAGATAGCCCTCGCACAAGTGTGCAAAGACGGCCATCTGGAGGATGGAGTTTGGATTGAGGTTCGTCACCTCTAATCCGCTGATGTTGAAGAAGGCCTCCACGAAGTCGCTCTCGGGAGACCTCAACCCGAACCGTGCGAACTGTTCGAAGTTGATGAACTCGCCCTCGAGCGGCTCCGGAGTCTCCTCCTCCCCGGGGAGCCTCCAGCTACCGGCGTCGATGTGGCCCTCCTCCTCCCAGATCTTCAAGTCTTCCTCGGTCATGCTAGTGCCTGCGAACTTGGCCATAGCAGTTCCTGTATCGACGAACAGGATTGAGGTGGAGTCTGACTCTTTGATCTTGAGCGGTTGGAATTAGGGCTTGGGAAGAGAAGGTGTGAGAGCAGAAGTGGCTAGCCGCGGACAGCTTGAGTGCTTTTATAGGCCCATATGAGCAGCCTTGCAACGGATTTTTGCCACTAAACGGCTAGTTTTTACCGCAACGACTAAGTAAAAACGGTCGATTGTTTTCATTGCGCAGCGCAAGATACCGTTGAGATCTGCCAACGGCTACTTTTTTCCAGCATTTGCGCTGAAGGCTGGGTGCTCTGCTCGGATGGATGTGTTTTCCTGTTCGACGCAACAGAGTTGCTCGGTACTGACCGGGTTTGTTCGATCCCGGACGAGTCCTGTTTAGTGGAACCATAACCTGGTCGGTCATTTATTGTTCGTCCTTGTAGCAGCATAATTTTCCTCTTCTTGACTTTGAGTCTCAAGAGGAAGACCCCACTCTAGTGAGTTATTCCACATGAGTCTCGGGGGCTAGCTGTCGGGGATAAAATCACGGCCCATTGCCATGGCCCACTCCCTGACGGCCCAATCGAACAGCCTACCAGGGCCCAGTCCCCTGGAAGGTTCTATCTGGCCCATATGCATCCTGCCGAACATCATCCTGGCTGGCATGGTGCGTAATGGCCAAGGAATCGTGTTTGAGTCCGTCTCGAACAAGAGTACTGCACGGCTACGTGAAGACCCGGACGTTGGTTTCCCGGATTGGAATAGAAGTCGTGATCCTCAAGACTAGGAGTATGCCTTATCTGCCTCGGGATATATTTGGCATGTCGAGTTCGTTACGATCTCGTAGTTAGCCCGGCCCGATATTCCCTCGGTAGGTCGGTTTGCTCTGCACTATATAAACAGAGCCCCTACGGCGTGTAGAGGGCACAAGTTTACGACCCTGGCCAAGTGACTTCGCATTGTCGCATATTGCTTCCTTGTACACCCATAATCTCACCGAGACTTGTTCGTCTCGCCGAGCCACCTCTTTTAATCATCTTTGATATAAGAAAGGCTGGACGTAGGGCTATTATCTCTCCCGAGAGGCCCGAACCAGGATAAAAACCCCTGTCTCCCTGTTCGTTGTTGTTCGTTCTGTTCGGCGTGTCTCCTATCTCCCTCCTAAAGAACCTTAGTTGACTTGGGTCAATATCCCAATCGTCGACAAACACCTTTGCAGATTGTCAAAAGACGAGAACATCTTTTCGTGAAGAAGGGAAGTATGATAAGACCGTGGTACTAATGCATATGTGGAAGTGCTCCTTGTTCTAGAATCTAATTCGTCCCCTAGAATCATATCAAGATTTCACGGCGTACTATGTAATAAAATATCAACTTGAGTCGAGGACGACTCCAAATAAAGAAGGAAGAATGATGAGGACATCCCTGCATCGGATACACTCATGGGATCAACGACCAAAGTCATTGCAAGTGACTCGCGACCTTTGATCATCATGCAAGGACAAAATAAACGAGCCCGTGCGCGACATCTCAATTATCAGGTAAACTTGTTTCTTGGGTTAAATAATTATACTTTGAAGAATAGGCCGCTACCTGATAATATTATTATGCATAAGAACTTGAAACATGCACTAGCTACAAAGAATAGGCTGCAATAGTCAAAAACATCTCGTGGATAGAACCAGTCTTTTGCTCTTTTTGGGTGTTGCATTACCATTACTTTGGGTTAATTCCCCATATATTCCTAGTGTGTGAGTGCACCTCCTACCAGTCATCTCTCTCCCTATATATTGGGGAAACTCTTTCTATTTCTCTTTAGGTTTTGTTTTAGATCAGTTCCCCATATGTGGAACTATATCGCTTGTTCTCCTATCTAGCCTAGAGCAGTTGTAAACAAGTTCAGAACCTCAGTTCGAGTGTGTGCTTTACCATTGTTCTTGCGAGTTCTTCGATTGCTTGCAAGGATAGACCTTCGTGGTCAGGTCATCCGGGTTTTGGCACGGTTGATAACAATCAGGAGTGTGGTTTAGCGATTGCAGGCGCTTATCCTTGTGTGGTTCGTAACCGAATCGTTAAAGTTATCCTTCGCCCAAATCGAAGTTATCCCCCTCATCGGAAGGTCGGGAACACGTGAGCGCATCATTTACCCATAACTAATATTCCACTATCAATTAAAATATTTCTCATCAACTTTATGTCATGTTTGGGTCCCCAACACTACCCTCAACAACTACTTACCTTCTGAGGATAGACAGTCCCTGCACTAGACACTGGATCAATATTCTAGTGCAAACCGTTACATCGCTAGATCATTCATACATCGAAGCATACTTTATAACATAATAGTGGTCTCTAGGCTGCAATAGTGGAAATGACATTATGCCTTAGTTGTAAGCCAGGTTTCAATCCTGAGATAACAAAGTTCAGTGGAGACGTAAAACAACATCAAAGTTCTTGCATAAACATCACAGTGTATTGCCGAAAACATTAAACCAAAATCACACCAGTAGCTACATAACCTAAAGAGATAATATCCTATGTGCCATTGCAGAGCCGCTAAACATCTTACAAGCCATTGCTTAGTTTTTTCTCTCTTCTATGCCATTGTGAAAGCTAATTTGTTGTCCTATGTGCCACCAGCGAAAACTTCTATTTTTATTTAAGCTACATAAACATTTAAAAAACTCAAAAAATTGAGAGTTATTAAGTATGCAACAATCTAATTGTTTAAGATAAATCTATTTTTTTAAAATGTTTTATTTGTAAACATTAGAAACTTCCATAAAAAAACTAAATGTAATAGATTCAAAGTATTGCATATATGCTGATATTGTGTTTTTAAATTTTTTTGTTATGTTTACATAGCTTAAACAAAAAAGAAGTTTTTATCGGTGGAGGACGATAAATTAGCAACTACAATGGCATAGAAGGGAGTCACGGCTAAGCAATGATACAGAAGACTCTAAATGACTATGCAATATTATGAAAAAAATTTACCCTAACCTAAATGATCGGTGAACGACTTATCCCAGCTAAAATTCTACTTTTCATCCTGGTATTGAGGATATTCTCGTGGCACTCATAGGCGCCATCTCCATCACAATCGCTGAGTTCTAAAAGACTATATGTAGGTGAGGTCTGTGTCATCCCACTCGCAAGTTAATACCTGACCTAATGCATTTTTTTATGAAACCAACCTAATGCATTTGATGATAGAAGGCTCCCAAGAAGCTTGGGATTTATTTATTTGCAGAAAGCCAGTTTTGTAACCAAAGCCTATGACTTAACTAGTTTACCAAATTCTATGTTGGTTAATTTTAATGTTCATCTAGGTTCGATCATAATTCACAAGTTCCCATTCCCATGGGTTGTTGCACACACTTTACTAAGCGTTCTTCTCAACTCCCACCATCATCTTCTAGGTGGAGCAAACCTATTGTGAGTCACATCTTCAGTAAAGTGTTTGGACTTGTCCTGGTTTGGTTGCCAGCCTACACTAGATTCACGGCTCCATGCGAGGGTAGACTAAATCATCCCTCAGATGCTGACACATGCCGGTCCTTCTTCGAGTTGGGTACAACCCAGGGTGTGCCCTTGGACTACTCTACTAGGCCCCACACTTGTACTATTGTGCAATGGCCACGCATTGTGGTGGTAGAAAAATCCTCAATGGTTAGTAACGTCACACTGTGCATCCCCAATGTACTATCTTGAGATAAGTTTGACATGAACCTCCTCAAATAATTAATCATACCAATCAACTTTTGTAATTCTTTTTTCATACATAAGGGTTACACAATCGTTGATAGCCTAAACCATCTTCTTCATTTCCTTTAGCATGCACCATGAATCCTAAAAACCGGTTAGCCGAAACTCCAAAAGCACACTAACGAGGATTCATCTTTAACCAAAAAGCCCTAATCCTCTCTAGAACTCTTCTTAGATCGACCACATGATGCATGATTTTCAACCTTTGATTTCACATCAATGTCATCAATGTATACTTCGGCCAGCAACTCGATCAACTCATGGTATATCAATTTCATGGCCCTTTGATAAGTTGCTCCAACATTTTTCAATTGGAAAAGTCATGATAACTCATTTCAGTAAGCCAATAAACCCTAGACAATGAAAAATTGTCTTGTGTATACATCTTTAGCTATGAGTATCTGATTATATCCAACATTCCCATCAAGAAAGCTCAAGATTTTATTACCCGATGTAGTATCGATAAGCATATCAGCTATAGGTATTGGATATTCATCCTTTGGCATGGCCTTGTTTGGATCTCTAAAATCTACACATGCTCGTATCTTTTTTATTTTCTTTGTTATCTGTACCACACTCAATACCCAATTAGCGTATCGACAAGGCTTGATAAACCCAGCCTCCAAAGGCCTTTCGATTTTAGCCTTACTATCGTCCTAGATCTTAGGGCTTGAACTTGGTTTTAAAGGCAACTGGTGTTAAACCAATGATTTGCTTAATATAAGCATTTCATGATATCCCCATGTAAAACAATCATGATACCCTTAAATCAGTTTTATTATTTCGCCCTTAAGCTCATTGGGCAACTGAGCACTTACAAAAGTTGGCCTGCTCTTATCTCCTGACCCTATGTCGACTTCTAATAAATCAGTAGACATAAATCCCTGGCCAAACTTTTCCTCGAAGTCTTCTATGGCTTCAGATCCCATAAACATGCACTAACTTCATTCCCTTCATCATGGTCTTAGGCCAAGATCGGCTTCCCTGATAGGCATTGAATTTCTCCTAGTGTCCCAACAATACCTTCATCAGCCATAGCTACCTGGGCCGACATATCTGCTGAAATGGCTTTGACATAGTTGCTATCCCACTAAAGAAGCACTTAATGCAGTCAAAATGGTACACAACATTTAGCATGGATCCATTCTCGCCACAGTAGAACCGTGTAATTCCCTTTGCCTTTAACTACAAAGAACACATTCGGTGATGTTTTACTATACATAGTTAATTCAACAACCAGCACTCCCTTGGCTTCCTTCGAGTTTCCGTTGAAATTGTTGAGCACCATGTTGTTATTGACCAAATCCTCTTTTACCTTCCCAAGCTTTCATAAAGTTTTATATGGCATAAGATTCTCCATAGCGTCCCCATCAACAACACTTTTGTCATTGGCTTTCCATTGATGAAAACCTTAACAGGTTCGATTTGTCAATGCTCATCAAGTTTCTTCAAAATAACCTCCTGGGATCCCAAACACAACTGTGCAATCCCCTTCTTAGCCAATGCAACCTCGCAAGGTACGTGGTATTCATCAGGTTGGACAAAGACCGTGTGGACATTCGTCGCATGAGAGGGTGATCCATTTGTCACAATCGGCGACATCGGTTCTTCTTCACTTGAGCTCGTTGGCTCTATTTTCCTTTTTCTGAAACCTAAATGCTTCGCTCCGTTTTTTCCATGCTTTCTGAACTTTTTTGGACGCAATTCATCAGGACCCCGCTCTCCGCTCTTTTTTAGCATCGGCTTCTCGCGCTTCTTTTGTCCTTAGTCGCTGCAATATACGCCATTGTCCTTAGCCGATGCACGCGGACCATGCGGCCTTTGAATTTTGATGCATGTCTTGCCTAGAGCATCGATGAGGCATTGGTAATGGCAACCATTCTCTTAAGCAGTATTTGAAAAAGGGACACCCCAGTGTGCTATGTCGAGGTCCTCCTCTCTTTCAGTTATCATTCTCCGATTGCGAATCCCCATCGACTTGAAGACAATTCTTTTTGATCTCTACCTGAGACGTTGCTCGGACTTTTCATCAGATATGGCCTGATACTTATCAAACAGTTGCTTGAAAATAATCATTGGCTTCTGTATCGGTTTCTTTGTTTCTCGGTCTCGGGTCAGTACGTACCACTGATCTGGTGTTGGATCTTCGTTTGGCTTCACGGTTTTTAGTGGAGTCTACATATATTGCTGGAGTTTTGGACGATCCGGCTTCATTACTGGTTATATCTACTGAACCGGTAACATATTTGAATCTTTAGGTAATTTCGTGAGTATTACTTCTCGAAATAGTTACCCCAAATGGCTTCTTTTCACCCTTCTCAACTTCATCAGCCAGGACTTAATCCTCTCCTTGCTCTTAGCTGATGAAATCACCACCGTGTTGATTGGAAAGGGATTTACATCAACTTGCATGATGTTCTTGTCTTCAAACCTCAATCGGTCATCCTCTTTAGCCGACTGAATTTATTGTCTAAGATATTACAATAATTAGTATTATGAGAATATGAATTGTAGCACTTGCAATTTATTTTCTTTTTGACCTCTTCATCCGGCAGGAAGAACATTACCTTCAGGTAATCGAATGTGATTTTCTTTTAGCAGAATATCAAAGATACAATCACATTTGTTAACATGAAATGAGTATTTAACTTCCATTAGGCTTTTCGAAGGCTGTTTCTTATTTCCTTTAACCTACTCAGCTGCGTTTACTTCCTGTTCCTCTTCATTAAAAATTTCCATCAGAATAATTCATGTAATTGACCTTGTTGTGATTATTGTTTTGAAATTTTGCTTGGGAATCCTTATTCCGTGAATGTCGGCTTTCATCAGTCAATACCTTTTGGATCAAGACATTTAAGTAAGAAAAATCTTGCCCACCAAGCTTTCACGTATCTGAGGAATCAATCCTTGACATGCTAAATTGGCTAATTCAGCATCAGGCAAAACGGTGTCGCAGCCACGATTACGCACATACCTTTAGCTTTATTGTCAACCCTCAATTTTAACTTATCTTGAGAGTCAGAATCCCATGCACTAGTCCCTGGATCGGTACACTAGTCCGGAAGATCACATAGCTAATACAAGCATACATCGATTAAATAGAATCCCTGAATATTACATATCATATTACGCCCTTATGCGAATTTCGTAAGACGATCAGTACCAGCCTTAATATTACAAAACATTGTTCAGAATACTGCAGCTATCCCAAAATATGTACTCAAAAGAATCTCCTATCGTCTAAGTGTCCTGCCAGTGACCGAAACAACCCCTAAGACTCGTCGGGTCCACATAAATCATGTCCATCGTCTTCATGGCACTCGTACAGATCATCTTCGACTCTCTCGTCTAAAGAATGTAAGTAGACGTGGTCAGCGTCATCCAAACGCTGGCTAGTTAACACTTTCCTTAATGTAATTAGTGTATAGAAGGCTTTATTTGGGAAAATGGGTTATTTTAATTGCGTAAGGCCAGTTTTTAAATGAAAACTTCCTAAGCTAGCATCATGTATTAGTGGTCTTATTATCTCAAAGGTATAGCATCGAAACAATACATTCCGAAACCCTAACCAAACCACCGACCTTTTTGAGCAACCCTGAACAGACCAAGCCTCGACCAACATACTCTCGATATCATATTTCACCAAACCATACTTCTTGTTGCCCCCCAACATTTTCTAGTTACGCCATCCTTCCAGGATTTGGCAATCCTGTTGTGGACCACACTTACCATGACATGCCCGCCGAGCGTCACCCTAGGGAAGTGTCACCCTCGATGATGTCCCATGCCGATCCCTATCGAGAATGGTCCCAGAGGGTCTCCGCAGAGCTCTCACAGCTGGTGACCCAAGACCCGTACTCCACGCGATGGCCACGAGTTGTGTTGGAACCATCCCTCAGATGGCAGCGATCTCCCCGCTACGTGTGTTCTTTCGCGCTCCTCCTGGGTAAGCCCCGGCTAAACCCAACACTAGGCACCTTGTGCCTTAATCATCCATCCGGATGTCCTCTAGGGGCAACTCACCAATCATCTAAATCTACTTCCTCTGTCCTCGACCTTGCCATACATGAACCATCCCAACCAACCGACCAAACCAGACCGACATCCCGCATAACCATACCCTCAACCACATTTAGCCCAACATGCAACTAATAGCCCTCTGTCACATGTCATAACAATTTCAATGAAGGAATGAATGACCGGTGAATATCGGTTCACCGTTCCGTGGCGATTTGTCAGAATATTTGTTTAAGCCTAAGCCAGTCTAAGCAGGGTAAAGGTAGGGTTAAAGTGATTACTAGTCTAATTTTAGGCTAGCAAGGGTAATGACAATCAAGACAGTCATGAAGGCTAAACAGTACAATGGTAGGCATGTATAAGTATTACATGACTAACAATTAGGCAGGTTAATAAGCATGCATTTTTAATAATAAACAAAATAGTTGGCAGAAAACTAAGTAATGAACATGATATTAGCGGTGTTAATCTGCACTAGGGAAAGTCGCAATCTCTCCCTAATACGGATAACATCTAAAGAGTAAGTGCTAACTCGCGTTGTTCGGGTGGAAGGTCCTCCTCGACGTCTTTGAACCTTCCCTCGGGATCGCCTACGTCTAAGCACACATACAATCCAATAATATTAGCGATGTTAATCTGCACTAGGGAACGTCGCAATCTCTCCCTAATACGGATAACATCTAAAGAGTAAGTGCTAACTCGCCTTGCTCGGGTGGAAGGTCCTCCTCGACGTCTTTGAACCTTCCCTCGGGATCGCCTACGTCTAAGCACACATACAATCCAATAATTATTTATTGATGCAACTCAGAAAACATGATGCATGCACGACATAGGCTTTACTCTCGACATTATTGCATAAGATCGATTAATGAATCTAATTCTCGTATGATATGCCATGCATGACCAAATGCATTTGAGTAACAGTGTTACTATTTAATATCCTGGTTATACCCCAAAATACGCTTTCATACGACAAGGTAGTAAATAAGTGTTTAGGGTTTTAAGCGAAATACGAAGACGGCTCGTCGAGATACGGCATACCTACAGAGTAAAGTTTATCGGTGTTAGTATTTTCTAGGGTTTTCCTAAACATAAGGTGTAGCCCTAAGTTCAATTTGTATTCATGCATTTTCTAAAGATCAGCACTCATTTTAATTATTAAAGAATGTACCACTTTTTTGTTCATTATTTACCAATTAATTCCCTAATGATTCCTCTTTTGCATGCTAGTCATTTATTTGATGTTCTATATCTAACATGACATTTATCTACCTATTTTATTTTCTCATGATTTTATAGGGTTTAAATCACTACTTAATAGAACTATTTTCACCCTAATTCTATTTTAACCAATTCTTATATAGTAAATCCTCCCATTTAAGTAATCAGTGCCATTAGTCCATTGCAGAGGACGTTTTCATATTTTTATAAAATCAGAAATGGCCTAAACTATTTATCTAAATTTTTCTAAAATTATTGGGAATCTTTAGCTATTTTAAATAAACCAATAACTATTTCGGCAATTAACTAAATGGTTAACTCGCTGGAAAAAGGATTTTAATCCTTTGGGCCGATCCATCAAACGAGCTAGCCCAGTGACAAAAGCGGCCCACGGCCCATGCGCGTGCGCGCCCGTGCCGGCCGGGGCGGATATGCCGAAGGCGGAATTTTCGTGGGACGCCAATGCCTGGGAAAGACGCCCAAACCCAAAGACGCCTCCACTTAAACTGCTAGGTGGGGCCAGGGCCCACAGGGCAGTGACGAACTGATTTAAGCCAGCGCGGGGGTTCTTCTACCTAGTGGGGCCCGCTTGGCAGTGACTCAAAGGCTTCGCTCGGCACAAAGCTTGGAGCACGACGGACTGTCCTTCATCGTCTTCCTCCGGACGGTGACGTGGCCGACGACGGCGGGGAACGACACGGCGGCACTATGGCCATTCTCTAGCAAAGAGCGTTAGTGCTCCGGCATCTACGGCTCCTAAGGACCCTAACGACGCACGCGCCAAGGGCAGAGGCGGCCGACGTGGCGGCGCGACGGCGGCAGCGGAGCCGAAGGCTCGCCGGAGACACACGCACACGCTACGGACCTACATGCTATGGGAATGAACAGGAGCATGAGGGGGTGATGCAGGTGCTTACCGAGCTCAAGGATGGGCACGCGGAGGGCCGGAGGCGGCTGGCAACGAGGAGCCCATCGGTGTACGAAACAGGGGCGGCGACAAGGCAGCTCCGAGCGCCTCCCATTGAAATTGGGCGAGGCGAAGTGATCGAGGCAAGGTTTAGTGGCTCGGGATGGAAGAAATTAGCTTTAGGCTCACGGATTCGACGAGATGATCTCCGGCGCCGATGCGGTGAGATTTGGGGGAAAATGGAAAAAGGGGCCGGCGGGGTGGCGATTGGCTTTATAGGCCCACGGTGACGATGCCAACTCGGGGGCACGCACAGCGGCGCGAGGGGGGAGCGGCGTGGCGATGGGACAGGTGCGGCGTGAACGGCGTGGTGCAGCACGAGCGCGGCGGCCAGCGGCGGGGTGATGATAGCGTGAGCGGTGCGGAAGAGGGGACACGACGTGCGAACGGCGGTTCAGAGCAGGCGGTAGAGCGGAATAGAGTGGCGGGAAGGGCCACCAGGCAGGGGAAGAGAGGAAGAGAGAAGGAGAGGAAGAGAGAGAGAGAGAGAGAGAGAAGAGATTGTGGGGCCGACGTGTCAGCGCAAAATTTGAATTCAACCAAAATTTGATTTTGACCCAAATTGGGCTGTTACATTTATATAATCACCGACCAATTCACCGTACTTTTACCAACATCATTAATATCAAAAATCTTGAGCGCATAGCTGCCCCGTGAAGAAACAATCATAGAACTGGTCTTTTAGTTCTGCGCACGAATTGATGGAATTTTGAGGTAAAGAGGTGAACCATGTAAATGTAATACGAGAAAATGAGAGGGGAAAGAGCCTAATCCCTCCATATGGTACTTCAGCATCAAATACTAGGCATCGTTGACTGTCCCCATTAGTGCGCTACTGACTACGCTACTTGGGATGTCATTGCAATCCTGCAGCTCAAGTTCAACCCATCGCCTGATGAACTTCACGTACGCAATGACCTACCCGCGATCAACTTGCTGTCGCTACAAGATGAAGATGATTTGTATGAATCAAGATAGATTTTTCAAGTACAACGCAAACTTCAAAAGAAAAAAGTCTATTTTACACGCTAAACTATAGTGCTTCGTCTATTTAGCCCCTTCAACTATAAAATCAGGCATTTTGTCCTAGGAAACCACGAAACCGGGAAAAAAAAACCTAGAACAATTTGGGTTGATTTTGCCCACGTGAGGTGACAATCTAGTCATAGAAATAGAATAAAAATAAGAGTAAAATACACGGGCGGTCCCTAAACTATTAGTCAATTCTCATCTAGATCCCCAATCTATTAAACTGTAGTTTTGGGTTCCTAATCTTTTTAACAGGGTTCGCCTTGGTCCAAAGTTGCCACGTGACAACCAGCAGACGTGGCGCTGACATGCCACATAAAATAGTTTTAAAAAGAAAAAAATTAAAAAATCATGTGAAAATCATTTTTAAAATCATTAAAAATGGAAAAATCATAAAAAGAAAAAGAAAAAAACAGGGAAATCATTAAAACATAAAGAAAATATCAAAAGAATCATAAAAATAGGGGAAAAATAAAAAAATGAGAAATCAATAAAAAATCATGGATAAAATCATAAACATATGAAAAATCATAAACATATTAAAGAGAAACATAAAGACAGTGTGGTGCCTTTAATCCCTCTATAGTTGTAAGCACAAGACCTCTAGCATCGTGACGTATGGGAACCCTCAAGTGCTACTTTTTTCTAATTTTTTTTATGAATTTTCCTAATTGTTTTACTATTTTCCGTATTTTTTATGATTTCTGAACTTTTTAGGATTTTTATGAATTTTTTAAGTAATTTATGTGACATGGACGGCCATGTCAGTGCCACGTCAGCTCTAGGGCTGTCACATGGCAGTTTTGGACCCGGACGAACCCCACTTAAAAAGATTAGGGACCCAAAACTGCAGTTTCATAGATTGGGGATCTGGATGAGAATCGACTAATAATTTAGAGATCGCCCGTGTATATTACTCTGAAAATAAAAAATAAAACGCATGAGGGTGGCAGCATAACATAAAATTAAAAATAAAGTCTAGTCCCACTAATCTCAATTTTATTTTTATTCTATTTCTACGATTAGACTACCGGTTTACTTGCCACATGGGCAAAATCACCCTCAAAACGTCCCGTGGAGGTTATTTACGCTGGTTTCGTGATTTCGGAGGATAGAATACCTGATTTCATAATTTGAGGGTTAAATAGAGGAAACACAATACTTCAAGGTGTGAAATAGACTTTTTCCAACTTCAAAAGACATCATGTGCTTGCTTCATTCTCCAAAATCATCTGATCCAAGGTGGTGCTTGCTTCCTGTAGGTGCAACAAACAAGGGTTTAAATTGGGAAAGTCCCCTAATCAGGAATTTTGGTTATGTAGGTAGCTAGCGATCTCGGAAAATGTAGAATCAAATGTTTGAAGCGAAGTTTGACTTCGAGCAATCTGATAGCAGCCAAAGACGTTGAAGCGAAGAAAGGGGGCAGATTGCTAGAGGGGAGCGTCCAGCAATCCACCCAGCCGGCTGGCGTCTTCGTTAGATATGAAGAAAAATGGGAGAGGGGGGAGCTCAGCTAGGTGTATCATGATGTTTGGTGTTATTAGCATTGTTTTCAGGGCTGCTCGTTGTGTAAAAATTCTGGTGTGATGCTGTTATGAAGCTGTCTTCGTTTGTGCGTCGGTCTGGCAAAGTGGTTTTTCTTGTCTGGCGAAGTGGTTTTCGTTGTCTTTATGGTAATGAAAATCGGGGTCTTATCCTTTATGATTAAAAAAAAATCAAAAAACCGACTGTTACCAATATTTGTGGTATTTTTGGCAGAAAAAATCTCCGGAAAACGAGTAATAAAATTTTTGAACCAAATGTAGAATTCGGATTAGGGCAAATAGCAACAAACTGATGGACCGATGGCAAATTGGCAACTAAATTGAATTCGAAATTGTCCTGTTCATTTTCTATGGCCAATTTGCTGAGCGCAGGAGAATTGTGGGTATCAATTACTGGCATTAACCGGTTGAAATATATTTCTTACAATGTTTGTATATATCGAATGTACCGGGAAATAGAAAGTTTCATTTTAACAGTTTTTTATAATTAGATCGACCCAGGCAGCTACTGTTGCTCCTGGTGAAAGACGTTTAGTAATGTGAATTTTGCACTTACATGATTACATCATTCGTAATGGAAATGGGCACAATGGCCTTCTTTTTCACATAAGTAGGTAGAACCGAGCAGAAAAAACTGCAGATTTGGTTGATCTTCCATTTTTTTTTTTTTAATAGGGAATGTACGCTCCTGGATGTAGTGCTGAACATGCCTCCGGTCTAGTTCAGGCGCTAACCCTTTATCACGGTTTTTGTGTAATACTCGCACTAGATAGGTCTCATCGCCATGGCGGCGTGCACGGAATTCAAGGAAACGAGGAACAGACGGAGAGAAGGAAGGGGCAGGTAAACACTCTTAACGCCTGACGGCTACAGTACTTCACCTCTTAAAGGCTTACAATGCTCACCTGGGCCACAGCCCACACAACGCCAGGCCCAAGGCCACCTTACACACTCACATTTCGTTCTCCCGCGTTGGACACAGGCTGCTGGTCCATGACAGTGTCGCCCCCTTGAGATACCGCTTGCCCCCAAGCGGTTTCATCTGGAAACCTTTTCGCATCACATCAAAATCATCCCAAGTTGCACAGCTAGCTGGTAGAGACGTACACTTAATCAGAACTTGTAGATAAGCCGAGTTACCCTTCTTAACCAAGCGCTGACCTAGAATTTCCTCCGGTTGCACCTCTTTGATGTCTAGAGGTATCTTCTGAGGGAGTTCAAAATAGACTAAAGTAAAGTTTGGAGTAAACAGCTTCAACTGAGAGACATAAAAACGGGATGAATTAAGCTTGTAGCTGGTAGCTGTAGTTTATATGCCACCGATCCCACTTTTTGCAGTACTTCAAAAGGGCCAAAGTATTTGAGGGATAATTTCGGGCATGATCTGTCTCCCACTGAAGTTTGAACGGTTAATTTGGGGTAGGATCTGTCTCCCACTGAAGTTTGAATGTAGGGCTGCAGCTTTAACAAAATTCTTTCCCCACCTGAAAACTATATCTGATCGCTGCTTGTCACCATGATATTTGAATTTTTGTTGAGCCTTCTCCAATTGCTCACCAGGGCGGCGATGACTTAACTGCGCCGGTGATGGGGTGAACAGAGAGGGGAAGGAGGAAGAGCCACGAGTACGACGACGGGAATGGAACCAAGAGGAGGAAGGAGAGTGACGGCGATGGCTTTATAGGTGCGGTGGTGGAAGACGAAAACAGCGACGGGTCCACGGCGGCAAGTGGGCGATGGCGTGGCCTGGACGGCACACCGACAAGGTACTGTGGCGGGGTCCACGGCGATGGCAGCGTGTGGCGTAGGAGCGTCGGGGGAAGAAGACAAAGCCGATAGGAAAAAGGAAGGAAGAAAAGAAAAGGAAGAAAAAGAAAAAGAAAAGAAAAGAAAAGGGGAGGGGAGGGGCCCACTGGCAGAAAAAATTTAAAAATTAATCCCTAAATTTTTGGGTATAAAATTTTAAATCAAAATTGATTAAATCAAATTTTGCCAAAATAAGAATAACATTTTTAAGTTTAAATAAAATTTATTTATATTTTATTAAACCCAATTAGAGTATTAATTATCAAATATAGATTTTTCATTTTAATAAATAATTATTTCTAAATAAAAATATAATTTTAAATTTAATATTAAAATGTTATATTCAAATCCCTAAATTAAAATATATATTACAACAATATCATTTTTAGATTTGGCAAACAATTATTTTAAAATTTCAAAATCAAAATATTATTTGTACCAACATGTGTTTTTGACTTGTGCAAGAGTAAATTTTGAAATCCAAATTATTGAATTTAGTTTTTAGAACTTAACATGCATATTTTCAAAGTAAATACATTTATAGAAATTTTTTATTTTACGTGAAATAATGATGACAAGATTTTTAGGATTTTTGAAAATGGGGATGTTACATTTTGCCCCATAAAAAACTTAGTGACCAACATCAATCCCCCTACACTGTTGTTATACAACCTAATTTGGTACACTAATATTTCAAAATTCTTGTTATACTCCTCAACTTGTTTCTATACTCATTCCCTTCAAATTCCAATACCACTGCCTCCTTGAACTAAGCCCAATCATGAGTACGATTGCTCACTTTATAAGATTGATACCAATGTGCTATCCCTTCAACCAAACAAATAGTTGTTGCACCCACTTTAAACCGTGCAGGGATTTGATACATTTCAAAGAACATTTCGCATTTGTCCACCTATATCCTAACATATGTGCCACTGAATTTAGGAAAATCCATTTTTGGCATCCATCCCTTACAATTATTGGTCTCTGCAATGTCCATCGTAACAAGAGTGGGAGGACGAAAAGTCACTTGTGGCCTAGAAGGATCCTGTATCCCATGTAAACTGGTCACTATTTGAGGAGCTGTTGGTGGCCTCCCCACTTAAAATCCCTAAATCTCCCTTGTCGGAATTGTAATATGAGGAGGAGGTGGCGCTCGGAAGGATTTGTTCGGCTACGCCTGTTTCACTTGCAACTTCCCCACTGAACTCATCGTTAGATCCATTTTAACTTGAACCTGATACATCTTAGCTTGTTGTTCCTCAAATTTGTGCTCTATCCCCTCCAATTTCTATCCCACTTTTTCGTCTACCGCCACCAATTTCACCTCCAATCGCAACCCCATGGCTTCGAACTCTTGCTTCAAAAATTCCACTACTCTCGCCTCTGATTCTCCCATCGCTTCGATCACCTGCCTCACCTGAACGCAAAACTTGACCGACGCCGTGGTGCTTCACCTATGAGCCGATCAAACCAGGTTCAGGATCTTACGATAGCCGCCCAAAGGAAACCGTCAACCCGTTCTATGGGATTCTACCGATCAAAGCCTTGAGCTTGCGGAAGCGATCCCCGGCTCGTCTCGCTCTGATACCAAGTGTAATTGTCGCACCATATAGGGGTTCGTCACCATGGCGGCGTGGAAGGAAACAAGGAATAGATCGAGAGAAAAAAGGAGGTAAACGCTTCTTTTTCGATAACGCGTGACGGTTACAGTACTTTGCCTCTTAAAGTCCTACAGCTCACCTGGGCCACAGCCCACACAATGCCAGGCCCAAGGCCACCTTACACACTCACATTTCGTTCTCCCGCGCTGGACACGGGCTGCTGGTCCATGACATTATGTTTTTGCCTTTTGCCATGATCATGTTTTAAGGTTACAATCTCTGTCAAAACTGAACCAAATACACACTCAACAGCTCGAACTGCAGGACAGGAGTGGGGCGTGATGCTGCGATGCGGTGCACACGACGAAGAGAATAGCAGCAAATAAGAACACAGAGGAACAAACACATCGACCCAACTGTTCATACATCAGTCGTAGACAACATGAACAATTAATCATGCACATATTTCCTGAGGTGTGACTTGTGAGACAATGCTGACCATTAAAGTTGAAACAGAGGACTGACCGTGCCATTCCATTAAAAGATGGATCCAAATTCCAACTGTCATTCCAACTACCTTCAGTCATTACCAGGAATAGAAATTAATAAAAACCAAAAAGGTTGTGCGGCATGACAACTTGGACAAAGAAAAAAACTTAAATCCAAACATTGCGACATTCATACAGAACTCTGAATGACATTGGCAATATCTTGTAGAGCGGTTAGAGTGAATAAAATCAGCTAACAGGTTTGTGCTATTTTTGTTAAGAGTGATACCACGTATATATCCGTGCACAGCATTTTTTCTATAAACAAGGAAAGCCATTTTTCAATTATGTTAATCACAGTCTTGCTCATTTTCAGTAACACATAAAAAGCAAACATCAGACAACTAAAAAAACAAAATGATTGGCTAACCAAATAAAGCAATATATTGTCCTGATATAAAAAACCAAATAGTATAATATTTCTGTATACTGTATTTTTATCACATCAATAAACAAGTTAGTTAAACAGCTAGAACAGAAGCTGCATCAGATGATAAGCCAAGTGGTTCACATCTCGTTGGTAGATCATGCACATTCTAGTAGTAGGGCCCTGAAAGGCTGTCATGTGCCATCCGGCAAAAAAATCAACTATTTGAGCGTAACAAAATCCATAACTAACCATTAGGTACAATATTGGACAATCATATTGTTACTTCAAGTGCTCACTTATATGAGAAAGTCCAATAAAGTGAAATTTAAAATCGCCAAAAACAGGTTCGGTAAAAATTAGTTATTAAGCTTTTCATCACAAAGAAATTTTTTTAACTTAATCCAGAATTTTTTATTTCATTATTCCAATGGCTTTCTTCAACCAAAAGTATGATGCAAGCAGTACTGCAGTAATACAAGTATCTCAATCAACAAAAAAAAGCTACATTTTCTTGTCAGTTATAGTCATCTTACCGCCACACTTCTAAACTAATTTACCGGCTAACTGGAAATCCATAGAACATCTGCACAGCACAAGAATTGACTGGTCACTGGTGGGACTGTCTGATGTTAGGAATTTACATAACGTCTTACGAGCCTGATCCCAAGCATGCAATGAGAACAAATATGATCCTTAACGAAGAGACGAGCTATTGTCGAAGTTATCACCTATGCTGTTAATCGGGGCCATGATATATGAGCTAGATCTCAAATTTACTTCATTGCTTGGAGGATTGATAAAGGATACATGACATACCTTTTATAGAAATAACCAACTTGGACCCTAAAAAAAGTAATTCCTAACTTGGACCCTAAAAAAGATCCTAATTAATAGCAGCTGATATCTAATAGATAGAAATTAACCATATAATATCCTAACATTCTAACTGAAGCCCGATCAATTCGCTACAGTGCCTTGATACAATTTAGGTGCTACAATACATTGTCAGTGTTGAGGGTCACTGTTCAACCTGATGTCGTCAGTGGACCATCGACATGTGAGTGGTTTGCAGCCTTGTGTCCCTTATTGGCTCCTTGATCTTGGCGGCAACGTCTGCCTCACTGAGCATGGTGTCAGCAGGGTTCCCACATAGCTCGATAGCCTCGATGGATGTCGATGTGGTTGGTAGTGTCACCGGTGTTGGGGAGTGTGTATTCATGTCATGTATCATCTTCTTCATGTCTTCCAGCTTGTCGATGATGGACTAGGTAAGGACGAGATCGAGGCCCTTAACACTCTTCCTCATGGAAAAATCATTGGGCAAGCGTGATCGTGGAAGCTCAAAGGAGCGCCGATCTTTATGGGGATGGTAATCTTGATATTGCGGCAGCTCGAATGATCATCGTTGTTCCCGAAACTTCCAACCGTCGTACAACTGACATCGATCTTCGCGGAGCTGCCCATGGAAGTAGTACAACCATGAGCGCTGGTCTTCGTAAGTCATGGGGAAGGATTGCCTAGCTCTTATAACAATTGATGTGTGTTCACGACCAAACACCTTAGTTCCGAACCGAAGAACGGAGTGGATGGTGGAAGGCCGTATGGTAACGGTTGTACGGATCCACCGATCGATAAGGTTATCAACGACGACGACTAAGACTGAATTTGGTAGCAACAAATGTAACATTTTCTGTCTTGCTTCTCTCTCTTTTATTCAATGCTCCATGTGATGCAACAAACTCCAAACAACCAAAACTACTAAGGCCTCGTTTGGCAGCCAGGGGAAAAGTGACCCTGGGGAGCAAACCGTGGGAGGGATTTTGAGGTCCGATGGAATCCCCGGGATTATCGCAGATTTTTGTCCCTGGGTTTGTCCCCACTACTTAGCCAAACAAACAGAGGTGCTAGGGATGGAATCCCCGGGATTTTGCTACCACGCACTTTTCCCACTAGGATTTTGCTACTGCGCTACTGCTCCTGGGAGCCCAGTGCGTTACTGCTCCTGCTCCAGTGCGTTGTTGCTAATGAAATTGGAAGTACAATATCAACAAATGCAAAAAAAATATCGCTGAATACAATGTTCATCCACTAGAAAATCACAGTTATATGAGCAGCACAATGTTCATCTACCAAAGTAATTCATATAATAACAACAAAATAGCAGCACAATCCTGTAGTATCTTGCTTCTTTCGCTCTGAACAGGAATCCCAATTTCAAATATTTGAGTGAATCGCCTGAGGATGGCCTCATCTAGCTCAGAAGGCCTGTTTGTAGCAGCAAGCACCATCACACGAGCATTCATTCTCTGCAAAGTCATACGTAAACCATCATAAGATATTGCTCAGTGTTATATATGGAAGTAAGTTGGCAAAATACATTGCATGTCCATATGGAAAAATAATTCGTTATTTTCAGAAACATATATGCCAGCAAGGCAAATCTTGAGCGGCAGCCAACAAGAAATAAAACAAATGTGTGGTTGATACGTTATGCATACATTGCTTTCTCACATACACCTTAAGCATAATGTAACAGTATAACTTCATGTAAATCATTGAAGATATAACAGTATGGAAATATTTCCTTTTTATCATTCTGCCTTTCTTAAGTTCCACATCTTTTTCCTCACTAATATGAGATAAAACGACCTTCCACAAATATGATTATAGTTGTACTATTATAGTTGCACTATCTACTTAGTGCTTGGTACAGAGTACAGACAACTAGTGAAGTGTCAAGGGCTGCTCAGACCACTACAAAAGTACTTTTTTATAAGCACTACAAAAACAGAGCACAAACTACAGGTCTCTGAAGCATACTGTTATGGCCGGGCCCACACAGCCACCGCGACAGTGTTCACGCGGGGTACTGTAGCGCATACTGTTCACGCGGTTACTGTAGCGCGCACTGTTCACGCGTTTAGTTAGTTAGGGGTTAGTTTGGATTAGATAAGATCAGCTAGTTAGGAGATAATATTAGTTAGATCTTTTTCTTAGAGGCCAAGTCTTTTATCCCTATAAAAGGAATGGTCCTTTATCTTTCTTTGTCATCCAATCAAATGAATTAAATCGAGATTCGTCTCATAGGCGGTGGCTCCGATAACAGCCAAGGCGTCGCCGACGATAAACGGCCGTCTAGCCCACGTCAAGGGCCATACCCGTTGCGTGCTTATCAAGCACGTAACACATACAAGGAACCAAGGGCTCAAGGCAACTACTGCTACTGCCTACTGCCCTACTGTTATGTAAAAACAACCATTGAGCCAGAGTACAGTTCCGGGGAGGGTTAATTTCAGCACCAACTTGTTCTAAAAGACAGGATCAGTCCTTGATTAATCTCTACTGTTGTATTGACCTACATTTCACCCAATAGGGTGTATGCTAGCTTTAGGATTAGGTGTGTATGCTAGCAGATTCAGAATTTTAAGCACGAAAGAATATTATTGCAAATATTTACTTTACGAGATAAAATTTAATTATTCGCGTAAAGCGATAAGCTAAACCACTGCACTACAAAATGTGAGCCTCGCAACTCACATATTTGGCTCCTGTCACAGAACTGTGTATGAAAAATGCAGAAGATTATTGCAGTTCTAAGAGCAGTGTGTATCTGGACAGAACCTGCATGGCTTGCATGACAAGGGCACAAACCTTATACTACTGACAGTAAAATATGAATAAAAAGCACACATTTTTTTTTAGTTGATAAGCAGAGATCTTATAATGTTCCTTTCCTATTCCTATTCCTATTCCTATAAGGGGCTGCCTTTTCTTCAGCAATAGTTATTGGAACATGTGTTCCATCTATGGCACCGATGCAGTTCTGAAAATAAGGCCAAAAACGTCGGTCCGACACAATCTTCACATGCGGTTGGCTATAATTATCTCCGCAATTCTTTTTGCACCAGTTAAAGAAGATGTGTGGACAGGCAGTGGCGGACCGACCTCCCGGGCGGGGTGGGCTGGCGCCCGTGCTCCAAATTTACGGGCAGCGAGAAATCAACTCGGTCTGTGTAGCTCGTCCGTGACCAATGAAGAAAGAGGCTGGGCGCAGCAATCCTTCGAAGGAATGGGCTGCCACGTTTGGAGCAAATACTAGGCCACGCTCGTGATTTTGCAGCCCTGGGCCAGAACGAAACGCATGACACAGCAGTTAAGCGGTAGTCGGTAGATGAAGCGGCGAGGCGAGGCGGCTTAGCCCAGGCTCCTTGGAAATCCTGGGTCCGCCACTGTGGACAGGCCTTTTTCCATCCCAAAGAGATGAAAGTACAGTAGGAATTAATTCAAGAAACAACTCATCATCATCCTCTGCTTCTCTAAGGATAAACTTTTTAATCAACTCCTTTCTAGTGGTCATTTTCTAATAAAATATAAGAAAAAAATATTTAGAATGGTGCACTATTTCAAATATAATGACATATATATTTACTAAGTGCAATCAACAACAACAACAACAACAACAAAGCCTTTAAATCCCAAGCAAGTTGGGGTAGGCTAGAGTTGAAACCCAAAACAAACCGCTAAAAAGGGGAAGGGGAAAAGAAACAAGGACAAGGGTTTAAAAAGTTTTTTGAAAAGAAGCACAAGGAAGAGCCTAGTCAGGGCTCAGGCACGTGGATAGCTGCTTTCCAAGCACTTCTATCCAAGGCTAACTCTTTTGCTATATTCCAATCTTTTAGGTCCCTCTTAACCGCCTCCTCCCAGGTCAAGTTTGGCCGACCCCTACCTCTCTTCACATCATTATTCCACCTCATGATTCCGCTATGCACTGGTGCCTCTGGAGGTCTTCGTTGCACATGGCCAAACCATCTTAGTCGATGTTGCACAAGCTTTTCTTCAATTGGGGCTACCCCTAGTCGATCCCGTATCTCATCGTTTCGAACTCGGTCCATCCTTGTCCTTGTGCAACATTAATTCAGATTGCTATGTACACTTAAAGACATTAGGGGTAGATTAATTTGTTCATGTTCTTGTTCAAAAAAAAAAAAGATATGTTCAAGTTCAGGAAGTATATATCCTTGCTGCTATATATAGCACTATAGCAGTCCAGTATACATGAAATCTAGCAAAGACATGCATTATATCATAAAGAATAGTATGATTTTCAGCAAGCAAGCAAACATAATCAGTTAAAGGGCATATACCTTTATTTAATTTTGGTGACAGTAATATTAGAAATAAAAGATGTAAATTGTAAAGAACATTATACTCTCTCAGCCATGACACAGAGATGTAAATTGTAAAGAACATTATAAGATCTACAAATAAAAGATATAAAGGAAAAATACAAAAAGCTAGATGCTGGTGATTGTCTGATAGACAACAAGCCATGACAAATACGAAAAGAAAATCGATATGTGACTGATTAAAGCCTCCAAATTGTACACTATAAGTCATCTATACTTATATAGTAAAATATTCAGTGTTTAGCAAACAGACCTAAAAAGAGCTTTTTTTTCAGAACTAATGATAGATCAAATAAGAAATGAGATGCAGTAGTGTCAATACTTAATACATGCAAACACAGATGGTTGAGTGCTCATTCATGGCTTATGGCCAGGCATGAATCAATCTAGGAGTGACAAAATGGATGTCCATAGGACATTGGGGTGGGATGATTCTTTGGCAGAAGAATAATTAGGATTTTTATTAGCAGATAGAATAACTACAAAGATTAGAAGAGAGAAAAAAAAAATTCCCAACAGATCCCACAAACATTGCGTCTAAAACATATCTAATTATTTCATCTGCAGCAAACAATTAGCATGGCACCATAAAACTACTCAGATTCATCTGCAGCAAACAATTAGCATGACAACACACAGGAACATCAAATTACTCAGATTGTACAAAACAAGAACAATGGTCAGTCTTGGCACAGAATGACTTACTACTTCGAGTTGGGCGGGAGCTTCTTGGTGTGCTCAATGCTTGTCCTTCATGTTCCTCTCAAGATGCTTCCTGATGGCCACAACCTTCTTGATCAAGAAGTACATGTCCTCAGAGATATCAAGAGCAAGACCTACCCACACATATACGCGTCAGTAAACACAAAGGCATACGGACATAGCACAAAAAACACTCAAGCGCACATGTAACAATGTCTACAAGTTCATGCCGATACCTAGGTGGAGACACTACCGATAGAGAAAAACTAGGTCGATAAGAAAGAAGATTGTCGATACCATACCTAGAAGATCTGGAGGCAGCCGGTTCTGGATCTTTGGGAGGTAGCAACAATGGCTAGCCAAGATTTCTCCCGAGATCCATCTCCCATGCGCTTATGTGCATCAGAGGTGTCGAGTTCCTTCGTCACGAACCGGCGGCGTCGAGCTCCTTAACTCAGCCAGATCCGGGCGATAGAGGGAGGACGACGGCGACGGAAACTTAGGCGGAGGGAACAGGAGGCGGCGCTAGGGTTGAGGAGGCAGAGCGGTGGCGGAGGGGACAGGAGGCGGAGGCGTCGAGAGGTGGAAGAGCAGCACTGGAGACGGAAGCCCCGAGCGGTGGGAGACGGAGTCGGTGGCGGCGCTGGAGGAGCAGCGCTGGAGGTGGAGGCGTCGGGCTGTGGGAGGCGATGCGCGAACGACCGAGAGGGAGGGGAGGAGATCCACGCCTCCACAGGAGATGGAGGATTCCGTGTGGATCGGACGAGGGACGGGTCACGCCTCCCTGGGATGGTGGGCTGCCAAATGGTCTCCCCTTTTCCCCGGTGGAAATCTCCCACGCGGGCCGCGGCCCCGGGGAACAGGCAGGGATCCCCGTAGGGAATGGGCCTTCCAAACGAGCCCTAAAGGAAATGATAAGTCTCAACCAACAAGAGATAAGGACTAGAGACAAGGACCCGAAAGCCAATCAACTCCTATCCTAATCTTCCCTAGCCAGTGCCAAATCCCGCCCCACAGCCTGTTGGCCGGACCAGCTTGATCAGCTTGGCCACACCGCTTCCGGTAATACACCTAGTTCGACGCAGACATACCATTAACATTACCAGATAGTCCTAAAATAATTCCTGTGTATGGACTATAATTGATCATTAAGATATGCATTGCACTGATATTTTTATTAGCATCCATCACGTTTGTCAATAGAATATGCAAATCATGTTTTAGAATTTATCAATTTAGATCATCATAGGAAATCCAATTTTCACTGCTCTGACCTTTAGAATAACAAATGTGTTTATCTTTACTTCATTAATTGTAATGAAAAAGCACTACTCTTGCAAAATGTACACCGTGTCATGAAAAGAACATAAGCATAAAAATGGCGGCAAAATTGCACCTCATGAAAGCTTCATACTATATGCAGTACCTAGACTTCAGATGATGTATTTGCTTTGATGGATACCTAGACTTCAGATGGTGTCTTTGCTTCGATGGAAAGGGCATGCAACCCGTTCTTGAGCTCATCATGCAGGAGATCATACACAGCCCGGTGTCTCTTTAGCATGCTCTTCCCCTCAAACTCCTTTGACACCACCCGCACATTAAAATGTGTCTCCACATTGCTCCCGGCCACACCGGCATGCCCTTTATGGAGGTGTGAAATGTCCTCAATATCTAGCTCAACAGGCGAAAGTCCCCTTTCGAGACTCTCCCTTATCCTCTCCTTCCTCCCAACCCCAAACCCGCCGTTCCCTTCCACTACAACAGGTGGCACCTCCTGCAATTGTTCATCAACACGCCTCTCCACCTCTGAATTCCCCTCTACCTGTGCACCAAAAGCAGCAAACTCAGGCTCTTCCTTCTCCCCTGCATGTTGTTCAGTAACCTCTTGAATCGATTCTTGGCGGCCGGTCTCCTCCTCCACCGCTGCTTCACCGCCAGAAGTGATCTCCTGTGCCTTAAGCTTCATGAGGTTGAGCATGTTGAGCAGACCGCTGTTCCTGGACGGCGAGAGGCTCTGCCTGATCCCGAGCATCTCGATGAACCCCACTGGAACCATTGCGACGTCTCTCGCAGGTGCGCCGGAGAGCCCGAGCACGAGCAGCGCGGCGAGACCCTTGGTCAGCTGTGCGTCGGAGTCGGCCTGGAACCTGACACAGCCTGGCTTATCCTCATCCGGCGCGGCGTGGACCCAAACCTGGGAGACGCAGCCCCGGACGCGGTTGGCGTCGGTCTTGAGGTCGGGGTCCATGGGCGGCAGGCGGGCGGCGTAGGCGAGGAGCTGCTTGTAGCGGGTGCGCGCGTCGGGCACGGACTGGAAGAGCCCTACGATGTCGCGGAGCGCAGGGGGGAGCAGCGCCGGGTCAACGGAGCCGGAGGGAGCGGAAGAGGATGAGGTGGTGGTTGAGGACGTCGGGGAGGCGGCGGACCTGGCGGTGAGGCGCTGGAAAGAGATGGGGGAGGAGAGGACGAGGAGGTGAGGCTTGGAGAGGAGAGGCCTGGCGGGTTTGGAGAGGAAGCGTAAGGACCCCGAAGAGGAGGTGGCGGCGGCGGACGCCATGGATGATGGATGACAGCGGCGGTGGCTGGGGAATTCAAGAAATTGTGAGGCAAGTTCTGGGCCACGTTTGGCTGGACCCTGGATCTTCTGGTATGTTCGCCTGAAGGGAAGTTGCGTGTCTTCGTGCTGCGGCCTACCCATGTAGACCATTTTAAGTTTTACCTTCGTTTCGTGAAGTAAATTATCATTAAAAAAAAGAAAATTGCATCTGAGAGACGAATATTAGTCCATAGGCATACTTCTTTCGGCAGCAAACATATCCATTTTCACCGGGCTCCGCGCACCTTTGGTACTTCAGGAGGGCAAGCTGTTTTATAGTGACTTCTTTTTTAGGGTAGGACGACGAATACTTCAAATACTAGAAAGGTCATTGGGTCGTCTTTGGAAGCTAAAGCGAAAGTTGTAGAAAGCCGGGAGAAAAAGCGAAAGCTTGCTCGAACTCTCCCTGAGATTCATTGTTGCATTACTTATAACTTCCTTATTCGTAGACAAAACGGATTTGAAATTGTCTTTCCTTCCAAGGATAGCTTGTATCCATGTCAGAATCAATTGGCAAGGGGTTGACGATTACAGGAATTGCTCAATCAAACCCTCTCCCAGTGGAAGAGCAGATAGCTACTATATATACCGGAACGAGAGGATATCTGGACTCGTTAGAAATTGGACTAGTAAATAAATTTCTGGATGAGTTACGTAAACACCTAAAAGATACGAAACCTCAATTCCAAAAAATCATATCTTCTTGCAAGGAATCCTATTTCTCTGTTTTCCAATCCAAGGAAGGTACTTGACGCGAGTCGGTTTTCGGTCAATGATACTTTGCCATTAATAGATGTAGGGATTTGGGGTGAGGGACCGATCAACCATCTTTCGCATACGAAACACGAGAGTGGTTCTAATATCTTCCTCTGGTAAAACACCGTAGCTATTCTCACATATCTTTCTGAACTTGAGTTTTACTTTTTTTTCGTACAACTAAAATTTTCTATGTTTGCACGGTTGCCCCAAAACCGTTATGACAACTGCTAAGTACAGACGTGACAATTACGTGGCCGTTAACCACTGATGTGGATGCCACATGGCAGCGGAAGGTAGACTTGACAATCCACGTGGATAGCTATTGGTGAAAAATTAGAAAAATCATAAAAATTAGAGAAAAATGAAAAAAACCAAAAAATAGAAAAAAAAATAAAAGTTCAAAAATGAAAATTATAAAATGAAAAAATATAAAAATATAAAAAAATCATATGTGCTGATCTTAGGATTATAATGGTCCAAGTTATGATACGATCAGTGACCTGTTTATAATAACATCATATAGAGAAAGGATCCCACGAACAAGTCGTACTTGTTGATCAATACTGATAATGTTATTCGAGGAACCTAGATAACAAATTATCCTTTATAAAAATAGAAGTGACAGTGTCATCTCCAAGACAGCCTAATCAACTCATCACTTATATTTTATCCACGTGCACAAGAGCTTACCAATAGGATATCCAATATCCAATACTCATGTGCGCCTTTCATAAAGGTTATGGTAATATTTGTCTATGCTGAATCCTCTTTTCAACTTCTGAACCCATTAAATAATGGTTTCGATGTAGTGCGTAATGTAACCATTACATGCCACATTTCCTCACTGCCAAAGTGCACATTCTTAACACTTCATAAGTATATTAAAATGTTTCTTAAATCTTAACAACATCTAATGACATTCATCTGGATTAGATTGAAATATGTATATTCGGTGGCATTCACCTTAATGCACAACACATGAAAATCCCTTCTTCGGAAATTATTAAGCTCATCAAGTATCAAATACCAAATCTTGCTCTCTAGTGTGACATACGTAGGAACTAATTCCCAACTGAACCCTTCAACACTATGTCAACATATTGGCTTGATCCAATCAGCCTTTGCCAAAGTTTCCAATTTGTCCCGGAGTCTTTCATAAAGAATAATTTTTAATGAAGACATGGTAGATTCACGGAATGTTATTTTTGATCAACAATATGTCATACATATAGGATCAAGAAAATCAATACGCTCTCACTTTCCCTTGATGAACTAGCCAAAAAATTTTACTTTCCATCAAAACAAATATTCAACTATGAGATGCTTGTTTCAAAAACTTGTACAATCTAGCATTTTATGGATCATCGAAACTATGAGGCCATATCGAAAACACATTCTGATTTAGGTCTCCTTAAGAGAGTGTTGTTTTGATATACATATTGCATATCGAATATGCAACTGTAGCTAGGTGAATCCGGATAATGCATAGTGGATCAATCAAGTTCAAAACTTAATTGTCACATATAACTCGTCCTAAATTCATCTTTCAGATTATACGCCCATTACACTTCAACACAAGTCTTTGGCTCATTATAGTCTGGCAACAATTGTCTTCCCTATCATATAGGTGACTAATGTGGCTTTAACACCAATGCAGGGTTAGTTCTTTCATATAACGTAAAACAATTTGCACATAATGTGAAAGTTTCGTAGGAAAAGAAACACTTTCCAATGATCTCCGAAATACTCCGAGTCACACCGCGCTTCCACTAAATATTTTGAAAGAAACGATTTCTTCAAAATAAAACATTCCGAGCAACAAACAATTTGCAGCTCTTACCTTGTTATATGTGCAAACAGTTTGTACCTCACAAAGAAACATTTATCTTAGTCGAGCTTGAACTTATCAGACGCTAGATGTTTTATACATGCCCCACATTCCAAACTTTGATAAAATAGTACGGAACACCTACCGATCCATATCACATATGGTGATTTCTTTATACTTAGATGAAAACTTTCAAATTAGTACAATTTTTTTAAAGTCTACCACAACATGGATAACGAAAAACAATGGCATGACACAAAGTTCTTAGAATTAATAACGCACATCAAATTAATCTTGTACTCCTAAAGAGAAGAAGAAAAATAGTTTTACCCGTGCTCGGAATATAATAACAATTATATAAGTACGACATCAATCCTTCGAGTTGGGCCGTAAAAAGTATGTCAACGTCAAACGATACACAACTTTTACACCCTTGCCATTAATCCAGAATCCTACCATGCGGTGTTAGATAGCGCCAATTTTTAAGTTTTAACTTCACAAGTCTAGATCAGTACTTTAGGTCCAACTGGACCTTTCCTTTTCCCACATGACCCGGCCTGCTTCACAAGCCGACCAGTCTTTCAAACCATCATCTCATGATTAAAACTAATCTTAATGCTTTCTGATTTTAGCACGCATCATATGCATCTCGACCAGTGATTTCTCCAAACTTAGTCTTCAGAATGAGAAGCAACCAAAAATCACATCAATAGCAAACGGTTAGATAAAGGGAAAATCAAAATTTTTCAATGCCCAATGTAATCAATCATATTGACTACATGATGGCTGACCGAATTTTCTTGAGTTAACTTACACGCAAATAATGACTTACGGATCAAATCCTTTGGCCCTCGTCTGGTTCTCAAACACGTCCTCCAAATCCATAATCATATTGCAGACATCCATGGTTTCATATTGCCATAAACGCTCAGATTTCATGGTGGCAAGAATGAGACAGTCAACGTTAAGAAAATCATCACAGTGCTTCTAATAAACACTTTCGATACAGATTGGCTGGTTGATCAAGGTACTAGTCTTTAGAACAATAATTCCTTCTTAGTAACTAGAGAAAAATTCCCAAAATTTGATATCAATCATTAAGCATATCAAGATTTTCTAATCAAAGATATAACTCAAAAATAAAATATCAGGTACATCAACAAATATTAAACTATGTTTATGTTGTGTACATACTTTAACAATATTTAATGAAGATATTCACACTCAAGTCACATTCCCTATAAACTCGTGGTGGGATAAGATCTATAGTCACTGCAGTTCAGGTAATGATTTATGAATACCACTTGAACCTGCGACATAGGTAGACAACTTCTTACCAATCACATCGTATGCGACTTGTTTTTGTTGGGTGGCATTCGGCAATGCTCAGCACCTACCATGACACCCTGAATTCTCAAATCCTATTTGGATGACTCCGATAAGCAAATCAATACTATACGTGAGAATGCACGGGTTAGGCTACACACACTCTATTGTCAAGACCTTTATCCGCCAACGTATAAGATAATAGGTGCAACTATTGGAATGACATCATACATTTAATATTACAAAGAAAATCTATTCTATAAAAGGATAATAGAGTAGGAAAATTATCACAGAAAGTACACTATAAAATTATGCACCATTGTGGCTCAAGACGGCGTGATCATTATTAATGTGCGCCCATTTTTGTCCACCGGGTCATCTACTTAATACTCCCTCCTTCCCATTATATAAGGCGTAACTGCTTTTTTCTCAGGTCCCAAATTACAGGGCGGCACCTCCTCGGCTCCTGTTCACATGCATGCAAGCTTTGAGTGCACCGCTCATCCTCTTCCATGGTTTAAAAGTGTCAGCTCGCGCTAGCTCTGCGGCCTCTTGCGAGTTGCGAGTACAACATGCTCCACCGTGATGGCAGAGAAGACCGTGGCGGAGGAGGTCTAGGCGTAGCCGCGTAGGCATGGCGGCTGGCGGAGCTAGCAGGAGGTCGCGAGCGCTCGGCGCAGGACGCGGGGGTGGTCCAACACCCATCGGACCGCGCCTCCCAACGACGTCTGCGCTGGCCGTTGGATCAACGGCCAGCGTTAGATCCTGAGCAAACATTCGTTATTTTTGTTTCGCCATGTAAAAAAATTTAAAAAATTCAAAACAAATCACAAATATTCTCTAATCAATGTCAAGTACCACATATATTTTTTCGGATCAGCATGACCAATATTTATTTTTATAAACGTTTTTTAAATGATAACCTAAATGTATAAATGTTTTATATCAATATAAAAATGTATATGGTACCTGACATTGATTAGAGAATATTTGTTATTTTTTTGAATTTTTCTACATGGCGAAACAAAATTAACAAATGTTTGCTCAAGATCTAACGCTGGCCGTTGGATCAGCGCGGGCGTCGGAGGGAGGCGCGGTCCGATGGGCGTTGGACCGCCCCCGCGTCCGCCTCGGCGCATGCAGCAGCAGGCGCAGGTGGAGCTCGGTCAAGCACAAGGCCAAAAACGCTTCTTGAAGATGGGACAACACGCCAATGAAGCTATACTTAGATAAAATCCACCACATGCTCATGTTTAACATCCAGCAAAACAAATTTTTTAAAAAATACATGAGGTCTTAGTACGTGCATTCTACATGCAGCAGCCAAAAAAAAAAAAAAACAGAGCAACAAAAAACTTGCCAGTATAACCTGCGTCGGTTGCCATGGCAATAGCTCTCTGCTCCGTCGTCGGCATCAGCTTCATGTTGAACCATAAGAGGGATGACGAGAGAAAAAATGAAAAGCGGAAGGAAGTGTGAACTGTGAATTATCATTGCTCGTATTTATAGCTAGGAAGGAGATGAGTGGCGTACGTCAAGGAAAAAAAAATTTAGTTGATGGCGCTTTCCAAAATTTGGAACTGTGCATCTGCTGCTAGCTGGACGTGCGCGCGAAAATAGCATGGCGCAGCAAGCGGGAGGAAATTTTGTATGGTGTTGTGCATGTTTGTTAGCAGGATGAGGGCTGCATGGCCATGGTGGGGCGCGCAGAAAAAATTTTGGGGTGCGCGCGTAAAAATAGTAGGACGCGGGAGTGTGTTGTGACGTCCTGTGCTGCGCTGGCCGTGAGAGCTGATGTATCGAAGCGTCAGACGTCGGGGCAAGCGACAATAAATCGGTTCCTTGGTCTTCGCGTTTTCTCCGGTTGCGCCTTGTATAATGGGATGGAGGGAGTATTAGTCAAGTATCACAAATGAATATGTAAGGCCCAGTAAGAACCCACACATGCATCATATATACGAGGGTTGAACTATCGGTTTTGCTTCCGCATAGGCGCCTGCAATTTTGACATCGCGCAGGCGCCGGTTTGGGTGCTCCACGTGTGCTTTGCGATTCACGCCCACTGGTCGAAAGAAGAGGCGTCTTTGAAACTGTAGCGTGTTTTTTATTGCCGCGCATTTATTTTCTCTTATCATTCTCGCCTTCGGACAAGACAGAAAGCAAGGGCGATTTCGGGGCGACGACTCGTGTCGAGCTTGTCGCCAGCGGCGATCTTCTTCATCCCCAAGCTCTTGCCGGCAGTGGATCGTGTTTGGCGTGTCGGCGTCAGCGCTCTCGTTCATCTACCAAGGTTAGTCGGGGGCTTCTCGGAATTGGTTTGTGAGATCTTCCCCACCGCTTCGTGTTGAAGAGATCTGTGTTGTTTGCTAGCTTGGATCTGTATGCGACTCGATGGTCATTTGTTTTAGTGGTTCGTATGTATATTTGTTTGCTTATTCTTGGAATCGGTGTGTGGTGATGTGCTTTTGTAGGGTTTCAAATTGATTTCGTGGGTAAGTAGGACCATGATTTGGGCGTAGAATGTTTTTGGATCTCATGTGGAAATGCTTATTTGTGATGGATTTGAGCTAGTTTTGGTAGGTTTTGTTAAGTACGTATGTCAATTTGGTGATGAGTTTGTGTCGTATTTTACCGGTAGATGTATTAGGTTTGCGTTGGGGATCAGGGATTGTAAGATGCTTATGAGTTTGTGTAGGCATTTTTCTGAAGATTTGTTTATGTGTCTCAGCTCCTACCGTTCATTATTGATCTGTGTGTTTTGTGTATGTTATATTAATCGGTTGTTGCAAGTTCTTTCTTACTTACAGATATTGTAATCTTCATCTCGACATTACTCATTCCATTGGGTTGTCTGCATGGTTCCAAACTTTTGTTGTAAAAATATGAATGTCACATGCATATAAGGTGAACAAGTAGTAATGCCTACATTTCCTTATATGTTACTATTTTTTATGAGCGTAAAGGGATTAGTAATTTCAAATTCTTGGTGATGCCATTTCCTAACATGAATATGTTATTGCAGTTCATGCGATGGTTTTTTAACCAAATGATAAATTACTTACAGTGTATGTGTTGTAGTTCTCTTGTAAGTTCATCTGTCCTGAATGTGTTGGAAGCATGCTTGATATTTTTGTTGAAATAGTACTTTACTTAATAAAGTCATGCTACTGTCTAATTGATTTAGCTCATTTCTGTTTTTTCTGTTCCTTGTACACGTAGTAAGATGTTTACGGAATCTAGTTCCATTGTATTTTGCATAGCCTTCATTGCTCTTGCTCGAGGCCATTACACCTTCTGCATAGGCAAGGCATTAGTTGTTGGTGTAGTTTCATCTATTTTCAGTTTTAATGAAAGCTGGCTGTGTTGTATGTCTACATGCTTTACTTCTGATTACATGTATTTTCTAAACTTCCAGTGCTGCAAAGTTAATTTTTCAGTATGTATCTGTACTGAAATTTGTTATGTAGTCACATGAAAATTTGTCTGTGCTACTTACTTTGACCTAGAATTGTTCTGCCTTATGCTTATCATGTATGTTTCTTTCCAAATAATCTATTACACCTGACCGCATTTCAAATTTCGGTGAATCTATCTTGAAATTTCAGTGTTCAGTGCTATGAAATTTTTGTTCGACTTGTGAAATTTTTCCAAGAGAAAATAAAAAATAGCTACCTCTTGCTGGCTATGCATGTATTGCGAAATATCTGAAGAATCGTTTGTTTGGATTTGTGTGTTGTTTCTAGGTTGCATATATAAGCTCATAACTAAAACCAGTGTTTTGAATGCCTGGTTTTGTGTGTCTAAATTGGATGTTCTTTTTGTATTTTTCATTTATGTTATTTTCTGTAGCAGGGATGAAGAAGAGGAAGACTCATTTGGGGGGGAAGACATGAATGCACAACCCGAAGGTTAGTGTTTTTTTTTCTTTGTTAAGTGAAATTGATCCTTTTTTTACGTATGCGGTTCTTGCTTCATGGGATAGACATGGTAGTTCAACAATGCTTAATCCCCCATGGTCAGTCCTTGTGTGTGCCTGGCTCTATCTTGATGGGGGGTAGACATGGTAGTCCAACAATGCTCAAATACCATATGTGTATGCAGTTAAGCCCTTGTATATTGCGGTCTAACTTGTTATATTAACCCTGGTAGGTCTGTTTTGTTGAATGTGTTATAATGATTTGTTGTTTTGCAGTGATGATGAAGAGGAAGAAATTATTCAGGGTTAGAGAGTCAGATGGAGGGTGTGCAAGTTTGACTAATTTCTTTTTGTTTTTTGTAAAATCCTTTTATTGAATGCAACATATTTTTGTGTAGTCAGTGTTGATTTTGTTTGTTGTGTTTGTTTTCTTTATGTAGAAATGTCGAGAGCTAATAAAATGAAATTACCAATTCATGACATTGGCAAGAACTTGAGTGAAGTTGAAGGATCTGATACTATGGATGTTGAAGACTCCAATTTCAGCTTTGAGGAATCTAGCCATGAGATTTCTTGAGGAAAGTGATTCTTCGAAGGTCTAGTTTATGAAAAGATATTTGAGTGGTATGGTGCTTTCTTTTTGTTCAAGTATTTGTTTTTTTTGCGGTGATTGAATCTTATATCTTTAGGAAAAGATTAATTTGTTATGTTGTTTTGTTGTTTTTCCTTTTTTTCGGTGAAGAACAACATCAAGAAGAGTGTTAAGTCTAAGAAAAGATGTGCGAGGATCGAGAAGGTAATTGTGCAGATTTGCAGCCCTCCCCACCCCCCTTATGTTGCAATATTGTGGTTTATTCTCTATTATTTTTTCTTATATTAGTAATGCACCATTTGTTTAAGTAGCTTTAATCAATGTGTTGTTGTTTCAATCAGTTTATGCAATTTTGTTTCACATCTCATATATATTATGTTATGTTTTTCTTATTTTATTTTTCTTTCCTATTTTTGGTAGAAATCCAAATATCCCATCGTTCAAGTCCTGCGGTTCCTTTAGCGAGATGCAATCTGGCCTACTTCCACAATGTTATTGATTTGCTATCGATGCTAATAAAAGCCATTCACAAATATGGATTTGGGTGTTTGCTTGACTTCAAGGGTTGCAGCGTTCCCTGGGCTTTTGTACAGTGGATTGTAGACCACATCGACATCAACTGTTCAGACTTAGTCGTAGGGAACAAATGTTTACCAATAAGTCCAGAGTCTGTACATCTTGTACTTGGAATTCCTTATGGTGGTGTCGACATTCCAAAGTCAGAAGACTCTGACAAGTTGGCTTTCTTATCTCTCATTGGTGAAGGTTCAATGCCCACCATAAAGACATTTGGCTCACTTGTCGGAAAGAAAGGAACATCTTGTGAGGAAATGTTTAGGGCTTTCATGGTCGTTGCTTTGTCTTCCTTCCTTTGTGCCAACTCCTCTGCTTTCCCCAGCACAAAGTATGTTGGCAGTCTGATGAATGTTGACAAGATCAAGGAGTACAACTAGTCAAAATATGTCTATGAGTGGTAAATAAAATCTATCATTAAGTATAAGAAACAGAAACTCCAGAATCGTCGAAACAACACTCTCGGTGGCTGCATTTATTTCCTTACTGTAAGTATGGTTTTCTACATTGTGTTTTTTGTTTTTTAGCGTTTTGTTCTTTGTTTCTGTTTTTGCCTTGCCTATTTTGGTTTCCTATATAATTATTTTTGTGCTACCTTACATGCTTTTTTATATCTTTTTTTTTGCGAAGGTATACTATCTTGATTTCCTAGATTTTGGATTAAGAAAAATCCCTCAATCTATTCCAAGGATCTCAATTTGGCATGGAAATATGGTGAAGGAGTTTTCATCTTATGACTCTACTAGCCCAAGAACATTTGGATGTCGTCCAGTAAGTCACTTTTTTAAATTTTTCCTGTCCACATTATATTGTCATGCTGTACCTGTCTTTATTATTTTTTGTTATATTTTTTATTTTTGTTTTTGCAGGTCAAGGATATCACTCAGACATGCTATCAAGTTTGTTCAGATTTTGATTTGTCTGATTTCTCTTTTAGGACCTCACTTGAATCTTCTGCTATGAATTCTTTGCCTTGCAAGGTTTGTATTTTTGCTATGAACTCTTTTAATGTTTTTTCGCCCCTTGTCCATATCTGTCCAATTGTGTGGTACAGTTGTTTTGTGGGTCCTTCATTCGCATCTTTTTCTTATGCATTTCATAGGTTAAGGACAGAATTTGTGATATGGTATCGTCCTTTGGAGGAAAGGTTGATGCCATGTCAAGAAAACTAGGTCATGATCTAGTTATTGACGTCCTGGAGTGTGTGAAAGAAGCTAGTTATATTGGGTTTGATGGAAACAGGTTTAAAATTTTTCCTTTATGTGTGTTCTCAATGTTTTTTATATATATATATTTTTCCTGTCATTATTAATGTAGTAACCTCCATATTTTTGTTTCTACTTATTTTTTGTAATTAGTGCTTATGCTGAGAGAACTGGCAATTTTAACGAACACCCTGGAGATTTGTATACTCCCCAAGCATTTGAAGTTGGACAAGATTGTCCAAGGGAAATTTCAGAGGATGATATCCTTATGGCTACCCAGAGTGATGGTTTTGTGATTGTTGAGCATGTTTCAAAGCCAGTGTGCCCTCCTTGTGAAGAGCATGTCGTGTTAGTTGGCAAAGTCACATCACCAACGCAACGAAAAGGCATGTCTCGTATTTTTCTGGTTTATGTTTTTCTTTTCATTCTCAAAACTTTTCTTCTGTACATTTTGTTTGCTTATGCATTATTTTTGTTTTTGTTATGTTTTATAGGTTGTAACAAGTCCAGATTGCAATCACACCAAGATCTTTCTCAAGGGAATTCTTCAGATAATTTTGTTGCAAGCAGGACTAGAGCTAAGAAGAAGCTTGCTGAATGTTCTGCAGACAGACAACTTAGTTTTGTACGTTTGTTTTTTAAATTTTATCCTTCAACTAGTACCAAGCTTTTCATCGATGACAGTGCCTATTTAATTTGGTGCAGAATGGAATCTTCGAGAAATGCACTCCCCCAAGTTACGGTGTCAAGGATGCAACTGATTGTGACAATCACAGCAAAGCTGCGCAGAATGTGTGTATAGACTTGGAGGCTGTCAATGGTACATGTTATTATATAATTATTTTCCCTATTGTTTTGTTTTTTTTGTTTTACCTGTCCCAATCACTTTTTTTTTCTCTTTATTTCACATTTTAATTACTTCTAGTGTTGTTAGGTCAATCATGTGCTGTCCCTATCGATCGGAATAACACAAGTGAAGAAGTAAAAGGTGCCATTGACATGGACCAATCTGATCCTCAAATTAATCTTGCATCTGATGGAAATGAAAATTCAGATGAAATCCAAGGTTCTCACAGTATGATTATCATGTAATTTTGTTCTGTATGTTGTGTTTTTTATATAGTCTGTCCATGTATTACTCATTTTGGGCAGGAGACACTTTTGCTACGTGTAAGGAAACATAATACTATGGCACTTTTTTGCTGTATGTTTTTTGTTAACTTGTATAATATATGTGCTGGTGCTAAATAACATCATTCCTTATTGCTTGTGTTTGTACATAATCATGCTTGGTTTGTTGTGAATTTTTTTTAATAATTTTAATTTGCTGAATTCTCAGCAATTTTTGTATACTTAAAATTATGTACTTCTAAATTTTCATGGGAGCAAGTTCAGAATGTAATGTTTTTAGGAGTACCATAATCATCCATTTGTTGTATGTTTCCTTGGCTTCATGGGGGTTAGTAATTATTGTTATCCTTTATTCATGATTAAGTACTTTTAGTTTTGTTAGGTTTTTCTTCTGTTCCTCTCAGTGATCCAAAAATTTTGGCGCAAAGCAAAGTATCATGTGCTACCATCATCAAGGATAAATCTGATCCTCAAGTTGGTACTAAATGTGCTGGTAAAGAAAATCCAAAGGACATCGAAGGTTGTCACAGTACTTTGTGTGTTTCTGAAATTTATTTTTTTGTTATGCTAAATTTTACATTTTTTTTATGTCTGCAAATGTACTGCAGGTGGCAATAGCCATGTGGCAATTGCTGTGAAGTGCCAGTGCAATGCTCTTATGCTAGATGTCAATTGTCCAAGCTTGGACTTCTTGAATTCATGGATGATCATGGGAACTATGTTGAAGATACAAATAAATGGGTCCCAGTTGGTCAAAGATTTGCAACAGCAAGCCCTTTGTGCAGAAATGAATGTGGTCATCAGATTGTTCAAGAGGTACTACATAGAAGATCAATTCTTGGGGTATCCTTTTTTTTTGTAAATGTTGTGTCTTCTCTGACCCTTCATTTTAATTTTATTTTTTTATGCAAGGTTCGACTCCTGTTTGCACACCATCACCGTCCCTTAGGCCATTTCAAGTATGTGTTTTCTTTTTCCTTTTTTTATATTCGAGATACTGTTGTTGTATATTTTTTGGGTTTCCAGTAGTATGTTTTTTTGATCTTATATTATTTTTTTTTCATAGTCAAACTTAGGAGTTGCTTCTGTTTCTTTTTCCAACCCTGTAGGATCCTACAGCTATGACTAGTTTCCCATCCTCAGAGGATTTTGTTGATGTCACGTGTTCGCAGAAAATGAAAATGAATCCTAAGTTTGTCCCCCCTGTTGCCTTCCGCTCGCCCAATGGTGATGTAGTCCTGCTGGTATGAATTGCCTTTTCCCTAGTTTTCTTACGTGCAAAATGGTGTCATCTGCTTTCCCAATTCTATACATGTGGGTTTTTTTTTAAATATTGTTATTGTGTAGAGCTCGCAAGATTCTCCTGTACCAACCTCTCCAGGCGGTGATGTTGTTATATTGGGGTGCAGACCAATTACACCTTTTGCCAAGCCATATAGTATTGCTACGTCTAGCGGCTCTTCTTTTGTTAAACCTCCTCACCATTGTCCAAAACGTTATGTTCAACCCAACCATTTGAAGTTGCCTCCATTTAGTATACCGAATGAATGGAATGTAAGCCTTGAGCGTAAGAAGCATTATCAAAGCATGGTTAGGATGTCTCAGCTTCATGAGTACATGTTGTGAGTGTTTTTTTTGGATGTACTCTTTCTCCTCTGTTTCTTGTGCCAAGTGCACGCACCCCTCTTGTTTATTGTACTAATTTCATTTTTTTCGCAGCCAAAATGCAGTCGACATTGACAAGTGCTGTGTGAGGTTTGATTCTTTTGGTAAACGTGTCAAGCCTCGTGGTGAAGTTGATAATTTCTTGCTGAACTGCTATGTACGAAAACTGTTCAATGACTTTCGCCCTGCTGTCTCAAAGAAGCACTTCTTCTTCCACAAGTGTGCCGTAAGTAATAGTGTGCTTTGTTTTTTTCTTTTTGGTCTCGAATTCTGTACTTTTGTTTTTATTTGTCTTTTTATATAGGAATGTTGGCTCGAGAAACATCCGGAAGCTCAAGATTTCTGGTGGGGAGAAGTAAGAAGAGCTTTTAACGGGGCACACTCGTCTCATAGGCTATATCATAGTGACGTGGTTAGTACTTTATCCCCACCTTTTTTTGTTCTGTCCAGATTCCATCCCGATGTTTCGTTTTTAATATGTTCTTTTATTTTTTATTTTCATATTATAATATTTAGTACTATGGAGAGTCGTTTTGTTTTTTGTTTATTTTTCCCAATTCATTATGCAGACTGCCTGATCTTTTTTTGTATTAATTTATTTCATGTAGCTTTATTTCCCAAGCTTGTATCTGAACCATTGGTTTCTGTTTGTCGTTGATATAAAAGAAAGCAAGTTTGTCTTCTTGGATTCAATGCATAGCCCAGAGTCCCCGTACCACTCGTATGTGAGGGGAAAAATGGTGTGTTCATTTTTGCTAAATTCATGTAGCAGTGATAAAAGCTTTTTGTGTGTTTATTGAGTAATGGTTCTTTTTGCTGGCCCATCTATATTTTTTTTGTAGATTCCAAATTTCATCACATCCTGGTTTGATCTTACAAGGAAAGACATGACCTTCTCATCATTTGAAATAATTTACCCTGCCGTGCCAAAACAAGACAACAAGTAAGTATGCGCCCATGTATTTTTGAACTTTTATAATTCATACTTTGCAAAATTTCATACTTTTGCAAATTTCTGTGAAGTCTTAATATGTCCTCAAGTTGAATGTTCTTGAGAGCAGTACCAATCTTATCATGTTTTCAGTTTTGGAAATCTGAATTTTTCAGTTTTTCAGAAACCTTTTGCACTGAAATTATGTTTTTTCGTATTGAAAATTATGTCCGAAAATCATATGCCTAACCAAGCCGCGTGTTTGCATGTCTATAGATTTGCAAATATGAATTTCGACATGGAAAAACTGAAATTTCAATAACTTTTGTCAAATGTAAATTTTGTGCATTTTCTCTGAAATTTGTTTGTATATGTTCGAAAAATTTTATATAGGCCCTACCTTATAAGATGCCCCACCTTGCTGCATGTCCCAAATTTCATAATTGCAAATCTCCATTTTCAGTTATGGAAAACTGAATTTTTAGGAATATCTTCCACTTGAAAACTCTGTTTAATTTGTACTGAAATTTTTCGTTTGTATATGTATTGAAATCGAGATCTTTGCTCCATGTTTGCATGTTTATTGAAGTCTAGAGAGATTTTTCGAATTGCATATGGATTTTTCACTCTTGGGAAATAGTATTTTCGAAACATGCAAAGACTGAAAATTACGTGTTTTTGCTGCTGAAATTACGTGTTCTGTGCATGCTATGTTTTATTTTTCATGTTTACAATTCATTTTTTCAGTTACACAAAACTAAAATTTCAAAAAAATTGTTTAACTGAAATTTTCTGTATTTTTTGTCTTGAATTTTTCAAGATAACAAGTAAGTTTGCAGTTCCATGTATATTTTTTCCATTTCCAAGTGAATCATTCATTTGCTTTCAATTTTTGTTTTCTTTACTTTTCTTTTTGTTTCATATAATATAGTCTTAATCAACTGCTATCCATTCCTGTTTTTGCTGCAGCCACGACTGTGGATTTTTCGTTGTGAAATTCATGGACCTGTGGAACAGCGTTAGAGATCAGCTGGTAGAAAAATTCAGTACAAAGGACATGCCGAATATTCGCATTAAGTTGGCAAACAATCTTTTGTTTTCTGTCCATAACAATGATGACCAAGCAAAGGTTTCTGTTCGGAATTTTATACGGTAAGCCCTTATCATCCAATGTGCTCTTGTTATGTTTTCTATTTTTTTCCTTTTTAATGTTTTTGCATTGGCTTATTTGACAATGTCTGCATTTTCTAAATTGTAGGTGATAGATGCAAGGAACTGCATGCCTGTAGATGTTTCTGCGCCCCATACTTTTTTTTGTTAGTTCTGTCAATTGCTGCTACTAGTAATTACTGTCTCTCAGTAGTTCAAATTAATTTGTGTATCACTCAAGTACATGCTATGGAAATTGTGCTTTTTTCTTCTTATTAAGAAGTATGTGTGAAAGCATTGTTTCTGTCAAATCATAAGATCCATGTATATCGCCCCCCTCATGTTACATTTTCTGCTCATTATAACACATAACTCATTTACTGTAAAGCAAAGTGTTTGACAAGTTTGTTAAATGTATTAGCAAATAAAGATAAAGATTGAACCCATCAAAATTACAAATATCATTTAGGTTCCCTTCACAAATTTCGATTCCATCTCTCTATTCTTCTATCCCAACTTGCTTTTCTGTGTCAATGCATTTTTGTTTTGGTCCTATCTCTGCATTCCTTGGTTCATTGCTCTTCTGTCGTTTCACCCCCCTCTTTGTAATTTTTGAACCTGCAATGCATTTGCACTTCTCTTTTTTTAGCTCTAAATAAGAGAGCGTTTTTGTGTAATAGTGCATGTAATGTGTATCTTGTTTTTCGTAAACAAATTGTGCTCACCTTTCCCTTCTCCATTTTCTGGGATGGGTTCTTTGCATGTCTTCACATTATGTCCAACATTTTGACATCTGCTACATCTTATTTGTTGCTTGCTTTTCATCTGCTCCCTTATTGTCAATTTTCGTGGTAGTGTTGCTGGGCGTCCTTTAGCAATGGCACATTCGGATCTTTTAGGCAAATGTTGCTTGTTGTTTCTTCTTTGTCTTTCTCATTACTCTTATTGTCTTGCATGATCGATGAGTCGCTCCTCAAGTTGTTCCAGATCATTGAGCATGTATTCACTCATGGCTTTGTCTTTTGATGCAATATCAGCTAATGCAATCACCTTTCTTGATATAATATTGAAGATTAGCTGGGTGTTGTTATCATCATCGTTCTCTTCGCCCATTTTCCCAATCGCTACATTACTTTCGCATTTCTACCAAGTGGTGTCCATCTGGTCAAGAAATATTTGTCCGAAACTCAGCGATATTTAGTCGTGATAACCCGGAGTATGTGTGAGCACAATATCTCATCTTTATCCATTTTCCCACATATGCAATTGTACTCCTGGTTTTTAATGTCAATTTGCACCAAGTGCTTTCTGAGTTTACTTGCATTGCTTCCTAGGTGTGCTGCCTTGTAAACTAAATAGGACCTCTCATGTTGCAGCTCTTCAACTTTGATGTTTTGTTGTGTCTCTTAGTCGTTCTTGGAACTTGTAGAATATCTTCCGGTTGTAAAATTTTGTCTGCTTTTTCAATCTGTAGTCGACCAATACACCCGTGGCTTTGTGTTTCTTGTAACTGCTTGCTGCTGCCTTTGATTCTCCTCATATGAATCGGAAATTCGTTCGCATTCTTCAGAAAAGGTACACAAGCTGAAAGTTGATCCTATGTTGTCCTTGAACACTGCGTTTGTCCCCTCGCTCCTTGCTGTTGTATGCACAAAGGGGAAGAAATTACTTTTGAAGTACACTGGAACGAAACTCTTTCTGTTTTCCCACATTTCTTGTAAGTACTTCAAATGCCCAATGTTGTGCTTATCTATCATTTGCTTCCAATCTTCTTCAAACTCTTCTTCAGTCAATGAGTTGTTGACAATGTCGTACAGCTCATCATGCACTCCTTCTTTTCTGCTTAGGACGGCGGATGTTTTGTCTGCCAGCTTTTTTAGGACATGGAACAGGCAGTTCCTGTGTGTGGTGTTCGGTAGAGTCAGTCTTATTGCTGCTCTCATTGTAAGGTCTTGATCTGTTATGATGGTCATAGGTTGCTTCTCACCCATGCATAGCAAGAAGGTCTCAAACAGCCAGCAAAAACTTTGTGTTGTTTCATCTTGAAGAAAACCAAAACCAAAAAGACAATTGTCTCCATGACCATTTACACCAACAAAGGGAGCAAATGGCATGTCGTACCTATTAGTTTTGTATGTAGTGTCAAAACTGATACACTCCCCGAGCCAGTAATTCATCCTGTGCCTCCCTCACCTTGAAATATATTTAGTACTCTCCCTTCTTTGTCTGATTTGAACAAGTAGAAGAACAGTGGATCTGCAGCTTGTCTTTTCCCAAAGTACTCTACTAGTTTATCCATGTCACTCTTCCTTGATTGTTTCCTTATCTTTGTTCTTTCATTGCTTACATCTTTCTTTGTGTATGGAACTGATGCCAGATTGCCCCTTAGGTATGACAATATCGCCATCATCTTCCTCGTTGGCACTTGCGCTGCATCTAGTGTTTCTATCAGTGCTTTCTCTGTTGCTGTCATGTTTCTATGTGAGAGTAGGAATTTCACCTCATTTGGTGGAGTCAAAGGGTGGTTGTGTGTTAGCTGTGCACGTGTAATTCTCCATGTCGAGCCAACCTTTGTTAAGACAACTGTTGCTGGACAGCCTGTGACTTCCTCAATATTTCTTTTCCTTTTTGATGCAATTTCTGTCCCCTTCGAGCTGTTTGCTTTTCCCTTCTCAGTTGTTTTCCTTGACTTTTTGCAAGCAAGCATTATCTTTGCAAGCGCATTTTGTTCCCCTGGTTTTCTTGAGTGATAGGTGTGCAATACAATCACAGAGAAGCCAGTTATCAAAGCATAATTGTTGTAGAACTCTTATCCTTTCTTCTCATCCTGAAAAACCATATCAACCTTTGGAACAAGTTCATTTTGTTCATCATCCTCCTGCCCCCGAGCTTTAGCAATGTTTTGTTCTTGCATGAAAACTTCTGAGATCCCCATTCGGTATTCCATGTCATCTGTTGTTTCTTCTTGTTGTAAGTTTGCTCCATCATGATCTGAGTTGTGCTCTACATATTGTTCGAATCTTGAAATTAATATTGAGCTAGCATTTCGGGACCTTCTGCATACCATTTTGCTTGCTGGCTGCAGCTTGTCAATTTCCTACATTAGGTTTCATCAAACAGGGAATTACATAAAATTTGTTTGACCTGCTTTTTTTGTATATTTTAAATTTGTATAACCAAAAAATTGAATCATATATAGAGTTGTTTTTACCTCATATGGTGTGGGGCTTTGTAGTAGCCTTGTGTAGTTCATTTGTGATATATCCATCTTGTACCTGTCATCTTTTGCAAATCCAATCCTGCTTGTTGTGTAAACCTACCATGAAAGCAAAATGCAGCATAGTCATGTTGTCATTTTTTTGCCAGTTGTTAATGTTCTAGTATTTTTTCCTTACCTCATGGTTGCTTTCGTAGTCTGTCTGTTGCCAATCTTCTTCAGATTGATTGCACCATGTTTTTTCTGTGCTAGGTATCCCTGGATGAGCTTCTGAATTTGTTGTTTCACCTTGATCAAGGTCTCCTTGCTGACTGTTTTGACTGAAGTTTGTTATCTTCTGAAGCATATCTGTGAATGTGTTGATCCTTTCTTGCGATAGCATAACCTGTTTTGCACAACAAGTTAATATATAGATATGTCTAGCCCTTTTTCCAGAAACCGAATTATTTTTTTCTTTTTTTTGGTTATTGCTGTTGTGTTCTTTCAGGCAAATCTTACGGTGTAGTTGTTGTATTCCTCTTTGACGCTATTGTCATTCCACGGGGTTGTCTGCATAGTACATTATTTGCAATAAGCCACTACTATTTCTGTTTCAAACATGCATGCATTAGAGTATTTTCTTCTTTTTTTTCATATATGTTTTTTCTCGTTACATGTTCAATGAATGTTTTTACCTCGTGCAATTTGCTAGTCAAGCTTCCATCTGCATTTTATCCATAATGAAGAAATCATTCATGCAGTTCTCATTTTCGTGAATTCTCGAATGTCGCACATTTTGTAAAAATATCGAGGTGGTAGTTATACATTTTTTTTTTCTGTCAACCATGTATGTGTAAAACAACTTATCACAAATTGTTGAAATATCCTCGCATTTGCATTTGCCCTTCATGTTCTGCATCAAAGGTTAACACCTATGCAAGTAAAAACATGCAAATCCAATTTATTTTTGTGCATTAATCGAGATAAATACATTGTAATTTTAAACTAATTAGCTTTCCCCTTCACTTGCTTGCTTTGTGAGATTTGACATCTCTTGTAGTTCCACCCTTTGAGACATACGTAGGTTGTTGTCCTTATTGATTGCGGCAATGCCTTGTCCCCTGTTTTGACAAAACAGGTGAGAATCATTTTGCAGCAATTCTGTAATCTTACATAATTATCCTTTTTATAATTCATACTGAAATTTTTGTTGGCACATGTACTGAAATTTTTTTGCTGGTATATGCTCCATGTTTGTGTGTTTATTGAAGTTTACAGATTTTTTCAGAATTGCATACTGCAATTTTCACTCTTGGGAAATAGTTTTTTCAGAAAAATGCATCACTGAAATTTGTGTGTGTTTGCACTGAAATTTGTGTTTTCACAATTAAATTTTTTCACATATGCAAAAACTAAATGTTTTTGGTGAGCAGTTTCCACCCTAGCTGTGTTCTGCGCATACTTTGTTGAATTTTTCAAATGTACAATTTCAAAAAACTATTGAACTGATATTTTGTTTTTTTGTTGAAATCTGTTTGCATAAATTCTGGAAAAAATTCAGAAAGGAAAATTCCGATGCATGCTTGCATGTCTTTTCCAATTCGACATGTTTGTGTGTTTATTGAAGTTTACAGATTATTTCAGATTTGCAGACTGCAATTTTCACTCTTGGGTAAAAGTTTTTTCAAAAAATTGGAGCACTGAAATTTTGTGTGTTTGCACTGAAATTTGTGTTTTCCCAATCAAATTTTTTCTTGTATGCAAAAAACTAAATGATTCGGTGAGCGGTTTTGCACACCTAACTGTGTTCTGTGCATGCTATGTTCACTTTTTCATGTATACAATTCTTTATTTTCATATACGCAAAACTGTAATATCAAAAAACTATTCACTAAAATTTTGTGTATTTTTTATTGAAAATTTGTTTGTATAAATTCTGGAAAAAATTCAGAAAAGGAAAATTCTGATGCATGCTTGCATGTCTTTCCAATTCGACCTGCATGTGTGTGAATTTTTTTTTTTGAGCACAAAAAATCGACATGCATGTCTATGGATTCGAATGCTGGTGGGTACCTTGTGTTTTTCTTGGTCTCTTATTCCTTCTCCTGTGGCAGATCAACTCGTCCAGATCTGGGATTTTGGGAGGATCGCCATATGAAGTGGCTTGGGTTCGTAGGGCAATGAAGACGACGGGGGGATGAGTTTTTTTGTCGTTACATGCATGTGGGTGGGGGGCAGGGGGTGGGCCGTGGGCCGATTTAGTTTTGGTGAAGTCGGGGGAAAACAAATCGCCTGCGTTTAACAAATTGTGCAGTCGATTTAGTTTTGGTGAAGCCGGGGGAAAACAAAATCGCCTGCGTTTAACAAATTGTGCAGGCAACTGCAACAAAGACGGTCCCTTAAACTATTCACATATATTCATATAGAATCAATTTCTATCGGGCGATGTGAACTTATAACAATTTATAAAAAGCACATAAATAATTTGTGTGGTGGAATAATTTTTCCATAGTGAATCATATTCACAATTTCGTGCATGAAAATTTCAACGGATTAATCATATTAACCTGCTTCGGACCAGTCATATTGACCCAATGAATAAGTCATTAAGCACGTCAGCCTGCTAACATATCGGGCGGGGTTTCAAGTGTAATTCCTATTCATCATCATACCCGTGAAAATTTGATTAAAATAATCATATTAATACATTGCCGGACTACCCATTAGCCCTTGCTTGGCAGTCCAGAAAAATATCACGTCGTGAATCAAATATGCATGTGGTCACGCCTCATCTGGCATGCGGCATAGTCAAAGAAATTTTCCGTAAGGAGAATACAGATATATCCAACGAGACCCATCGTAGCAAATTGCCAAAGTATTGTAAAGGCTACATAGCAAAGAAATCAAATTTCAACTGCAGTTAATAGTATAATTATGCAACCTTCCAAAGATCAGGGCAAAGTATGCGCACAATCAATATTGGTCATAAGTTCATAAAATTCTATCAGGTTAATCATATCAACACAATGAAAAATTTAGCCATGTCCCAATCTCAACTAATCATATTATCCATGTGCTGTAACAATTTACAGACCCATAATTTTGGACAAAATTCATCTATATATATCTTGTAGCCCGTCGACCATCACTTTGGCTAGCCATGCAAGAAGTCCATGTATGAAGCATGAGAAATGTAATCTTTACACCAGGAAAAACATATTTTAATCTCATTATAACAATACCATCATCATAACAGCGTAACATATATATATAAACGTACATATTTCTCATGTATATTAAAACAAATTTTGATTTAACATATATATATATATACTTATGTAGTACGTAGTTGAGCAAGCTAAGCTATTCTGGTATTACTCCGTGTGAAGTAGTTGAGCTATTCAGCTGTACCTCAGATCCTTCATTGATCTGCTCAACGATCGATGGTGCGATCAAAGATCTAGCTACACGATGCAGCAGCTGTAATCAGGATGGTACTGCACATAAGGAGGAGGAGGAGCATAGCCATACAGTCTTCGCCAAGCCTCATCTTCGGCCTCTTTCTTCTTCTTCTCCTCCTCCTCTTGCTTCTTCTTCTTCTCCTTCTCCTCGTCTATCGTCTCTACAGTCTCTATATATACAGTACACCGTTTCATCCGCTTCCTCAGCACCGTTGTCAGCTCCACGGTGTCGATTTGGCCGACCACCTCAACCTTGTCGTTGTTCACCTTCACCTCCATGGACGAGACTCCTGCATCCAGCAAAGAGAGGCGCGCAATAAAGAATGAACTCAGAGACGTCGATCCATATATCCTGTGCGTGTTAGTTGATGTTTACTCCAAACTCCACCGAGGAGGACATTTAATTAACAGCAGATACATTTGGCGATCGATGTTGGCGGACGTATGCATCCACACTCATGCATCTCCCGTTAGAGTTTGTTAATTTCAACGTTATCATGTCTGTTGCATGAAAACAAAATTGATAATGGTCGACATATCTAGAGCTACAAGGCAATATTATATTACCTGGGTGTTTGGCGATTATTTGCAAAACTTTGGACTTCGCCTCCGTGTTTGCCATGTACACCTTTATCACTGCCTTTTGCTGTGTACATAATAGTCACATGCAGATAATAAAATAAAATTTCAGTACAGTATTCGCGCAATATTGAACTGCTTGATGATGTCACCACCTAGAACCTAGCATAAAGAATATGACATGCATGTACATCTAGATGTACTGATTGTGGTTTTAGCTCCATTATATGACAAGAAAAAGAAGGTTTGGCGAGAAACTAGCTGGGATTTGGGAATATATTTTTTTGTTACACACACACACGTACACGTCTAGCTATTGCACTAGCACAGTTCCAATTCTATGCTGCCATGCATCTTTGGTCACAGGAATGCAGGACTCACATGCCAGCTAGCTAGTTTTAGAAGTTCACAGTCATTTGGGGTATATAAATTAATCGAAGAGCACATACATCCTGACAATGGATTCTTGCAGACATGTAGCAAGCACCTAACATCTGCATGAAATTAACAGCGCAAATTAACACGAGAGAGGGCGGTACGGTACCTTTGCCATCTTAATTTTTACTCTACCGGCGGCAGCAAATTAAACACCGCTCCTGCTGCTTACTGTGTGATTATGTGGGTATACAGAGTTTAGTGAGAGGCGCCGTTGCACTGCACGTCCTATATATAGACCTGAGCCGGCCTGCCGTCTTGGACTGGGACAGTAAGATGGATATGGACGTGCGCGCAAGCTAGCTAGCTAATTAGTGGGGATTTAATTAATTTATGTGCGCGCAAGCTAGCTAGCTAATTAGTGGGGATTTAATTAATTTATGTGGGCCTTAATAGAAATTAAATTAAGGCCTCGAGCACGGACTGCGATACACCAGTTGACCTGGGTCGTGCCGTGCGTCTGACGACGTCCACCAAGCTTAAACTCCCGTTTTGGTCAATGGAACCATCTGCATGTAGGGGTCGATGGATCTGGTGGCTAGCTAGCTAGCTGATGACTAGTAACAGGTCTCCTGAATGCTGAATCCTGTGCATGATTGGGACCGGCTGTGCTGATCGAGTCTTTCGAGCCAGCGCATCAGTTGTACTTCGATCGGCTCCGTCTTCTCAAGCTATACATATATACGTACGTACTTGGTGTTTGAGGATCCAGGTATATATAACAACATAAATTCAGATGTGTAGTAATGAACCACCCAAGGAAATAACATGGCAGCTTCAGAATACATAGCATAATCCACAGATACCAAAATTGTACGCACGAAAAGCCAACTTTTACAAACAAAACTAACTTGATTATCAATGCAAAGCAAGAAGATATATACCGTACCAGGAGGGGCGCGGCTAGCGGAGCAGATAATAATATCCCCCTCGTATATGTCTATCACCGCTAGAGAACAGCCTCTATCCCGGCACATCAGTTCCGATTAACTACAAATCTAGATTAATAGTGTCAACAGTCTCGGTTCATGGTTATTGGGCCAAAAGCATGATTTTTCACCCACATTAGTCCCGGTTCGTGTCACGAACTGGGATAGGGTTTGGCAGATGGGTACATGTCAGCTGGCACGGGCACACATTAGTCCCGGTTTGATCGTAACATGAACCCAGGCTGAAGGTAAGCTTTAGTCCCTGTTCATGTTACGAACCGGGACTAAAACCTCGTTACAGCATACTTCAAAAGGAATGTATGTACTAGTCTAGTAAATATGCGTGGTTTGGTTAGAAGGGTGAGTGGGGAGTCCTGTGGTGACAGAAGGTTCTAGATTCGAGTTTTGGGTTAGCCATATTTTTTAGATATTTTTCTACACCGTGGTGAGGTTTATGTCCCCAAAGATGAGCCGACTACTGGTTACTACATAATTAAGTTAGAGCCTGATATCACGAGCTGATTTCGAAATGATGCTTTGAAGGTACGCCCTGGAAAGGGGCCACCGATTGTACACTGCAATAGTCGGGTACATGTACTACTTAGCCCATTCGGTTCAGACAATGGAATGCCTCATAATGAACTGATTGCTAGTGTCCAAAAAATTGGATTGGGTACCACACAGAAAGTTCAACACGTGAAGTTTTACCGAGTCCCTTAGATCCTCCTTATATACATCGGAGTACTCGGCATGAAAAAGAAACCGGTTGGGAAATGATGTCAATAACTGGAAGCACATGGCATGAAGCACGACTCGGCTGAAGCGCAACCAGGAAGGACTACCACTTGGTTGCAAGGGACTCGGGGGTTACTGTGGAATACATGGGCCTCGGGTTCCTCAGTGGGCCGTGAAGATCACCTAGGACTTGTTTGTTTCAGCTTAAATTTGAGTTGAGTTTTACTGTAACAAATTTGTGACCCACTTGAAATATGTTTTAAAGAATTCAAAAAATTATTTTATAAACTATAAGAAGAACTATTTAAAACCCATAAAAATAACTACAAAATATTACATCATTTTGGCTTACACAAAAATAACAAATTTTCATTTAATTTAATTTAATTTAAGCTGAAACAAACAAGGCCTGATAGGGGCTGAGCCGAGCCGGCCATACATCAAAACGCATAGCCCAGGTCATGTCTTGCCTTGTACGGCAAGGCAGGACGCTTCTAAAAGCCTATCCCGAGTAGGAAAGGCAAGATTGTAATCTCGGGTAACTATATGATCGTGATAGAAAGATGGTGTTGGTGTATTCTACACTGGGTTGTGCCCTCTGTGTCGCTGATAGGTGGGACCAGCGTCCCAAAAAGGAAAGGTGCTGTACAAGGGAACATCGAGTCCAAACAGGTCAAAGTCTGGTTTCAGACAAAAGGAAGTTCAAACAGTGTGATAGATGCATGGCGCCCGGCGCGCAGGAGGGCGAGCAGGCCCCAGGGGCAGGGCAGCCAGGGCGCGTGATGCTGATGATGGAGTTGGGGGAGCGGTGAAGAGCATGGAAGTCGTAGACGTGGAAGACAGAGAGGAAGAACTCAGAATACGAGGGCACGAGCCCCGCCAGGATAGCCCACACAAAGGTGACGATCTCGCCGCCTCGGGGCAGCGGCTTGACGCTGCCGGGGCATACGTGGCACGCGTCGCGGGGCGCGATCAACTCGATCTTGCTCGCGCGATCGGCGTCGACGGAGGAACTGGGGAGAATCGCCATGGCAGTGGTGACGAAGGGTTCGCTGCGGTGGCGGAAGGGGCGAAAAGTGCTCAAGTGCAAGAACCCTAAGGCTTGAAGGCAGGAAGCGACGGCGTGAGAGTTGGCAAAGGCTGAGTGGGTAAGCCATGAGGCTAAGTCCCCAATTTATAGGCGTGGCGCCGACGCTTCGGCTTGCTAGTGGCGGCGGAAGTGGAACCGTCCCCGATGAAAGCATTATGGAGCCATACCACGATCGCCACGACCGTTCGTTTCCCCACGCATGGCGACGGTTCCCGAAAAGGCAGAGACAGCGACGTGAGGGCCCACCCAGCCGGAGGCGCAGAAAAGTGGTGGGACCCCCCTGATTCGCGGCGATTCCCGCCGTGTTCGTTTTAATTGCCCTAGGCGGGAAAGGCATGTGTCTCAGGGTGGTCCCCGGGGCTATTGTCGGTGTATTCTACATTGCGGTGTGCCCTCCGCGTCGTTGATAGGTGGCACCAGCGTTCCAAAAAGGAAAGGTGCTGTATAAGGGAACATCGAGTACAAACAGATCAAAGTCTGGTTTCAGACAAAATGAAGTTCAAACAGCGTGATGGACGTGTGGCGCTCGATGCCCAGGCGGGCGAATAGGCCCCAGGCGCCAGGCGGCCAGGACGCGTGGCGCTCGACTGTGATCATCTTCGCAGCCGTCTCGCTTCGTACCAGATACAAGGTGACAAGAAAAGGCACTAGGGGTAGGCGGGCTACTCTGTCTCATATGAGCTGTCCCGCTGTCAGGAGCGGCAGCAGAAGCTATGGCAGCGAGGACTGGCATCAAGAGAATGGTGGGTACAGTGGGAAGGCCATTAATGTGTACTGTGTAGCACGTTGCAACCCAGGCCAGCCCGGGTATATAAGGGCTGTGGGATGTATCTATAAAAGGGTTGGATTCTGTTTCTTTCGGAGGGGGTTGGATCCTGAGATCAAGCCCCAAGAAAGCTAGCCAGTTCATACATTGCAAGGAGCTCGAGCAGGACAAGGGCTGTTACCTGATAAGGGGGCCTGAACCTAGGTAATCTCTTAGTGTCCGTTCTTGAGCCGAGAGCCGTCCGTGAGAGGAGAGGAGTGCCCCGATCGCACACACCCACACAATCGAACCACCAGATTAGGTCCTGGAGAACCTGTCCGCTGAAACATGTCGACAGATGGAAATAGGAATTCTACCTTGTAATCGACCATGACTCTATCTTGTAACCCTACCGTCCTCATTATATAAGGTTGGTAGGGGACCATGGTTCGGGATAGATTCACATCCTTGACATTGATCATCAGATCGCCATAATCACAAGAACACAGAACGAGGGTATTACCTCCACTGAGATGGCCTGAACCTGTCTAATCCTTTCTCCCGTGTTATCATCTAGCTCGAGATGTAGTGTACAACCACGTTTAATTCATTGCCGATGACACCTCTCGGTTTAGCAAACGTCGACAGGGGCTAGACTAGTCAGGCAGAGAGCATAAAAAAAGAAAGATTATTTGGAGGAATTAAAGATTAAAAAGTAAAAGGAGAAAAAGCATCAAAATATCTACATAAAGCAGTCAGACCTTTCATCCGGGTGTTTGTTTTTTCATTCGGATACTGTGTAAATCCTACTTTACATGTTACAAGGGGGCTCACGACCGATGTGAATTCTGCTCCTAGCACCGTCATGACAAATGCTTAAAGTTGTCATACCGCCATTCGCAAAACTCAGAAGTTCATGAATTTCTCTTTCATCAAGTGTCTTCTATGACTTCGTTCATGAGTAAAGAAGGGTCTGCGCCACGAGTGCTACCTAAGCCTTCGGCCATGACCCACCTTTCGCCCTGAGCGCCTACTACGGCTTGGCTACAAGGCTACGCCTTTGGTCACGTTCCACCCAGCGCCATGAGCGCCAGCTATGGCTTAGCTACAAGCCTACGCCCTTGGTACGATCTAAAAGGGCTGCCAGCTGTATACCGCGACAGACTGGTACATGTACCACTCGACCAAACCTAGCTTGGGATATGGTACGCCCCATGAGGGACCGACTGCCGTCACCATGTTAAACAAGACTTGGGTACCTATTAAACTAATTTGAAAACCAAATTCTTCTTATGGTATGCCCCATTATTGGGCCGATTGTTGGTTACCGCACAAGTCAGAATCAAGTATCATAAGTTGATTCTAGATTAGGGTTTCTAGGGTATTCTCTAAAGTGGGCTGCCAACAGGTACCACTTGGCTAAACACAATCTAGACAACGGTATGCCTCATGACGGGCCTACTGCTAGTATTCTAAAAATTGAACTGGGTACCACTCGGAAATTACGACGCTTGAAGCTCTATTGAGTTCTTCACAATCTCCTTGCATGCAATGGAGTACTGGTGTGAAAAAGAAATCAGTCTGGAAGCGATGTCAAGAACTGTAAGCACTCGGCGTGAAGCATGACTCGATTGGAGTGCGACCAGAAAGACAACAACTCGATTGTAAAGGACTCAGGGGATACTATGGAATACATAGATCTCGGGTATTCACATGGCAAGCTGCGAAGACCACCTGACAGGGGATGGGCTGAGCTGAGCCGGCTACATACGCACGGGTGCCACCCTGAATGTTACCTACCTTGTACAATGAGGAAAGGATAAAGATATAGTCTATCCCAAATAGGAAAGATATGATTGTAATCACAAATATCTAAGTGTCCAAGAAGAAAAGATAGAAATAGGAATGTTTTCTCGTAACCGATCAGGACTCTACCTTGTAACTATGCCCCCACTATATAAGGTGGGCAGGGGACCCTCATCCAGAGACAGAATACCAGATCATCATCATAATCCTAGAGCACATGACTCTATTACCTCCACCGCGATGGACTGAACCTTGTCTTGTGTTATTATCAAGTTTGGATACAGTGAAAAGCCCCATGTATATTATTGCCGACAAACACCTCCAGTTAAGAAAAAGTTGACACTAAGGTCAACGGCGTCAGGGAACACTCCCTCGTTGTCCGCGTAATGTAGCGCACGCGAAACGAAAGAACCACGATAGATAGCAGAAAATATTATATTTAATATGCAATAAATAAATTGCATAAACATTAGTGGAGGAATGTATGAATTTTAGGAATTATCAAAACTCGAATCACATCAAAATTTAGGAGGAATACAATTCCTAAAAATTCAAAGGAAATAAATAATGCACCGTGCATGCAACTTCCCGATGAGATTGGATAGAGTATGCGGATTATGTTATGGAGCGATTGACTTAGGTATAAATAGATCGTAGGAGTACATGGCAGCCCCCTCCCTTTAAATAGAGTTCGGGTCGGGGTTTCCAAAACCCACCTAAAAATCAGTCAGCTGATCCCGACCCAATTCGGTGCATTAGGTTACAAATTCAGACCCAAACCCGATCCGAAAACCAGAAAACACAAATCCGCACGACCGATTTTATAATTTTTTCAGGCCTAAACCCGACCCGACCCGACGGTCGGCCTTCAAATCGAGGCCCGACCCAAGCCGGTGTACTGGTCATCCTGGGTCTAGTCGGGTACGTCTGGCCGGGCTACCTATAAACAGGTGTAGTCATATCAAATCTGGTGGTTATGTGCATCACCGCAAGTTACGGAGGTGTTTTTATTTATTTTGCAATTCGCTTAATAAAAAAACTATTATTCGTTTAGTTGAAAACTATCAAACCAACAACAAAAAATTATCAAATCTAGTGGTTACATGCGTCCCCACAAGTCACAAAGACGATTTATTTATTTTTAAATTTGCTAAATAAAAAACTATAATGCATTTAGATTAAAACTATGAAACAAACAAACAAAACTACCAAAATCTGTAGTTGAATGCAGGTCACAACTCACGTGTGAATGCATTAGATAGTCATTAAAATATCTTTTCCAATCATCATTTCATCGTATTTTTTGAGCGGAACCTCGGATTGACAAACATTTTTTATTATTATGTTTCTTACATTTTACAAACAAAATAAGATGAAACTTGATATAAAAAATATTTTTCAATATAAAAAGTAATATCATTGGAAGTTTGCCGTAATGTATGTAAAAATAACTATAATCGATTATCTCGAGTCAAACTAAATTAGTAAGCTAGCAAAAATTAACTCAGGGTATGATATGTAGATATAATGTCAATTAAAGTTTATGATAATATATGTGAAAAACAACTATAATTCAACTATCTCGATCATAAATAAATATGTAAGTTACTATGACTTAAATAGATGACTATAGTTTTTTCATATACATTATCATAAAATTTATTGAAATTACAATTTTTAGATACTAAAACAATATTTTTTAATATCAAGTCTAGTCTTGTTTTGTTTATAAAAATGTAAGAAATGAAAAATAAAATGGTGAAAACCGTTCGTTAATCCGAGCTCCTATTCAAAAATATAAAAATAAATATAAAGGACTCGGGGATACTATGGAATACATAGATCTCGGTATTCACATGGCAAGTCGAAGACCACCGACAGGATGGGCTGAAATGAGCCGGTTACATACGCACGGTGCCACCACAATGTTACCTACCTTGTACAATGAGGAAAGGATAAAGATATAGTCTATCCCAAATAGGAAAGATATGATTGTAATCACAAATATCTAAGTGTCCAAGAAGAAAAGATAGAAATAGGAATGTTTTCTCGAACCGATCAGACTCTACCTTGTAACTATGCCCCACTATATAAGGTGGGCGGGGACCCTCATCCGAGACGTATACCAGATCATCATCATAATCCTAGAGCACATGACTCTATTACCTCCACCGCGATGGACTGAACCTTGTCTTGTGTTATTATCAAGTTTGGATACGGTGAAAAGCCCCATGTATATTATTGCCGACAAACACCTCCAAGTTAAGAAAAAGTTGACACTAAGGTCAACGGCGTCGAGAACACTCCTCGTTGTCCGCGTAATGTAGCGCACGCAAACGAAAGAACCACGATAGATAGCAGAAAATATTATATTTAATATGCAATAAATAAATTGCATAAACATTAGTGGAGGAATGTATGAATTTTAGGAATTATCAAAACTCGAATCACATCAAAATTTAGGAGGAATACAATTCCTAAAAATTCAAAGGAAATAAATAATGCACCGTGCATGCAACTTCCCGATGAGATTGGATAGAGTATGCGGATTATGTTATGGAGCGATTGACTTAGGTATAAATAGATCGTAGGAGTACATGGCAGCCCCCTCCCTTTAAATAGAGTTCGGGTCGGGGTTTCCAAAACCCACCTAAAAATCAGTCAGCTGATCCCGACCCAATTCGGTGCATTAGGTTACAAATTCAGACCCAAACCCGATCCGAAAACCAGAAAACACAAATCCGCACGACCGATTTTATAATTTTTTCAGGCCTAAACCCGACCCGACCCGACGGTCGGCCTTCAAATCGAGGCCCGACCCAAGCCGGTGTACTGGTCATCCTGGGTCTAGTCGGGTACGTCTGGCCGGGCTACCTATAAACAGGTGTAGTCATATCAAATCTGGTGGTTATGTGCATCACCGCAAGTTACGGAGGTGTTTTTATTTATTTTGCAATTCGCTTAATAAAAAAACTATTATTCGTTTAGTTGAAAACTATCAAACCAACAACAAAAAATTATCAAATCTAGTGGTTACATGCGTCCCCACAAGTCACAAAGACGATTTATTTATTTTTAAATTTGCTAAATAAAAAACTATAATGCATTTAGATTAAAACTATGAAACAAACAAACAAAACTACCAAAATCTGTAGTTGAATGCAGGTCACAACTCACGTGTGAATGCATTAGATAGTCATTAAAATATCTTTTCCAATCATCATTTCATCGTATTTTTTGAGCGGAACCTCGGATTGACAAACATTTTTTTATTATTATGTTTCTTACATTTTTACAAACAAAATAAGATGAAACTTGATATAAAAAATATTTTTCAATATAAAAAAGTAATATCATTGGAAGTTTGCCGTAATGTATGTAAAAATAACTATAATCTGATTATCTGAGTCAAACTAAATTAGTAAGCTAGCAAAAATTAACTCAGGGTATGATATGTAGATATAATGTCAATTAAAGTTTATGATAATATATGTGAAAAACAACTATAATTCAACTATCTCGATCATAAATAAATATGTAAGTTACTATGACTTAAATAGACAGACTATAGTTTTTTCATATACATTATCATAAAATTTATTGAAATTACAATTTTTTAGATACTAAAACAATATTTTTTAATATCAAGTCTAGTCTTGTTTTGTTTATAAAAATGTAAGAAATGAAAAATAAAATGGTGAAAACCGTTCGTTAATCCGAGCTCCTATTCAAAAAATATAAAAATAAATATTTAAATGGCTATTCAATGTGTTTACACATAAGTTACGAGCTGAATGCAACTCTTATTTGATTTTTTTGGTCACTGGTTTGATCGTTTCGATCTAGATGCTCCGTGTTTCTTTCATTTGACAATCCAGCACCACCGCACTGCTTTCATGGACAAAACGACGCTAAATGGCGCCACCGTACGTTTGTATGTGCGCTAAATAGCGACACGAAGAATGCAAACCGGGAAGACCTATTCCAAAAAAGTCGGTTTTGCTCACGGATTTTAATGTTAGCACGCGCGTGCATTCACATGGGGAGCCATTTAGTATATTTATAAGCGTGTAGTGTGCGTACAATTTCGTGAGCACCCGCCATGGCCACATCACCCAGAAATCGCCTGTCGTCCGATCCCGATTGATGTTTAGATCCGATCGTCCATTTTAAAGTTAACTAAAAAAGGATTTCTTGGATAGGCACCTTGGCGAGGTGGGGATTTTGCCCTGCTGGTCCGTGGTGCAATCGCTCACCTCGGAGACCCGCGTTTTAGACTGTCTCCGACAATCTTGCCTAAATCGTCCTCTACCCTAAAATAGGGGATGAAATCTTCTCCTATGTGCTTCAACAGCGTTCCTTATTACGTTCCGTAAAATAGAGAATTTATCTCCATTCCCTTATATTTAGAGATTCTTTCTCCTTCCCCTATATAATTCTCCATATAGGGAACGCTGTCGGAGATGGAAGAAATATATGGAGTGATTTTTTTTCTAAAGAGAGCATGTATATGAGGTTATAAGGGATTAGATTTAGGGATTCCTGTTGGAGAGAGCCTCGTGGCCTCCACCCATTTCCCCAAAACTCCAGATTTTTTTCATATGCCGTTCATTTCCTCTTCTCCACATGTTCCCGCATTTGATGGTGCTTTTTTAATCATTTCCTCTTCTGCTTTTTTTTTTAAAAAAAAGATTATTCGCTTTAGCTTGATACCGCATGTTCCCAGTTTGCTGGTGCTTTTTTTTTTTTTTTAAAAAAAATCGCTTTAGCTTGATTCCGCATGTTCCCAGTTTGATTCCCAGCTGCCTCCTAATTTTTCCACTTCTCTTATTTCCTCTTGCATTTTTTGGCCGTTAAAGAAATCCAAAGAACTTTAAGTCTACACAAACAGGTCCATTAAATGTTTTTTTTGTCTTTTTTGAAAAACTTTTGAAATTAGAGAAAATTTAAATTATGGTTTTTTTGCCCTCTTCTTTTTTCTCTACTATCTTATTTTTGTAGGACATTTAATTGTTTTCTTAAAAAAAGCAAAATAGAACCATGTCTGTACAAAGGAGGCCCATGAGTATTTCAATTTTTTTAAAAAAATTGAAATTATCAAAATTGTTAAATTTGAAAGCATTTTTGCCATCTTTTTTCTCTTCTATTTTAGATTTCCTTGGCCATTTTAAAATTCAAGAAAAAAGGTGGCAAACATGGAACCATAGTTTAGTGTTGAATTAAAAATATTATGCTATTGAAAATTAAAAATTTACTTTTTTTTTGTGTGCCACTTAAAGCTTTGAAAAGTGAAAATATGAGATTGTAAAACAGATTAAATGTTTTATATTTATAACTTTCTTTGTTTGATTGATGTACAATTAAAAAATAGAAATTGATGCACATCAAAAGAAAAAGAGCATCAAAAGCAGTATAAGCTAACGTACAACTATAACAAACAAAAGACGGGCGCGCCAAGTGCCGACCCGGCCCCCTGCTACAGAAGAGAGCGGCGACTTCCAGGTGATTCGCTCGCCCCTCCAAAATCCTGTTGGCTCCTTCGCCTCCGGCGGCCACTTTGTGACCGACGAGGTGGGGAGTTGGCTGGGGATTTGGGGGCATAGCCTAACTTTTGGTGGCTGTAGAGTTCCTCTTCTTCTTCTTTGTGGTCTGGCTTTTTGGGTCTGCGCCATGGCAGGAGAAGGTTTGGTGCTCAGCCTCAGTCTGTATAGTGTGAGTGGCCCGCCCAGATCTGGCCGTCTCCCTCGCCTCCGGCGGCCTCCGGGCCTGCTCCGAGGTGGGGGAGATGGGGATTGAGTCTGGGCATGTCTAGAGGTTTGTTTAGCAGTAGTTTCAGGTTTGCTAATAAGGAGCTTGGGGCGGTGGGGAGTTTGCGGTGGCGGGGAGGCCAAACTCCGGCGAGTATTCGTCGGCAGCGGCAGCTGCGTCGTCTTCAATTCCTGGCCGACGCGGTTCTTCAGACTCCCCGTCTTGCGGAGGAGAGCTTTATCGAGGAAGAGGTTAGTGGATGTGGGATGGAGACTCCTTCGGCAGTGCTGGTGGGGAAGGCGGTGGTTGTTGGCGGCGTTGTGCTTGTGCTGTCTCCTTACTTGGCCAAGGCGAGTTCGTGTGCTTTCTCGATTATTTGTGGTTTTGACCTGTTGATTCGCCTCCCCTGTTGGGCTTGGCAAGAGGAGTGGTGCAGGCTAGTGGTGCCGTCGACTCTGCTGTTCGTCGTCTCCAGCACTGGCGTGGTGAGAAGGGCAAGCTTCTACAGTTGCTTAGCGCTAGAGCCCCTGAAGGACTTGATTGTAATTTTCTTTTTTCACAAGGGCTGTTTGTATGTTGCTTGAAGCTTCAGGAATGAACTGGGCTCTTTCTCAAAAAAAAAAAAAAAAAAACTATAACAAACAAAGCATACACAGCTGACGCGTGAGTAGTAGTCTCTACAGCTAGCAACTGTCCAGTACTAGTACGAATATAAAATGCGTCTATTGGCACTGCATAATCTTCGTCATATATTAATCCATGTGCCACCATTTTCCTAGTCAAAAAGTCGTAGGCACCCCCGGTCGCGGTTGAGGTGTTACTTTTATACGACCAGAGGAATTGTCATAAGTGCTAAGGGTAGAATGGTCGTTTATACACTGAGCTGTCATTAAGGGTTGGTGTTTGTTAGCGAGAGGGGTTTTGTGGCTACCATCCCGAAACTACTAGCTCAGTGCTAATAGGTGGACGCCGAGATATATCTTCTTCATTCTTTGTTGTGTATATTAATTTCCTCTCATAAAAGGAACATCCATATTCGATCATTTGCAAAGCACAAACCAAAAGAAAGCAGCCCGGCCCATTCATCGCGATGTGCATCTATTCATTTTAAGTCCTAAACAATAACTTGCTAGGCAATCCAGTTGTTTGATATTACAGCTATGAATTTCTAGCTGATAATCGATGTCCAGACCAACATCTGTTGGAATTATTGGGCTTTGCCCATTTAATAGACAAATAATTCATACAAAATCTTAAATGCCCATGTACGATATATGAGTCATTTGATATTTCTTTAGTATCATATTGCTAATGTGACTAGTGGAGGACATGATTAAATACTATAGCTTACTACTTCCCACTAGAGAATGTGATCTGGAAGAGAGAAATAGAGAATCACACACGCACTCGCTCGCCTCGCCGGGCTTGGGGCGGGGTGGCGTGTCACGTGCGCACGGTACCTATATATGTGAATGGTTCGCTGGTTTCGGCCCTCGTGCTTGCTCAGGTGCGACCTCCTTTTACACTTTAATCTTTTGCCTCTCCGAGTTTTGTGGATCGGTTAGTTGTGAGAATGTGCACACCGATCGTGGCACGATCTCAATCGTGGCCCGTCGGCCCACCACTACAGGGGGACTAGCCTATAGCAACATACTCATATGTTGCTATTTGTACACATATGTGTTACTGGCATCAATAACATCACACAACGTAAGTGCTTGTAACATCCCAAATTTTAAAAACCAATTTGGCACGTTAATAATTTCCTAAATTTCATAATTTTAAAATCACAAATCATTTTAATTCCATCATGGCATATTCATCATAATCGCATGCATCTTTCTTGAGTAAACTTGTGCATTTATAATTTCCAAAGCGAAATATTTTGGCCAGTTATAGTATTTTGTATATTATATTTTCAAAGCCAATCTCAAATGGAGGTATTTGGAAGTGTATTAATAAATTGTTGTAGAGACAAAATTATATTTTCCCAAAGTAATTAATATGTTTAAAAAGGTTTTGGAAAATAAAAGTGCAATGAGAATCAGAAAAAAATAAAATACTTTATTTTCCTCGGCCCAAGTCTCGCCCGCCTCCTATTTTCTTCTCTTCTCCTTCTCCTCCAAATGAGCCGCCTGTTCCTTTTCCCTTCTCCTCTTTTCCTCGCTAGGCCGCGAAAGCCGCGCCAGGCCCAATTCGCCGCTACCGTCTCCCTTCGCCTCTGATCGCCGTGGAGCCACCGACAGGTGGGCCCTATTTGTCAGCGCCTCCTCTCTCCTCTCCCCTGTCTTCTTCTTCGCTGTTCTCCCCCGCGCCTCTGTCCGCCGCGTCGCCGAGTCGCCGGTCGCAAGCTCGTGCCGCCCCGAAGTCTCGCAGGCTCGAATCCCGGCGCTACCTCTTCCCGGTCGTCCCCTCCGTACCCTATCCTTGCTGCCCTCCCGTCTTGTCGCTGCCGATCCCGAGGCACACGTCGCGGACTTGACCACGGCGTGACGCTAAGGTCGCCGCCGCTCTGCCTCACGACTTCGCGTCCCTCTCGTCCTTTGCCACCGCCAACCACCGCATTGAAGCCCTTTCGCGCCGCTTATAAATATCGCCATGAGCTCCTCTTCCGCCGGAGCGAGCACGACGACCCACGGCCGTCTTGCTTCCGACTTTCCAAACACCGAGCACCCTTCTCTAGCATCGCAAAGCCTCCTTAGCATTTCCCTCGGTCAATTGAACATCCCGCCGCCGAACTCTCCGCCGGCGACACCGATCTCCTTCCGCCGCTTACCGCCACTCGATTCCCTCGGTAATCTTCGCCACGACCCAGAATCGCTTTCACTCTCTTTGAGCTTCCTCCTAGCCTTCGCCTCGCCGGGTAATCCGCCGTCGCCACGGCGCTGCCGCCGAGTCGCCATGGCTCTGCCGGTGGTCGACCAGGAGCCCACCTGTCACCAAAGAAACTTCATGAGCTGGGCACCGGCGCTATTGTGGTCTTGCAAGTCGAATGGGCCGCTTTTGGCCCATTTCGCTGACCCGGCCGAAAATCTCAATTAGATATCTTTTTAATTTGCATTAATTACTTTAAAGATTATATAAAAACCATTGCTCAGCAGAAAAATGACAAATAAATTTCTAAAATTCAGAAATATTCTTTATTAACTTTTGGACCTTGAAAATATATTCATGCATGCATAAAGAATTAAAATAATTGATTAAATAACCATCCCGAGGCGATTATTTCATGTGCATATAAAGTGGTCCTATTATTTATTTTAAATAAGGATAAAATAATTTCTAAGTCTTGGACCTAAGAAAACTCATGTAAATGCATGTCATCCATTTAGCATTTATTCTGGATAAATAAATATAGTGGGCATGTCATCATTTCATGCGCATAAATTATTCTTATGATTTTCCCAATTAAAAATGCATGAAAAGCAAGATTTCTGCATTGTTTCTAAAAGCAACAAATCATGAAATGTTTCTTATGTGTGTTGTATTGCCTTGCATGTGCGTGTGCGCGTTTAGAAGGTCAAGGTCCCGAAGACCCGATCGTCGACGTCCCCTTCGCTTTCCCCGGAACCGATCAAGGCAAGTCCCCCTTTGATCATATTGTGAAGCCATTTTCGGTTATTTAGAAAATGTTTGTTAGACTTGAAAATATGCATGCTAGTTTAAAAGGTAAATGACGTATTTGTTAGAATTAGTTATTATGCCAATTAGAAAGGTAAGAAATATGGTAGGTGAAACCTAAGGCTAAAATATGAATTGCTCCTACTTAAATTCCTTGTGGTGGTAGGATAAATGCTTAAAATCATTTATGCGGAATGATTCAATCATTTGTGTGAAATGAGATATTGTTGAGAAATGTTTGGGAAAGGATGATTTAAAGATAACGATCGGGGTGATGCTTGATAGGAAATGATTTTCCTCTTACCCCAAAATCTTTCCGACTAGGGAGATCTTATGTCAGTTGGTGCAGTATGGCACCAGGTTTTACTGGGCTAAAATACAAACTCTCCCCTAGTCTAAGGACTGCTCATCCTATAATTCCATGAACGGAGCCATTACAGTACGACCTCGAGCGCCGGAATGGGACGGACCCGATCATTGGCCCTCGTGGTTGATGGTCTTGTGGCGAAACATCGAATGGGTGCGTAGCCTCTCGAGGGTAAAGCGTACCCACTCTGCAGAGTTAAAACTGTCATGATAGCCGTGCTCGCGGTTATGAGCGTGCGATGGGACTAATTATATGGTAGATTCTTCATTTAAAAACCATTTTTGAAAAAGGGTTTTTGAGAAAGGATTTGAGTAAAGGATTTGAGAAAGGTTTTTAAGAAGGATTTCATGTGAGCTGGCAGCCACCGGTGATATTCCGAAATGGGCGACGGCCTATCGGAAAGTGTCACGCGGAAAACCGGAACCATCAAATTTGAGAAGAGAAGAGAAAAGAAAAGAAGAAAGAATTTTGAGCTAGCAGCCACCGGCGATATTCCGAATTGGGTAACGGCCTATCGGAAAGTGTCGCGAGGTAACCGGACCTAGCAAGTTTTGAGAAGAAAGGAAGAAAAGAATTTCGTTCTCGCTATGGCACTGAGGCCAAGTGGCGAGAACCGTTTGCGAAGAGCCCAAAGAAAATATTGAGATTTAAAGTTTCAAAACTGCTTTGTCAAAACTAGGTTAAATAAATGCATTTCCGCAAATAACCTAAGCTCCCCTTGTACTGAACCCACACTTGCATAATTTCGGACTTGCGGAGTACAATTGTACTCACCCTCCTTTTCTCCCCCTCTTTTTAAAATTTCAACAGCTGGACCATCTGAGTATGGCCCGCCTTCCGAGGAGGAGGATCCAGACTACGTCGAGGAGGCATTGTCTGATGAAGATTATGAAGGCTAGGGTTGCGCGTTCCTACAGCCCTCGTGCCTGTGGGATAGAGAAGTATTTAGATATTGTATTAGGCTTGTATCTCCGTGTACTCATGCGCGCCCGCGAGCCGTTGTATGTGTTTGTACTGGACTATGTTCCGTTTGTAATAATAATATCGTTGGCACTGTTCCGTTTCTGTATATCTGTGTGTACTAGCCATGATCCTTGGGACTAGTACGGGTTACGCAGGTGGAATCCGATATTGTAAATCGGGTGCCGACAGTGCTGTTATAGATGGTGTTGCTAACTGTATGCTGCATCACAAACTATATAAGGTGCAATATGTTTGTATATGTGTTGCTAGCTAGCAACATACATTTGGCATCATATGTAAGCATTAAGTTGGCAATATCTGATAGCATCATTTAAACGGTCTATTGCAACATCGTTAAATACGTGTGTATATAATTATATTGTTTTTGGTAGATAATATAGTTGTCACGGAGAATTTACTAAAAGTGATCTTCAACAGCTCTAGATATGTGCAATAATCAAAAAATGAATTTTGTTCGTTTAAATAGAACAATGTAATGTACATCACTTCACATAGAAATGAAAAACAACTCCTTTATTTGTCAATACAGATAGAAACTAACAAGTAATAGACTTCAAAATGTGTTACATACATATAAAATTAAACCGTTTAAATTGGAATAAACACACATAAAACTAAACCGGCTACTAGAATCAAGGAAGACAAGTGTTGATGTTGCTTCTACTAAGGTTTTTTTTGCTTGTTCATACCTTCCGATGAAGTAAAAAATCCAAATGCATTATTCAACCATTGATCTTTTTAATCTACAAAAAAAACACATGGATATAAATATTAAGATAATATGTAAGATAGTAAATCAAATTAAGATAGAATTAACATACACAAATTGAAGGCCAGGCAATAGTTTTTCCTTTGACTTCTCCAATTGTCTTGCCATTCTGTAATGGCCTCACTAGTATCTCACGCTCTGCAATAGGATGATTTACACGCACTTTCCAGTATTGTTTGCCTAGCTTGATGCCACCAACTTCATCATTTGGACTACTACTTAAGAAAGTAGCATATGCGACTATTGCTTTATTTGGATATCTGGTAGTCATGAGGAGTACGGTGGTTCCAACCTGTATTTAAATGTACCAATTATTTAAAAAAGATCGTGAATTATATGTAACATAATTTATTGGAACTATTATTGGTACCTTCATTGCCGAAGGGTTGGTCTCTTTTTCATGCTCATGTCTCTTTCTTAAAGTGTCTTCCTTCTTCTTGAGCTTCTTCTTACACTGCGGTAAGAGAAAATAAATAGTATTTAATCTAACTCTGATTAAGAATATTTGATATTCGAGCTAAAACAACTAAGCCTACCACAATTGTTAAAGGAAGAGGAAGGGTGTTCTTTAGATGGTATTGTGTAAATTTTGTAATTTATAGAAGTTGTCAGCTTCTTTATCTACCCCTATTTTTGAACAATCCGAGACATCAGCTTCATTCATTGAACACCCATTGTCTACATGTCCATATGCATCTCGAACTAGTTGCTGCATATCAGTCTCTGATGTATCATGCTGAGATTGTGATTCTTGATTAGCATGGATATATTCTATGGTTTCACCGTGACATCCCCAAATAGTGTATCCCTCTAGGATTCCATTACAAACCAAGTCACCGTATACTTCATCTCGATTCTTTAACCGTCTGTTCACACATTTCACACATGGACACCATATTTTCGCATCAGGGCTTTTATCCTTATATGCAAACTCAAGAAAACCATCCACCCCTTTCAAATAATTTGAAATCGGTGTAAGGGAGCTGAGTAATCTCTTTGTAGCTTTTAAATCCATCGGATATCTATGTTCAAAATATAAAATAATAGATGTACGAGATAAGATTCTCAGAACACGAAGCCATCATATAAATAAAAGGCAAAAACTCACCTCAATATGGGGCCTTTGGCGAAGGTATCGACAACTAAGCTTGTTTATCTAGCTTCAGCGAAAACAAAAACTTGAAATCTGAATGACAACCCTTACGATGAAAAATAGAATGTATTATACTTTTATATAATAACTCAATAATTTGACTTTTTAAATACCTCAATAATTTAATTTTATACATCAGGGAAACACATATATTCACTCATAAATCATAGCATATATGTATCTAAATTTTATATAAGGAAACTTGGCTTTCCATGTATGAGCTGAATGACTAGAAAGATTCCAAGCAGCAAGAATAATATAATCATATACAAAACCACATAAATCATACTATGTGTTCTTTTTAAATTATTTTTACTTGATGAAAAACTAAATTTGGAGATACGCTCGAATTGGCTGGATTGAAGACTCGGATCCATTTTTACATGATGAAAAAACTGAATTCTGAAATATTCTTGATGAAAACTTGAGTGTGCAGCCTTACCGGCGACGATGCAATGGGTCAGCAGCGACTATGCACATCAGATCACCGGCGACCGCGACCGCGATGGCTGTGGCAGAACCGCGCGACCGCGACGTCGACGGCGTCAGCGATATATCACCGGCGACCGCGACCGCGACGGAGGCGGAAGATCACCGTCGACCGCGACGACGGCTGCAGATCACCGGCGACTGTGTGCATGTAGCCAGCAGGTTGATATCATCATGGTGGCCTGATATTGCGAGATAGAGATGAGGACAAGATGAATAGGGGGGCTCGATGGATTGGAATCGGATAGAAATTCGTTTCCTGCTCTCCGCGCGAACAGCATGGTTCGTTGCCCAACTTTGTTAAGACGTTGGGCTATATGCACAGGGGAGGATGCGCATCACTGACATAAAAAGGTGAATGCCCTCAGGATCATGTACAGGAGAAACCGTTTCTGTTTGTATAACACGGCTATTGGTAGAGCATGCACGGGAGAAACCATCGATTTTAGGATCAAATCTCAAGTCCCCGTTGTATTTCTTTTTTTTTTTTTTTTTTTGCTGTATAGTACCAACAATAATACGTGCATGCACATTGCCTATATATTGAAGGGGAATTTTAAAACAAATTATACAAAATTTTCTAATTTTGTATTTTAGTTTTGAATAAGAAACTTTCAATAATATGCCATAATATTTCACTAGCACCACTAAAAATAAATAGTTTTCTTGTACCAAAAGGAAAAATTTAAAACAAATTATATAAAACTTCCTAATTTTGTTTTTTTAGTCTCGAATTAAAAATTTTCAATGATGCCATAATATTTCACTAGCACCACTAAAAATACATAGTTTTTTTTGTACAAGTATGAAAAAAAATCTTCCCTCGTATAATTGTTACTTTTCTCGAATTGCATTATGACCTAGTTTATATATATTATTGACTAAATATAGTAGTTTTCCTATGTTAAATACGACATACATAGATATCTAATGCATAGCAGCAAGTTTATTAAGTGATGCTAGGTTGTGTAACAAAAAATATTTTTTAAAGTAAATTCAATGATTCAATACATGTGTACGTGTCAACAACACATACTATGCAAAACTGTTTCTTAGCATCATAACTTATGTGATGCTAGTGTGTGTTGGAGTACACATGCACTATGAGTTTTCTGCATCACAAGTCATATATGATGCTAACTATGTGTTTGAATAGGCTAGTTATGTTGTAGTGCACGCGTTTCTCCTTATATAAACCGTCGTCGCCACCAGGAGTTGAATATAACATACAAACCATAGATTTTGCCACTTCCATCTACTGTGCCGTTGCAACCAGGCTTCTCCGTCCCGTGCGTCGGCTTGCACTGTTGAACGGGAGAGTAGGTCTCTGGAACCACACCGTCCTAGCGCTCTTGTATCGGGAGAGGGCGAATAAGGATTTTGGGAAGCTCATTTGCGCGACTACTCGCCTTCTCCGCGCGCTTCTCCGACCTGATCCACAATGATGACTTTATCGGCGCGTGTCACCGACGACAACAACACCAACCCGATCGTCGTCGACAACACCGGCAATGATAACATCAACGTCGACCATAGCGCCACGTGCGTCCAGTCCAGCGGCTAGGATACACCGTACATATGCCTCGTCGTTGTACTTTTCGTGCATGTGCATCTAAGATACGCTCTTATTTGCAATTGTTTATTTATCAGATTTGTTCATGTTTTATCTGTGTATTAATATATAGCTGAAAGTGATAGTATTTACATCAATCCAAAAACCTTATATTAGGCACTTTGGTATGTCGATGGTTGTTTTTGCCGGTGCACTAAAATCGGAGAAATTCACCGGCGTGTACTTCAAGAGATGGCAAGTGAAAGTCACTCTATGGCTGACGGCTAGGAACGTCTACTATATTGCGGCTGGCAAACCTGTTCGAAAAACCCTAACCTCTGACGAGGAAAGGGCTTTGTACGAGGCCACCAAGATATTTCTAGGGGTTGTTCTTATTGTTCTTGCCGATCGTCTTTGTGATGTGTTTATACACATAAAAGACGCGAAAGAGCTGTGTGATGCATGGAATGCTAAATTCGGTGCAATCGACGCTGGAGGTGAACTGTACGTCATGAAGCAGTACCACGACTACAAGATGGTTGATAACCGATCTGTGGTTGAGCAGGCTCATGAAATACAGTGCATCGTGAATGAACTCAAACTTCTCAAGCGTGCATGGCCTGATAGGTTTATGGCTGGGGACATTATTGCCAAGTTATATCCTTCGTGGAGAAACTTTGGCCTTGTCCTTTTCAGTGTAAAGTTGAGTTGAGTTTTACTGTAACAAAATTTGTTGTTTTTTATATGGCCTATCTGTTGTAATAATTTGTAACGATTTTTTGAAGACTTTTAGTGTTTATATCAAAGATTTTAAAACTATTTTTAAATTATTTTTTCAGCCTCTTTAGACCTCTTTTGGAGTACTCTCGACTCTTGCTATAGTAAAACTCAACTTTACTCAACACCGAAAAGAACAAGGCCTTTGCCATATCTCTGAAACACAAGAGACAACAGATCAGTGTTGAAATCTGGTCGCTTCTCTTGATGTTAAGAAGAAAGCTCGGGCTAAGGATGCACCTGGAAAAGGAGGTGAGTGTTGACGATCAATTTATATAACTAGTCATACACTTCCGACCGTCAACATAGCTCTCAAATGAAGAAACATGAACTAAAAATGTGCAATTTAACCAAGGTTTTAAATAGCGGGCTATGACATTTAGCGGTGACTTCATCTAAAAGCTATAGAAAGCTATAGCGGGCTATAGCGAAAGCTATTTCATTTAGCGGTTTTGGAAAAAACATGAAAAATTTCAATTATATGCATAGAAACATTGAAGTAAGAAAAAATTATGACCACAAACACTCAAATATATGTCTAGGGATACATGAGAACATGTATCTCGGTCCATTACTTCACAGTCATTCGATCAATTAACATATCCATGGCTATAATCAACATTCATATTCATTCAACATCCAACAATTAACAACTCAACAATTATTCAATTGTTTGTTACAACATTCACTGAAGTAAAGAAAACAACAAAGAGGCATAGATTCTAGTTATCTAGAGTGAGTAATGAATATATGCCTCGATCAGGATTAGCGGTGCTAAATAAATTTCGCGGCTAAACCAAATAGCGGTATTTAGCGGAGCTAAAGCGTCATTAGCTGCAATAGCGGAAAAATTAGCAATAGCGTAGCGGCAGGCTTTCTAAAAGGCTATAGCGAAGCTATAGCGGAGCTATAGCGGGCTATTTAAAACCATGAATTTAACAAAGTTACACAAGTTTTGATAAGTTTGTGTCTCCAGAGACCTACTGAGCGAAATTGGACCCAAACCGGAGAAAAGCCCAGGTCGGCCAACCAACACCTGGTCCACGTCAGGACTGATCTTTCTCCAGGGATCCTAGAAGCACAAAAGGAAGCTATCCCCATTGTCCATGCACATCGGTTTGATCGAATGGATGTATGTCCTTCACATTTGGATCCCTTGACCCTTAAGAAAGTCAGTTTTACCAGCATCAACTACCAAAACAGCCTCAAGGAGATGATCTACACTGTTAAAGAGGGATCACATGCAAAACCAAGGGCTAGGATTGACCGAAGCCCAGTCAGCTGACCGACTTGGGCCGACCGACCCCCTTTGGATCCCCTTTAATTCTCCTTCGGCTGGGAAGAAGAAGGAACCTGTCCCTACATGTGGCAACCCTTCACTCGCTGCGGTTGGCTATAAAAGGAGCCCCACTCATTAACAAGGCATAGAGAAGTGCTGGAAGAACAGAAAGCCGGCGTATCAGCAACCCTCCACTAGAGCTCCGGAGATGAAATCGGGTGTGAGTTATGCTTCGTCTTCTATCGATAACACTTAATCCTGTCTTCTATTTATAAAGCAAGTTTATTTCTTATACATTGTCTCTCTGTTGGTATTAGGCTCGTGCTAGATCTTGAGTTCTAAATCTCCGTGCTTAGGTGTCACAAGGATATTAGTGCCAGGTTTAGTGGGAGTGTGTATCGAGTGACGTCCTTGATACGTAGTACTGCTAGCTATAGATGTGGTGTCTAGACTAGTTAGTACCCGCTAGACACCTGTTTCAATGGCTGAGTGGTAGCTAGTAGGTGGGGACAACCCTGCTATCCACGTGACAGTTTGTGGAATCCACCCCATTAGTCTCAGTCTAGTCGAGCCCAATCGGGGGTGATTATAATCATTCGGTGTTCTTAACTGATAGCGGGTGGCAGTGAATCGGCCGAGCTCCAAAACAGAGTAGCAGTTGTGTGTGTATTAACCTTGTACTCTTGACTAGTCTATACCTTTAGTAGAACCTCTTGACCCGAAATATCTTACCCCACTTTCATCATTCCATATCCATCCGACCAAGTCAAGATTAGAAACTAGACTCTTCTCGTTCTTCGTGGAAAATCGATACCTTTGGAATACTCCGGAGTGAAAGCTACTACGATATTTGTGCGCTTGCCGATTAATTCTAATAGGCATAAGAATCGCCAACAACGAGGGAACTTTTAGCTCAATGTTGTCCAATAGCACGATAAAAACAAAGGAAAAAAGCCAAACAAACCACTGATTTCAAGAAGAAAAAGTTGAACAAGAATGAGATTCCTTGCTGGATTTGTGAGGAGGTTGGACACTGGGCTAAAAGTGTCCAACACACAAAGACAAAAGGGGTAATAAGGGGCAGAACTCAAAGTTTGTCAATCCGACCATTGGTAATAATGAAGGAGTCAGCGGGTATGGTAATTTAGCTACTGTTCTTTCTGTGAGTCAATCTAACAGTTGGTGGATTGATGTTGGTGCTAATGTTCATGTTTGCTGATATCTCATTGTTCTCTTCTTATCAGGTCGCAAGAGGTTTCACCATACTAATGGCGAACGGATCCAATGCTTCTGTTCATGGTGTTGGCACAGTGGATCTGAAGTTTACTTCGAGAAAGGTCGTGAAATTGAAGATTGTGCAGCATGCCCCTTCTATCAACAAGAACCTCGTCAACGGATCCCTTTTCTGTATAGATGGGTACAAAATTGTTTTTGAGTCTAATAAGGCAATCATGTCTAAACTTGTACTATTTATTGGTAAAGGCTATGAGTGCGGAGGCTTGTTCTTCTCTTCCCTTTCTTATCACTGCAATAAGTTTGTGAACCTTATTTGTGACAATGTTAATGATAGTGAGGCTGATGTTTGGCACTCATGATTATGTCATATAAATTTTGGCTGCATGTCTCGGCTAGCCAGCATGAATTTAATTCCTAAATTTCCTATTGTTAAAGGCTCTATGTGCCAAATCTGTGTGCAATCAAAGCAACCTCGTTAGCCTTATAAAGCTGCTGAGCAGAGGGACTTGGCACTTCTGCAGCTCATTCATTCTGATTTTTGTGAGATGAATGGTGTGTTAACGAAATGTCGAAAGATATATTTCATGACTCTGATTGATGATGCTTTTAGGTAATTCTATGTGTATCTATTGAAAACTAAAGATGAAACTTTAGACTTCTTTAAAATATATAAGGCCGAGGCTGAAAATCAATTGGATAGGAAAATCAAGAGACTTAGGTCAGATCATGGTGACGATTATTTCTCTAGTGAGTTCGATTTATTTTGTGCGGAATATGGCATTATTCATGAGAGAAAGCCTCCCTGTCCTCCCCAATCTAATGGGGTTGCCAAAAGGAAAAACCGCACTCTAATTGATTTGATCAATGCAATGTTAGACACTGCGGGACTACCTAAGGCATGCTGGTGGGAGGCTTTGCTGATCTCGTGTCACATCCTGAATAAGTTTACATCCAAGAATAAGGAGAAAACTCCATATGATCAATGCAAAGGGATAAAGTCATCACTTTCATACTTGCGCACGTGGAGGTGCTTGGCGAAAGTCAGTGTACCTATAAGCAAAAAGTGCAAGCTTGGATCTAAGACTGTGGATTGTGTCCTCCTAGGATATGCTCCTCGTAGCGTTGGTTATAGATTTTTAATTGTTAAATCTGAGTTGCCTAACATGTCTGTTGGCACAATCATGTTAGAGATGCTACTTTCTTTGAGAGCATTTATCCCATGAAGGATTTGCATAGCAGTTATAGTGAAAATTCTAAGATAACTCGTGAACCAATTGCACAAACTGAGTATATGGATGAGGAGGATGACAGTGAAGCTCCTAGGAGAAGCAATAGACAAAGGACATTAAAGCCTTTTGGTGATGATTTCATTATGTACCTTGTGGATGATGCACCCATTTCTATTTCAGAAGCTTTTGCGTCTCCGAATGCAGACTACTGGAAAGAAGCAGTCTGTAGCGAAATGGATTTGATCCTGGCTAATGGTACTTGGGAACTTACAGAGAGACCCTATGGGTGCAAACCCGTGGGGTGTAAGTGGGTGTTTTAAAAAAAACTTAGGCATGATGGTACTATTGAAAAGTACAAGGCTAGACTTGTTATAAAGGGTTACACACAAAAAGAAGGAGAGGATTATTTTGATACTTATTCACCTGTTGCTAGGCTCGTTACTAACTGGGTATTACTATCATTGGCTGCCTCTCATGGTCTTCTTGTCCATCAAATGAATGTGAAGACAGATTTCCTTAATAGAGAGTTGGATGAGGAAATCTACGTGGATCAATCAAATGGATTTGTGATTCCTGGACAAGAGAGAAGGTGTGTAAGTTATTGAAATCACTCTATGGCCTTAAACAAGCACCAAAGCATTGGCACGATAACAAAGCTGACATGTGTGTGTACTACCGCTATGGTGTGGGTGAGGGAGTTGTTATATGTCTATATGTGTACGACATATTGATTTTTGGGACTAGCATTGACTTGATTAATGAGGTAAAAATTTCGATATGAAAGATCTTAAAGAGGCTGATGTAATTTTGAACATCAAGCTATTAAAAAATGAGGATGGGATCACTCTTTCATAGTCCCATTATGTGGATAAGGTCTTAAATCGGTTTGGTTTTTCAGATTGTAAAATTTCTCCGACACCTTATGATTCTAGCATTATGCTTTGAAAGAACAAGAGAATTGCTATAGATCAACTGAGATATTCTCAATTCATAGGATCACTCATGTTCCTAGCTATCGCTACAAGGCCAGACATCTCATTTGTCGTTAGCAAATTGAGCCGGTTTACCTCTAATCCGGGAGATGATCATTGGTAAGCACTTGAAAGAGTTATGCGATATTTGAAAGGTATTACAAAATTTGGATCGCACTATAATGGGTACTCAACAACGCTGGAGGGGTATACTGGTTCAAATTCGATATCCGATGCTGAGGATATCAAAGCCACTAGTGGATATGTACTCACTCTTGTTGGCGGCGCAGTCTAATGGAGGTATTACAAACAGACTATCTTAACGTGCTCAACGATGGAAGCAGAATTGACTGCTTTGTACATGGACACTGTTGAGGCAGAGTGGTCGTGTCAACTCTTGATGGATCTTCCAATGGTTGAAAAGCCGATTCAGGTCATGCTCATGAACTGTGATAACCAAACAGTTATTGTTAGAGTGAACAGTTCAGAAAGTTAAGAAACTCCGAAGTGATAGTGTTGGATTATATCCCAATGGCTAAAAATCTGGCAGACCCATTTAGATAGGGTTTATCACAGAATGTGATAGATAGTGCATCGAAGAAACTGGGTATGAGACTGACGTGAGTTATACCATGGCGGTAACCCAGCCTAAGCCAACGGAGATCCCGTGAATTAGATCTTGGGAAAAACAAGCTATTGGTTAACTAGAGGAGATTATAACTATCCTAACTCATTCAATGTGAAGATGCAATACTCTCGAATTTGTATGAAAGGTTGGCTTTTGCCTTAATGTGTTTTGTTGGCTTTTATTAGCGAAGATGTCATCCTATAGAGCATCTTGAAAGAGCACACCTATATAAGCCCAATGTTCGAAGTCGCAGTCTATGAGACTTGGGTAATCTCTAGTAAGCTAATGAAGAGACCATGAAGTACAACTTATATGCTCCACCAGAGGGGTAGCTTATTGGCGGCCTAGTATCAGTCAAGTGTTTAGGTGAAACTTGTTTCCACAAAACTTGCAATTCAAGGCTTAAGTTGTAAATGAGTGTAGCTTGGAGTTCTAGCTGAATGTTCAACCCTAACAGGTCTCCACCGAAACGCTGTTATATTAACAGCTTTGGGGAAAGGCAAATTGTCAGTGGGATTTTAAAATCTGGTGGGGGATTTTTTGGAATTATTGGGCTTTGGCCCATTTAATAGACAAATAATTTTTGGAAAATCTCAAAGGCCCATGTAGGGTATGAGGCACGTGATATTTCTTTAGTACGATATTACTAGTGGGAGAAGTGGAGGACATGCTTAAATATAAGAGCTTGCTCCTACCCACTAGGGAGTGTGAAAGGAGAGAAATAGAGAACCACACGTGCACGCTTACTCGCCTCGCCTTGTCGGGCTCGAGCTTGGGCTGGAGCGGGGCGGGGCGCACGACACCTACGTGAATGGTCCGCTGAAACCAAGCCCTCGTTCTTGTGCAGGTGCGACCTCATTTTGCAGTTTAATCTTTTGCCTCTCTGGGTTTTGCGGATCAGTTTTGAGTTGTGAGAACGTGCGCACCGATCGTGGCACGATTTCAATCATGGCCCGTCGGCCCACGTGTTCCTCCCTATATAAACCGTTGTCGCCGCCAGGAGTTGGATACGAGATACAAACCCTAGGGTTTCCCACTCCCATGTGCTACGCCGTCGCGACCAGGATTCTCCATCCCGTGCGCCGGCGTGCTCCGTCGAACGGGAGAGCAGGTCTCTGAAACTGCCTCATCCGCACTCCTGCACCGAGAGAGCGCGAATAAGGTTTTTGGGAAGCGCATCTACCTGATCCGCGACAATGACTTCACTGGTGCATGTCACCGACGACAACAGCACCAACCCAATCGACGTTGACATCACCGGCAGCGACATCGTCAACATTAACCCTAGCGCCACGCGCGTCCTGTTCAGCGGCCAGGATACACCATACATATGCCTCGTAACTGTACTTGCGACCATATCAAAGGGATGTATGTGCACTTTTCGGGCATGTGCATCTACGATACACTCTTGTTTGCAATTGTCTGTTTATCGGAACTGTTTCATGTTTTATATCTGTATTGATATATATATAACTCCATCCGGCACCATAAATTTCTCTGAAGTCATACAAAAAAACTGTATCACTCTGTAACTGAGATGCAAACATGACAAATGTGAAAAAGGGAGATTACCCGTGATCCCACGGCATCCCAAATTTGTCACAATCCGCTGCGGTAATAATTTTTCATTAGGGAACCTCAGGACCTAAGAGAAAAGATAAATATTTACAAAAGATTAGTGATTGAAGCAAGAATTTTCGAACTTCAATAATTTTGAAAATTTCCAGCCATCCAAACTACTATAGATGTGAAGCATGATAGATTTTTCAATAAGTGCCAGAGATCGGAGAATGAAAGGGTGGCTCTTTCCAGCAACGTAACTTTCATCTGGAGTGATGTATTTAGTTAACCATGGAAGGCGAAATATGTGGGGCAAACCCGTGAAAACCATATATAAAAGTTTTGTAAATTCGTGAAACAATTACTGGAGATAGGTATGTGCACGACCTACATCACCACTAAATCTCAAGTCTAAACTCTGAGTTTATAGGTATGTGCACGACCTACATCACCACCAAATCTCAAGTCTAAACTCCCTATCTCCAGTAATTTTTTCACGAATTTACAAAACTTTTATATATGGTTTTCACGGGGTTTGCACGAAAACAGTGTTTTGCACCATATATTTCTCCACCATGGAAAGGACCACCAAGTGCTACACAAAATAACAGAGCAGGGAAAGTATTCAAAGTAGTGAAAATGAACGTGCAATTTGCATGCACATCTCTCAGGCCAATTAGGCACCCTCTTTACGGGCCAATTAGGCACCCTCTTTACAGGAGCTAGAGTACCATATCTTTGCTTTATTCTCTCTGTTCTGCTCGTCACATATCTAGTTTTTTAGTTTGCTAACCACCAGTTGCCGAGGTCCCAAGATACCATTGAACGTGAGCCTTTAGACTAAAAGCGATTATGGATATATTTCTTTACGAAGAAATAAAAATATAATCCTGAACCACAAAATAGAGGAGAAAAAACAACCAGGAATTTATATCTCCTCACCGGTCGACACAACTAAAGAAGGTCATCTCTGATCAGCTGAAAATAACGTGGTAAAGAATAAACAGGAGCAGGTAGGTCGTGCAGGTCGTATGCGATTTGCAGTAAAAACAGTAATTAATTCAAGAGAAGCATGCACAGTTGACTAAAGATACACTGGTTAAACTTGTATCGTACGGTCAAATAGGTCCCAAATCGCTGAATTCCAAGATTTATATGCACAAACTTGCATAAATGGCTCAGATCGGATCCAAACTGACCTGTTGTGGCAAATTTGCTCACGTGGAGGGGCATGTCACTTTTCCACATGGCGGACTTTTGCAAATAGCCCCCTGCAATCCTCCATATTGCGTCCATTTCTTATAATAGCACAACAACAGAAAATTCATCTTTGGCGCCATTTGCAGCGGAGTTGACATTTGCAGTATGACCCTTATGGATTTTAAACATGTCTTTGCAATAAAGCCCAATATTTCAAACAAATTGCATTGAGGAACATAAAAACCATAAAAGAAACATGTAGAGTGCACCCATTCATTAACCTGCCGGCATATTTGACATGTTGATTGATGTCAGCATACCACCTTTAGCAAGCATTTCACACATGTTGTTTGCACCCATTCACACACTTACAACCATATCAGGCCTCCTGTTTAATGATTACAAAAGTGCTACAAAAGAGTTGTTCAACCAGTTTGTCAGCATACCGTATATAAAATATGAAGGTACAGACATAGCAGTTCTCTTACTTCTTAGCCTTCTTACATGCAGAGCCAGGGGGATAGATCCGGGTGCACGCGATTCTAGCTCGCGGAGACGTCCACAAATGCAAAGAATCGGTGCAGACTCATTACCCTTATCGAAAGAGATAGATCGACCTGACGTCGAGAAAGATCACCTAGAAGGTGGCACCCACACAGGAGGTGGCGGACCCAACGACCGCGCGCGCACATTCCGGCGTTGGGAGATCGGAAGGCTCTGACCCCATCGTGTTGGGAAATCACGAGGAGTTAGAGGATTTGAATGAGGAAATTTCCACGAACTATACTAGTTTAGGAGAGTTATATAAACGAAAGTCTACTGTTGTCGACACATATTTTGCCTCAAAAATTGCAAAATCCTCGGAATTAGACTTAGAACCTAAGATCATGGCAGAGTGCCAGAAGCGCTCGGACTGGGCTCAATGAAAAGAAGCAATTGAGGCCAAACTGCGCTCCCTAAATAAGAGAAAAGTGTTTGGCCCTGTAGAGCCAACTCCTCCCAAGATACTTCAAGTAGGAGCTAAATGGGTGTTCATCCGGAAGCGGGATGAAAATAATCAGGTGGTGAGATATAAAGCGAGGCTTGTGGCACAAGGGTTCACGCAAAGACCCGGTATTGATTATGATGAGACCTACTCTCCGGTCATCAGTGGAATTACCTTTCGGTATTTAATATCCCTGGCAGCAACCATGAATTTAAAAATGCAGTGAATGGATGTGGTGACCACATATTTGTATGGGTCATTAGCTTCGGAGATGTATATGAGAGTCCTAGAAGGAATAAGAATCCTGAGTCAAGAAGATAGAAATTTGTATAGCGTCAAGTTGAGAAAATCGCTATATGGGCTAAAGAAATCCCTGAATGGAATTTGTATTATTTCTGTCTATGTTGATGATCTGAATATCATTGGGACAACAGAGGACATCGGTGAAGCTAGTGCTCACCTAGTGATGGAGTTTGAAATGAAAGATTTTGGTAAAACCAAATTTTGCTTAGGCCTGCAACTTGAGCATGTGTTAGGAGGGATTTTTGTGCATCAAACTGCCTATACCTAGAAGGTACTAGAGAAATTTCATATGAGTAAAGCACATCCCTTGAAAAACCACATGGTGTTCAGGTCCCTTGAAGTGGACAAAGATCATTTTAGACCTAAGGCAGAGAATGAGGAATTATTGGGACCAGAAGTTCACCATAGTGCCATTGGTGCACTAATGTATCTAGCCAATTGTACTAGGCCTGATATCATTTTTGCGGTAAATTTGTTGGCTAGATATAGCGCGGCTCCAACCAGAAGATATTGAGTCAGTGTTAAAGCTGTCTTTAGGTACCTGCAAGGTATGCAGGATTTTGGGTTGTTTTATGGGAGGAATGATCCTAATACCATGGTGTGCTACATAGATGCGGGATACATGTCTGACCCGCATACGGCTAAGCCTTAGACTGGATTTGTTTACTTGTATGGTGGTACCGCGATTTCATGGAAATCATGTAAACAAACACTTATGGCTACGTCCACCAACCACTCTGAGATAATAGAATTGTATGAAGCTGCACGTGAGTGTGTATGGCTGAGAAGAATGGTAAATCACATCCAGAGGTCAAGTGGCATTGATATCATTGATACCCCACTATTATTTATGAAGATAATGCTGCATGCGTATTACAAATAAAAACGGGCCATATTAAGAGTAATATCACGAAGCATATTGCTCCTAAATTGTTCTATCCTCTTGAGCTACAACAGAGTGGTGAAGTTGATATAGTTCAAGTGAAGTCGTGCGATAATCTGCCAGATGTATTCACTAAGGCGTTGCCTACCTCGACATTCCATAAATGTGTACATGGGATAGGAATGAGGCGATTTCACGAGTTGCAAAGTATAGGGGGGAGAATCCCGGAACAAGAGCCTGTAATGATTCAGAAGATATAGTATTGCACTCTTTTTCACTTACATGATTTTTCCTGAATTTTCTCATAATAAGGTTTTTAATGAGGCAATATCGCAGTGAGGCATGCGTGTGCGATATACTCTTTTCTCCAATCCTTTTTCCCCATTGGGTTTTTAGATGGAGTTTTTCATGAGGCATTGACATATCGCGGTTTATCCCAAGGGGAAGTGTTATAACCCTAGAAGATTTATAGGCCGGAAGCCCATCCACTACAGGAATCCGAGGTATTTACGTCGGCCAGAAGACGACGTAAATAGCAGCAAAACCGATGTAAATAGCTATTTACGTCGGCAGACCGACGTAAATAAGCCAACGTATAAACACCGACGTAAATAAGTTTATTTACGTCGGCGACCGACGTAAATAGCACTTATTTACGTCGGCCTCATGGCCGATGGAAATACCTGGCATCGGAGGGGGGGCGCCACCATGGACCACTTATTTACGTCGGCCCGGGCCGACGTAAATATCTGTGCACTATTTACGTCGGCCACGTCGGGTCCTCACGGCTACGCCACGTGGCAGGTGGAGTATTTACGTCGGCCAGCCTGGCCGACGTAAATAGCCAGCCTGGCCGACGTAAATACTGGGGATACGGCTACCGCCTAATTCTAGTATTTACGTCGGCCAGCCTGGCCGACGTAAATACTGGAGCTACTATTTAGCTCAATGCATTTTGATTTTTGGCCATTTAATTTCCAGCAAACAACACATATAAACAAGAAGCATCCATCATCATATCTAATACAAATAGACATCCATCATCACATGTTCTAGCATCTCAATATTGACAAATACATCATCAACTCAATTGGCACACACATAATTTAAACTGTTAACATACATATGGTCGCACACATATTATTCAACATAGTCTTAACATGTCAAGCGTGAACAACACATTCATCAACAAATTTTCACACACACAACAATGTCCGCACATATACACCAGAAGATAGTGAACAACATCAACTTGGAGGGGTATTGTTGAACCGATGTCCGCTACCAGCATCGCCTCCTGAGGCAAGAAAGTCTCCAACGGTCGGCGGAGTCCTCGAAGAAGAAGCACCTCCAGCATTGGCATCTGGGAGATCCACCGAACTCTACATTACAATGTGATATTAGTATTATTAAATTACAGCATCGTAATATACAAAAAGCTTGAAACGTACCGTGATAGGAGATTGCTGTGTAAATATAGGTGGAGGTCGGAATGGAGGAAGGCTTAATGGCGTTCCAAACTGTTGTGTCATATATGCCTACAGACAATTTAAACAATTATAAGTTCAAAATAGTCATTTGCATGTATTAGGTTAAATTTCGATGAAATGAGCAATAATTGGACTAATCGAACTATTTTCATTAACGTGAAGCAGTAAAATAGAATTCAGAATAACGGACTTAGGCCGACCATAATTTTACAGTTTACATTAATATGATGTAAAAATATAGCACTTTTCATGAATTTTGAACAGAAATAAGCAATAATTTGAAATGGAGAAGGTTCATTGATTACTTACTTGTATAGCTGCTTGTTGTTCTGCCTGCCATGAAACAAAGTATTCTTGTTGTTGTCTCAACTGCTCCTGTAGTTGGGCCTCCCGTGCAGCTTGCTGTGCGGCTTGTTGCCTCAACTACTTCTGTAGGTGTTGGGTCTCATGAGCTGCTGACCCACTACTTTGCGAAGAAGCCGAGGATCTTGCCGAACTTAAGATAGCGCTACTATCTGCCATTGAACATGGAGAATCTTCCATGTTTCTTGCCACCTCCACTACTGTACAGAGCGACCGAATCGACCTCTTCCCTTCTCCAATCATAGTCGGGTCCGTGAGCATCGGCCATCACTTGGCCATAAGAAGCCTACACAACATATACATGCATAAGGATATAATGAAGAAATCAATTTAGTTAGGACAACAATTGTACTAACCAAGCTCTGTGTCGCCTTGTCACTGCATAGTTGGTCTGAGTGTGTTGGATCAAAGCCAAAGGTGACCTATAATATAGGCGTTGACCTCAGTAGGTCAAGATCCACTTTGAGCTTCCTATAAAACAACATTAGTCAACATATGGTACATTAGTCAATATTAGTAAACAAAACTAATGAAATATCGACAATGAACCTATAAATACACATATGGTACCGTAAAAAACTTACCATACGTCGCGCAAGACGAAGATGTCCATCGTCTCCGTACCGCTGAGATACCCTTGGGCCCGCCTCCATGTTATCCCTCTTCTTGTTTGAATTCTGAATAAAGTTAGGCGAAGCCCAGTATTGGCTAAGAGCTTGCCATGCTTCAGGGCATTTGTTCAACCAAGACAACATAACTTCTGGCCAACGGTACTGATCTTCCCGAAGGTAGAGTTTCGATGCACCAAGCTTCTTACTCATATCTTGATGTAGCACCCTCTTATAATACAAACAAACCGTCTGGATACGAGCCTGGTACATCATCTCCTTGACCGTCCTGGTTGCCGCATTCTTAAAAACATATCTCGCCTTCTCTTGTAGAGACTGTTCCTGATCACTTGGCAAACAGTATCTCTCCGTCATAGGAAATGGATAAATTAGTTAGACATTAATTGTATATATAGAAAAATTCAATGAGAACAAAGAATTTACAGATTTACCCAAAAGTCCACCCACACTCGTTGGGCAACATTCCCATGCATCCCATCTGTAGCAACCTTGTAATGAGACCACTTTAGGGTTGGCACCGTTACACCGTTGATCTCCACTAGGCCAGGATAATGGTAATGCAAAAGAGAACACAGCGTCCCATTCACTTGCCTTATACTGTTCGTGCCTGTTCATTCTACATCTATCCATTGCCTACAAATAGTGTTATACAACTTAACGTAACTGTTGGAAATAATTAATGCCCAAATTGTAGAATGCTTACTTACCAATCACCATGTAGTAGGATAACTCTGCGTGCTTGAGGAACTGCTATCGGGGGAATCTGATTAGTCCCTCTATACCTGAAACGGAAAAAGAATATTAGCTGAATTCCACAAAATTATTTATATTTACTAAACATCTATACATGCTTGTAACCAGAAGGTAGGAGCATCCAATCCCTGAGCACTAGCGTCATCCTCCTCTTCGTCCCCCTCCGCACTCTCTTCAGCCTCCCCCCTCCCTCAGCCTCCTCCATAGCCTCCCCTCCTCCCTCAGTCTCCTCCATAGCCTCCCCCCGCTCCCTCAGCCTCCACCACGGCCTCCTCCACAGCGTCCTCCACAGCATCCCTAGTTTCCCTGGCCTCCTGAAAATTAATTGATAAAAAAATTAGTGCATGCATATTAAAAAATTGAAGACAACACAATTAAAATTATACATACAAATTGAATTCCTGCAGAGCGACCCCTTCTAGGCACCTCTAGGCACCTCCTGAGCGACCTCCTCTAAGCACCTCTCAAACTGTCTCTCCCTGCTCTGCTGATAGTTGGATCCTCTAAAAAGTGATTCATGACTCTTCGATGAAGGCCCATCCTTTTTTTTAGATTTTCCTGTATGCCGAAAAAATGATTTCATCCTGTTTTTTAAAAACTATATTAGTATATAAACATGTGTAAAACATCAAAAATAGATAAAGAAATAGGTGCAACATTTGTACTTTTCAGAAATAATCAGCGTCAAAAGGTTCAGGTACACCGGCTCTACGTTGTCCTTTTTCTGGAACATCTTGAGATGCACGACTTCGCTTTTTCCTTGTAACATTCTTCACAATAACATCTGTTGTATTGCCCACCAATTCATGAAGTGCGGACCCAATGTTTACTTTAAATGAGACTGGCAACCCGTCTTCTTGGTAAGCTAAGTCATCCATGCTATCGACATACTCGGCGTTTCCAGGAGTGCATAAGCGGCCCGGAGGATTCACTTTATGTACAACCCACCAAGGTTTTAAATTTTTTTTTCGGCATGGATATGAAAGGTAGTACACCTGCTCAGCATGGTGAGCAAGTACCAATGAGTTGTGACCTCCAAGCCGTGATTCATGTCTAACTTCTACCAAGCCAAGTATTTTGTTTCGTCGAATCCTAGTTTTGTCGTTGAACCAATCACAGTAGAAGAAAGCTACCTTTAAATCTTTTCGACCGCCAAACTTAATCTCCACTATGTTCTGAAAAATACCATAGTACTCTGTCTCTCGACCATCTGCACCCTGTTGAAGATAGGCAACACACATGTCGATGTTTTGTTTTCTACTCTTATCGTAAGTTGGGACTCCTGTCCACAACTCCATAAGCTCCTCGACCAAAGGTTGCATAAAGATATTTAATTACTTTTCAGGATGCTCCGGCCCGGGTATGACAAGGGATAAAAATACATACTCGTCCTTCATGCACATGGAAGGTGGAAGATTGTATGGAATTGAGAACACAGGCCAACATGAGTACGATGCAACATTCATGTTGAACAGCGAGAACCCGTCGGTCGCTAACCCGATTCTAACATTTCTTGGGTCTTTGGCAAAATCTTCGTCATGTCGGTCCAATGTCTTCCATGCCTCACCATCGGATGGATGACACATGAAACCTTCGCTGAATCGCACGCCTTCATTGTGCCACCTCATGTGTTGGGCAGTCTCCTCACATAGGTATAATCTTTGTAGCCTCGGTGTTAGAGGAAAGAAACGTAGAACCTTCAATAGTGCATCACTTGTCACTACATTCCCCTCTACATCAATTGTTTGTACAAATCTGGACTTTCCACAAACTGAACAGTTTTTCTTCGCAGCATTACTCTTGCAGAATAACATACAATTATTAACACATGCATCTATCTTCTCATAAGGCATCCCTAAACCAGCCAAAATCTTTTTCGAGTAGTACATATCTTTAACCAACTTGTGGTTTTCTGGGAGCACATCACAAATCAATTTGACCAAATCATTGTAACACCCTTGAGAGAAGCCATACTTTGATTTTATATTCATAAGTTGTGCCAGAAACGAAAGGACTGACACCTTGGTGCCCTCATGCAAAGGCTTATCTGAAGCATCTAAGAGTCTAAAGAATTTCTCGGCTGCTATGGTCGTTGCATTCTCATGACGCACAGATTCATCCTCCAGAGCATTCTGAAATTACCGACCCAAGTCCTGAACCATCTCTTCCATCCTATCATCCACTCTATCAGTAGTATCATCTTCATCAGAGACATCTATCGTCCTTGACTCACCATGTTCATACCATGTGAGATAATTCGGCATGAAGCCAAATTTGCAAAGGTGGCCGGCCATCATAGATTTTATCACTCGGGCAAAAAGATGACACTTAACACATGGACACTTCGCTACCCCACCAGGAGGATCTGGGGAGAAAACCTTATCCAGAAAACTTTGTGTGTTAACTTTTCATTCTTGAGTGTGCTTCATACCATTATCCCAACCATCGTACATCCATCTACGGTCTTCAGCCATCTTTGTTATTACTAAATGCAACAATACATGAAAAATGGGTTAATGATCCTAACAGGAGTTCTAGGCAAAGATAGGTCCTAAACCCACCTAGGGATGAACGGGTTAGCACGGTTTGTCGTGGCATGTGGTGCGATTTGAACGAAATTTTGGCAGCGTAACCCCGCTGTTCTCTGAATGCATGCCTAATACTTGTGCATCGGAGAACACCGGGGTTACGCAGCCGAAATTCCGTTCAGATCGCACCACATGCCACGTCAAACCATGCCAACCCGTCCATCCCCAGGCTGTCCAATGGCGTAGACAATTCGGGAGAGACACATATCACAATTCAATATGATCGGTGCCGCTCCCAAATGGGTGATGTATAGGTTGGGTTGACTTGTGTTTCAAAAACTGGTTTGTTTAAACATATTTAAATCATGACAACAAAACGATAACACACACACACACACACACACACACACACACACACACACACATATATATATATACACACATATAGAGTTTGGCTGGGGTCAGTTAGGCCTCCGTCAGTTGCGGCCGTCAGTTGGGCGTGTTCTACAAAATCTGTGGTGAAATTCTTCGATCCGGACCATACATTTTGTTCATCTCGATAAAATCTCCTAGTGTACCAAATTTTACAATTTTTTGATTTTTGTTGCTATTTCTTTTGCATTTTTCAAAATCAGCCTAGCATTCTAAAGTATTCTGGAGCGTCCATTTAAGCTGATTTAAAAAATGCAAAACAAATAGCACAAAAAATCAAAAAATTGTCAAATTTGGTACACTAGGAGAGTTTATAGATATGAACAAAATGTATGGTTTGGATCGAAGAATTTTAACACAGATTTTGTAGAAAATGCCTAATCGACGGCGAATCGACGGATCGCTAACCCATCTCTCTCTCTCTCTCTCTCTCTCTCTCTATATATATATATATATATATATATATATATATATATATATATATATATATAAAAAAGTAAGGCAATAATATATATGATGTGGTCACCTCGAATAACTTACAATTCAATAACTTGAATAACTAGCTACGAACATTTCTGTAAATATTCCAATATTATTATAGTTATTTATGGCAATTGACAATGGAAAACTATTATTATTATGTTGATTATAACCTTTCATATATATGTAACTAACTAAGACAATAATATACATTATGTGCTCACCTTGATGATGGGGACAACCGTGGATAAGGCGTGTGACAGCTAGCAACGATCGACGGAGGTCAACCAGCAATGCAGGACCTGTCCACCAACAACAAGAAGCTATGAAAGCTAAAAAAAAGGTGGGAGGAATGGAAATTTAACTTAATAGATAAAGGTAAAAGACTTTATAGATAGACTTAAATACATTAGAATTAAAAGACTACATCGCCACCATCTTGTTGCAGTTTACTTCTCTTCACTTGATCCTAAAAAAATGGAAGCATGCAAGCAAAAGGTAAATATGCAATTATAATGTATATGAGGCTAGAATACAAAATCCATGGCATCTCTAAAACATGCAATTATAATGTATATGAGGCTAGAATACAAAATCCATGGCATGCTTGGGGGAAGCATTCCACAAACTAAATGCAAAATGAACATATAGCGACAATTCCACATAAGTATCACATCCAACTAAGACACACAGCAACACTATTCTTGCCTGCTCACATGCAAATTACAAGCGCTCTTAAATGGGACAAATGACACAACTGATCGATTGCACATATTCCATTACACATAGTCCATTGCACAACGTAATAAGATAAGTTCACAACAACCAGGACCACTTGACACCATACATTGCGCTGACAACAATTAAACACCATCACAAGTACTTAACATCATGACAGATACATAAATCCAGCTACTTGGGGGAAGCAACAAGTTCATGAAACAAGTTGCATACCGAGCGCTGGCGTCACGACGAGGGGCGGCCTGGGCGGCGTCGGTGGTGGCGGCGGCGGCAAGGCGGCGTTAGCGGTGGCGAGGCGGCGACAGATGATGTCGAGGCAGCGGGCGGCGAGGGGCGAGGGGCGGCAAGGCTGCGGCGAGGTGGCGAGGGGCACGATGGTGGCGGGCTGGGCGGCGGAGGAGGGAGGGGGCCTTGGCGGCGGTGGCGTGGCGTAGGCGGCGAGGTGCGGCGGTGGCGGGGAAGGGCGGCCTTGACGGCGGGGAAGGGCGGCGACGGCGAGGCGGGCGGTGACGAGGCAAGGCGAGCGGCAGGCAGCAGGACTGGGCGGCGCGTTGGACTGGACCGGCTAGGATATATCGTGATGGTGGGGCCCACGAGTATTTACGTCGGCCGAGTTAAACTGACGTAAATAGGCCGGTTATTTACGTCGGCCCGTCTAAACCGACGTAAATGTTCCCGTTATTTACGTCGGCCGGCTTAAACCGACATAAATAGATTTATTTACGTCGGCCTGGCCGATGTAAATAAGGTTTCCACCGCACCGTTGCGCGCTAAGTCCTGGCACCTGTTTTTACGTCGGCCAGGCCGACGTATATAAGTTTATCTACGTCGGCTTGCCTAGGCCGACGTAAATATCCAGCTTTTTAACGTCGGTTTCTTCCTGCTAACGTAAATACTTTTGGCCGACATTAACAGTTCTGATTCCTGTAGTGATCCCAAACCCTAGGGGTATTATGGGAAAAACCAAATGTAGTCTAGGCTATATAAACGAAACCCCTTATACACAAGAGAGATATGTCAATAAAGATTATTGTGCCTGGCTTTCCTCTCTCTAGGTCTGTCTCTCCTGTTATTTTGATTGTGTTTGCGTGTGTGCATTATCTTGCATACACACTACGGTGGTACAAGAGGTAATTAAAGAACCAACTCAAGCATGGTATATAAACACAAATAACAAATTAGTTGTTATAATAATTCTGTCATTATCAGCTACTTATTCTCCATACATAGGGAGTACTAAAATTATTTGTCGTGGCCTCGGTACTTGTACAGGGAATCCAACACCATGAGGCGATACTAATCCTAGGCTAGTATCTCATGATGGACAAATAGGCAGACATCATCGCAAATGTAAACATTAACTGAATAAAATAACAGTTTAAGGTATTAAAGGTGGCAACATTTGCCTTATTACAATAATGCAGGTGGCCCCGCTCAGTAGAACTAAATATTAAAAAAAATAAAAGATGATCAAAGTGGCGACGAAGAATAGGCGATGACATCCAAGATTGACCCGGACACCATAGCTAACCCTGCACACCTTCCCTGGGATCCTCCTGATCCAGCTTATAACCTGAATGACAAATATTGGTCATGTGTTGGTACAGAGTACCCATAGAGCCGCTTGATCATTCTTTGGTCAAGTGTGAGCAGAGAGTGCCTGTATTGTTTAGTTGCTCGATCATCCCTTCGTCGAGTGTGGGCAGAGAGTGCCTGCATCGTTGTGCTGCATGTCCGTCTCCGGTCATGTGTGGGCAGAGAGTGCCTGTTCCGTTGTGCCGCATGTCTGTCTCTTGGGGATGTGTGGCAGAGAGTGCCTGTTTCATTGTGACCCATGATCATCTCTTGGTTATGTGTGGGCAGCGAGTGCCCATTTCATTGTGCCGCATGATCGCCTTTATGGGGTCATGTGTGGGCAGAGAGTGCCTGTTTAGCCGCTTGATCACCCCTAGTCAAGTATAGGCAGAGAATGCCTATGTATCTTGTGTAGTAGAATGTTCAATTGTGTTAGCTGAATAATTATTGCGTAAACAAACTTTTCAGAAGATAGGTGCTGATTTGGCAAAACAACCATCCATTTCTTGTTCCTGCATTCATTGTTAATGATTGTTTACTAGGTAGCCACATACTCATTATACCTATCGCGGATATATTTGTTATTCAAGTTACAAGCCGGATCAGGAGGATCCTAGCGAGGGTGCGCAGGGTTAGTTATGGTGTCTGGGTCAATCTTGGATGTCATCACCGATTCTCTGTCGCTACTCTGATCGTCTTTTATTTTGTTCTTAACATTTAGTGCTACTAAGCAGGGCCACCTTGTTGACACAAAAGTGAGATCTTCACGAACACACGTGTGGAAGCGTCAAGTCTGGGCTTGCATCGCAACCAAGAACCAAGCGTGCCAGTCAATTTGACCTATAAATTGACAAGGAATGAACTGTCAGTGACTTGGCCCTAATCGGCTTTAGGAATCAGCCAGATCAGGTTTTAAGCATCGGCATTAGGAAAGCCGATAATAATTCTATCGGCTTATTTCCTGATAGAGCAATAATGCAAATGAATACTTAAGAACAAATCTTTAAATCTCTTTTTTACTATTTTATAGATAGAATTAGCAATAAATCTTTAGATCAATTCATTAGATTAAACCAAGATGCAGGTTGAATAGATTGGTCAGAGCCAAGACAGTATTCAAATCTAAATCTACATGTAAACTCAAAAACCGATTTAAAGGTTTAAAACTAATATAGATAAGTACAATACTAATCGGCAAACAACTCATCACGCAAAATCCTAAACAAGCATACGCAAGATCGACCAAACGAGACAGTTGCATACATCGGATTCAAGAAAAGCACATAAGATGATTGACAATCGGCATTGCTGGATAAACACATATTACAGATCGATTGAATGAGACATTGCAACATGCCAGGACACATTAAAGATCGGTAAAACCCGAGACAGATTAACATGCTTTGCATACATGAGATCAAGATGATACAGCCATGCATACGGGTTACAAGAAGAGAATCGATTATTCCATCGAGATAGCTCTACCAGCGAGTTGAAACCTTTCGACGAAATCGATCGGATTCGAGAAGATAGTTGTGTTTTGTGTATGTCGTATATCGTTTTCACGAGACCTAGGAGCCTATTTATATTATTACAAAATCGATATCGATACGTCCGAAAAAACCGCTTCGCGATTGAATCTTCGTAATCTTTCCAGAGTCTTGATATTATCGGAATTACTTCTTCTTCTTGTCAACGAAGCTCATCTTCTGATTCAGCCCAATAATTCCGATGAAATTATCTACTTCTCAATATCTGATTTTCCTACCAAATTTGGGTGTCAACATATGCCCCTAACTTTGGCAATGGGATTTCTCATTAGCCGAACTTTTACTAAAAACTGGATTTTTCATATAGTAATCTTGCATCATTTGTCAGTTTTACCATTGAGCTTCTCATTTCTGGCCCATTATGATAACACGTGTCAGCCTGTCACGCAATATGGGCTGTAACTGTAACGCCGCACAGCCCGGTAAAAACCCTAATTTTACCCTATAAATAGGCATTCACTCGCTGTCATTTTCACCCATTCCCCTACGCACAAGCCTCCTGCATCGGATTTCTGGAGCTCTAAGGATTCCCAGCACACAGCCACTTTCTTCCCAACTCCAAATCGACAATCATGTCTCAGGTACTATTCCGCTGTTCCAATTCTGAGTCTTTATATTCTTTGGGTCTGATAGGAGAAAGAGATCCATCAGCCTTCATAGATCATTCGGTAGCAAGGCTTCCGTTATTTGCCGATGAACTTAGCATGAATAGTTGGAAATCAGCATTTCGTTCTGGCCTAGCCCGATCAAGGGATATAAGGACTAGCTCTCTCGGGTCTATAGCCAGAAAAAGGAACAATGGAACGAGTTTGGAATTGCCGATGCTATTCTTCTTTCCTTGCATCCTCCTCCAGCGGACGAACCTTTCATGGCAGCATCGGCATACTTCTGGTGCGACACAGCCAATGCTTTCCTCTTCCCAACAGGACCGATTAGCCCCACCCTCTTGAATGTAGCAATATTAAGTGGTCTTAGTCCCGATGGAGAAATGCTATCGGCTTTTGACCTGCCAGCAACCCTCAAGTTAGTTCCCGAAAAGAACTTCGGATGGCAGCGCTACATTAGCACTCATCAGAAAACGGGCGATGCAGAATATGAGGAGCACATCGCCTTTCTGAATATGTGGCTGGACAGATTCTTTTTCTGCGGCTAATCTCTTAGCCCCAGCAAAGTTTACCAAGGAGTAGCCGAAGCATTGGTAGCAGGGCAAAAACTAGCAATCGGAAAAAACTTGCTAGGAGCAACCTATCGGATGATGCACAAGATCAGGGAAGGTCTCTACTCTAGAAAATCCAATTATTCAGTTGCAAATTTGGGTGGTCTTTTCTGGTTTGTTTGCCTGTTTTTGAAACTTCACATATACAACTCCATCGAAGAACTCGACTTTGGCCTAGAATTTCCGAATGAAAAAGATCCTGATAGCAACGAATGCCCCTGCAGATCTTATGGAGAAATGACCTCTGTCAATTGCAACAAGAGGCGTCTGAACCAAGAGGACTTTTCTCATTCTATGACTGCATTTTTCACAATGTCTGAATCGGAATATGGCCCAGAACAGTTCAACCCATATACCGATTTGGACAAATATACAGTTCCTTCCTTTTCCGATTCAATAACACTATAAGTGGCGAGGTCTTGTCAGCTTTCAAAGAGTTCATCTCTCCGAGCATCTTCTTTGCTATTCTTAGCACAAGAACTCACATAAGAAAACCATCTTATGAGTTCAACCATCCTGCCATATTTGCTCGGCAATTCAACTTAGGACAAGATATTCCTGATTTGTTCATATACCGCCACCTAAACACTTGAGAAGATCTGAACTCCCAATCGGCTTATGGAATCATAGCTGCTGTACACATCGATTTTGAAATGCCGACGGAATTCATAATGTTGTCTGCAACCTCTCCAAAATTCGAAACCTGGTGGGATTCTATTGCCCAGAACATTTTTGCCACGGAGGGTGGAGCTACAGCCATAATCGGATTTACTGGCAAGAAAGAGATTTGCAAACCCAACTGGCCAAAGATTGCCGGTATAGCAGAATCTTCATCAGAATCGAAGGACAGCAGCACAAAAAAATACCGATTCTGACAATTCCGATGATGAAGATAGCAATGATAAAGAGAAAAACTCTTCTGAGTCAGGCCCCTCTTCATCAGACTCAGACGGCGAAAGAACAGAATCCCAATATCATGCATCGTCTTCTGATAACGAGGTCATTAACGTGCGTGCGTTTACTAACTCATATCATTCCTTTTCCGATAACTAACCTTACGTTATTTTCCTTTACAGAGCGGAGAGAAGCGCCCTAGGTCCAAGCTCGTTGGGGAAGAAGCCGGACGTCTCCACTCAACGGCCAAGTCCGCATCGGCATTCACCCAAGGGTCCTCTCAGCAACCCAAAAAGAGAGGTACGATCGGCTTGTGATAAACATTCTCTAGAATCCGATGTCTTACTCATTCTTGTACGCACCCAAAAAGAGAGGTACGACAGGGAGACCCGACGGTGACGCCGGTCAGAAGAAGAAATTGGCCACCAAAAAGCCAAGACCCCAAAAGGTGTGTACACCCGATAGCACGGAGTCTGTGTGTGACACAGTAATCACTTGATTTTCCTCAGATTCTTATAACTTTCCTTCGGTTTTCTTCTCATCGGAATTTTGATTTCAGGGCACCTCTCCCATTCAGAAGAAGAAGGATACCACACCTGCTCCTCCGCCTGCATCGCAGACACCCCCAGCTTTCAACCCCCAAGATGTAATCGGCAATTCCTTAATTTAATTTAAGAAATTTTATTATTCCGATCCTTTGTAACTTCGAAAATTTCTTTTCTTCAATATATGTTTCTACCCCGTAGCCCAGTTCAGGTAACAGTAGTATCCACACAGGTGATCAATTACGATGGGGGAAAACCAACGAGCTGAATTTCGATCTGTCCAGCATGGATTGGCTCGACGACGACCTGGAGATCTTATCTTCTCCGATCAGGACTCCATCCCCTCCAGTCGCCGTCGCCGATCCACCTACCGCAGAGCCAGCTAGGGCCAATCGGTTTCTCCCGGGTACCCTTGCAAAGCTGAAGCAGATGTGGGAGCTAGTTGGCAACGAATCGGCTCTTCTGGCCAATCCATCTGCCGTACGGGAGATAGCAGATTCTATCAAGGAAATTCTCTCAGAGCAAGTGGTCTCAGCCATCCAAAAATTGCTGTCTCTTGGGGAGAAGAAAGCTGATTTCGAGGCTGCACTGGATCGGCTCCATCAGAGGGAAGCTCTCAAAGATGCTGAAGCAGAGCTCAAAGCGCTCATTCAAGATGCCAATGCCCAAAACGATAAATTCCTCAAGCTGAAGCAAGAGGCCGAATCGGCGAAGACTGCTGCCTCCAACGTAGTTTCAAGGGTCAAATCCTTGGAACAGGAATTGGAAAAAGCAAGGAAAGCCGAAACATCCGCCCGCTCAAGCTTCGAGGAGTCCAAATCGGCGGCCAAAGAGCAGTATAGTATAGTGAAGGCTTGCGGCTTGGTAGTGTTAGGCGCCAAGAAGAAAATTCCGATTGTGCCCAGATCAGTCGAAGAAGATACCGACACCGTCAATCAGATCCGTGGCACAATTGCTGATGCCGCCGTAGCCATTTTTGAGTTTTGCGATTCGATGGCCTGCGAGCCAAATTTTAAAACAATGTCATATGGATGAATTGGCAATTCTGCCGATAAACACTTCGCCTGTTGGGCGCGAAACATTCATGGCCTTCGTGCCTTTGTAATATCTATTTCCTTCATGCATATTTCTTTTGCTTTTATTAATGTTCTTATATGTAGGCGATTCATCAGAATCAGCTTTTGCTCAACAGCAACGTGTTGAGTGAAACACCATCATCAACCTAATACAAGCGTTCATCGATTTTGAAACTATAGGCGATTTATTTAAAATCGGCTTTTACAAACTTCTCTATTCGAGCTCCTATCCAAACACTTGGATATTACTTCTTCAAATACTTATCATTAATCGCTTTACCGAAAACCTGTCCTTCAAGCGTCTCGAAAATATATGCATTTCCAGGAATAATCCGATTAATTTTAAACGGCCCTTCCCAATTTGGAGAACATTTCCCATACTTCGGATCTCTTGAACCAATCGGTAGTGTCTCGCAACTCTTTGCTTGTCACGCTCAATATGCTCCAAAGCCTTTAAACGAATTGCCACCATATCATCAAGTTTATCCACCATCAGACTCTTGTAATCATCGGCTTTTACATTGTTTTGTTCTTCAATCCTCGTAGATCCGATGATAGCTTCAACTGGTAAAACAGCCTCCTGGCCATAAACCAATTCAAAAGGTGACACTTTAGTAGCCCATGCTTAGCAATCCGATACGCCCATAGCGCATCCACTAAGGTATTATGCCAACCCCGCGGCCTTTCATCGATTTTTCTCTTAATCGGCTTTATAGCACTCTTATTTGAAGATTTCGCTTGGCCGTTGGCTTGAGCATAATACGGCGATGAATTGATCGTCGTGATTCCTAAGCTTCGAGCATAATCCTGGAACGCCCTTGATCTGTAGTGATTGTTTGAGGAATACCAAATCGGTACATTATGTGTTCCTTAACAAAATCAATTGCTTCAGTAGCAGTCACTTTCTTCAATGGCACAGCCTCAACCCATTTAGTAAAATAATCTGTAGCCACCAATATATATCGATGCCCCTTGGACGATGAAGGAAATATTTCTTCGATCATATCAATTCCCCATCCTCTAAAGGGCTACGGCTTCACAATCAGATGCAAAATAGATGCTGTCGCATGCTGAACATTCCCAAATTTCTGGCAATCTTTGCAGCCTTTGTAATACTTGAAACAATCTTCAACCATGGTTGGCCAGAAAAATCCCACACGCTTCAGCATCCATCTCATCTTATGCACTGATTGATGGGTTCCACAAAGTCCTTCATGAATTTCTCCGATTGCAACTTTAGCGTCTTCTTCAGGCACTTAAGTAACAGCCCATCAAAACTCCGATAATATAACTTGTCATCGATCAATAGATACCTCTGAGCTTTTCTTTTAAGCTTTCTATTGGTTTTCCCTGAGGATCTTTAAGATAACCGATAATCTCTGTCTGCCAACCCAGTGGTATCGAACTTTCATTTGGAACAATCTCCAATTCCATGATCGGTAATTTGTATCCTGATGCTTCTTGAGCTAATTCATTGGCCTCACAATTCTGTTCTCTTGGAATATGTTGAATTGTGAATACTGAAATGTTTAGCCAAATCTGAAGCCTTTTCAAAATACTCCCGAAGCAATTCACTATAGCACTCATATTTACCGATCATCTGGAAAACCATTAACTGTGAATCTCCAAAGATTTCTACAGCAATAGCTCCGGCTTGAATCAACCACTCCAATCCTTGAATCAAAGCTTCGTACTTCACTTTATTGTTTGTCAATCCAAAATCCATAGTAACACTGAATCGGTAAGATACACTACCAGGGGATACTATGAAAATACCGATTCCACATCCCTTCTCACAAACCGATCCATCAAAGAACATCACCCATGGCAAAAGAATCGAGAGATTAATGTCTCGATGGTGTGTAATAAAATCAGCTAACACCTGCCCCTTGACGGTTTTTGGAGATTCATACGTTAAATCAAACTCGATGAGAGTATATGCCCACTTTTCGAGACGTCCTTTAATAATTGGAGCATTAAGCATGTATTTGACCACATCGGTTTGGCAAACCACTTTGCATTCAGCACCCAACAAACGATGTCTCTATTTAGTGCAAGCAAAGTATAGACAAAGGCAATATCTCTCTACCACCGTGTACCGGCTTTCTAGATCCAACAATTTTCTGCTTAGATAAAAGATTGCATGCTCCTTTTCATCTATCTCCTGGACTAGAACTGCCCCTATTGTCTTTTCCAATACCGATAGATACAATTTAAACGACAAATTTTCTTTTGGGGCAACTAGAACAGGTGGATTAATCAAATACCCTTTGATATTATCAAATGCTTTCTACTGTTCTAGTCCCCAAACAAACTTATCGGAATTTTTTAACTTAAGCAACGGAGAAAACGGGATGATTCTTTCCGATAAATTTGAAATAAATCTCCTTAAGTAATTAATCTTACCAATCAACTCTTGTAGACGAACCTTTGAATCTGGAGGTTTGGTATTCAGAATCGTCTTTACTCTATCGGGATGCACTTCAATCCCTCTTTCAAGTACCATGAACCCTAAAAACTTGCCGGCCGATACTCCAAAAGCGCACTTCTTTGGATTCATCCTCATACCATATTTTCGAAACCGATCCAACACATTTACAATATCAGCCAAGTGTTGTTCTTCTTCCTGAGATTTGATAACCACGTCATCAATATAAATCTCAACTAATTTACCGATTAAATCATGGCAAATTAAGTTCATCTATCTTTGATATGTAGCCCCAGCACTAATCAGCCCAAAAGTCATAACAACCCACTCGAATAAGCCGATAGATCCAGAACATCTAAATACAGTCTTGTTCACATCTTCTTCGGCCATAAAGATTTGATTGTAACCAGCATTACCATCTAAGAAGCTAATAATCCGATTGCCAGAAGCAGCATCAATCAGTCGATCAACAATCGGCATCGGATATTCATCTTTGTATGTTGCTTTGTTTAAGTCTCGAAAATCAATGCATACCCGAATCTTATCAGAATCTTTCTTTCCAACTGGCACAATATTAGAAATCCAATCGGCATATTTGCATGGCCGAATAAACTTCGCATCTAGCAACCTTTGAATTTCAGCCTTTACTTGATCATAAATTTTCCAACTTATTCTCCTTGGTGCTTGCTTTACCGGCCGAAATCCTGGCTCCATCTAAATTTTATGTTCAACTATAGATCGGCTTAAACCGGGCATCTCATGATATTCTCAAGCAAAGCAATCAACCCGATCTTTAAGAATCTGAATAAGCCGATCCTTATATTTCCACGGCAACTGTTTACTGATGTAAGTGGGCCTTTCTTTACCATCCGTTCCAATATCGACTTTTCAAGTTCATCAGCCGATATGAAACCTTGACCCATCTTATATTCGATTTCCTCTAGAGCCGCAGTTCCCATAAAAAACCCTCGTGTCCTTGAGTTACTGATTGTGCTTCCAATGTTGTCGGCTTAAAGCCAGATTTACTAAAGCTAATAAAATCACATTCTTCCAAGGGTTTTCCCGATAATGCTTTCAGGTTGTCATAGATTTCAGCACATTCGGTCTCTGCAGTTAAAGATTCCCCTCTAACCACTTCTATCTGTTCGCCAATCCACTTGTTCAAAATCTGATGCAGTGTTGATGGAATGCAACAATTGGCGTGTATCCAATCTCTCCCTAACAGCACATTTTAACTTCCTTTTCCTTCAATCACAAAGAAAGCTGTTGGGATTGTCTTGCTTCCTACTGCGAGCTCTACCACCAGAATACCCTTTGCTTCAGTCGGATTTCCATTGAAATCACTCAGCACCATATTGGTCTTGACCAAACACTACTACAGAACGGCCCTTCCATCCCGGCACATCAGTCCAGGTTACCATCAAACCGTGACTGAGATTAACTTCAGTCCCGGTTCAATTGTAGCGAGGCCGCAGGCCAGTATTCAGGCCCAATTGGTACCACCAACCGGGACCGATAGGTCGCCTCGCGCGACGCGTGGCAGCTGGGGAGTATTAGTCCCGGTTTCTGTCACCCACCGGGACTAACACTGGGCTTCGATAATTGGCGCCATTTCTCCTGTCACAAAAGGTCCGGTTGGTGTTACAAACCGGGACTGATATTTGGCTATTAGTCCCGGTTGGTGTTACAAACCGGGACTAATACTACTGGGCTCCGATAATTGGAACCATATTTCTCCTCCGGTAACAAAAAGTCACTGCGTCGCCTTCTCGTCGCCGCACTTGCTGAGGGAGCTCGCACGCGCTTGTGAGGAAGGAGCGGAGACTGGAGAGCTGCTGAGAAAGGAGCTGCTGAGGCGAGAGCAAGGAGCTACTGAGGAGTGGGGGTAGCCTCTCTTCGCCGGGCTGAGGGAGCGGTGAAAGGGGATCGGATCGATCATCATCGGAGCAACGCTCGTGTCGCCGCGCCGGCCGCGTCGTCACCACCACCTCGGCCTTGCCGCTCTCGTCGTCGCCGCGCGCCCGCCCATTCGTCAGCGCCTCCCCGGCCACGCCGCTGAGGTACATTTATTCACCGGCATCGCATCCTCGTTTCTAATCCCACCGCCACCACCGCCGCCGCAGCGACCGCCGCCACCGCTACCGGCACAACCACAAATGCCGACTTTTGTTTGTGTTTTTACCATTAAATTTCCATCCAGATTTAGGATGTCATGTTGGACCGGTGACAGCGCAACTAACATCGAAACCACGCTCCCTCCAACTAGGTCCAAAATGTACTGTTTTTTAAAGTGTCTATGCCCCTCCACCATTGCTTGTTGTGGGGGACGAATACCCACAGAAGTAGCGCAAAAGACAAAAAATACGTGGCGACCAATGATGTGGCACGTCGCGGCGACGATGGCGGTGGCGGGAATGGTGGTGATGAGGAGGGCGAGGGCGAGAGCGAGGGCGAGGGCGACGGCGGCGGGAATGGTGGTAATGAGGGCAAGGGCAAGGGCAAGGGCAAGGGCAAAGGCGAGGGCGAGGGCAGCGAGGCAAAGGGGAAGTCACGTTCCCGTAGAGTGTGATTGAGACATCGAGATCGCACTCTGTGTTGTCCTTTTTAATTCAAGTTTTATGCATTTAAGAATTGTTGTTGTCCGAACAATTTATATATAATTGTACGTGCTGCAGATTTTGTATGTTCATTGATGTTTTTTAATGTGTACTATCATTGGGTGCTTGTATGTGAAGTATTGGATCGTGTTTGTATGTGTACTGTTAAATCATGTTTGTATGTGTACTAGCATTGATTAATGGAGGGAACGAGGATTGGGAAGGGTATTTCATGAATGATGGATGTTAAAAAATATTATTATGGTATCAATGATGGATGATCCTTACTGATTCACCCAGGAGTATTTAGCTTTGCAAGATGTTTGTTTGTATGGTATCAATATGTGTATTTGATACACAAGCTACTGTCACACTCAATGCTATGAATATGTATAATGCAGATGGATCGGCGATGGATGTACATGGACCGATGTTCCTCGCAGTTCGTGGATGGTTTAGAAACTTTTATTCGTCATGTCGAAACCAATATTACCTTAGACTATATATGTTGCCCATGTATTGATTGCAAGAATCAAAAGGAGTGGGCAAACTGTGATCAAATTCATTTTCATTTGATCTCAAGAGGTTTTATGGAAAATTATACCTGTTGGACCAAGCACGACGAAGTAGAGATTACACGGGCTGAAGAAGAACAGGTGGACGATAATATCTCGGTCGCAGGCCAACACAGTTATTTCGAACATATACAGGGAGTTTGGCGGCGATGATCTAGACCAGATGTCGCTTGATGGAGAGGAGAATACGTTGATAAAAGGCATTACGAAAAGTTTCAAATACTTTGGGAGGACTATGAAACACTGTTGTATCCAAACTGCGGACAGGGGCACAGAAAGTTGCGTACCACACTAGAACTAATGCAATGGAAGGCGGCAAATGGATTGTCTGATAAGAGATTCAACGAGTTGTTAGGCCTCAAGAAGAAGTTGCTTCCAAAGGGTAACATGTTGCCTGAAACTACGTACGAAGCCAAGCAAGCTCTCTGTCCTTTGGGCTTGGAGGTACAGAAGATACATGCATGCCGTAACGATTGCATCCTCTATCGCAATGAGTGGACCAAGTAGGCATACCTCAAGAAATTGAACCCAAGTTTCACCAACACCCAACCTCGAGCATGCAAAGTTGGCTAGTGACCCAACATGGGGTATGCCGTGAAACACTTTTTAACTTTGGCGCTGCCGGTCACATGCCCTCTAGGGTGTACCGAGGCCGAATTAGGCTCGATTTTAACACCTTGCCACCGTTAGTGTCGTGTTAAGAAAGCCTGTTAAGGGGATCGCTCTTTGCAATTTTAGCCCAAGCCCAATTAGGGGGGAGGCGAAACGTTTTCGCGCCTTTTCCTCACGCAGCCGGTGCGGAACGCGCTTCCTTCGGAAACCGTATTCGTATCCACTTCCGTCCCATTTCCATGAAGGTTTTACCGTGTTTGAAACGAATTCCGAGGCGCGACCCTTGAATTTCTTCTGTGTATAAAAGGAACCCCAGGGGCGGAATACTATTTCACCACCGGCTTTCGGGTTGTTAAGTCCTCTTTTCCTCGGCAACACCAAAAATCTCCACCCCGCCTCGCTTCGGGAGCAATGGCGAACATCATGGAGACGATCCTGATGTGGATCGACGAGGCCCGCGCAAGGGACGAAGAGGAAGCCGCTGCCAGGGCCGCCGCCCAAGCCTTCAAGGATGAGCTCTGGCAGGATTTCGCTCAGGCGAGGGCGGAAATCACCGCGGAAGAATCCCTTAGGGTTCTGATCCGCGGGTTCCCGCAACTCTACAAGGTGCGCCTCCCCTTGAAGGACGATCGGTTGCAGCCTCCTCGCGCCACGGGGTACTATCGAGGCCCTCCGGGGCTTTTCCTTTTGTTCCTCCGCGAGCCAGCGACGAGCCCTAGCTCGATGTGCTGTGCCGCGGAAAATATGTAATCGGGCCTAAGAGCCCTTTTAATGAAAATCTTTTGGAAATCATGTCTTTGTCTTTGCTCCAATTTTGGATCCGCAATGCCGCTTCTTCTTGATTTGATTTCGAATCCGCAACATCGCTTCGTCCGAGTAGTTAGGCTCGCCCGCTCCTAGACAGCAACAACACAGAACGCAGACCTCTCGGGAGAACCACTCGGCCGGCTGAATGATTATTGGGCCCTCGCAGAAGGCCTCATCCAAATAGCTAGACTAAGGCCCACCTGTAATGCAAGACTTTGCCTGCTATGATAAATTAGGAACAGGGAACAAAATTAGTTCACCTCGCTCGCTTTTCGCGGCCACCGATTAGCTTCTCCTAGCAGACTCCGCAGCTAGCGTTCTTCTCCGCCGTCGCGTCCGCCGCCACCCGTCTCCAATCGCGATAGCTCCACCATCCCCCACCACCGCTGAGGCAGCGAAGAACGCAAAGAAGTGGATGAAGTCCACCACGACTGAGCGGAGGCTACAGAAGCTGGTCTCCCTCAGCGTGCTCCCGTCGGAAGGGTTCGTATCTTGGCGCGCTGCAGCCGGCGAATCCTGCCCTACCCATCGCCCGGACGAGGTAGTGGTCTTCGAATCTTTTTTCCTCCGCGGCTTCGGCCTTCCTTGCTCCCCTTTCTTCCGGGGTTTGCTCCATTTCTATGGGATTGAGGTCTCTCATTTGAACCCCAACTCCATCTTTCACATCGCGATTTTTGTTCACATCTGTGAGGCCTACTTGGGGATCGCTCCTCATTTCGACCTTTTCAGATTCCTTTTTCTTCTCAAACCCTATCCCAATAAGGACAATCCCAAGGCCGCGGGCGGCGCGGGATTCCAATTGCGGGAAGGGGTCAAGAAATTTTATTTCGATCGTCGCTTGAAAACCTCCAACAAAGGCTGGCACTCAGAGTGGTTCTACTGCGCCAACTGTCCCCCGGTCCTCCTTTCCTTCTCCGGCGAGTGCCCCACAGTCCGTCCCTCCTGGTCTTCTCTCCTCGCCGATGACGAGGTGAGCCAAGTGAAGGAACTGCTTGTTCTTCTCCGCAGAGCCAAGTCTGCTGGGTTGACCGGGGTTGGGGTAGTGTGGAACTATACCCAACGCCAGATCCAAATTTCATCAAGGAGAGGGTCCATCTCGCCGAGTACTGGGACCCAAGACACCACTTGGGAAACCCATGAAAACCTCACGCAAAAGGAGATCATCACCGAGTGGTTGAGCTTTTTGTCTGGCTCCTGAGATAGCTCCATGGAATGCCCGGCTCCGTCTGCTTTGGGATACCGCCACCAGCGGTAAGGAGAAGACCCTTCTCAACTCAACCGCGGTTTGTCGATGTAGAGTCAGGATTAATGTGATTTGATATGTCGCAGGGGCGTGAGGCCTTCTTCTCCACTCCCCCGATCCCGGAGGCTCCGCTCCCCAAGGAGGCACCTCGCAAGCGCCCTGCTGAAGGCTCGACGAGTGCTCCTCCAACCAAAAAAGACAGGGGGGTCACTCCAAGGGACTCGGACGAAGACGATGAAGAGGATGACACTGTCCCGCTTCTTTTCCGCCGCCGTCGCCTAGCGGCAAAGTCGCCACCCGCCCAGGCTGCGCAGCCACAGAGCCCTCCGCCACGCCAGTCTGCCGACCCGAAGGCCGCGTCTGGGGCGAAGAAACCTCCAGGCTCGGGCCCGAGTGGTTTGGGCATGAAATTCAAGATAAAATACATCCCGTCGCATAGGTATTCCTTCGCGACGCCACAGCTTTATTATTTGTAGAGATATGTATCTTGAAATATCCTCAAATGCTTGCAGGAAATCAATGAAGGATGATGAGCCGCCAAGCTCCAAGGACTCGGCTCAGCCCACCGCGCCTTGCCAGGACTCTGGCCCATCCGCCACCGGCCGCCAACCTCGTCGTGAAGGGAAGATCTCAGCCCGGCCTGTGGAGCTCGTAACCGAATCGAGGAAATTCCTCGCCCCTCCCCCAAAGCTCACGTTCCACCCTTCCGACTGAAGTGGCGGAAGGAGATGGAGGGCTACGAGGTCGATGACGGGCAGGAAGCCGAGGAGTGGGAGGTGCTGGACCAAGTAACCGCCATTCAAGCCGAAATATACAAGGTAAACTTCTTGGCCATTTAACCACGGCCCTGCAGACGGGGATCCTTGATCGATCTCTCTTATCCACGCAGCGCATGAAGGAGAGGTCGAAGCAGAAGACCCAGTGCATGGAGAAAACGGTAGGCGAACTGAAGACGCGCGATGAGTTAGACAACGCGCTATATGCCGCCAAGCGACAATATCGTGGCCGGATCGAAGAGCTCCACCACGAAGTCACCGAGCTCTGATTCCGCCACGTGGAGGAGTCCAACACAAACCAAGGTACAGACCCCAATTCATGCTAAATCTCTAAGAAGGATGTCTCATATGTAATAATCTTCGATATTTGCTGTCGAGTGTAGTTCTGGAGGCAAGGCAGAAGGCACTAGATGAGGAAGTCCGTCAAGCCAACGCTCGAGCCGAGGGGTTGGCTAAAGAGTTGGAAGGTAACTTTCCTGACTGGCTCTCCCTGGCTTAATCTCATTGAAACCCGATTGATATGCTTCACCCGACTGGTGGCGCAGAGCTTCACCGCCGAGCCTCGACGGGAATTGCTCCCATACTTGAATGCCTCTATCCGGACGAGGAGCCGCCGAACGATCCTGACCTCCTAGTGGCCCACCTCGACGCCATTCCTGAACGGATCAAGGTCTTCACCCGGGAGGCCGCAATAACATGCACCGGCCAAGGCCTCGCCATCGCGAAGTCAAACTTCCCCACCTAGATCGCGGGTTGCCGGGACGGGTTTGCTTGCTCGAGGAGGAGGCCGTAGCTCATAGAGGAAGTCCATCCGACTGCTGTCCAAATAGTTGATCAATTGGACTTGTAACTATGCCTGTAATAGAAACTTCTGGTTGATCCCCAGCCCCCGAGTGCCAGGAAGTAGCACTTGGCTTTCTCCCAATGCAACTGCGAAGTAGCTAAACATTGTCGCTAGGATATAAAAGCGCCATTACTCAAGAATTTTCATAATACTCGAATGCGATCAACACATGTAGAGAGAAAACAACTTTATTGATGAGATAGGTGCGTTGACTCCGCACACTATTTAGAGTAGCCCCCGACTTCTTCGCTTGGTCGTTTACGGCCAAGTAGCAAGTCAAAAGAAGGGAAACTAATTACATGCTGCTTGAATACAAGACTTTAACAGTAAAAACGACGTAGTCGCCGATGTTCTAGGTATTGGGCACTTCAGATCCATCTTCACGTCAGAGCCAGAAGCCCTAGGCGGGTCACCTCAAGAATCACGAGGGGCCTTCCCAGTGGGGAGAGTTTATGCTCGTGCTTCGATTCTTCTGAGGACCAGATCCCACTTGGAGAACGACGGCCCGTATGTTCTTGTTGATGGTAGCGACGTAGGCCCTGTTGGTACTTTGCCGACTGGATCATTGCTGCTTCCCTGGCTTCCTCGAGCCGATCGAGGTCTTCGTACCTTACTTCATCAGATCGTTATCGTTGTAGCCATGACCCGAGGGACCGGAACTTCAATTCGACGGAGAATCGCCTCGAGCCAGAACTAGGAAGAAGGGTGTCTGCCCGGTAGCTCGACTCGGGGTCGTTCTGAGCCCCCAGAGCATCGAAGGCAACTCCTTAACCCAGCGCGTTGCGTACGGCTTCAGGCGATCGAAAATTCGGGCTTTGATCCCTTGCAGCACCAATCCGTTGGCGCGTTCAACCTGCCCGTTGCTCCTTGGGTGGGCCACCGATGCATAGCAGATTTTGATGCTCAGCTCCTCGCCCCAATTTTAAAACTCGCTGCTCTTGAACTGAACACCATTGTCGGTGATGATGCGATTGGGTACGCCAAAACGCACAACGATGTCCCGGAAGAACTCTCGTGCCTTGGCCACCGTTATGACAGCAACCAGCTTGGCTTCAATCCACTTGGTAAACTTGTCGATGGCGACGAAGAGATGAGTGAATCCGCCTTGCGCTCGCTTGAGGGGGCCCACCATGTCCAGATTCCAGACGGCGAAGGGCCAAGAGATCGAATCGCTCAGAGATCTTGGCGCCATGTGGATTTGCCGTAAAATCGACACCCATCACATCTGCAAGACTATATCTTCCGTGATCTGTGACCGCGGTTGGCGAAAAATCCTTGTCGATAGGCCTTGCCCACTGTGGTGCTTGTCACGATAATGCCCGCCTCTTCGAGTGGATTTCGTTGAGTAGATCTCGCTTTCGCTCGGATATGTAACGCCAAGACTTTGAATCGCTTTTAAGCTCGTCCCCGACTACCTTGTAGCTTTTGCTTCGCGTGTGATGCACTCGGCTAGGCTTCGATCCTCAGGCAGCTCTTCACGAAGGAGAAAATCTAAGTAAAATTTGAGTCCACCCGGAGTAATTGATAGTACCTCTGCGTTGGGTTCTGGCTGCTTCTCTTGATCTTCCTCGCTGCGTATGGTAGCTTGATTGACGCCGCGTAGCTCTGGGCGAAAACACCACTCGACCTGGGCCCGAGTGGATCCCATCCGCGCTAGCTCGCTGCACGCCGTTGTCGCGGCGGAGCACGTGAGTAAGCTCCAGTCTGTCGAATTTGTCTTCTAACTTACGAACCTCCTGGCAATAAGCCGCCATGCTGTCGCCAATACAAGACCACTCCTTTTGAACCTGGTTGACCACGAGTTGAGAATCTCCGTGTACCATTAACAGCTTGATGCCGAGCGATATGGCAACGTGTAGCCCGTGGATGAGTGCCTCATACTCGGCGGCGTTGTTGCTGACGGGGAACAATATCTGGAGGACGTAGCGTAGCTTCTCTCCAGTCGGCGATATGAGCAAAATTCCAGCCCCCGCGCCGCTGAGCATGAGGGAACCGTCAAAGTACATTGTCCAGTACTCGAGATTTTCCTTTGCAGCTGGGGTTTGGGCTTCTGTCCACTCGGCGACGAAGTCGGCCAACGCTTGAGATTTAATGGCTAATCGAGGCCTGAACTTTATTTCAAAGGCTCCAAGCTCAACTGCCCACTTGGCAATCCTCCCAAAGGCCTCCGATTATGAAGTATGTCTCCAGCGGGAAAGAAGTGACCACCGAAATTTCATGCTCTTGAAAATAATGCTTGAGCTTCCGCGATGTGAGTAACATAGCATCTGAAGCTTTTGAACTTGTGGGTACCTTGTTTTGACTCGCCCAATACCTCGCTTCTGAAGTAGACCGGACGCAGATTTTTGGAGGAGCCCTCTTCATCGCTCCCACCACCAATGCGCCGATGACGTGAGTCGTTCATGCCAATGTAGAGCAAGAGGGCTCTGGGGCATGGAGGGACCAACACCGGCGGTGTGGTAAGGAACCTCTTTAGATCTTCGAAGGCTTGCTGTGCTTCCGCTGTCCACTGAAAATCGTCTTGACGGCGTAGGAGCCTAAAGAAAGGCATGCCTCGCTCCCCGAGTCGGAAAACGAATCGGCTGAGTGCCACGATGCATCCAGTGAGCTTCTGCACATCCCTCTGGTTGGCCGGAGGCTTCATCTTGAGGATGGCGCCGACCTTTTACGGATTTGCTTCGATCCCTCGATTGGAGACGATGAATCCGAGTAGTTTACCAAATGGAACCCTAAAAACGCACTTCTCGGGATTTAGCTTCATCCGAAATGCCCTTAGGCTCTCGAATGTCTCGGTCAGATCTGTTATGAGATCCCATCTGGATTTGATTTTTATGACGACGTCGTCGACATATGCCTCCACGTTGCGTCCGAGTTGAGTGTGAAAACACCGCTGTATAGTGCGCTGGTAGGTGGCGCCAGCGTTTTTTCAACCCGAATGGTATTGTGATATAGCAAAAAGCACCAAAGGGCGTAATAAACGACGTTTTGATGCAATCCTCCTCTTTCAGGCTGATCTGATGATAGCCTGAGTAGGCGTCCAGAAAACTCAAGAGCTCGCACCCGGCGGTGGAATCCACCACTTGGTCAATACGGGGGAGCCCGAAAGGATCCTTGGGACACGCCTTGTTGAGATCGGTGTAGTCGACACACATGCGCCATGTCTTGTTTTTCTTCTGCACCAGGACCGGATTAGCAAGCCAGTCGGGGTGATACACCTCTTTGATGAACCGAGCGGCCAACAATTTGGTGATCTCGCTTCTTATGGCGTCCTTCCGATCCAGGGCGAATCTTCGTGGCGTTGTTTAACGGCCGCCTTTTCGTCGGCGTGGAGAGAGTGCTCGATCACCTCCCTCGGAACACCGGCATGTCGAAGGCTTCCAAGCGAACACATCCTGTTGGCGGGAGGAAAGTGACGAGCGCGTCTTCCTATTTGCTGTCGAGCCCTGTCCCAATCACGGCCGTTTTGGCCAGATCGGACGGGTCCAACAGGGTCTTCTTAGTTTCTTCGGCTGTTTGGATGGATGTTTTGGCCTGTTTCTTGGCGGGGACGTCCCCTTCCTCCTGAAGGTTAGCGACCTCCAGTCGGATCTTTTCCATCTCGGTAGACGAGTCTAGTGCTTGCGCCATCTCGCAGCTTTCGCTGTCGCAGAGCAGGGACTGTTTAGCGTCACCAGGGAGGGTGATTACACCATTGGGACCTGACATTTTTAAGACGAGATAAGTGTAGTTGGGAACCGCCATGAATTTGGTAATCCCCGGCCTTCCCAAGATGGCATGATATGCCGTCCCGAAATCAGCCACTTCGAAGCTCAGTCTTTCGGTTCGATAGTTATCCTTGGTCCCAAACGTGACCGGCAGAGAGATCTGTCCGAGTGGTACTGCGGACGTCCCGGGGATTACCCCGTGGAACGGAGATGATCCCTGCCGTAGCTCGGAACGAGGAATATTCATTTGGTCCAATGTCTTGACGAAAAGGACATTAATCCCACTCCCACCATCGACCAGGACTCTTTTTAGTTTGCTTTCTCGCACGGCCGAACCAAGCACGGAGGGTACCTCCTGGGGAGGCGATCCGTCCGGTGGTCCGATCGGTCAAAGGTGATGGGCACCTCGGACCAGCGCAGATATTTCGGCGTCGCGGGCATGATGGCGTTGATCTCCGAGTGGTAAGCTTTGCTTCGCTTGGACTCGTACACATCAGAGCCCCCGAAGATATAGTTGATCTCGCCGCGGCGTCTTGGTAATACCATCGGGTTTCTTGCCTTGATCGCCCTTGGCCGATCGGTTCGCCTTGTCGGCGAACCTGCGAGAATAAGGCAATCTTTGGCGATCGTTTTCCTCGAGGATGGAAGGGACATACCGAATCCATCACTTTCTTGTAGTCGTTGTCGTTGGGGGGCTTAGGTCGGTTGCACTCCATGTTGGCGACCATCTCGTCCCCCTTTCGTTTCTTATCTTTGGGCTTGCCCTGTTCGTCATTAGGCTTTTTCTTGGGGCCTCCGTCATTGCCTCCGCGGTGATTCGCGATGGCTTCTTCGGCCTGAGGTTACGCGGGGGGTCCCGGGTCATCTGCCTGATTAGCTCCTCGGATTGACATCCAGCGAAGAAGGCGTCGATGACTGTTTGCTCCGAAACGTCCCGGATCTCATTCTTCTTCTTGGTAAAGCGCTTGATGAACTCGCGTAGAGTCTCGTTCTTGCGCCGGTGCAGCTGTCCAATCTCCCATCTTCCCGCGAGCCTTTCGTACGTCCCTTGGAAATTGGCGATGAACTGCTCCTGGAGGTCGTCACAAGACTCGATAGAGTTCTCCGGAGTCCGTTAGCAGTGCAGGCGGTTGGGGTCAGCGGCGCAAGTAATTTGCCATGACGTTCTGATCACCTCCAGCCGCGCTGACCGCTAAGGCGTAAACCTGCAGCCAGTTCTTCGGGTCTTTCTTGCCATCGAACTTGTCGATGCCTTTGAGGTTGAAACCATCCGGCCAAACCACTCGGCGAAGATCCGGGTGAAGGCGAATCCTCCAATGGGCGTGGCGCCTCCACGCCGGGATCTACTACGACGTTCGGCGGCGGGCCTTGGCGTTGTTCTGGCGGTGGTCGCGCCGATCGGCGGTGCTCTCGGCCGGTAAATCGTCGCGGCGGCTTTGATAGCCACGAGTTCCGCTTCGCCGTGGCTGCGCCCCGCCGCTTGGCCGATATCTTGGCGAAGATCATGGGCGGCGATCGTGAGAGTCGCCCGGCCGTTGAGGCGCGGCCGGTTCGATTAGCGTGGATCATTGCGTCGAAGCGGTCGGAGCGGGTATTGCCTCGTTCTGCTGTATGGCAGCCATCTCCACCATGGCCGTTGCTCGAGCGAGGGTCTGAACGAGGGGGCTGCCTTCCGGAAGTTGCGGCGCAATAGTGTCAAGAAGAGTCTTTGACGCGATAACGTTAGCCTAGGGAGTGTTATAGACTTCCTGATCGCTTAGCTTTACCGCGCGAAGCTCATTCTGGACGTCATGGCCGCGGGCGCGAAGTTGTTGCACGCGATCTTGTTTCTCCACCTGGCGAGGATCTGGATTCGCGCCAGCATCGGTCACTTCGTACGCGACAAGTGGAGAAGTGGAGTGGTGATCATCCGCGCCTAGGACGAAAACCTCTCGGTAGTTTCGAATCTCAGCGCTCCCGTCGGACTCTGAGTCTGAAGCTGAGAGGCTAACTTGTTCGCTTTGTCCTATGGGTTAGCCACCATTAATGACACCCACGAACGTAGATGGATCTGATCCGAGTGGATCCGTGGTGCTCGCCAACTGGTTATCTCCTATCCGAATAACCGAGGAACCCAGTGCGAGAGTCGCGACGGAATTCTCGAGTCCGGAGTGAAATTCAGCCAAGGCCAAAGAGTAGTTGGGTGGGATACAATTCATGTCCGAGTGGTCGAGCCCGCCGAGTTCTTTTTCGTCTGCCTCCGAAGGAGGTGCGAAGGTGAACAGCGAGGAGGTCAATCCGTGGAAGGCGCTTGCCAAATTCTCCAAGCCATAAGGCAATGGGTCACATTGATTGCGCACGCCTCCCTGCGAAGGAATCTCTCCAGGAGGAGAGATGTGAAGATTGCCGATGCCGTCGGCGATGAAGTCCAGGGTGCCGAAGCGAAGAGACTCTCCTAGCCTCATGGCGACGTACGGCGATCTTGAAAAAGCCATCTAACTTGAGAGATGATCTTGGCGCCGCCCTACTACGCGCGCTAACCGCCGGCGGTGACTAACTGGGGGGTCACCACCGGCAATGAATTTGTACGAGGGGACGCTAATCAAGAACTAAGCTAAATGGTAACACAAGGCAGGGTTAGACAGATTCAGGCCCTCAACGGAGGAGATAATACCCTACGTCCTGTGTTCTGGGATTATATGGTGGATCAAGATGCGAGATGCAAGATGATGCTATGCGCTGTAGACTTAGATGCCTATCAGAGCTCTATATCGATGGCCTCCACCCCCTCCCTTTATATAGCATAGGGGGAGATAGAGTTACAGGATATCTCGGGACCCCTGATAACTAATTCTGGTATGCAGTTACATAGAATGCATGTGCTGATCTGCTAATTACATGGAGACAGATTATATCCTCGGGAACTTCCTTGCGGCTCAAGCCTCGCGTAGCCCGAGTGGTACTTATCCTCAACCGGCCGACTTGGATCGCCCCCATATGCTCCCTTATGGGCCTTCTAGAGGATACCCAGGACCCATATAGTCCACAGGATGCACTTGTATTTTCAGTGCCTTTATTTGTTACAATGGCAAGCGGAGGGATTGGTGATGAAGAATTTTTGATGGAGATGTTTGGGACTGGTCCAGATGACAGAGTTGAACCTGCGGCAGCCGGTGAGGCCGTAGAAGCCACCGTGGCCGATGAGGAAGCCGGTGAGGCCGTAGAAGCCACCGAGGCCGATGAAGTCACCCGTCGATCAAACCAAAGAGCGATCCGTCGGCGAGGTCAAAGTAAGAGGCGAAGTCAAGGCACATAATCACCGAAGTCGGCGAGGAAGGCGAGCCTCACGAAGCCGACACGGCGATTGGGCGTTTAGATCGACTTCGGAACGATTGTTAGGGACCACGTTCCCATTAGCATTGTCAAATGGGACGGCGTACTGCGGACCTCAAGAACACCTTATGGACCGATATGAAACAAGTTTTCACCTTCCCGAAGGACCGAGCGAAGGTGAAGAGTTACACATTGAAGAAGATGGCAATGGCATTCCAGACGTTCAAGAAGAAGTTGAACAACGAGTACGTTAAGAATAATGTACTCCTGACTTCAATAAATACCCAAAGTCGCAAGATCATTGGGATGAATTTGTAGGGTACAAAACTTCTCAACAAGGTCGAGTATGAGTGAAAAGAATAAGCAAAATGCGGCGAAGAAGCAATACCACCGTCGCCTCGTACCTCGTGGTTACCGCAAGGCGATACCCAAATGGGAGAAGAGGAACATGACACGCTTGTGAAAGGTGTCGAGCCCAGTAACAATGAGATGGTCCGACGGATCGAGGAATTGGTTCTTTGGTCATGGCGGCGGCCTTGACGACGACGGTAGGCGATTTTGATGAAAGGATCGAGATGTTGCAAGAAGGCTTCAAGAGGCGCACGAAGAGTCGGCCCAAGGCATCTTCGTGCCAAATAGGGAGAACGATGAGCTAACCAAGGCCCACAGAACCCTGAGCACCCTGGACGTACACGAGGCGTTGGCGTCGTCCCGTGGAAGGTTCGTTTTCCGCAGGATGCAGAGACTTACAGGAGTCGGTCGAGGAGCAAGAGCCGACAGGCACAACACCTCCTAGACCTTGAAGAGCAATCGCATAACACAAAGAGCATACAAGAAACAGATCAAGAGAGGTGCAGCTAGCCTTGAGCGGTAGCGGGAGGCGGTCGTGAGAACCGCCCAGTAATCCCAACGTCATTAGCCTCTCTATGCGGCGGAGCTGCTGTGCTTCCGGTGGGCTGCCCGAAGAAGACTTGGCCCGCTATCCGGTAGACGACATCACGCAGCTGACACCTTGTGAGCTGCACTTCGAAGCGCGGAACCTCTCCATCAAGGCAGCTCAAGGCATGGCTTTCCCAATGGCGGCAGAGCAGGTCATCCATGGCCAACAGATACCCCTGAGCTACGCCAAGGTGTCCGTGGACGAGGTATGCCAGGGGTACGAGGACCTTGACCTCGACATTGAAGGAGGTGATGGGACCACGAAGCTAGGAGAAGCAGTACACAATTTCGTCATGTGGCGCAAACGGTTCATAATTTTCAAAGGTAACATGCCCGTATCCTCTCCACGGTCTCTTGTATCAACTCCTGAACGAGTCCTCTCACACGAAACTCCAACTAACACACCGGCCAAGACAGACCACCCTAATCAGCAAATAGCTCCCAAGAAGGTGTCTGCTAGGTCAAGCCGGCGTGATGGGGGGCCTTCACCTCTCAAGAAGACAGGGCCTAGGTCATCCAGAAAAAAACACCTCCGAAGCTGCCGTATGATATGACCGAAGAGGAAACTGAGCGGATAGTAAGAGGCGAGGTCACCGCACATTTTGCGAAGAAACCAACTCCACCGAGGGTCCAGCCCGATACGGACGAATGGCACAAAGGCAAGAGGTGTATCTTATCGTTGAAGGATAAGATCGACATACAAGAAAGACCAGCCATATCATACTACGAGCGCATCTTGCGTAAGGAATCTGAGAAGGGAACAGCAGAGGAGCAGATTCCAGAAGAGGAAGCGCAAAGGAATTTCTACATTAAAGCTGGGCTTGATCCAGAAATGGTCTTGGGCCTTAAGGACATCCCCATTGCAGAGCTACAATGGAAATATGTGAAAGGTGGATCGCTCGTATGGCGTGAGGAGCTTCCCCGCCTAACAACGAAGATGCGGCAACTCCATGATTGGTATTTATGCCACAAATTTAAAATGGTATGGAAATGTTAGGCGTCGTCTTCAAGCAACACCATTTCTACCGCGGGGACTTTGAATTCTTGATTCAATTTGAGGTTCTATATTACCTATATCAGGGATTGGCGGTCAACGTCGCCATGGTGGTTTGTTGGGAGCTGTAAGTGTATTCTTTGTAAATTTCGATCGTGCCAGCCGGTATACTATACTAACTTCGAGGCCTAAATCAATTTTCCTTATGTAGAATAGAGATTAAAAGATGCGCAATGGAGGGAATCCATGAATTTGGCTTTCTTGACCCATTGGTCATTAACGAGTACATGGCTAACCTAAGCCTACAACCAACAGAGACCACCATTTACGAAGGGCTAATGGCACAACGACACAAAAGATATATACTTCTACCCTACGAATTTAGGTGCGTGTTTTCGTGCACTTATTTTAATTCCTTTTGTTAACACTTGTTGGAACTAATTAGTAAACCGTGTTGACATATATATGTGCAGACTTTCATTTGGATCCTTTTTATTATAGAGCTAAATCATAGCGGGATCACGGTCATGGACTCGAAAAGGGACGAGTTGAAAATTACAAAGACTTCTCGCCATGCTCAACCGGTACATTGCTCTTCCATTCATATCTTACTATTTCGCTTTCTCCAAATCAAACAAACTCAATTATATATAACTTGTAATCAAATCTGCGGTGCCTTAACGCGTTCATAGAATACCATGGGAACATTCAAGACACGTTTCGACTTGCACATCGCTAAATATGTATGTATATCATATTACGAGTGTTTTGTTAGTTAACGTAATTTCCATGATCTATCTCACGATTTCAACTCTTCGACCATAGGTCTTGTATCAACCACCTACAAACAATTTATGCGGATACTATGTGTGCGAGATGATGCACAACTTCATCGGGGGCACCGCTGAGTACACAAGAAAAAAATGCAGGGTTTGGGGTGAGTAATATATAATTACTACCTTAATAACGCTTAGGTAGCTACTGCAAACATTTTCTATAGTTCAAAAGATTGATAAGTTAGTTCCCTATTTAATGATAGATTCCCCTAAAGTTGGCAAAAAAAGGTTTGGAAAAAGGTCCGGAACTATCGCCGGTGCGTGTCAAAGCAATTCAAGAGCAAATCGCCGGCTTCCTTTTAGATGAGGTCATAAATCCGATGGGCGAGCATCACCACCCTATACTTAATAAGATTCCGGAGCCTTCAAAAAATACTAGCCAACCGTCGAGGAGCGAGGCACGTAAAAGATCCCGATAAAAAGTGTATGTGCACTGTGTACATTGTATGATACTTATGTCTAGCTAGCTACCTAATACATATTTGTTGTTTAACAAAGGAGCAGATTGAAGATTTCATGGCGTGGAGTCACGGGTTTTGGGCTGGAAGGTTATCTTTTGAGAACGCCCTTCCCACCTTATGTTCTTGACGAAATCTGGAAGATAGAAGGTAAAGATCAAATTTATATATCCGTTCTGTTGTGGGCTTGGTGGTGTTATTCATGTCGCGCTGCAAATTTTAAATACCAGCATGTTGCTATTTTTAATGTTTTTGATAAATAATAGTGTTTAATTTATATTGTAGGAGGAGCACGCTAGGGTCAGCGCTCAAGCGGGAGGCGATCAATGTGGCGGGCCTCGGCCGAGAACGTAGCATGAGCTCTGGCATTCCTGTCGCAGATTGCTCTGGCGATGCTCATCTTGTATTCTACTCTTGGTCTCATGACATTTCTTGCCCTTCTTTACTCCTTGTCTTGACAATCTTGTTCAATATACCTTTGGTGAGGATTGAGCTTAAGTATCAAGAGAATACGATGGGTGCCAAGGATGCTAGAATGAGGGCCATGTCAGAGGTCTTACAAAACATGCGTGTTCTCAAGCTTCAAGGGTGGGAAATGGCCTTCTTGTCGAAGATCAAGGAGCTCAAGAAAGAGGAGATGAACTGGCTCAAGAAGGATGTATACATCTCTGCTATGCTCATATCTGTCTTCTTAATTTGCTAGCCCTGCTTTTGTTGCCATGGTCATGTTTGGGACCTGTTTGCTTCTAGCCATTTCAGGAAGGGAAACACTAGCTGATCTTGCCAAATTGGGAGAAAGTGTAATATTTGTAAAACATGTTTGTAAACTTTGAATATTTGTAATTGCACAGTATGGCTGGATGATTTCCTTATCATGCCCAGAGCTATTTCGATTTTAGTTATCAACCAGCTGTGCATCTGCTAATTGTGTTAAATGTGATTTAATTAGTGACTAAATAAGCATAACATTCAAAAAATACCGCTCAGTCCCGGTTGGAACAACCAACCGGGACCAATAGTGTCCCCGCTGGGTACTGGTGGTGGCCACGTGTGAGCACCTCAGTCCCGGTTGGTAGGTAAAACCGGGACTAATACATACAACTTAGTCCCGGTTGGAACAACCAACCGGGACCTAATAGCGCAACTGTCGCTTCACGTGTATTTGGACTGGCCTATCGAGGAGAGATTTAGTCCCGGTTCCTGTAACCTGGACTGATGCCCAGCAGGCATCAGTCTCCAAGGGCTATCCTGGTTCAAAAATCGGGACTGAACCCTGTTCCGAACCGGGACTGAATGCCCGTTCCGTAGTAGTGAAATCTTCTGTAGATTTTCCAATTTTCCGACACACAGAATTCGGCATTAGATTCACAGTTGCTCCACTATCCACCATCATTTTGGAAATCGGCTTTCCATTCACATAACCCATAATGAACAATGGCTTCAAGTGTAATCAGGAATTCTCAGGTTTCTTGAATATAGCATCTTCCGCTCCAACTACCAGTTCTGCAGCAGCCTCCTCATAATCACACATGAATTCCCGAGGCAATATGCAAACCGTGTTGGTAGCAATCGAGGCTTCATCAGAATCCTTATTAGCATCGATAATAACAGCCGATTTCAGCTTTGGTCTCCATTCTTATTTGCCCCTGGCTGGCCTCATCGGCTTTACCTGCTCCAACAGAGCACCTCTGAACTTTTCTACTTCCACCTCTTTTGCCTCAGTATTTCTCATCCGCTGCAAGTGACGCTTCTGAGATTTTGTGATCCCACTAGTACACCACTACGGCAATGGAACTTTGGGAGGCCGATGCACATCGATATTTTCATTAATCCGGATCTCCATGGTTTTCTCCTTAGGAAACACCAGACGGTCCTTTACCGATGTCCTCTTTGGCGGAATAAACGCAAGATTCATGGGACAATTTTCAAGCGTAGGCAATGACATCCTCTCTTATCAACAATATTGGAAAAAAGGATAATCCCAATGCTTCATCTCCCAATCTTGATTCTCTGAATTCCTCTGAACGGGTTCAGGAGTAATTGAGTTGATGCTTCTATGAGGCGCATCCTTAGCCATCCGATCGTATTTTTCCAACAGCTGATTAAAAGTTGGTTTTGGCCTTGGCTTTATAATCAGATTATCTCTTGCACGTCTCACCTCGCGCCACTCGCCAGTTCTCTCACCACCTCGTCGGTTTGCTGCTCGGAACTTCAATTCTGGTTTTTCTTCGACCACAAACCTTTCAGACCCAACGAGTACCTTAAACCGATTAGAATTTCCAGAATCATCGGCTTTTCTTTTGACAGCATCAACCATTCCAACAAAGCCCACTGGAAAATGCTCTGTATCAATTTGGGAACTTTTGTCTTGATATCTAAGCTGTCCACTTTCTATCGCCTTTTGCACGATCTGCTTGAAGACATTACATTCATTAGTGGCGTGTGAATAGGAATTATGCCACTTGCAATACTTCCGTTTCTTATGTTCTTCGAGGGGAGGGATAACATGCCCCTGCTTAAGCCGATCTGCTTTTCTTGCAATAAATGATCGAAAATCTGATCACACTTGGATGTGTCAAAAGAATACTTGCTCTTTTCTGACCCTTTCGGTTTTATCCACCCAAGCTCAAATTCTTTCTTATTGCTTATCCATTCATCAACATAGGCACCAACCTCCTCAGTATCAGAATCATCTGAGCCTTCAACTTCATCAGTATCAACAACATTGATAGCTTTGTCCTTACCCCTATTATTGTTGCTATTCCGATACTCCTTCTGGCCTGGATAAGAATTATCGGAGAATCAGCTTTCATACAGCGCGATTTTGTGGGCCAGATAGGAAATATCAGCGAACTCTTGATTGCCCACTTTCTTCTGATTAACAGGCAATAAACCTTTGAAAGCCAATTCTGCTAATTCATTGTCAGGCAGTGAAAGGCTATAACATCGGTTTCTCACCTCCCTGGACCGACGTAGATAGTCATTTACCGATTCTCCGAATTTTTGTTTGATCATCATGATATCGGTAATTCTAGTTTCATTCTCTCCAGAGTAAAAATACTCGTGAAACTTCTTCTCCAGATCTGGCCAGGAGGTAATGTTGTTTGGAGGAAGCGAAGTAAACCAGTTAAATGCCGATCCCGATAGCGACAGAGGGAACAATCGGCATTTGAGTGTATCCTTTGAAGCAGCCTCTCCACACAACGCAAGGAATCTAGCGACGTGCTGCGTGTAGAGGTATTATCGCTCCCACTGAATTTGGCATTTGCAATATCGGTACTTATGAGGAAACTCTGTCTCATTAAAAGCCGATGGATACGGCATGGTATAATACGGAGCGATCTTAGGAGTGTTGAACCCACACTGCTTCATCATGTTGTACACCAGGTTCCTTGTCATAGATTCTCATTTATCCCAGAGTTGATCGGCTGATAGATTGGATCTGGTATCGGGATTATAGCCTGATTACTCGGTACTGCTTGAATCGGATTTGGATTGATTGCCCCTAGCGCAGGATTTGGATTGAAAACCTGATTTGGGTTAGCTGCCAATGAAGGATTTGGTTGAAAAACTCCAGTATGAGACGTTCCTGCCTGGGTATTTCCGATCTGAGTATAAGGATATCGGTTCCCCAAATTCATCTCTTGCGGATTATTCCGATTCCTTTGAGGGGTCTGCCCAGTCATGATATTATGCAAAGCAACACTAGTTCCCTCTTGCACAATCCGCCCTAAAACCAACGATTGATCTAGCATCGATCGGTAAACGGAACTGTTAATCCAATCCCTTATGACTTCAGAAAAATCTCCAGTAAGCAATGGATCTCCAATAGAAGTTTTTGTGTTCTGGCCACTGCGAGTTTTCCGTTAGTCTGTTAGCATCCTTTTCTTGTTTTCTTCATGGATCTCAGCGAGCCTATCTTCAATTTCCTTTTTTTGATCGGGGCTCAATTCATCAAACGTCATAGCTTCAGCAGCGAGCTTAAGTGCCTCTAACGCCGCTTCAGCATCGGTGGGGGTCATCTTTTCGATTTCAATTCTTGGGGTCCCACCGAGCGTGCCAAAAAGTGTGTTGACACAAATGTGAGATCTTCGCGAACACACGTGCGGAAGCGTCAAGTTTGGGCTTGCGTCGCAACCAAGAACCAAGCGTGCCAGTCAATTTGACCTGTAAATTGACAAGCAATAAACTGTCAGTGACTAGGCCCTAATCGGCTTTAGGAATCAGCCAGATCAGGTTTTAAGCATCGGCTTTAGGAAAACCGATTACAATTCTATTGGCTTATTGCCTGATAGAGCAATAATGCAAATGAATACTTAAGAACAAATCTTTAAATCTCTTTTTTACTATTTTATAGATAGAATTAGCAATAAATCTTTAGATCAATTCATTCGATTAAACCAAGATGTAGGTTGAATAGATTGGTCAGAGCCAAGACAGTATTCAAATCTAAATCTAGATGTAAACTCATAAACCGATTTAAAGGTTTAAAACTAATATAGATAAGTACAATGCTAATCGGCAAACAACTCATCATGCAAAATAATAAACAAGCATACGCAAGATCGACCAAACGAGACTGTTGCATACATCGGATTCAGGAAAAGCACATAAGATGATTGACAATCGGCATTGTAGGATAAACACATATTACAGATCGATTGAACGAGACAGTGCAACATGCGAGGACACATTAAAGATCGGTAAAACCCGAGACAGTTTAACATGCTTTGTATACATGAGATCAAGATGATACAGCCATGCATACGGGTTACAAGAAGAGAATCGATTATTCCCTCGAGATAGCTCTGCCTACGAGTTGAAACCTTTCGACGAAATCGTTCGGATTCGAGAAGAGTAGTTGTGTTTTGTTTATGTCATATCTCGTTTTCACGAGACCTAGGAGCCTATTTATACTATTACAAAATCGATATCGATACGTCCTAAAAAACCGCTTCCCAATTGAATCTTCGTAATCTTTCCGGAGTCTTGATATTATCGGAATTACTTCTTCTTGTCAACGAAGCCCATCTTCTGATTCATCCCAATAATTCCGATGAAATTATCTACTTTTCAATATCCGATTTTCCTGCAAAATTTGGGTGTCAACACACCTGCATTATTGTAATAAGGCGAATGTTGCCACCTTTAATACCTTAAACTGTTATGTTATTCAGTTAATGTCTGCATTTGCGAGATGTTCGCCTATTTGTCCATCATGTGATACTAGCCTGGGATTAGTATCTCCTCATGATGTTGGATTATTATATTATACTAACCAATTGTCCATGTTTTGTTAATGTAAATAAAGCCTTACCTTTTTCCTGCAAAACAGAGCAGCAAAAAGACAAGAACGAACAGAAAACTAAGACCAAGGCGAAATAGCGCTAGAAAGTTTTAGAAAAAACGGTAGAACGCCAGCCTAACTCCCAGCCCCCGTTGTGCATCTGCTCGAAAACCTGAGTTTGCGAACTCGAACAGGTGCACAAGAGAATGAGCGACACTCTAGCCCTCGGTACGGACGATGCTTGAAGACCTAAGTTTGCGAAATCAAGCACGTGCGTAAAGAGTTAGAGCGATACCCGTATCCTGATCGACTCATTCCATGAACTGCTCGTCGACGTAAGGTAGGCAATCGTGAAGGTAACCGAACAAGGAAAGTGCCTCTGCCGCGGGGGCTTACAAGAGCAGGCTTCGCCAAGTGGTTGTGCCGTGAGCGGTAAGTGCCTTTGCCGCGGAGGGCTTACGAGAGCAGACTTAGCCGCAAGGCGAAATGCCGTATTACGCAATCCTGAGTTTAGGAACTTGCCGAGACTAGATACGGGCAGGGAAAACCTGAAGATCGCGAAGCCAAGAGTTCGCAAGACCGGGCAGCCATCAAGTGTTACCAGAGAGAAAGGTAATCTGAGAAGACAAGAAAGTTTTGTGACATCCTAATAAAGTTATTAGATGTCCCAAGTGTTTTTAAAAGAGATAAAAGCTAAGGTAAAATTTGTTTTGTTATTTGTCTATGATAAAACCTATTATAGCTATTATTTTATGATCCAATATGCTATTTTATGATCAAGCCATGCTTAGAATTGTGATGGGGCAGTGTCAACATGTGTCCTAGGTTCCAAAATATATTTCTTACCTTTTCCTATTTTTTGGACAACCCGAATACTTGGATATACCTTATTTGGAAGGTATATTGCATGAAAGAAATACTTTCACAAAAAATCCCCAAATATTAGTGTGTCTTCCACAAGCTTGAATTGACCTATTCCACGAGTTTCAGCCCAAATCTTGAAGGGAAAGTCGGATTCCCAATTTGGTAAGCCTCGATTTCTACTCCGAGTCAGATTCGAACTCCTAAACCTTTCTTACTTTATCCCAGCGAAATCTACCCTCTCCCCAGCACTATATAAACCCCCCAATACCATCCCTTGACGATCACAACTTGTGGAGCCTCAAGGTTGGATCCCTAGCCATCAAACCCTAGCCTCCAAAGAGCTTACCGAAGAAATCTCGCCGGTTTTCGACAGCCAAGTCTTGGTGAGTGTCTAGGACGTCCTAGATCTCATTGAGACAAATCCAACAGTACCACGAGCGCCCAAAACCGAGATCCCTAGCCCGAGAAAACCCTCACCGAAGTTCTACTGCACCCACGGTCGCCGCCGCCGCCGTCGACATCGCCACCGGCGACTTCGCGATCGGCGCCGCCGACGCGTATCGCGGAGACAACCCGCAGCCGCCATCTCTAGAATTTTATATATTTTTAATAAACTATTTTCTCTGTATTGAAGTTGCTTCTTTTTGCTATTTGCTTTTACGCGTAGATACCTATAGCAACCGTTGTGTTGGGTGCTTTCCGGAAGCTGACGTAGACCCGCAGAGCTATGACTTCTACCAAGGCAAGCTACATGCATATTGCTGCCTAGTTTGCTAAATATTTTTGTTTTATTATTTTATTAATTGCATGCATAATCTGATTAGTGTGTATCTATCCTAATGTCGTATTAGTCATCAGCTAATGTGTACTAGCCTTATTTGTCGAACCCTTAGTGATTTACTAGCCTATCTTTTGTGCAGTTGCTTAGATGTGCTTAGGTAATTAATAGGGTCACCTTTAATGAAATTGCACATTGTGAAGCCAAGGTTTCATGATGATACTCAAGTTGAATTTGATCAACTAAAAATTGTGTCGTTGTGGGGTTAATTTGGTGATGTGCTAGGATTTCTGCCGCATGACCGTTCCTGGTCATGTGTGGGTAGAGAGTACTCGTAGAGCCGCTTGATCATCCCTTAGTCAAGTGTGGGCAGAGAGTGCCTGTATCGTTTAGCTGCTCGACCATCCCTTGGTCTAGTGTGGGCAAAGAGTGCATGTATCGTTGTGTCGCATGCTCGTCTCCGGTCATGTGTGGGCAGAGAGTGCATGTCCTGTTGTGCCGCATATCCGTCTCTTGGGTGTGTGTAGGTAGAGAGTGCCTGTTTTCTTATGCCGCATGATCATCTCTTGGTCATGTGTGGGCAGAGAGTGCCTGTTTCATTGTGCCGCATGATCATCCCTTAGTCATGTGTGGGCAGTGAGTGCCCATTTCGTTGTGCCGCATGATCGCCTATATGGGGTCTTGTGTGGGCAGAGAGTGCCTGTTTACCCGCTTTATCACCCCTGGTCAAGTGTAGGCATAGAGTGCCTACGGATCTTGTGTAGTAGAATGTTCACTGGTGTTAACTGAATAATTATTGATTAAACAAGCCTTTGAGTAGATATCTGCTGTTTTGACAAAACAACCATCAATCTCTTGTTCCTGCATTCATTATTAAGGATTGCTTGGTGGGTAGCCGTGTACTCATTATACCTATCGCGGATATATTTGTTATTCAAGTTACAAGCCGGATCGAGAGGATCCTAGTGAAGGTGTGCAGGGTTAGCTATGGTGTCCGGGTCAATCTTGGATTTCATCGCTGATTCTTCGTTGCCACTCTGATAGTCTTTTATTTTGTTCTTAATGCTTAGTGCTATTGAGCAGGGTCTCTTGCATTATTATAATAAGGTGAATGTTGCTACCTGTAATACCCTAAACTGTTATTTTATTTAGTTAATGTTTACGTTTGCGATGATGTCCGCCTATTTGTCTATCAAGAGATACTAGCCTGGGATTAGTATCACCTCATGGTGTTGGATTCCATGTACAAGTACTGGGTCATGACAAATTGAGCTGTGTAATTACTAATTACAAAATAGTTGATCATCACTTTGACAGCGTACCACCTTTACCAAGCATTTCACACATGTTATTTGCACCCATTCACACACTTACAACCATATCAGGCCTCCTGTTTAATGATTACAAAAGTGCTGCGAAAGAGTTGTTGTTCAACCAGTTTGTCAGCATACCATATACAAAATGTGAAGGTACATACAGAGCAGTTCTCTTTACTTCTTAGCCTTCTTACATGCAAAGCCACACTTCCCCATCCTTGATCCACCTTCCTTAGTGGTTGTGGTGAAAGATTTGTTGTGATGGGTAAATTTGTTGGATGAAAGCACAAGGAATAACAGGTGGAACTTGTGTGCTTTCTCTGGTGGAATTGATGATCTAGAAATAGAATGATTTGGATGTTAATTGAATAAGTTTTAATGGCTACAAGTATTGAATCAGTTGAAACCTAACCTCAATTTTTAGGTCCTCAATAACAAAAGATGTCAGCTGTGAGGTGAGTTGCTCACTTTCTACATTTGGCTAGAAGTCTACAAGTATTTGAAATGTTATGTCTAAATTTTTGTTATTGGGAGAGAACACAAAAGTAATGACCAGGTGCCATCATACTCTCCTACATTCTCTTCAACTATTGGTTGAACCTTCCTTTTCACTGCTTGCTTGGGCCTCTTACCTGCCTTCTTTAGTTCACAACCTTTTACATTGTGGCCAAAGGCTTTACAATAGCTGTTGTGAATCTCAATGCCATGCTTGCTCATCTTTCCATCCACTACCTTTGGCTACTTCCTTCTAGATTTCCTTGGTCTGCCTACCTTCTTCTTAGATGAAGGTGGATTAACCTGAACTCCATTCTATTTTTTCATAGTTTTCCTTATCACTACGGGCATGATTATGGCCATATGCTTGGGCATACCTCTCTATGTATTAGCAAGAAAAGAAACCATCTCCTTAGGGGGATCCTATCATGCCTGAAACATGAGACAACATAACATCAAGGAATCCCTGTCAAGTCCCATCTTCTATAGTCACAATGCTTGGCTTGGATTCAACAATATGTTATGAATTCTTTTACTACACTTGGAAAACACCCATTCTAGCTAATAAGACATCACCCGTTGGCTATATATTCTTGTCCAATTTTTTCTTCATCTTAGGGCATATCAATCCCTGCCACTTTGTTCCAAACTCTTTTTATTTTGAATAAATCCTAGTCATCAATTCGCTTTTTATTCTTTCAAACATACTTAATATTGGCAGCTCTTTAGCATCCATTATGTACCTACAAAAGGTAAACTAATAAAGCTAATAACATAAAAAATGTAAATTAATAAGGCTAATAACATATCAAAATGCTTATTTATTTAACACTTCATTGTTGTTGTTTAGGAGAATGGCACGCTTGGAAAAATCAGAAAAGAAAGCCCTAACCCATTTGTTCGGGAGCAGTTTTCTCTATGTAGTCATGTTCATGTGTGCTCAACATCTTCATTTTCTCCATGTTATCAGCCCACTCAGGTACTGAACTTGATCTGGCAGATGCTCACAATTGGTTCTTCAGAATTTCACCTTTGAAGGTCTCTTGAAAATGGAGTATAAATGCCTACACAAAACCTATGCTCTGAATCTAGAAAAAATATATGTAACTACTGGGATTGAACCCTTTTGCTTATCAATCGTTATGGTCCATGGCCATGGGTTTTTAATCCAAAGGTCTATCTTTAATGTTTGCGGGAACCATTTCCATGTGCTCTTGGACTCAACCTCCACTACTGCCATTGCTATTGGAAATATGCAGTCATTAGGATCCACCCCGACAACAGTCAACAATTGCCCACCAAATTTAGTCTTGATATGACACCCATCCAAGCAAATCATAGGGCTTTTAGGAAACCAACTTTGCATGAATACCGAGAGAAATACAAGGCGGAGAAAGTTTTGTTCTTCACATTAAGAAATAATGTGCCACAAGGATTGCATCTTCTCAGTGCAACCCAAAAAAATCGTTCAAATTTAAGCAAAAAACCCACTTATGCGCATCTAAAGTAAGAGGGCTAGCTGCCTTACCATAGCTGGGTGGTTGTTCACCCTCCGACGCAGTCGGGAAACCACCCCCCTCGATGTATCGCCTCCACCTGTCTCAGCCACCTTCGCCACGTCCCAGTCGCCTTCGCCTCGACCGCCTCTCCAGTCGAGTGGGGAAAACGAAATAGTGGAATGAATATGATCTGAGATCCAAATCGCAGTTCATAAAAGAAATAGACACAATATGAAGGATTACAGGCGGTTATTTGCAAAAGCCTGCTATATGGATAGGTGACATGGCCCTCCAAGTGAGCAAAATTGTCAGCGCAGTCTGGATTAGACCTGATCTGAGTAACTTATGCAAGTTGGTGCAGAAAAATCTTTAAATTTAACAATTTCGGACCTATCTGATCATACAATACAAGTTTATGTACCTATAGTGCATGATAACTTAGGAGCTATGTTGACTAAAAGGTTAGTTGCTTTGACTATTGTGTAGCAGTAATGACAATGATTAATCATTACCAGGAAGATTTATCAATTTGTAGCATTGCATCAAATATCTTGCATATATAGATGTAAGGTGTGGTGATATGTTCATCTCATTTTGACAATCGCATATAGAAAATAATTTGCTGAGAAGAAACCGTTTTCTTCGAGGCCATCTGTTCCACATTCTTTAGCTGAAAGAACCACATGAATGTGGGTTGCAAAAAATCAACATGTATAGCATACTCTAGAATAATCTCACGTGAAAACAGTAATCAAAGTAGGTATTGTTCATGGAAAAATATAGATTAACTAAACAAATATTATTTACCACATAGAAGCAGAAGAGAACAATATGATTTCTTTGTGAATTGTAAGGACGTAAAAATCGTTCAGACCTGTGCAGTGCAGGCAATAAACAAATGAGTACCATAACATGATTTGAAAGAAAGGCAGATGAAATTACAAAACATCAACATGGTCATTCACTGCAGCTGAATAGAAGGCTGTGTCCATCTGACCTACATGAATCAGTCGCCACAAGTAACCATGCACAAAAAAAAAACAAACCATTGATCGATGAGGCAGATATACAAACACCTAGGCTTCGGGCCTTCGGTTCAGAACATGCACCTTGTTGTTCAAAATTAACAGACGACCTTGGATTTCTGCAGCTAGCTAGAATAATGAAGAGCATGCATTTATAAGGCATACGGAAGAATATTGTGGATTAGGACCCCAAACAAAATTGTTAACATTGGAAGAATATTTTAGAAGCCCATGGGTATCCGAAAAGAATAATAAAACTTAAATATAATAAGATATGTCACCATGTCTTATCAATAAGAAAAAAAGTCTATATTACACTCTAAACTATGACACTTCTGCATATCCCGAACTATGAAAACAGGTATTTTGCCCTTAAAAACCATGAAAACAGCGTAAATAACCCACTGCGGTCGTTTTGGGGTGGTTTTGCTGACGTGTTGTGTGATATGGAAGTCCAATCAGCATCTACAGTCAGCAAAAGCGTGTTATGAGCCCACATGTGCAGTTAACTCTCTCTCTCTATATATATCTCCTCCCTCTCTGTCCTCTCGCAGCCACTCTCCTCTATCCCGCCCCTCATCCTCCCTCTCCCCTCCGCGGCGGGGAGGCAGCGGGAAGGCGGCACAAGGGAGGCGGTGCAGGGAAGGCACAAGGGAGGCAGCAGGGAGGCTCTAGGGGTCAACCCCCAACACCGTAGATCAGGGAAGACCGATCAGGGCGTGCTGAAGATGGCGACGGCATCCCGCAACGGGAGCGGCGATGTGGCGGCGGCGGTGGCACCCTGCACTGGGGCACGCTGAAGACGGTGACAACGCCCGCATCGGTGCTCGCTGAAGACGACAACGGCGTCCCACACCAGTGGAGACGATGTGGCGGTGGCACCTCGCACGGGAGTGCGCTGAAGACGGCGATGGTGCTTGCACTGAAGGCGGCGATGCGGCGGTGGCGCCCCGCACCGAGGGTGGCGCGGAACCTAGCCAGCCCGTAGCGGGGTGGGGCTGGAATGGGGAGGGGCGGGGAGGAGGGGTTGCATAGGGAGGAGGGGCAGCAAGGGAAGGGGCCGGCGCAGGGAGGAGGCGGCGGCAGGGTGGAGCAGGGTGGAGGCGGCGGCAGGGAGAGCTCGGAGGAGAGGATGGGAACCGAGAGAAAATTGGATTTTTGCCCTGAAGTTGACGCGCTTTTGTCTTTTTGCCCAAAGTTGGTGTGCCTTTTTCTTTATGCCCTGTGTGGACTAGGTGGGGATTAATTTCACCACAGGGGGCTTTTCAAAAAAAAACCAATTTCCAGAGATGAACACCACGGCGTCGCTGGACCAAACTGCCGGCGCGCTGCGCCGAGCAGGACGGGACGAGGCCGACGAAGCTGAGGACGAAGCTGACGAGCAGGACGGGACGTGGCCCATTTGCTCGCACGTACTCCTTGTAGTAGCTGTATATTATGTGTTTGGTAAACCTTCATTGTACTCCGTATCAAACTATCCAGAATTATGCTTTTTTATTATAGCCAATATAAACTTTTCCATTGCTCAAGATAATTATGGGCATGACACGCGAAATATCAAATACGTTTCTGCGTTGCTCCATTAAAATAGTAAGTATCATATCCTCAAAAATTGACTATAGCCACAAAAGAATGTATATTAAGCCACCATCTAAAATAATTGTCTTTTCTTCCTCGGAGTAATCTTCTTGACATTTCTTGCCTTTGTTTTTGGAGTAGATGTCCCGTCTCCTCCTTGTGATGCCTCGTCTCCAGCCAACATTGCACTTTGGCTAAAAAAAGATGAGTATTTGATTAACTTGACATGCATAGAAATATAAATTGTCATTTAAGATATTTACCTTCTAGTCACAGGTTCGGGGCTTGTAACATCTACTGCCAACATTGCACTTTGACTAAAAAAGATGAGTAGTCAATTAACTGCACATGAATATAACTAAAACTAAGTTAGGATTGAAATATTCACCTTCGTGTCACAGGCCCAGGGCTTGTAGTTGGAGTTACATTGCTTGATCCTTCCTATGGCACAGTATTTCTCTTGCTCCTACTTTTTCTGTAACGAGACTTATAAATATTTGTATCTCGCATAAAAATACAAAAAAAGCCAAGAATTCAACCTTTTCTTTACGCCATTTAGAGGACAACCTGCTTCCCTATGGCCTAGATCTTCACATCTTTTGCATCTGTTCAAACCTCCTACATTAACCTTCTTCTTTCCTTGGTAACCTTTTTATGTGCAACCCTTCATTCTCAATTTTCTTTGTCTTCCTACACCTCTATTGGTGTTTGGTGGGTGCAATATAAACCCAAGATCAACTCTAGGCCACTGAGACTTTCCTGTTAGTGGCTCTATTTCTCCCTGATATGCTTTTCTGAATCTATCAACTGAGAAATACTCATGCACAAAATCTTCCAGATTGTTATTTGCCATAGCAGTTAGGACAACCAAAGCATGTGAGCATGGTTTGCCGGTATGTTGCCACTGAAGACAAGTGCACTCATATGTATGTGCTTTCACTACATGTCTAATATCATTTTTGGTAGTGTCTATGACTTCGACACTCCAATCACTAGATGCATATGGCTGAAGATGGCGTAAACCTCTAGACTGCACATTCAACTGTTGGATGATAGCCGGGAGTATTTTACCTTGTAGCTTTGCTCCAATAGCTCTCCTCTTCCAAAAGAGCCCCATGACTTTCACTCTCAGCTTGTCAACTAGTGTAACAATAGGCAAATCCTTTAAATCTCTTATCCAATTATCGAAAGATTCCGCAAGGTTGTTATTTATATAGTCACATTTGATCTCTGAATTGAAATAACTCCTGAAAAAACACAAAATGATAATAAGTGTTTGTAATATAAATATAATTAATGCAGAATAATAAAAATAAAAATCTCACCTCATCCATAGCAAATTATGATGGTCCTGAAGGTATTTCGTTACTGCAGGATTAGCTGCAAATACCTTACTAAGGTGTTTGACAAATACCTCTTTGCGATATGCTCTTGCCGCTGGCCACATGTTGTTTTTTATGTCACCATAAAATTTTTTAACGAAATTAGCCACAAGATGCTTAAAGCACTCTCTTTGCTCAGCTTGAGGAAAAACATGTTTCACCGCATTCTCCAAACCCTTGCAAGCATCGGTGCACACAGCTAATACAGGAGGATTACTGTCGGGGATAAAATCACGGCCCATTGCCATGGCCCACTCCCTGACGGCCCACTCGAACAGCCTACTAGGGCCCAGCTCCCTAGGCGGTTCTATCAGGCCCATGTGCATCCTGCCGAACAGCTTCTTGGCTGGCACGATGCGTAATGGCCAAGGATTCGTGTTCGAGTCCTACTCGAACAAGAGTTCTGCACGGCTACGTGAAGACCCGGACGTGGTTTCCCGGATTGGAACAAGACGTCGTGATCCCCAAGACTAGGAGTATGCCTTATCTACCGTAGGTCATATTTGGTATGTATGAGTTCGTTACGATCTCATAGTTAGCCCGGCCCGATATTCCCTCGGTAGATCGGTTTGCTCTGTACTATATAAACCAAGCCCCTACGGCGTGTAGAGTGACGAGTTTTACGACTTGATCTAGCTTTTAGACATCTGATATTCGCTTGCACACCCATAATCTCGCCGAGACTTGTTCGTCTCGACGAGCCACCTCTTGTATTCATCTCTGATATATAAGAAAGGCTGGACGTAGGGCTATTATCTCTCGAGAGGCTGAACCGGGATAAAACCCACGCTCTGTTCGTTCTTTGTTCGTGGTTGTTCGGCGTGTCTCCTATCTCAATCTTCAAGAACCTTAGCGACTTGGGTCAATATCCCAACCGTCGGCAATGGCGCCGTCCGTGGGGATCTGTGGTCGAGCATGTCGAACTCTATCGGCGACGAAAGATTCTCCACGAGGACTACGACTCGGAAGGCGGGATGTCTCTTCCCTGTCGATCGGATCGATCCTTCGATCTTGATCGCCTTCCAATCTGGTTCCCGGCTCGTGCTCGGGATCGGATCTCCTCGCGCGGCGGCTCTTCGCGGCGCGCGTCTGATCCCATGACGAGCTCGCGCTCGAGGCTGGATCTCTTCGCGTCAGGCAGCTCTTCGCCCTTGATGCAAGTCTGGTCCCGCCACGAGCTCCGTGCTCGAGGGCTGGATCTCCTCGCCGGCAGCTCTTCGCCGGGCGCGTCTGTCCCCCGCGACGAGCTCGCGCTCGAGGCCGGATATCTTCGCCGGGCAGCTCTTCGCCCGCAGCGCAAGTCTGTCCCGCCACGAGCTCCGTGCTCGGGCCGGATCTCTCGCAACGGCAGCTCTTCGCCGGAGCGCGTCTGTCCCGCGACGAGCTCGCGCTCGGGCCCGGATCTCTTCGCGCCGGGCAGCTCTTCGCCCGCAGCGCAAGTCTGTCCCGCCACGAGCTCCGTGCTCGGGCTGGATCTCTCGCCTTTGGCGCTCTTCGCCGGGCGCGCTCTGTCCCCGCGACGAGCTCCGTGCTCGGGATCGGATCAAAACTCCTTCGGATCCGGGGCTATTCGCTGGCGGTGGATTTCGGAGAGAGTGACCAAAGACTTGGAACATCGACCGACCGTAAGTTCCTCGTGTAGGTCTTCGTTTCCTAACCGGCGCTTTTTTCAAATTTCGCGCCTTAGTTCGTCCAAGTCTCTCGAGCTGCCATGTAAAGTTCAACCCATTGAACGGTGGATGTTCGCGGCCCCCTGCGGCCCTTCTCACCACTCGTCTTCTCAGACTACCTTACTCTCTGGTAACACTTGATGGCTGCCCGGTCTTGCGAACTCTTGGCTCCGTAATCTTAAGGTTTTCCCTGCCCGTATCTAGCTTCAACAAGTTCCTAAACTCAGAGTTGCGTAACACGGCATCCAGCCTCGCGGCTAAGCCTGCTCTCGTAAGCCCTCCGCGGCAGAGGCACTTACTGCTTACGGCACGACCACTTGGCAAAGCTTGCTCTCGTAAGCCCTCCGCGGCAGAGGCACTTTCCTTGTTCGGTTACCTTCGGAATCGCCTAACTTACATTAACGAGTAGTTCCTGGAACGAGTCGATCAGGATACGGGTGTCGCTCTAACTCTCTACGCATGTGCTTGAAGTCGCAAGTTCAGGTCTTCATGCATCGTCCGTACCGGGGGCTAGGGCGTCGCTCTTTCTCTTGTGCACCTGTTCGAGTTTGCAAACTCAGGTTCTCGAGCAGATGCACAACGGGGGCTGGGAGTTAGGCTAAGCGTTCTACCGGTTTTCTTAAAACTTTCTAGCGTTGTTCGCCTTGCTCTTGGTTTCCTATTCGTCCTTGTCTTTTGCTGCTCTTTTTGCGGGAAAAATTTTCGATCGAACTCTCGCTCTGATTCAGCTGCTCGGCCAACTCCTCGAAGGATCGCCTCTCCTCGGTCGGTTGGGACTTGAGCTGAATTTCGCAACCCCATGCGTTTTCAGTTTTCGGTTCCTTTCCTTAGCGTTGGTTTTCAAAACCTCGTTGGTCTTTCGCTCAGTGGCGCTCCCAGCGTCTGAGCATGTCTTTTTATCTGGCGACGACCTGTACGGCTCCGGTTAACCAAAGCGGCACACCACCGATGGAGTTACGCCCACCGTAGCCGATTCTCATCGCGGGCATGCCCACCGTAGTCGATTCTCATCGCAACGGGCACTCCTGGCGCTGGTTCCGCACCCGCCGAGGCGACACCAACGTTGCACGGGTCCATGCCCAGATAAGATTTCGCCTCGCACGTTTTGCCTGCGGCTAAGGTCCCGATCGCCTTGCCTGGTTAGCGGTCTTAGCCACGGCGGGGCTATACTTGCCTGCACACGTCTTTTTTATCCATGCTATGTTCTTCCTGGCACGGTAATCTAGAGCAATGCACCACCTACGGAGTCCTGCCCACCGTAAGCCGATTCTCATCGCAACGGGCACTCCTAGCGTCGGTTCCGCATTCGCCGAGGTGACACTAACGCTATCGGGGGACATACCCGGAAAAAATTATGTCTTGTGCGGGTAGGTCGTCTTTTGCGTGTTTTCCAAAACTCGCTTTGCTCTTCTTAGAGCCTTTTCTTGTTCTCTTTTTCCCCTTGCTGGCCTGTTTCTTGTTTGTCTTCTGCAGGAAGTACAGGAACGGGGAACGTCAGACTCCGGTGATGGTCGCGGCGAGGTTCCAGGCTTCCCCGCCAAAACCTATGTCTGCATCCCTCTCTTCTCGGGTTTGCTCCGCGCATGCCCGGGGACTGATTCACTTCACCCGCGTATGATTTCTTGCCTTTGCCCGGCACTGACCTTCACAGTTTGGCTAAGTCAAGGTAGTGCGCCACCAACGGAGTCCTGCTCACCGTAAGCCGATTCTCATCGCAACGGGCATGCCCACCGTAAGCCGATTCTCATCGCAACGGGCACTCCAAGCGTCGGTTCTGCACTTGCCAAGACAACGCTAACACTGTCGTAAGGAATACGTCATGGGTAAAGCGTCGATTTCACACGTTCTCTTGCGGCGCTGACTGCATCGGGTTGTGATTCACCTCGCACCGGGCAGCTCTTCGCCTGGAGCGCAGGCTCCTACCGGGTACGTCTTCGCCTGGTCGTACTTTCTGGTTCCTTTAACGAGCTCCGTGCTCGGGGACTAGATCTCTTTACCTGGTTCTTTCGACGAGCTCTACGCTCTGGGACTGGGTCACCTTTCCCATTCGTATGCATTGTCTACTCCTGGCACACGATCTACGTCTGGGGGCACATCGCCTTCGCTCCTGAGCGTGACATTCGCTCGAGAGCGCAATCTATATTTCCTCGGACAAGCTCTAACCCGAGAGATGATTCCTCTATTTTCATTTATGTTTTCCTAGGCATCTAAATGCCTGGATGCGGCAGCACGAGTCCATCTCGCGACTTTCTATGTTTATTCTCCCGGAAGATCTAATCTTACCGGATGCGGTGGTACGCTCTTCACTACCAAGAAGTCAATCCCTCCTTGGTGACGTTCAGCCTCAAGGAGATGATTTACCTCACTTCTTCCGATTTCTGTATCGAGGGCTGGGTACTCTGCTCGGACAGATGTCGTTCCTCGCTCGACGCTAACAGAGTTGCTCGGCGCCGGGGCGGTTTGTTCGGTCCCAACACGACTTGTTCGGTTGAACCGTAACCTGTTCGGTCGCCTGTTGCACGTCTTTGTAGCAGGAAAAATACCCTCTTCGTGACTTAGAGTCTCAAGAGGAAGACCCCACTCTAGTGAGTCCTTCCACTTGAGTCTCGGGGGCTAGCCGTCGAGGATAAAATCACGGCCCATTGCCATGGCCCACTCCCTGACGGCCCACTCGAACAGCCTACTAGGGCCCAGCTCCCTAGGAGGTTCTATCAGGCCCATGTGCATCCTGCCGAACAGCTTCTTGGCTGGCACGATGCGTAATGGCTAAGGATTCGTGTTCGAGTCCTACTCGAACAAGAGTTCTGCACGGCTACGTGAAGACCCGGACGTGGTTTCCCGGATTGGAACAAGACGTCGTGATCCCCAAGACTAGGAGTATGCCTTATCTACCGTAGGTCATATTTGGTATGTATGAGTTCGTTACGATCTCGTAGTTAGCCCGGCCCGATATTCTCTTGGTAAATCGGTTTGCTCTGTACTATATAAACCAAGCCCCTACGGCGTGTAGAGTGACGAGTTTTACGACTTGATCTAGCTTTTAGACATCTGATATTCGCTTGTACACCCATAATCTCGCCGAGACTTGTTCGTCTCGACGAGCCACCTCTTGTATTCATCTCTGATATATAAGAAAGGCTGGACGTAGGGCTATTATCTCTCCCGAGAGGCCTGAACCAGGATAAAAACCCCTGTCTCCTGTTCGTTGCTGTTCGTGGTTGTTCGGCGTGTCTCCTATCTCAATCTTCAAGAACTTTAGCGACTTGGGTCAATATCCCAACCGTCGACAATTACCTATAGCCTTTTTTACTTGCTGCATAAACCATGTCCAATTTTCTGTGGTTTCAACCTCAAAGAAACCAAACGCTACCGGAAACATCCAATTATGTCCATCTATAGCGGTAGCCGCAGCAAGTTGCGCAGACCATTTTCCATTTAGAGCGGTTGAGTCTATGCTAATGTATGGTCTACAACCACTTAAAAATCCGTCGATGCAGGGCTTAAATGCAATAAAAAATCTGTTGAAGTAGATGTTACCTTCAACAATTTTTATGTCAATTTCGATGATACTTCCCGGGGACCTCAACTCAACCTCTGCCTTGTAGTTGTACAGTAGCTGAAAGCTCTCTGCCCAACTCCCATAGAGCTCACTCATTGCTCTCTCCCTCTCTTTCCATACAATGCCATATTCAGTGTTCACATTATGTTCATTATCTAACTTTACCTTCAATTCCATGGCACCCATGTTAGGATATAACCTCAAGATAGGCACTGCCATACGAGCCACCCAACTTTGATCTGTCATTTTACTAGATTTCCTGCTAACTGAAGGACATCGATGATCTGGTCCAATCTCTTTTACCTACAAGGAAAAAGAGGTATAAGTATAACTAAAACATTACTACACAAAAAAAAATTACTTACAATAAAATTACCACGATTCTTTCTTCCCCTTGCACCTTTTTAGCTACAACTCTCCAAGGACATCCTACCATTTTGCACGCACCAAGATACCTGGTAGGATCAGACTTCTTAGGCTTTACATCAAACTCACCTAAGATAGCATATTGTTTTAAAGCCATTCTGAACTCTTTCATTGATGAAAAAGTCGAGCCAACATCTATGGTAATATTTTCCTCGTCAGAATCTGTGTGCTCCTCTACACCATGAACTGAGAAAGCTTCGCCCGCTTCACATTCACTGTCAATTTCTACATTACCTTCCACATTAGTGTTGGCAACCATTTCCTCCTCCCTCAAACCAAGTAAAGAATACATCTCTTCCTCAGCCACTAAAACATTTAAATCATCTATGCCATCCTCCGACATTGGAACATTGCAATCATCTATGCTTTCCTCGACCATGCAATCATCTGTGCCTTCCAAACCCAAAGGGTCTATGTCTTGCACTATTTCAATACTTGACCAATCGATGGAACTATTTTGATTTGGGCTATGAAATGAAATGCAGTGATATTTTATCAAATAAAATTCTATTAGAGAAATTGCATGGCAATGAAAGCAAACACCGTATTGCATGGCAATGAAAGCAAACACCGCATCACTGTATTGAAACAATTACAGGGCGAGGGAAGGGCGCCGGCGAGGAGAGCAGCGGCGGGGAGGACGGCGAGGGAGGCGCCCGCGGCGTGGATGGAGGCGAGGCCATGGCCGGCGCCGCCGCCTCTGCACCTCCCGGTCTGCGGTGGTGAAACGAACAGTCAGAACAGGCACCGATGGGATTCTCACGAGGAAATTGGTTTTTTTTGAAAAGCCCCCTGTGGTGAAATTAATCCCCACCTAGTCCACACAGGGCAAAAAGACAAAGGCACACCAACTTTGGGCAAAAAGACAAAGGCGCGTCAACTTCAGGGTAAAAATCCAATTTTCTCGGGAACCGAGGTGGACATGAGGAAGAAGCTGAGATGGAGAAGAGAGAGAGAGAGAGGAGAATTATTTTAGTTTTATTTTTCTGACTAAATTGCTACCTCACAACTCCGTGGGAAAAAACACGCTCAAAACCATTGCGGGTTGTTATTTGCAGCTTTGTTCCTAATTTTAGGGGGTGCAGAATACTTGGTTCGTAGCTTATGGGTCATAGTTCAGTTGTAATATAGACTTTTTCCTATTAGTAAATATGCATCAATAAAAGACTAAAGATTAAATATGAGTTTATACGTTCAAAGTTAATGAAAGACTAGAGTTGAAATTTTCTAGTGTCATATATATTGTATTCAATGTTAATGTATAAGCTTATTATGTATTTTGAGATCGTGTACCCGTTCGGATTCGGGTATCCATTGGTTTCGGATATTGGCGTGGGCTTATACCCATGAAATAGTTCAGGTTTAGGTTTGGGCATAGTTTTCGGGTTCAGTTTTAGGTATAAGGGGGTGCACCTAGAGGTATCCGACCCGATTGGCATCACTAAATGATCTCACGATTCTATTTGGTGCTGGTTGTATAGCAGACAGTGGTATGAATTTAGATTCATATGCTTCTTCGTTAGATTTTGACGCGTATTATCTTGAATTGTTCTCTCTTTGATAAACCCATACTGAATAGCATGGATTATTTTCCTGATTTTACTTCGTAATCCGTTTGCCAGGATTTAGTGATCAATTTAACACTTGAACTCAGAAGAGAGATTGGTCCGAAATTACTTGGATGCTCTGGGCTGTTAATTTTGGGCACCAGAGTGAGGAAAGAAGAATTAATGCTTTTAATGCAAGATCCTTGAACTGAAAAATTCATGCACAGCCTGTAGAACTCATCTTTGATAATATGCCAACATTTCTTCATGAAAAACCCATTGAAACCATCAGGTTCCGAAACATTGTCAGTTGGCAAAGAGGCAATAGTGTCATCAACTTCCTCGGGAATGATAGGTTGAGCGAGACTTTGATACTCCTCCAGTCCTCCTGCCGAGGAGTAATTAGGCTACGATGTCAATTTTTTTATCCAGATAGACTGAATTAGACCAAGCCTGTCCATGAAAACTGTCATAATATTGTTGATTTACTGTCATGGTCAAAAGCAAAGCTATGATCCTCCTTGTGCAGCTTGACAATCTTTTTTCTATATCTTTGCGTTGCCAATCCATTGAAAAATTTTGTATTTTCAACTCCAAGCTTGAACCATCTGTGAGTGCATCTTTGTTTCCAATATTATTGTTGAATTTGCAGAAGCTTTTGCATATGCCTTTTAATACTAGCTCTGAGGTTGATTTCTTCAGACTGCATATGTTCTTCAATATTCCATAGAAAGCTGATAACAATAAAGCACCGTTTAAAAGCAGCTTGATTTGTGAGAAGTTTTGCTCCATCTCTGAAGCAGTTAAGCTCATAACGAAGGTTTTGAATTTGGGCGAGATCTGAGCAGCAATATTAGTTTTATGGCACTTTTGATTCCATATATTGGTGTAACCACCTAAAAAAGGCCTGGCATATCGACCCAGAAGTTATTTGAATCTGAAAATTTGAGACCGAGGGATCTTACTACCCAAAGCGACTAAAGAAGGCACATGGTACGAGACATGAGAAGTGCTAAAGTTATCCCGTGATGCAGTGTTTGAGCGCCGTCGTGGGCCATCTAGGTGTCGCCATGAGCAGGGTCAACCTTGGAGAGCCTAAAATCATCAGTGGTCATCACTGCTCGAAGAAAGGAGAAGATAGGGCAGAGCGGCGACGGGACGGAGAAGACGCTGATCCAAATAAGCACCATCTCGATGCGAGGAGGACGTTGTGGGAACGCTGTAGAGGAGGACAATAAGGACGACCAACATCACGGCGAGGAGAAGATGGCGCAGAACGGCGGCGGGTTGCAGAAGGCGAAGCGGCTGTGAGCGTGAGCGGGCCTAGTGTCGCCATCGCCGGGTACGATCACCCCCCCATGGTGGTCGGTGGAAGGGAAGGGAGGGAGCGCACGGAAGAGAAAGGCGTCGCCTGCTGGGGAGAGGCGGTCCCGGTGGCGGTGAGCGGCGACGTGCGGGGTTGTAGGAGATGAGGACGACGGAGGACGCGGGGATAGCGAGAGAAGGAGACGAGGGAGGGGGAAGCAAATTTGCTCGCACCCCCTGCCACCGAACAAGCGTCGCACCCTTGCTGAGATGGCGACGCGTGGCTGCATCAATCTTGAAGCAGAAAAATCCCCAAAACAGTCCCCAAATCCCTAGCTCCCCAAATCCTACACAGTCGCACAGAGAGACACCAGCGAGTTCCCGCTGTGATTTCAGAGCTTCGTCAGGCGCCGCCGCCTCCCTCCGCCGGAGCTTCGCCGGGCGCCGCCGCCGCCCTTTGGAGCGGCTTCGTCGGCGCCACCGCCTCCTCCGGAGCTTCCGCGCCGCCCTCCTCCGCAGAGCCGCGACGCCGCCGCCCTTCAGATGTCTGGATCTTTGCGACCGCGAGCCGAATAGGAGAGGGCAAGCCGCGTTTTTGGGATTTCTTGCTTCAAGATTGGTGCAGCCCACGTGTCAGTCATCAGGCATGGGTGCCACGGCTTGTTCGGTGGCAGGGGGTGCCAGCAAATTTCTTTCCGAGGGAGGTGGCTGCGGCGACGGCGGCACTGCATGCCGCGTGGAAGGAAATTTGCTCGCACCAGGTGCGACGCTCGTAGCATGGCACCCTGCTGAGATGCACACAACCTGGCATGCACAAATCTTAAAGACTACAACAGCCACCCAGCTTCCTCATGCGAGTGCACGGGCACCAGTCAGGCTGCAGCTACTCACATGTCGCAATTGGGAGCTATGGCTCCTCCACGAGTGTGGGTGCCGAATCTTCGACGAGCGCCGCCACCATCGCCGTTTCACCGGGCGTGGCTGCTTCGCTGGGCGCTGCCGTCGATTCCCCGGGCATCACTGCGCCGCTGCCGCCTGCGCTGCTTTGGAGGGCACCGCTTCTTGGAGCCACCGCTGCGCGTTTGGAGCCTCAACGAGAGCAAGGGTATGAGCTTGCCCTGCCTGACTGTGTTATACATACTATGATTTGGGTTTAAGAATTGGCTACGAAAACCATGTTTTGGTTGTACTCTTGTAATGTGCTTTGGATGGAGAAGGCAAACCATGTTTTATGCACTGTGATTTGAGATAATGAATTGGCTACTAAACCCATGATTTGGCTGTACTATTGTAAGTGAATTGAATTTTGCTGAGAATTGTGTACCTAAACTCTGAGAATGGATGTATACAAATTTTGTTCTGTTAGTTTCTCAATTGAATTGGTTTGTTTGTGAAATCAATGAGCCTCAATTGACAGATAAGATCAATTGAATTAGGCTCAAATGATAAAGAAGTAATTGATGATGAAAACTAAGACGCCATACATAATAAGTAGGATTTGGATTTGAATCCTAAGAAAAGAAAATCAATCTAGAGAACTTGTGAAGTGACCAAAGTGTATAGTTGTATCACCTCTGGCTTTTAGCTTAAAACATGTAGTCTTGAGAACCCACTACTGATTTCTTCATGGTTATAATGGAGGGTAGAAACTTTTAAAAAAAATGTAATCAAGCTTATCATACGGGATTTTAAACCTGAAGCGGTGTCTCTAAAATATACTAAAGTATTCCAATTTATAGAACATTAAGAATGGATGGTTTTATTATGAATGAAGTGGATAAATACGTTCATTACCGCTATGGTGGAGTCAAGGAGTAATCTTGTGCTTGTATGTCAATGGCATACTTATATTTAGGACCAACATTGTCATCATTGACGAGGTAAAGTCTTTGTTATCTAGGCGCTTTGATTCGAAAGATATGGGTGAAGACAATTTGATTCTAAATATTAAATTGATCATAAATGAGGATGGGATCACTCCAAGTTAGTCCCATTATGCATAAAATATTTTAAGCTGCTTTGGTTTTGAGAACTGCAAAATATCCCTAGTCCCTTATGATGCAAGTGTAAAGCTTTGTAAAAAATAATGGATTAGGGAAAAATCAATTGAGATATTCACAAATAATTGGGTCCCTTATGCACTTAGCCGGTACAACGAGACTTGATATCTCATTTGTTGTAAGCAAATTAAGTCGGTTTACATATGTTCTATGAGATGATCATTGAGAGGCTCTTGAGAGAGTATTGCGCTACGTGAGAGGTACAATTTCTTATGGGATGCAATATACTAGATACACACGGTGTTAGAAGCATATAGTGATTTGAATTGGTTCTTTGATGTTGATGAATAAAAATTGCAAGTGGTTGTGTTTACTGTAGTGCAATTTTATAAAGGTCTTGTAAATAAACTGTATTGACACAGTCAACCATATAAGCTGAGCTAGTAGAATTAGATATAACCACTATTGAGACTGAATGGCTTAGTAGAATTAGGCCTAAAGCCCTTGTTTACGTTGGCCTGGCCGACGTAAACATCTATATTTACGTCGGTTAGGTCGGGCCGATGTAAATAACCCCTGTATTTACGCCGGCTTTCATCCAGCCGATGTAAATATATTTGACCGATGTAAACTGTTCATATTACTGTAGTGGAGAGCTTATGTTGGACTTGCCATTGGTTGAGAAACCAATCCCACCAATCCCAATGTACTTTGATAACCAAATGGTGATAACCAAGTTTACGAGTGCTAAGGATAATATGAAGTTCTCCAGATATGTGAAGAGTAGGCTTAAATATGTCAAAAAAATGAGAAGCTCTAGAGTGATAACTGTGAATTACATTCATACTGAGAAAAGTCTCTGGCAGATCCTTTTACAAAGGGATTATGAGGAAATGTGATTTCTATTGCATCTAAGGACATGGGAATGAGGTTCATTTGAGTTACTTTTCTTATAGCCCATTATAATGATTGGAGATCCTATTATTTAGATAATGGGAAGAATAAGTTGACAGCGTAACAAGAGTATACAGATAATGTATCCATGTCCTTAGTACTCTCAATTGTATGCATGAAAGGTTGGTTATTTACCATAATGTATTCTAGTTCTCTAATAAGAGGAAACGATATAAGCCTATAAGATAGCTATAATGAATACACCTACTTGAGTCTAACTGTGTGGTCACACTTCACGAGAAGGGGGCATTCTCTAGAAAGCTCATGAGTAGATCAAGAAGCATGACCATATAATTCTTCGTTTTGACGAGGTATCTGTGGTAGCATAGTATCAGTTAAATTTTCGAATGAAATCTAACCACACAAAGGTATGAATTCAAGACTTAGTCCTTCCATTAGCTGTGGAATGATCAATCTTGTTATTTTAGGTGGAAGTTCAACGGCGGATCATTCTTGCTACTAGGTGGAAATTCAACCTTTGTGTGACTTACACCAAAATACTGGCATATTAAACGTTGATTCAGCACAATGATAAAACTTATGACTTTGTTTTCATGCTTCCTCATTGGTGGGGGGATTATTAGAATTGGCTATGAGCTAAAAGCATGCGCATCAGGCCCTGCGTCATACACCGGCATCACGCGCTAATGCAGCTGTTAGGCATGCGTGCTGGCGGGACAATTGAATCGCGCGAGACAAGCAGCAACGCGTGGCCTGGGCGGGACGCGCTAGGCAGGAAAAATCACTGCTGCGTGATGCCGGCGCATGAGATCTAGAGAAAATACCAATATATAAGGGAGAGCTCTCATCATAGTACATCATGAAGCAATGGGAAATGAGAGAGCTATATGCTACAGTCACACGAACATGCACATATTACACGAATTACCATGTATTTCCGCGTGATTTTCCTCATGACTTTTGACTTGCGACATGGCGAGTCATGGATTAATTCCTGGCATGATATTTCTTCTTTTTTTTCTAGATTTTTCCAGATAGCAAGTTCACCATCCACGTCTAGATTTTGTGGATTATGAATGGATAGAAACATGTGTGCGCGCTGCTCGCAATGTGCACCCGTTTTACGTGGGAGGGCGGTTACCAGTACAAGGATAGAGCCTCTGGGGACATCTAGAAGATTTCACCTCGCTTACTCTCGTGTTTCCATCTATACTCTGTTGAGTTCTCGCACAAACTTCATTCATCGTCGCCTTTCTCTGCATTGCACTTGGAGGAGGGGGAGCGGAATCTTCAATCCAGTTGCTGCCATAAGACATGCGCGGGAGAAAGGTAATAAGGTTTCTGAACATGACTTTCGCGCTGACCGCTTTTGATTCTCAACGTCGACCACTTTATCTACGTCCGTCCAACCCTGTTTCACCTCTGCTCTTCACTGATCCCGAGGTAAGTTACTTTTCGTTTCTCTGAAAGCCGTGCGTGCGGCTCAGTTTTTTATTTACTTGCAAGTATAAATAGCCTGCTGTATACCTGTTTAATCATTCGTATAATTTGTCTCGTTCCTGATGTTGGAATTAATATAATATCCAATTTTCTAACACGATGGCTGTCTTGTCTGTACACAAACAGGAACATTTTTAAGAATACCGCGAATTGAATCGCAGTATGTTCAGCTCAGGTTTGATCCATCAAATATCAGATCACTTGTAAAAGTGAGGATGATAGCGCAAACACGTACTATTAACTATCGGTGTACTGTACAAATCACACCCATTTATTCCCTTTCTGCAAACACACCCTACTGCTTCTTACCAAAAAGAAAAAAGAAAAAGAAAGGGTATTAACAAAGTACAACCAAGCTGCTGCTGTTTGCACTTTTGGTCATCTTGGGTATAGCCTTGCAGCACCTCAGCTTCATATATTTATTCCTACCTCCCTTCTAAGAACTCTTAAATCTGAAGTCACCATTGCTGATCAAACCTGTACACGGAGCTCAGCTAGCCAGCATCACATGGATCATCGTCGCCCGTCAATTCAGGCCAACTTGGCCTCAACTCATGTACTTAATCCCCAGATTTCTGCCAAGCTTTTATCTTGATTATCTTTTTCAGGCTTCTTAGTTCTTACATTATGATGCAACCTGGATCCTGTTCTTGCTGCTGGTAATTAGCAGGGTAGGAGTAGACAGGGTACGACGATGGCACTGCGTTGTACTGCTGGTAGGCGGCCACAGGGTACGGAATTGGAGCCGCTGCTTGCTTGTCCTTGCCGCCGTCCTTGCCAACCTTGCCGGCGCCGCCGCCACCGAAGTTCATGGCCCCGCCGCCGCCTCCTCCAGCGCCATAATAACCGTAGCCGTAGCCGTAGCTGTCCTGCTTCTTCTTGTCGTCGCCGGAGGACACGGTGAGCAGCTCGGCGTAGCCCAGGTTGCGCCGGAGCATCGTCGTGAGCGCGATGGGGTCTACGCCGTCGCCCACCACAATGATCTTGTCTCCCTCCATCGTCGCAGACGTCACTCCTGCAGAAATTAATCAGCGTCACTTTTGTCATAACAGAGAACTACAAGTGATACATTGATAAAGATGTAGAACAAAGGGAACCGCATAATCGACAATTAGTATGACGACGTTGATATAAACAAAGCTGACAATCATGGGTAACGGTTCTTTTTTTTTGTTATTTTTTACCTGTCATGCCAACTGCGGCCTTGAAGGCCTTCCTCCTCTTCTTCTCATTATCAATCCGCAACTTGAGAACAATCTTTTGCTGCATCAAGAAACCAAACAAAGGAGGGGAAATGAGGAACTGATCAGAGACAGAACACAAGCAACAACAAACAAACTGAGCTTAGTATTAACAAACCTTAGTCATCTTGCCTGCAAAAAAAAAAAAAAAAGTTTCGCAAGCTCTTGGGCTCTCTTCCTTGACACTACTTGAAGAGTTGCATTGCGCAACAGATAACCCAATGTTAGCAACCTCTTATGAGCAAGGAGATATTATTGCCCAATTTATAGGCTGTCACGGAGAGGGTGGAGAGAGAGAGGAAGCAGCACGGAAGGCTCTAGAGAGAGAAGGGAAGCAAAACAGACAGCAGAATGAAACAAACAATCCATCAACAAACAGTGCATGGCCACTAAAAATTATGTGAATAATGCACACGTCCGGCATGCACTAAGCTGGCTGTTGCTCCTGGGCGCTCGACATCAGGTGAGTGGATGGTAGGGTTCGGTCGGTGGCAGTGTGGCAGAAGTTTCCACGCATTTGAGTAGTCTATTTGAACACAACACAGTTCAAGTCACCCACGCGCACCGTCCCCCCATCTCTCTCTCTCTCTCACAGCTGATTACTGAGTGCTCTCCCTTGGTGTTTACTCAACGTGCTATAACATAGACAGACAAACTTTCCCGAGTTTCAAGCTACATAGAGATGAAATTTACTGAAAACTTTAATCTAACAAAGTTGTGAACCTTCGAAAAACGTCTTCAAAAGTTAAGAAAATTATGAATAAATTATTTTATAAATTTTAAGAAGAACCATTTACAACACAGAATAATGACTATAAAGTATCACATCATTCGACTTATATAAAAATAACAAATTTTAATTTAATTTTAAGATGAAACAAACAAGGCCGGCCTGTATTACAATTAGAGCTCTTTTACCTACATTAAACCACTAAATATATAGTGTGAATAGATTAACGGGTACAGGACTGCAGGGGTCATCCAATATCGGTTGGAGGACCAACTAATACCGATGTGCTCACATTAGTATCAGTTTGTGATACAAATCAGTACTAGTGAGCCTTTCTAGCAATCGGGTGCAGACACCTGGCACGAAGGCTTATTAGCATCGGTTCATATCACGAACCGATACTGTTGTGAGCACATTAGTACCGATCTACTATGATCGGCGCCTCCAACTGGTAGTCGCTCGAGCAAAACCTTGTGTAAACTTGAAACTTTCATGTAATATGATGTTGCTCACATTGAAGGTGTTGATTTCGCGCAAATTTAGGTTTTGGTTCCATTGATTGATGAAAATTTTGGATCTAAACTTTGATGGATCAATTATTTTACTAGGTTGCATAAACAAGTTTTAATAGTGGTTTTGACATTTCTAATTTGAACGAGTCCATTTCACCTGCTCTAAATAGCCTTTTCAAAATAATTTACTATCTGACTTTCACATCAAAATGTTGTTGTTTTAAAAATAACAATTATACAGAGAAATATGTAATTCTAGTTTAATTTAAATTTTGGAAAATATTTACTAGAAATGAGCTAATAGTTGCCTTAATGTAACATAATATAGAAGAACCGATGATAGATGTACATGGCAGACCGACGAGCCCCAGAGTTCTTGCTGGGTCTGCAAGTTTTTCTTCCTGTGGTCGATGAAAACACTACGTCAAGTTACATATTTTGTCCATGCATAAACTCTAAGAATGAGAAGTAGTGGCCAAAATCCGACCACCTTCACTCCCATTTGCTCGCAAGAGGTTTCATGCAAAACTATAACTGTTGTACCAAGTATGGTGAAGAAGATATTATACGACAAGACGGTAAAGAAGAGGTGGAAAGTGTTAGATATTATGTGCATGTGTATTTGGGCTATGGATATGAGTCTGGCCCATCTCTCCATTGTATTATGGTTTTCTAAGCTTTTCTTCTTTTTGCCATTATGTGTACATATACTGGCCGCCCATTGGCCTCAGATGAATACAAGTGCTTTCCCACTTGGTATCATAGCTATAGGTTAGGGTCTAACCTCTCTAGCCTCTAGCATTCATCACCGCGCGTTGCACTTATGCACTTTCCCACCACCACTCACTACGTCAAAACCACACATTAATGACGGGTTACAACAGACAATAGTGATGAATAAAGCATCCGTCACCCCAGACAAGTCACTGATGATTCAATATTAGTGATGTGTGTCCACCCGTCACTAATTAGACAAATACGTGATGGGTCTGTATAAAATCCGTCACTTATCTTCACCTCCTAGAGGCCCCCGTAGCTTCCTCATGTTGCCTATAAGTGATGGGTAATAAGTAAGTTGTCACCCATGGTAACAAGATAAGTGAAGGGTGTATATTCTACCCATCACTCGTGATTATTACACAAGTGACGGCCTATGTTACAACTCGTCACTCGTGTTAATGAGATAAGTGACGGTTTTTAGTATGGTACGTCACTTATAATTGCCTCCTGAGGACATCGTAGGTTCCTCACAGCGCATATAAGTGACGAATAAAATGTTTACCAATTACTATTTTTCTGATGATAGTGACAGGCTTTCATGCAGTACATGCTGCATCCTAGTGTAGATCCACAAAAATGTACACGACGGAATACATTCACGATTTTAAAAATTTTTATTTGCATCAACAAAACACACAATACACATTCATAAGTTATAAACAAAAAATACACATTCATAAGTTATAAACTCATATACAAATATTTCACAAGACAATGCCAATCAAGTTTTTACATCGTCCTAGCTAGGTTTAGTCGTCCACAAAGTGGAACTCGCCTTTTGGGTTAATGACTTCGGACACCAAAAAATAGGCGATATGCCGTCGAATCACCAAAAGGACATCATTGTTGACCAAAAGACTCGCACAATCCTGAATGAACTATATCCAACCATTTTCACATTAACTTTGAATAAATATGTCATTAACTTGGGTTAAAATATAACTATGTGTTGTACTTATTTCAGGAACAATGATCTTTTTTATGTGAGCGCTATTTGTATCATTTTGTGCGCAACAAAAATCCGCAAGCGTTGCTCGGTGGTTGTTGGGTGCACTGTGGAATAAAAAATATTGTAACATCATAAGGTAAAAAATGCAAGCCGTAAATGTAATCTTTTTGGTAGCGTTAATTTACCTCGAAAGATGTCTTGTGTGTCAGTTGTGGGATGACGAATGGGCCAATTTGCCAACTTCTTCAACATATTGAGTATGTGACCTGAAAGAACAGGGATCGATTAGTTAGGCAATATTTGATTGTTTAAAATGTTAAATATGGAAAAAAGTTAGGCAACATACGCGTCAAGTACTTCTTTTATATAGTCGTAATCATTTTCTCCAGGTTTGCCTCCTAGTTCGGCTGGTCTTAGTAAGTGTAGATACCATACCATGTTCCACTTAATTGAAATGATCAGAAGGATCCAATGGCCACCGAGATTATGGGCGTCAAAAAGAAGTAACTTTTATAATTCTCAATTAGAACTTTTATGACATACTCCTTAGTGGATTGTGGATCCGCCTTCATTATTGTGCTTCAAAAATGCAGCGGGCCACTTTCTAAATTGTGCTTCTTTTATCAATTGTCTACAAATAAGAAACTAGTTGGACTGAGGGTATAACGGTTGTGTTGTTAACGAGTATCCGATTTGAAGTGACTTACAATGTGAGGCACCGTAACAACAAGATGTCCATTCCGTCAAGGTTGAAGAGGTCATATAAATCATCAAAGTCCACTGATATATAGCCGTCAACTCTAGAAAAGTGATGGTCTCTAAACTGAGCGCAAAAGGAGATGTTGGTACTATTAGTAGTATTCATGAAGGTCGACACATGCCTGTACTGCTCTTACTAGCTTATCGACAAACATCATGGACTGCCTACGTTTGTATTTTGTATTAGAGCTTGTCCAGTATGGACCAACGGACGTGGACTCATTCTTTTTGGACTACTTCGTCGACTGCATACAAGAGCCCTTCTTCTTCCCTGCTCCATTCATATTGGTCTTTTTGCTCGGTGGAGTGGGCAAAATTGGATCTGAAAAGAGGCAGTAATTGATATTACATTGGATAGTATGGTAATAAGGAGTCATAGGAGACATATTACCTTGAGGAAGAGATGGTGCTCCTTTGATATTGTTCTTTTTGCTCGTTGGAGCAGGCGGAATTGGATCCGCAAGAGAGGCAGTAATTAATATTAGATATTATCTTCTGTAAAAGTAACATACATTTGATGGTACTGTAAAAGGGAGTCATAGAAGTTATATTATCTTGATAAAGAGATTGTGCTCCTTTGATATTATTGTTTTGCCTCGGTGGAACGGGCATAATTGGATATGCAAAAGAGGCAATAATTGATATTAGATATTATCTTCTGTAAAAGTAGCATACATTTGATGATACTGTAAAAAGTCATAAGAGTCATATTATCTTGAGGAAGAGATTGTGCTCACTTGATATTCTTCTTTTGGCTCGGTGGAGCGGAAGGAATTGGATCTGCAAGAGAGGCAATAATTGATATTAGATATTATCTTCTGCAAAAGTTACATACATTTGATGATAATATAAGAATGAGTCATACAATTGATACTAGATATTATCTTGACGAAAAGATGGTCCCTTTTTATTCCCCTCTCCCTTTTCATTGTTTTTTGGGATCGATGAAGCGGGAGGTAGTGACATTGTATTCTCTGCAGTTGGAAAAGGAAGTGTGGGTCAAGGTGGCGATGCACTTGAAAGTAGTAGCAGGCTGAGATGCATCGGGCACCACGATGTGGGCCCTCTTCAACTTGATCCTTTGGTTGGCTGCATCCCCAGAGTGTGACACCATTGGGAGAGGGGTCTAACAGTATTCCATGCCATTAGCAGGTCCACCTTAACCACGACATAGCCATGACGAATTGCGACACATTGCAGGACATCCTGATCTGGAAGGACCATGCCCTTTGCAATCTCTATTGGATACCCACCAGGCTTAATTAGAACCCTGTAGGGAGTGGGTCCTGCTAATTGGCCGATTGTATCCGATTCATCAGTAATTTGGGGGACTAACAACTGCTCAACTTCGTTGGAGGCATAGCTACTCTTTAGTGCAGGTGCCACATGGTCAGTCTCTATTGGGTTGGAAATCTGAATTCCCTGCACAACAAGCATTTACATAATGTTTGCATAAACTTTGTTGGTGATGTCTATTGTCAATGCATCGATGTCAAGTGTGCCCGACCTCTTCCTCTTCATGTACATTCCAATATCTTCGGGAAAACCATATTTCCAGCCATGTGAATTGGATACACCTCGCACCCGGTCTAGGTACTTCGGGTTTCCTAGCATCGAGGAGAGAATGCCATTTTCTCTGACTCCGAAGAAAGAACCTTGGCAAGCTTCTAAGACTTTCTCGGCAAAAGACTATATCTCTTTTGCTTGTGTGATCTAAGCAATGGGGACAACCTTTACCTTTCCTTTTGAACTGGCCAAACAAGTTACAATGTGCTGGTATATCATTAACAGTGACGAACAACAGGGAGTGCAAGGTAAAGTACTCTTGCTTGTGCTGATTCCAAACCTTGACGCCTTTAGACCAAAGTTTCTTAATATCATTGACCAGAGGCCTGATGTACACGTCGATATCTTTGCCAGGCTGATTCAGCCCTGATATCAAGATTGACAGCATCATGTATTTTCGCTTATTACACAACCATGGCGGAATGCTGAGTATCGACAGTACAACAGGCCAAGTGCTATGTGAGGTACTCATGTTACCGAATGGATTCATGCCATCTGTGCTCAAAGTGAACCTAATGTTTCTCAATTCTTCGGCAAACAAACCAAATGTGGAATCAATGGTACACCACTGAGCACAATCCGATAGGTGTCGTATCATTTAATCGTTCTGACGTCCCTCATTATGCCAACGCATCGGAAGGGCCTCCTCTTCGTTGGCAAACAATCGCTTCAAACGGGGAATTATAGGAAAATACCACACGACCTTCCTAGGACCCCCTCTACTCTTCTTCCTTGCTCCACCCCCACCAGCACCGTCATTTTGACGCTTGAATCACAAAGCGGGCATTGATCCAGCTCTACGTTCTCTCCTCGAAACAGGATAAAATCATTACTGCATGCATGTGTTTTTTCTATTTCTAGACCCAAAGGACAAATTTTATTCTTTGCATCATAGATGCTCTTGGGCGGCAATTTCCCCTCTGGTAGAATATTCCTTAATAGATTCGATAATGGTTTAAAACTTTTGTCAGTCCAACCGTGGGTTACCTTCAACTGTAGAAGCATTAGGACACCAAAAAGTTGAGTGCACTTCTCCTTACAATTAAGATAAAGAGGCGCCTTTGAATCTCGCACAAATTCTTGGAATTTAGCAAACTCACCATCATTATACCTGTCGTGTCGCTTGACGTCCCGCACCATCCGGTCCACATTCTACACAAAATCCTCAACATCACTATCATTTATACCTAATATGTCCTCATCCATATCACCGAGTGGGATTCCTTGATCCACAATTTTTTTTGGCATGAGGATCCATCTCTCCTTCGTTAAGTTGCCATGTTTGTTTCAACATGAATAGTTCGCTTTAAATCCATGTATAACCAAGTGAGCGTGGACATTGTCTGATTTTAGGAACTTCTTATCATTCTTACGATCGCGGAATAGACAATACATTACCATTTTACCCTTCTCTTTCATATCAGTTAAGGAAACACTCATTAACGACTTCACCCCGCTCAAGTACTCCACACAAGTATAGGTCTCTAGGTACATCCAACTTCTATCGGTCATCTGCAATGCATACATACAGTTTTTCATTAACTAAAATCTACCAAAAAGGAGGACTGCATATGTAGTGATTAACTGATCTACCAAAAAGGAACATAGATAAAAGCAGAGTAGCAAATTATAAAGGGATCGAGTGGGTGCAAACCTTAAAAGACCGCTTCAAATCCACAGAAAATGAAGGAAGAGCAGGAAAGGAAGAAACTCATTAAAATCGCTTCGCTGCCATCTCACAGTACTAGGAACCCTATAAGGAGATATTGTGTCAGGCTCAGACTCACGTGGGAACCGCCTATAAGCAAATATTGGCGACGAACATCAAGCGGACATGTCACCCATTCAGAAATTCTAGTGACGGACCTTTTCTAGAACCGTCACTCTTAGATATCCCAAGCAAATCCGTCACCAAGATGGTAACAAGAGGTGACGGTCGACATGTCAAGCCATCACTGTTGTAATAAGTGATATCTTCAGTTAACGGCCATCACTAGTAACTTTTCATATGTATGGCCGGCATCACCCCGAGCCTACATAAGTGGCAGATGTTATAGGACCCATCACTAATGATTATTTTAGTGACGGGTGTAGACTACCGTAACCTATGTTGTGTCTCCTTTGTGTGGTTTTGACGTATTGACTACTGACGCATCATCGACTTGCAACGTCTGTTCTGGTCGCTTCCACTAGGTTTGCCGTCTAGTCTTCAAGCCGCCACCTCGGCCTCGTCCTGGCCACCGCACACCCCGTCTGTCGGTGTCTAGCAATCACGCTCCTAAAGAGCAGTGGTCCACGGACCAGCTGACGAATTTGTAGTTGGAGTGAGGCCCAACGACGACCCTTCTCAAGAACTCTGGTGGCGCCAAGCTCATGGAGGGCTAGGGCAGCGCGCCTTCCGGCAAGGGCCCGTGCCACTTGGTGATCCGCATGTGTCCTCAAGATCAAGGTAAGAAAGAAAGAGAGGAAATACGAACCACGAAGACGAGGTCGATTTACCCTGGTTCGAGCCCCCGCTGGCCGCTGCCGGGTAATAGCTCTACTCCAGCTTAGTTGATTATGCGGTGGAAACAGTACAAGGGTGCCGAGATCGGGCTTGAAGGCACCGATCCCGAGCTTACAATGAAGGTGGCCTAGAACTAAGACTACTCGCTAAGGAAGCTTCGGATGCGAGTGTTGCTTGGGCTCGAGTCAGATGGAATTGGATCGAGGAAGGCCGAAGGGAGAGAGACCGGGGCCCTTCGATTGTCCAGGAATCCTCCTTTTATAGGCGCGGCGGGGTGCCCGGAGCTGATACCGTGGGCCCCACGCCGGTCTTTGCTTTAGTGGCGAAGTTCTTGTCTCGTTCCAGGGTTCTGTCTAGTCCGGAGCCTGCAGGGAGAAACTGGTCAGGTTAGTACTGGACACGTGTTTGTCATGAGGAGCCCATTCGGGGAGGAAGCCTCTTTAGGGAGAAAGCACTTTCCCTTTATCCTCGAAATAGCCTTGACCGGACTGAGCCAGTCTCGCGCCACCCGTTGGGGCGCGCAGAAGCGTAACAACCATCCGCCGCCGCCAAAGAAGGCAAACGGCCGGATGAGTCGTCCACGTGTACTCCCCTGGGTTGCGGGCCCCTGGGAGACACGGTTCGTTCTGGTCAAGGCTGGAGAAAGTATGGTGGCCCATGACAGTTGTCGCCACCTGCCCACGGGCGAGTGGATCACCCGGGGGACCTTCTCCTGGGCTAAGGGATAGCCCGGGCGGGACATGGTGCCGCACGGTTTGACCTAGTCAAGCCCGGGATAGTCATGAGCGAGTTAGGCGGCTTCTTTAGTACGGCCAGGAATAGTCTGCTTGGTCTTCTGTTCGTGTGGTGGGCCGGTACAGAATCGGCCCAAGGCTCGCTTCAGATAGGCCGCTTACTAATCACTGCACCAAATTTCGAGCCTCGAAAGGGTCGCATGAAGAGCCGGTCTGAGGTTTTAGAGGAGATTCTCACCACGCGCCGAGCGGGAAGATTCGGCTCAGGGGCCAAAGTCTGAGCATTAAACTCGATTTGATGTAAAGGTGGGGCAGTTGCGCCTCCTTGGGCACGATTCCCACGATCTCCGCTTTATTTGTTGTTTTCTTTAAAGGGCAGCGCTGCGCGGGGGGAACTCGCACTGTGACACCATCCTCCTTGCCTCTGTCTTCATCCTCTCCCTTCGCTCCTTGCCCCCCTGCCGCCATGGTGGTCATCGGAGAGAGTGCGCTGACGCAGGAGAGAATGGCGGAGCTAGAGAGGATGGCCGTCGGCAGCCGCACGTGGAGACTTCCCGGTGCGGATCCGAGCCAAGGCCCAATCCCGATGAGCTAGTCTCGCCGAGGGTTCGCTATCTGCGGATTTCACATGCCGTAATCGCAGCTTCATTATCGACTTCTTTGCCTTCACCGAGCCGAGGCCGAGAACTCCGCTCCGCAATCTTACGCCCACTGCCGATCTTTGCGTTTACGGCGAGGCGCCTGCGCGGCGCGGCCGACGGTGAGCCTTCTTCAAAGACTTCTTCGAGTTGAAACCCGCCGCCACCGAGTGGGCAACGGCGGGTTTTCTACCCGATCAAGACGCCGAGGCCGGGCAGCCAATCGCACTCGAGTATGAGGTGAGGACGAAGGTTGATGGTTGGGCCAGCGGTGGTTCTACCTGAACCACGGGGGCTCGACTCGCATACTCATGCCGCGCCGGATACGCCAATCTTCCAACGGAGAGAGCCTCAGCCGGAGGACCAAGCCACAGAGGCTGACATCAAAGAGCTCGTTAAGGACGGCCTGACGGACTATGAGGTCGTCGTCGGCTTCATCCGGCACCGGATCGATCCATTGGGCGCCATGAAGGTCGCGGCCGAGACATGGATGGTTGGGAGGATCCGGATCGGGATTTCCACGAAGGTACATGCGAGCCGCACGCTTAACTTCAGGTTAAAGGCATGTCGTGACCGCTAACGGCGTTATGCAGGGCTCTCGAGCCACGAGGTTGGGCGGATCGCAGGGATGTTGCTACCCCTGGACAAGACTCCTCGCCGCATACGGTTTGTGACGGACAAACTGTCCGAGGTAAGTGCCCGGAAAGTATTCGATTGAACTCCCAGCCGCGCGCGCCCTCGAGGTCTTGACGAGGCGCGCCTTTCGTTCTGCAGCGGACGTGGAAGGTGGTTGGGAAAACCACTCAGGCCGCGGGCTCGAATGAGGGGCCCTCGCCGGCGGGAACGCCGGCGGCATCCGGCGGGGCGTCGGTTCCATTGCCAACGGCGGAAAGGGAAAATAAAGACTTGAGCGGCGCGGTGGGCTCGGCCAGCGCAGTGCAGAGATGCACACAGGAAAACGCGCAGCGCCTGCACAGGTGAGCTCCCATTCTCCGACACGGGTTGGGTGCTAGGCACCAGCGGCCCTTAATTTTCGTGTCGTGCGTGTTCAGGGCGCGGTGCCTACGAAGAAAAGGAGAACGTACCAGCCCGTCCCAGACAGTGACGAGGAGGAGGTTGTGCTGGTATCTGGTTCGTCATTAGCAACGGCGCCGCAGCGAGGGCCCACGAGGAAGACTCTTGCGGGGCGGAAGAGGACGGCTTTGCCCACCACGAGCCATGTCGGCGGGCTGGAGACAGAGCTCTTTCTGCATCCTACGCCAGGGGTGTACGAGGACACCGAGCTTGAACCGGCGTGTAAGTTTCTCGCGTCGAACGTCGCTACTCTGTTTTAATGTCTGATCACCGCGCTCTTTGTTGCAGTGCGCAGCGCCAAAGTGGCGGGCTCCGTGCTGCCTCATTCTACAGAGGCCGTGGCTGCCAAGATGAGCGGTCACACCTGGGAGGAGTGCCTTGCCGCAGCAAATGGAGGCGGCACCGGGTTGGCGAAGGACTAAACAATGGCCCCCGAGAGAGATGCGCCTGTGGCGCAGTAGAGCCGCCGGGTTGGAGAAGTTAAAGGGCAAGAACCACCGGTCCACGGAGGACCAAGATATCGCCTACGGTGGCGGTCTCGACGCTCGAGGGGATTGCGAAACGGTGCAGGTCGAGCGGGCTATGACCTGTGTGGATCACGCCTTGCGCGCTGAAGGACGCACGGCGCATGGGTGGTGGCCGATCGACCGCAGGGGGATCGCCGACCACTTCAAGACTCCGGTTGGGAAGGTGCTTCCGGCGCCCGATCGGCAGACGCTGCTGGTCAACTGGTCCTGGCCAGTTGGCGTGCTCACGCCGGACGGATGGAAGGGCGTGGCGATGCCTAGCGTGGCCCCGTTGGCATCCGCAGGCTGGATCTCGGCCACTCCAGAATGGGTGGAGGAACAAGACACTGCCAGGTCGCAGGAGGCTGGCCGAACGGGCCTGCCACGGGCCTAGCTTGTGGCGGCTAAGTGGACGGTGGACGAGCTGAAGGATGCGTTGGTAAGAGCCCTGGCTCAGCGTGGCGATGCCGTACGGGCTGCGGAGCGAGCCACCGTGGCGAAAAAGCTGAATCGGCGCCAAACCGAGGACGCGGAGAAACGGGCAAATTAATCGGGCGCTAAACGGGGACGCCGAGAGGCGGGCGACCGAGGGAGGAGCAACGGCCTCTTTCTCGGTCGCGCCGCTAGCGCCGCCACTCCTCGCACTGCCGGAACAGATCAGCGAGGAATCGGTCGGTTGTCCGTCTCTGGCGCTACCGGAGGCTCTCGTCCCCAGGCTTAGCGGAAATATGCGCAGGGCCATCGAAGCAAGGACGGAGAACATGCTTGCTCAAACCAAACAGGTAGTGCCTTTGAACCCGCGCGTTATGCTTAAGTACCGAATCTTTCGCGCTTTTGAGGCGGCTTCCTCTGTTTCAGCTTTACACGCTTATCGCCGGTTCGTCCTCGCTGATGGGAGCGATGGGTGGACAGTCAGATGACGACGCGGTGAAGATCGAGCGCCTTTCAGCCGGGCTAGTGCAAGCCCAGGCCCGGGCAACACGTGCGGAAGGGCTAACCGCCTTGGTCGAGGCTCGTGCCACGACACGTGTCACCGAGTTAGAGGCCGCTACCGAGGTCGCCGCAGAGAAAGAGCAGAGGCTGGCGGGCTTGAACAAGCCCGGGAGGCAGAGGAAAGCACAAAGATCCAAGCCCAGGCGGCTCGCGAAGAAACGGACAGGGCTCGGATCCTTTTTGACGAGGAGTATAAACGCAGAGAGGCGGCCATAAAAGAGCTGGCGGCCACAAAATCTGAGCATAACTCCGTCGTTCGCGGGCTTGAGGAAACTTGCAGCAGGCTCATGGCTGAGAGCGCCGCGCTGCGCGAAACCGGGGCGAAGTCTATGGCAGAGTCAGAGTCTCTAAAGAGGCAGGAGGAAGAGCTTGCTGAAGCCCGGGTCAAACTGCGCCAAGAGCAGAACGACATGGTCGCACGAGCCATAGAGTTGCTTCAGGCGCAGACGCGAATCCGAGAGTTAGAGAACGAGCTAGAGAAGCCCAAGCTGCAGCATGGACCGTAGTCTGACCCGGTCTATCCGTTCCCGGGCTCTGCGCCACGTACTTTTGTGTATTTTTCTTTTGAATGTTTGTTTAGTCGAATAATCATTGCGAAATGTGTGGTGGCCGAAGGGCTTAGCCGTTTTTCACCTTAGTTTATTGTGTCAAATCGCGCGCTCTGTGGGCTCTGCAACAAGGCATGTTGTTCCGCCGCAATGAGGGCACGCTTGCTGTGCACGGATACGGAGGCGAAACCGCCAGGCCGTTCACGATCCGCTGAAGCCACGCTGCCGAGCCGCGAACGCATCGCCGGGCTTTGCTTATGTGGGGGGCGTGGCCTACGGGTAGGCCTTGACTTGCGATGGCGATTCTCCCTTGCCATCGACAAGGGGCGGGCACGGTCGTCGCAAATGAATGGCGCGGCTGGTATTCCGTGAGACGGCGCGTGCGCTCGCGTCTCTTCAGTTCGGGCAGTGGGTTTTAATTGCTTGCCTCTTCGCGCAGCGGCGCTTTGGGTAGCCCGCAGCGCGATGGGACGTTGTACGGTCGCCGGCCTATAAAGCAAGGCGCGGCAATGCTGCGCTGCAACGTCTCCCACTTAGCTCTTCTAAAAAACTTGAAGTCTTTAGCTAGCCAGAGAGAAGAGAGAAAGAAAAAGCGAGAGAGAGGCAACAAAAAGGGAGCGAAAATGTCTTCATCGAGCTGGTCGTCGAACGTGAGTCCGACACCTCCACGCCTGGTCGGTGGCAGCGACGGAGGATCGGCCACCGGTGCTCGACTTGCCGCCGATCCAGCCGGGGAGGCGGAGGCGCTGGCCGGCCCCGCTGTTGCGGGCGCAGCGGTCGAGCTGGCAACAGACGCCATCCATGCCGACGCAGAGGCGCGGCATGCGTAGCGTTGCCGGCGGCGGAGGAGGAAGAGGCGAACGCTGTGGCGGCGCAGATAGCCGCCGACGCCGCATACGCTGCCGCGCTGGTGGCGGAGGACGAGGCGCTTCCGCCGCACCTTACGGCGGAGCAAGAAGTCGAGGCGGCCGTGGAGGCCATCGCAGCGGAGCCTCCGCCGCTGCTTATGGACTCCACCAACAACCAGAGACGGCGGAGGCGCCACCCGAGCGCGTCGGGACCATCTGAGCCCGTGATGGGCCTGCCGTCGTCGTCGTCGACGGAGTCTGCGGCTCCGCCGGCTCGTCGCCAGCGCCGTTGGTAGTCGTGGCGAGGTTGTAGGATTTGGGCGCCGTTGTAGGTCGTAGTTGCGCGGCGCCCTCTTTTGCGGTAGTTTAGGAGCCCGGCCTCCTTTTGTTCTTGTAAGATCTTCCGCTTGTAGAAATGCAACTTCTTTTGGGAAATCCCATCGTGTTGCTCCTGCTTGTTTGTTCGTTTCCTTTTCTTGTTCGAATCATGAAATGCGAAAAAGCAGGGGAACTAGATGAACAGTAACGAAGTTCTAAGATGAACTTAGGAAATTGGAGCAAACAGATTGCTACTTAGAGAGTTTGTTTTTGGTGCGCCTAATCATCCAGCCCCCGGGCCGTGGCCAAGTCCAAGTGCGATCTTGGAGTTGGGCGTGGTCTAGAGACTAGAGTGATTTAGAAAAATTCGCGCGAACTCTCAACCCCCTAATTTCGTTGGGCTGTGCAAAGGTGTAGGCCTTCCAAAATTAAGGACTTGGAAAAAACTCGTGAAACTCCCCAGCCCCGAGCTTTGGTGGGCCGCGCGGCGATGCGGGTCTAGCGAAGCTAAGGAAGCCTGGGCGCAAAAGAGCCTTCAGCCCCCGAGCAATGCTGTCCAAGTTAGCCATCCAAACAATCCTGACGTGGGCTTACTGTACCTTTGGGCCGCGGGAATTCCACATTGCGCGGAGATTCACTAGGGTGCGAGAGATCGGCTTATCCCGTCGTGGAAATGCTCCGGAATGCTTTATCCTTAGCCTTCGGGCTTTTGGCCACGGGCTTGCTTGGAACGGTCAAGACTTAGACCGACGTGACTCGTGATTGGGGAGAGGTTTTTTTTTTTTTGAATTGGAACTGAACTGAAATGAAGGAAACTTACGACCTGATTAAGCGTAGAAGCGTCGCAGAAGGAGATGTTCCATGAGCTAGGGAGCTCGTTCCGCCCTTGTCTCATGAGGCGCATCGAGTCTGTGCGTCTTCTGCGCCGACTACTTTGTACGGTCCCTCCCACTTGGGGCTAAGCTTATTGGAGCCCGCGAGGTTCAATCGTCGAGAACCGGTGTCCTACTTGGTGGTCCTTGTGTGTACGCTTAGTGCAGCAGAACGACGCAGGATCGCTGGTAGGCCGCAATGGAGTAGGGATTGCTCACGGCGAGCCTCAAGTAGATCGATGTCAAGTTGCCGCCCTCGCCGCTGACCACGGTCGGGCGAAGTCGACGCGATTGGATCCTAGTCTCATTTCGCCGGGAGGACGCCTTGAGCCATAGACGAGTAGGAAAGGAGTTTGTCCCAGAGTCTTACCGGTCGTTGTCCGGATCGCCAGAGGATCGACGGTAGCTCGTCGACCCAACCTTGCTATTTTGCATTGAGGGCGTCAGAGACTCTCTTTTGATGCCTTGGACCAGCTTGTCCGTTAGCTCGTTTCAACCAGCGCCGCTGTTCGTGGGTGGGCCACGAAGCAAGGGCGAAGCTTCATGCCAATTTCCTCGCAGAATCGCTGAATTCCGGCCGTGAATTGGGTGCCATTGTCGTGATGATCCTGCTAGGTACACCAAATCTTGCAACGATGCTTCGGAAAAAACGTACCGCGGCAATTGCAGTGATGTTGGAGACCGGCTCGGCCTCGATCCACTTGGTGAAGGTGTCGATGGCTACGAACAAGTATGTTCTGCCACCAAGGCCTTTGGGGAACGGTCCTAAGAGGTCCATGCCCCAAACCGCGAACGGCCACGCTAGTGGAATTGTTTGTAGCTCGTACACGGGCTGGTGCGTCATCCGCGCATGATACTGGCAAGCTTCGCAACGCTTAACTAAAGGCTTCTGCGTCGCTCATCACAGTGGGCCAATAGTAGCCCATGCGGAACGCTTTGCCGACGAGAGTTCTGTGCGAGGCGTGCGCGCCACAGATACCCTCGTGAATGTCGGCTAGAAGGTACTTACCTTCTTCTTGGGTAACGCACTTACAAAGCACGCCATTAGCACCCCTTCGGTACATCAAGCCTCCATGCAGGCGGTAAGCTCGGCTCGCTTTTTAGCCGAACGCCAAAGAACGCCCTCGGGCAATGTCCCTGCTTCCAAGAATCGGATGAATGGCGTCATCCAGAGGTGCTTTGCTCGAGGAATGAGACAGTACCGGATGTCTCGGTTTGGGGGGTAACAGACGTCCCCTTGGCCTCCTCTCCGGAGGGAATGGAGGGCTTTAAAAGGTGCTGCACTAGCACCCCCGGCGGGGCCGGTTCTTGTGAGGATCCGAGCTTGGCGAGCTTATCGGCTTCGCCATTCTCTTCCCTGGGAATGTAGCTGATTTCGAAGCTCGTGAAACGCTTCTCCAGTTTCCTCACCTCCGCCAGTATCAGCGCCATCGAGTTGTCGCTTTCAAAACTCCTCCTCGACTGGCGGACGACGAGCCGCGAATCCCTTTCGCAATAAGCCGCTTAATGTCGAAAGCGCGCATGCTCGTGAGGCCCTCAATTAGGGCTTCATACTCTGCGGCGTTGTTCGTAGCCGCAAAGTGTATTTGTATGACGTGCTGGAGTCGCTCTCCGTTGGGGGAGATGAGAACGATACCGCATCCTGATCGCCCGGACTGGTGTGAACCGTCAAAGAACAGAGTCCACCGAGCTTCCTGCCCGTCTTGACCTGGAGAGCCTCTCTCTTGCTCGTCCGGCCTGGTCAATTCTGCGACGAAATCAGCGGGCTCGGGCCTTGATCGCGTTCGATACAAACCGGATGTCGAATTCACCCACCGACTCCCACTTTGCGACTGGCGCTGGCCTCCGGTTTCGGAGAATGTCCTTGATCGGGTAAGTAATCGGGACAATGACTTGGTGGGCTTGGAAATAGTGACGAACTTGCGCGAGGCCATCGAAAAGCATAGCATTTACGCTTCAAGGTCGGGATAACGCCTTTGGCTCGTGAGTACCTCGCTCACATAGTAGATTTTGTTGCTTCCCTTCTCGTTCTATCGCCAAAGACCGCGCTTCGGCGCGTTGGTGTCACCGAGAGGTATAGCAGAGGACTTCCCGAGCTTGGGAGTAGTGAGGACGGGTGGCGGCGAGATACTTTGCTGAGTTGCGTAAACGTGGCCTCGGCTTCCTCAGTCCACTCGAAACTATCATGCTTGCGCAGGAGCTTACAGAAAGACGCGCTTCGGTCTCCAAGGCGGGAGATGAAACGGCTTAAGGCCGCCATTTTGCCCGTGAGGGACTGGATGTCCTTTACACAGGTCGGCGACTTCATCTTTTCGACGGCCTCGATCTTTTCGGGGCTCACACCAATGCTCGCCCCGCCGATTACGTAGCCTAGGAGCATGCCGGACTTGACGCAAAAGACGACTTCGGGTTTAACTTGACCCGTCTTCGTCTCAGTCATCAAAGGTCTCACTAGGTCGGACACGTGGTCACGGGCATCCTTGCTTTTGACTACGATATCGCCGACGAGACTTCTACGCTATGCCTTATTTGATCGAGGAGAGTTTTTGCATGAGACGCCGAACGTGGCGCCAAATTTCTTAGACCGGGGACATGGTCGATAGCAAAATGTGCCGAAAGGCGCATAAAGGCGCTTTTTTCTTCGTCCTCTTTACACAACGCGATCTGATGGTAACCGGAGTAAGCATCCAGGAAACTCATCAAAGCTGAATCTGCCGTAGCGTCAACTAGCCGATCTATGCGTGGAAGGGGAAAGTTATCCTTGGGGCAGGAGGAATTAAGGTCGCGGTGATCGACACACATGCACCATTTGCCTCCTTTCTTCTGGACGACGACTGGGTTCGCAAGCCAATCGGAGTGCTGAACTTCGTGGATGAAGCCCGCTCGAAGCAGCTTGCCGAGCTGGTCTTGGATGATCTTGGCCTTCAAGTCGGGGACACGCCTCGACATCGCTTTGCCGGTTTCTTGTCGGCCGACAGCTAGCCTGTGCTCGATCACCTCCCTTGGGACCCCGGGCATATCGGACGGCTCCCATGCAAACGCGTCCTTGTTAGCCCGGAGGAAGGTAATGAGCTCGAGTTCCTATTGAGGCTCGAGGGTTGTCCCCACGTGGACCACCTTGGAGGGGTCTGACTCCGTGAGGACGACGGTTTTGGTGGGCTCTGTGGCTGCAGTGCCACCTTTAGGCGCTGTGTGGCGCGCCTTGCCACCGGGACCACGGGTAGGGAGCTGTCCTACCATGGCAGTCAGGCCTCGTCGCAATGAGGGCCGCCTTGTGGTTGCCCGGATGGTGATGACTCCCTTGGGTGCCGCATCTTCGTGTAATGGTAGGTGTGGTGGGAGACCGCCATGAACTTGGAGAGCGCCGGGCATCCCAAGATGGCGCTAGGGGAGCTCGCTTCCACCACCTCGAAGGTGATATACTCCGTCCAAAGTTGGCGGAGGAGCGAACGTGACGGGCAAGACGACCGCCTAACGGGCGGCGGACGATCCCGGACAATCCGTGGAAAGGGACGGTGATGTCCTTGATCTTGGAGCGCGGACCTGCATGAGGCCTAGGACGCGTGCGGATGATGTCCAATGAGCTCCCGCCGTCCACGAGGACGCGGTCGACCTCGGTATTGCCAATGGTGGGGCGAGTACCGCGGGGCGCTGGTTTTGAGAGTCGGCCGGCAGTCCGTCACCGAAAAGGTAATGGCCTGGCTGGACCAAGGCAGAGATTCTGCCGCGGGCTTGCCGCAGGAGATGTGGAGGGCCTCATGGGACGCGGCCTTGAGCTCGCGACGAGAGGTGTAGGCCGACGTGCCGCCGAAGATGACGGCGACGTGGCCACGGGCCTCAGGAAAGCCCTGATCCTGGCCGCCCTGGGGGGTGGGCGCCGTGGCCGTGCCCTCGGGCAGTTCAGGCATGGGACCGCGACCAGCGTAAAAATCCTCCAGCTGGCGGGCCCATGTGCGACAGTTGCGCAGCTCGTGGCCGGGGCGTTGATGAAGGCGGCAGAAGAGGCTAGGGTCGTGGAACCGGTCTCGCCTCGCTTCGCTGCGTGGACGGGAGGCCAGCCACAGGCCCCGGCCGCCCAAGCAGCCCCGCCCGGCGGGGAGGCCGCAGCGGCCGGCCAGAAGCGTGCTGCGTCGGATGCCGAGGCGGCGGGCGTGTTGGCGAGGGCGCTGCGGCGGGCGCCGGGCTGGTCGGGCTCAACGGTGGCGATGAACTTAGCGGGCTGCTCTTGCCGCTTCTTCTTCTTCTTGTCCGCTTCGGTTTTGCCCGCCGTCCGCCGACCTTGGTTTTCTTCTTCGACGGCCTCTCTTGCGCTCCACCGCCTTGGAGGCGTTAGCGAGAGGGCGGCAAGGCGGAAGAGCTCGCTTCAGCGTGTTGACCGGGTGGAGCTCGAGGTCCTCTCAGTAGCGCCGGTCCTCACATCATCCTTGAAGGCCTCGGCGATGGCCTCATCCGAGATGCAGGAATCATGTTGCGGGCTCGACGAACCGCACACAAAATCTCGAGACTTTCATCGCCTCGCCGCACCACGAGTTTGAGATCCCGGGGCGCCCAGAGCGGGCGAGCACCCCGAAGCTAGCGCGAGGGCATCCCGCACCGGGACCAGCTACGGATAGAGCCAGGTCGTTGGTTAAACAGCCAGGTTCGGGCCATGCCCTCGAGCACTGTGGAGAAGTAGTTAACCATAACGACCTCATCTCCCCCCATGGCCCGGACGGCGGTGGTGTAGATGGAGAGGAACTCCTCGGGGTTCTTGCTCCCGTCGAACTTCTCGATTGGCCCGGGCTTGAACCTCGGCGGCCACGGCGCTTCACAGAGAGCGCGGGAGAATGCGGGGCATCCCGGCGCAGCCTTCGGGCCTTCGGGGCAGAGGCGTCCCGAAGCGGGCCCAGGCGGGAGAAGACCCCGCCCGGGGCACGTGACGATCCTCCTTCAGAGGAGGCCGTCTGGGTCTGGCGCGATCGACTGCGGCGACGGCGGGAATGCTCCTGAGCACCATCCTGACCAGAATGGTTTCGAACGCCGCGGTGGTCGGACTCGTTCCCGCGCCAAATGTCCGGGCGATCGCCGTTGGTCTGCTGCTCGTGCTGGTCAATGCCGCAGGTGATGACGCCTACACCTTCGGCGATGGCCGGACACAGATCTACCATAGTGAAGCCGCGGGGATCCTTCTCCAGGTCACGGATGACTGTGGCGATGGCAGGAGTGGGTTCATCATGGTCTCCACGAGGGAGTCGACCGGCTGGCGACCCTGCGGTGTGTGCAGACGACGGTCCTCCTCGCAGATCCCGTCCATGACGCGACGGACAGCATCATTGAAGAACACCCGGGCCGCAGCACGACGACGCAGCTGCTCCTGGGCCTCCCCATCTCCTGCATCCGCGTCGACCGCGGCTGCGAAGACACAACGGGATGTGCGTGAGGCCGGGGGAAACGTCCCGGTGTCGCCAGCGGAAGTGGCGAAGTCACCTAGCAGCTCGAACTCCATGGGAGTCTCACTGACATGGATGACGGAGGGGTCCAGCTTAGGGAGCGATTCCTCGGGGCGAAACTCTACCCCTGGGGTGAGAGAGGCATCGACCTCCATCTCATCGGCCCCAGCTTCGGCGAGGTACTCCTCCCGCCAGCCGTCGTACGACGGGACCAGATCGTCCAGATCGTCGCACTCATCGAACTCGAGGTCCAGAGCCTCGTCGTTGCTCGAAATCTCAGACATGCCCGAGGGAACGGAGTGCTGAGGGCTAGTCATGGGCCCCACGATGGGCGCCAGCTGTCGGTGTCTAGGAATCACGCTCCTGAAGAGCAGTGGTCCACGGACTGGCAGATGAATTTGTAGTTGGAGTGAGGCCCAACGACGACCCTTCTCAGCAACCCGGGTGGCGGCCAAGCCTGCGGAGGGCTAGGGCAGCGCCGCCTTCCCGGGCAAGGGCCTGGTGCGACTTGGTGATCCGGGTACAGGTCCTCAGTACAGTGCAAGAAAGAAAGAGAGGAAATACGAACCACGAAGACGAGGTCGATTTACCCTGGTTCGAGCCCCCACTGCCGGGTAATAGCTCTACTCCAGCTTAGTTGATTATGCGGTGGAAACAGTACAAGGGTGCCGAGACCGGGCTTGAAGGCACCGATCCCGAGCTTACAATGAAGGTGGCCTAGAACTAAGACTACTCGCTAAGGAAGCTTTGGATGCGGGTGTTGCTTGGGCTCGAGTCAGATGGAATTGGATCGAGGAGGCCGAAGGGAGAGAGACCGGGGCCCTTCGATTGTCTAGGAATCCTCCTTTTATAGGCGCGGCGGGGTGTCCGGAGCTGATACCGTGGGCCCCACGCCGGTCTTTGCTTTAGTGGCGAAGTTCTTATCTCGCTCTGTGGTTCTGCAGTCCGAACTGCGCAGGAGAAACCGTCGAGTTAGTACCGACACGTGTTTGTCTTGAGGCGCCCATTCGGGGAGGAAGCCTCTTTAGGGAGAAAGCACTTTCCCTTTATCCTCGAAATAGCCTTGACCGGACTAAGCGAGTCTCGCGCCACCCGTTAGGCGTCACAGAAGTAATAACCATCCGCTGCTTGCCAAAGAAGGCAAACGGCCGGATGAGTCGTCCACGTGTACTCCCTTGGGTTGCGGGCCGCTGGGAGACACGGTTCGTTCCGGTCAAGGCCGGAGAAAGTATGGTGGGCCATGACAGTTGTCGCCAGCTACCCACGGGCGAGTGGATCACCCGAGGGACCTTCTCCCGGGCTAAGGGATAGCCCGGACGGGACATGGTGCTGCACGGTTTGACCTAGTCAAGCCCGGGATAGTCATGAGCGAGTTAGGCGGCTTCTTTAGTACGGCCAGGAATAGTCTGCTTGGTCTTCTATTCGTGTGGTGGGCCGGTACAGAATCGGCCCAAGACCTGCTTCAGGATAGACCGTTTACTAATCACCAACACCGTCGATCTGGCATCCTCTAGGCCATCGCCATCCGATACAGCCTCATCCCGACCGGCCTCATCTCAGACGCCACCGGTAAAGATCCGCCCTCGCTGCCGCTTTTTCATCGCCAAGCTTGTTACTGGCCACGCAGATCTGTTGGAGCCGTTTTGTACCGGATCAAGGCGCCTTTGCTCCCGGTTGCCGACAGCTGCTGCTTGTAGCAGTCATTGCATTGCTGCTCCCGTTTGCTACCATTGCTTGCCACTGTGTGGATCTAGGGGTGGAAACGAACCGAGTTCGAGCGAGCCAACCTCTGGCTCGGCTTAGCTCGCTTCATTACCGGGCCAAGCCGAGCTCTGCAAGGTGTATGAGCTGTAAATTGGGCTCGGCTCGACTCGTCTCGTTGGAAGCTTGCGAGCTGCTCGCGTGCCAGGGAAAACATTGGTCTCCCAACCTTATAAGGCATTAACCATTGCGAAATACTCCCTCTGTTTCAAAATATAAGGCGTATTTTGACTACACAAAAGTCTTTAAAGGTAGAGTTTGACTGTTAGATTCCTCAATTATATATTATGAATTGTTACAATATAATATTGTATCAAAAAACACCTTCAAATATGAACAATTCGATACAACTTTTGTATACTAACGATGCATATTATTTGATTTATTTATGGTCAAAATTCACTAAGTTTGACTTTTCTCCGGTCAAAATACGCCTTATATTTTGGAACGGAGGGAGTATAAGTTAGCATTGTACATATGAGTATCAAAATGACTTGTGCATGCATATGTGGGTTTTGGGCTATTTTATGTGCCTTTGGCAATAGGATATGCCATTTTCTAATGGTTAAGAGATGAAATAAATAGCATTAGCATGTAAACGAGCCAAAACGAGCCGAGCCCAAGCGAACCAGCCTCTGGCTCGGCTCGCTACTCGCCACGAGCTGGAAATGGGGCTCGGCTCGTGCTCATTTACAAACGAGCTAAGCACGAGCCGAGCTTTTACCAAGGCAAGCCCGAGCAGCTCGTGAGCTTCGAGCTAAAGTTCTAGCCCTATGTGGATCCGCTGCCTCTGCCGATCCATTGTCGTTGCCCCGCCGCGTCGTCGCTCGTCATGAGTGTCAGTCGCTTGCCTTGCTGCTTTCCATTGGGCGCCACAGCTAGACGATAGCTTAGGACTTGTTCCCTAGCTGCAACTAAGCGATCGTTTTTTATCCGATTCGGTCTATGGTAATAAGAAAAGAAAAAAAGAAGAAATGTTATCAGGAGCTGTCCAATGCTTTTTGATAGGCTAAACTTTCGGCATTGGGCCCAACATATGTACATTCACATGCATGGTCAGTGCATCTAGGATTTTATTACCGACGAGCTACCTTGCTTGTCGCGTCCTGATCCCCGACACTGCCCTCTTCACGGCATGATGGGTACCAGGAAGCTCTTTGATTTTGATGTTGCCGATGCTATGAAGGCCTTCGATGACCATAAGAAGGCTATGGAGTCCTACAATTTTATCTATCAGGTTAGCTTATATTTAAAAGAAAAGCTATCTTGCATTACATCATCTCACCCTCTGATCCTCTATGAAAATTTTAATATGTAGTTGTGCTCATGCTCCAAATTGACATTGGCAAGTTAGGACAATAGTTCATACAAAATGCCTTTGAAGGACAACGTTGCTTCCATGATGAGACCGATTAAAAGACCGGTGAACTTGTAGGGCCTCGAGAAGAGGGAAAAGGAGCATATTATGTTAAGCTAATCCATGATGGGAAATGAGAAGCTCGGGCAGAAGAAAATAAGAATTAAATAGACATATTTGTTGTATTTCACATTTTTAAGTCAACTATTACTTGTTAGCTTTTATATATATCAACAAAAGAGTTGCTTTTTATTTCTATGTGAAGTGATGTACATTACATTATATATAAACAAATAAATTTTTTTATTATTGAGCACATTGCATTATTACATTATATTTATACACATACATTTAGTGATGTTGCAATAAACCATTTGAGTGATGCTATCACATACTGGCAATTTTATGCTTAAATATGGTGCTAAATGCATGTTGCTAGCTAGTAACACAAATAGAAACAAATTTTACCATACAATTTGTGATGCAGCATACAGCTAGCAAAATCACCAATAACAACACATGCGTTATGTGATGTTGTTCATTCTTGCAACACATATGCGTACAGGGAGACGGTGGCTATGATTAAATGGACGATGATGGCTCCAGCATCCGATCCCAGCAAGTTTGTTGGTGATCTACAAATAGTGAATTGCAGAATAGATAAGGGAAGGAAAACAAGATTGCCCTCAGAGTAATTGGAGAATGGTCACTTAGCCGCACAAAATCGGAGAGGAGAGCAAACGAAAAAAGATATGTCTTGGGAGGGGTTTATATAGTGGAGAGGGAAAGAGGAGCAAGAGAAATGGCATGGCAATTAATATGCCATCATCAATGCGATTTGAATTTTGCAAAAAATTTCCAAAGAAAGGAGAGAGAGAAAGTTTCCTCTAGTCTTTGCATCAAGGAGAAAAACTAAGAGAGAGAAAAGAGGGCGCCAACCAGGGTGAGGAGGGAAATAGTGGGACCTACTTGCAAGAAAGAAAGGAAGGAAAGGAATAGGAAAAAAATATTCCACGGGTCATTAAATACCGAGTTAATCAAATAATTCAAAATCAAATTACTTTGGAATATATTAAAAAAAGTGGGCGTGGGAGAGGAAATATGCAGAATGGAAGGAAAGAGCATCAATTAAATAGGTGAAACTATTCAATGAGTAGATGTGATTTGAAATTTTTTAGAGAGATTTGTTGACTATATTTTCAGTGGAGACGTGAAAGCTAAAAAGGATGGTGGAGATTGAAAGTTAGTCCTACTAACAACAACAACAACCACCACCACCACCACCACAGCCCCAAGCCTCTTTTTAATAATATATCACAGAGATATTTATATAAGTAACATCCCTATTTATTGAAACCTCGTCGTAAAATGTCAAAAAATTAAATCATTGAGTTAAAAGGAAAGGAGTGACACTCCTACATACAAATACTTCGCCAAGGAGAGGAACGAAAAATATCTTCTCAGCTGTGTTGGCGCTTTCGTTCGGCCTGGTGTGTTGAGTTTATCGATACTGGGCCCTACTTTTGACCTCATCATCTTGCAAATTTTATTAGTTAGCATCGTTGTCATAATAATTTGATTCCTGAAAACTGATTAGTAAAAGTGGTTTGTCGAGAGAGACACATGAAATCTTCAGTCTTGACTGCTAAAAAACGTCTTTTCATAGTGTGGTCGAATGACAGGCTTTGTTTTACCGTTTCAAATTTGGGTGTCGTTTTCGGTTTATCAGTGACAGATTTGTACCCATGAGAGCGAGCGAAAATCGATCTGAAAGAGATGCGGCTCATGAGAAAAACAAAGTTGGGATTGAACGGGGTGAGAAATCAACGCATCTGAGCGATCTTTCGGCGTCAATCGTGACCACGCTTCATACTTCCAATCAAACTAGCTAGACAAAGGACTGTAGATGCTTAGCTGGCAGAACTGAAGGTAGAAAATACACCACAAAATAACCAAAGAAAAACTACTACATATAACCACGCGCTGATATGGCTTTCATTCCTTGATTTTCATATTCTGAATTGTCAATTAAAAATCCAGTCCATATGCAAAGTAAAAAAGTTTAAGGAAAAGGTCACAAATTTTGAAAAGAGTTTAAAATACGTTTTGAAATTGTTATAAACGCATGTTTCAATTTTGAACTTGAATTTTGTCCTTATTGTTGAAATAAATTCTTATGCACTGAATTGTATCTTTTCTTGTTTAACATGCGGAAGCTAGGGATGACAAACACCTAAATTTGTTGAAATTATTTGTTCTATAAGATCTACTCAGTACTTGATATAGCAATTCAGAGAACGATGCCAACATAGGACAAATTTATCATATAGATTAATTGGTTGCCATGACTAATTTGCTTACCATCGAATGATTTTAAATTATTCGCTATTCTTTTCTACTATCTCTGTTTTTTTGTTTGATGCCTTTAACTTTTAGACACGTCTTTGACCATTCGTCTTATTCAAAAATTTTTTTATAAATATGATTTATTTTGTTGTGATTTGTTTTATTAATAGAGATACTTTAAATATGTCTTTTTTTTTTACATCTTTGCACTAAATTTTTGAATAAGATGAATGGCCAAAGACATGACAAAAAGTTAAAGGCGTTAAACAAAAAAAAGAGGGAGTAACAATTATTGGAAGGACCCCCATAATAACTGACAGGACAAGCTTATAGACTGTTGTGTGGACTAGTTGGTAAGCTTAAAAGACAGGCCGAATAACTTACGAATGAATTAAGCGCTCACACAGTATGTTATAAAACAGCTGCAATATCTGTAAAACATACTCCAACTTGAACGACTTGCCGTAGTGATTGCAACCGTACGGATAGGCTTGGTACTGTACTGAACAGCGTTAATCTTGCTGGTCAAAAGGGCCAGATATAAATGTGAAAATGAAAAAAAAAAAAAGAAGAAGAGAAACTGGATGCTGTCTTTTCACGCCGAAAGTTGAATCCAATAAAAACGTGCGTGGCCTTTACGGTTTAGCATTCCATCAAACACAGGATTCATTGATTCAGGATCTGCCAGCCCATTATATCAGAAATAATGTGTACCTCTTTAATCTTAAGAACTGACAAAAAAAAAAGTAAAAAATAATGAGACTATCAAATGAAATTGGATTTGAACCGATATATTCGGAGGGTAACGTACAAATATATTACAAATCACTATGTGACCAATTTTGTAATGGAGCGAGATAAACAGAATACCAGCTAGACTAACAAGTTAATCTAACTAACGTCACAAAGGTAAACATATATCGCAACGAATATGTTGGTCGATAAAACAGCTGAAAACTAACCCTTAGTTGATACGACGGTGCACAATAATATTGACTATCATAGTACTTCAAAAAATCAAATGGAAAAAATCAGATTTAATTGAGACAATTCGCACCTGGATTTGTATCCTAAAGCTGACAAAAAATCGATGTACAATAAGTCGACCGAAAACAATGTACGGTGAAATGAGACTAATATAACTAAAATATAAAGGATAAGTTAAAAATAGTTTTGATTGACCGAAAGCAATGTACGGTGAAATGAGACTAATATAACTAAAATATAAAGGATAAGTTAAAAATAGTTTTGATTGATCCATAATCGGATATAGATTTATAAATTCTCAACTAGACTAATGTAACAAAAAAGTAAAGGGCAAGTAAAAAGTAGAGTTGATTGATTCAATGTCACATAAAAAATTATAAAAAGCAGTTAGCCCATGCTATACCACTTGGTCCAACCGAATGGTATAGCTCCTTCCTCCTCCCACCTCTCCATTTCCGCATTGCGCTTTCTCTGCTGCCATCGTTGCACCTTCTTTTGTCTTCGACCTCCACACCAAACTGCTCTGTGCGCCTTCCCCACCGTCCCCGTCCCTCCGCCACCACCTGCAGCCAATTGCATCGTCGCCACCTCGTCGTGTTGCCCACCTCCCTCCCCCGCTGCTGCTCGGCCGTCTTCACCTAGGCCTTCGCCTTTGGTGCCACCACTGGCTCCTCACTGCCGTCGCATGATCCCATCCCCACCACCTGGCCGCAGCCTCCCCTGCATCCCTCTAAGCCCTCCGAGAACAAGGAAACCCCTCCCCTCGAACCCAAACCCAAATGGTAATGCATCTATTTTACTTTGTGTAACTTTGTATGATTAAGACAAAAGTGACTGGGCAACTACCCTCTTGATTAAAGGTGTTCTGAAGGGTCCATGGACCCCATTTCTACACAATGAGTGGTACATAACATGTTCATCCTGTTTTCACTTGTTCCCCCACCTTCTTGACCATGGTTGCCTAATCTTCACTCCAATGTAGGAATGTTATTGACAAGCCTACCTCGAGAAGCATGGGTAAGAAAGCAACCCTAACGAGGTGCCACTGGACCCTCTACAGGCTCTACTAATACAAGAGGCTATGGGTGGGAAGCCTCATGGCAGGCTTGTGATGGACCAAGACCACCTGATGTAGGATCAGTTATCATTTCTATAAGCCGCCTTAGTTCAAATTTTATAACTACTCACAACGCTTTGTTGCGGGTCCAAAGATTACATGCACACCATGTGGGCTGTCCACACACACTGAGAGTCATCACACATTCAAGACATGAATATAGAGGGAGATGGAGAAAGAGATGTAAGAGCAGCAACAACTGATGGAGAGGCGTGAATGCCTGAGGACAGCGGAGGAGGTATGCAAGAGGCAGGATGAGGAGCTTGCTATGCAGCGAGCAGAGTTAGAGGCTAGATTCGCCTACCTAGAGAACCTCTTCTATTGGCTAGGGTAATAACTTCAAAACATAAAATTTACTTTCCTTTTAACATCTAATTGACACGTTCACATCTAATAAATGTTAGGCGGTACCAGTGGCCATCCTGGCGTCTACATGGGTCCTCCACTGTATTGCAGTGGATAGGGGGACCACCACCCTACCCGGGTACGACTCCCCCGTCTGGTGTCTATGGGGGTCCGCCATAGGGTGCATATAGAAGCTCGCCTTCCCCACCAAATGACTACATAGGTCCACCTCCCCCACAGGGTGGCTTTACGGTAAGTTATTCTAGCTAAAATCATCTCCTAATCCATGATTTCGACGACGTACATCTCATAAGCTTCTGTTTGCATACATGATTCCAGTTAAGTAGCTCCTGCTGTAACTTAGGGGAAGGATGGTGACACATCAGGGAGCTAGGAGGTCGACTTCATCAACGATCTTTTCGATGGCGCCCCGCCGATGTCTACCTAGCTGAGCAACCACCCGTCGTGCCAATCATAGGACCAAGGTGATTTGAACAATATTGTCTATGTCATCGTCGTCAAACTATGATGTTCGATTGAACTATGCATGTGCATGTCACCTCTTCATTTTGGATATGATATTTTGAACGTTGGATGTGGATGTTTAATGTTTAATGTGAATGTGGATGTGAATAGCAATATTTTTGTGTATGTTGATCATATATGTGTGCATGTGATGGAATGAGGAATTGTAATGAATATGTGTGAATGTGGGGGATATATATGTTATGGGTGTTTTGGGTTTGGTAGGTGTAGATGATGCCACCGGGAGCAGCTGTTGCTGCAAAATTGCGTTTTTTATATATTTTTACAGCTATTTTTTTAAAGCAAGTCCTTTCGATGATTTAGGGAAGGCCATCCCTACAATGGAGCAGGGGTGGCACCTCTCTCTCGACAGCAACCGTTAGGCCACCGAGAGAGGTGATCATCCCTGCTCTTAACTGATAGTTTACTCTCGACAGGCTTAAGGGAACCGTCGAGATAAGTAGCCGCCCATCCCTAGACAATGGCAGCGCATAATTTCTCGATCACCTTCTCTTTGGCCGTCGAGACTATGTTTCTCTCTCTTGATAGTTGGTTGTCGTGACTGATTTCTCCTGATGGTTTTCCTTTTAGTATCAATGGTTTCGGCCATGGAATGTGCTGTCATATCCCTTACTATGTTATTGCAGGTACCGAAGATCACGTGATTTTTCATTTTTAGTAACATGGTGCACAAGTGCCATTTTGCCACTCCGTTTGTTGCTTGAGGCTTAAGTGTTATTTGTCGTCAAGTTAGTTTCAAAATGAGCGGTCTTTGTCCACACCGTGATTTGTCTCTTGTCCGTGTTCAGCCGGCCTAGCATTTGGATACCGTGGTAGCAGCATGCTTTGGCGCAGTCCCATTGGACGCTTCCGAAAGAGGGCGAGACCACACGCTCCTTTCGGTCTCACAATTCCCATCAGCCACATGAATCGGCGACATTAACCAAGATTGAGAACAGCGTGTATCAGAATTTGGCACGAACAAGCGCACTACTAACGTATAAGATATGACTTCTTCTATAAAAAAATTAAGAAAAAACTTTTTGGAAAACAATGACAAAAGGTACACTCGAAAACAATTGAAAAGTATACGTATCTACATTTCAAATATGTGAAATACTTATTACCTTGTCCAAAATATATTGTCCTTTCCATTATTATAAGACAAATTTCACGTTTCAATGCAAAATATTTTTTTTTCTGAATACCCATAATAAATATCTAGCTTTAACCATTTTGTATTCCCTAAATGCCTGAATTGATCAATAGTGGTTAGAGATCAGCACATTTGGTCTTCATAGTTGAGAAAAGAACTTGAATGCAAAAACTAAATTAATTTTCTGGCCAACCTAAGCCACTTTCACTAGAAAAGGACACGACATCACTGTCGGACTGAAATAAACTTCACTGCTGGTTTTGGCTCCGGCAGCAAATTAATAACACTAATTAGGGCCAAAAATACCATCAGGTCATAAGCCAGCAGTGGTAATTAAGTACTCATCACTGCCAGTTGGTAGCAAGAGACGGTAGTGCTTACAAAATATCACCGTCGGCTCGTGCGACAAACCGGTAGTGATAATTCATTGTCATTGCCGGTTGGTAACAAGAGCCGACAGGGATTACGAAATATCATCGCTGACCTGTCGCACGAGCTGACAGTGATAATTCACTATCACCGTCGGCTGGTAGCAAGAGCTGACAGTCATTACAAAATATCACTACCAGCTTTTAGCACAAGCCAGTCGTGATAATTCACTGTCATCACTGGTCGATAGCAAGAGCCGGCAATGATTACGAAATTTTACTACCATCTTGTACAATGAGTAGGTAGTGATAATTCACTATCACCGCCGGCATTAGCCATGAACCAGGGATGATATTCCACCTCTCAATAAACCAACATGCAAATGCAATTACTTGCTATAATCCATAAATCCAGATAGTCCTCATAATCCAACAACAAATTCAATACTAAATTCACATATTGTCGTCCTCATATATATGATACAAACACATCACTTATACATACATACATACATACATACATACATACAAACATACATACATACATAGGTACATATGTATGTATGTATTTATGTGTATATACATATATGAATATACGTATATGTATATATATGCTTGTAAATATTAGTTCAATGGTTTTCTCAGCGAACTACACTGACAGTGGAAAAAAAAGTATCGAATGCATGGCTAAAAACTATCAAACCTACAAACTCCTTTTTCCAACGTTTTATGCTCTTTTTTTAATCAGAAGATCAAATCAATGAACGGTTTTCACCATTTTATTTGTTACTTTTTCCAAACTAAACAAGACTAAACTCGATGAATTTCGATTATATTCACAAAAAAAAAAGTAATGATCCAAAAACTATAACGTTAAAACGAAAAAACTATAACATATATTTATGAATACAATCTCCATCAAAAAAAAGGAAAATTGCATGCAGAAAGTATTCACGAGTATGCAACAAACTATTGACAAATGTTAAAAAAAACTATTCACAAAACTGAAGACCGTTAATATATCTTTATACCTAAAATTGCGCATATAGTACATCTCTTCATTGCGTATCTTTTGAAAGTCTTGTCCATCATTGATGACAAAATAAACGGTCATAGATTCAATCAACGACAAGGAAACTACAATAACGACCAATACCTATTTAGCAAGTCGACGATAGGTTGAAAGTATTGTTAAGGTTTTCTTTTCGAGTCGAAGACAACGATCTTGCTAAGCACCAACTGGGTGAGAAGCAGTATCCAGTGAAATCTGCACCAATGCCACCATAATCTATTGATGCATGCTCCAATGCACATGCTGCTCAGAAAATATTATAACTTCAGGGTCTATGTGTGCGTACTTAAAATTGTATAGTAAAAATATGAGATCCTTATTTTCTTGTTTTAGCATGGCATGGAATGCATGGTCCTCTATTTTCTTAGAATTGTTCTCAACAAGCACCACAATTATGAGGTCGAGAAATCCTACTATGTAAATGAGCTCGTTGTTGCATGTCAGAGCCCCCATTATACAAAAAAAAAAAGGGTTGTTACATGTACCATCCAATGATACAAGAATGCACACTATAAATTATATGCAATTGCACACTTACATAGTCCAGCAACGCATCAATTGTAAGTCGATATCGTCTTTGTGGTAAACTTGATACAATTCGCTGATGTCCACCTAGAAACACCATTTTGAAAATATTTACTCTTAATAGTAACGATGAACGTGGAGTAGCTATACTTGGGCCGAGACTGTTCAATGTACCATTGATGCAATTGTCATAGTCTAGTGAACAGCTTAGGCATGTCAACAAGAGTGACAAACGTTTTAACAACAACCTTACTTTTGTGGTTGGGATGGAATTCTCTCCTATTTGTGCCATCTCTAGTTGTGAGGCCGTCTGTCCTAATGTTGCAAGAAACTCATCCCTAGTAATCTTTTGTATGCTAGGCTTATGGATGATGTGTTTGTAGTCAGTATATGGTTTTGAAGAATACCCCGTATGTTTAACCATGGCCATTCCCAAGAAGAACTCTTGCGCTTGAGTAGGCGCAGATTTCTTACCACTCTTCGATCTTTTCTTTATTTGCGTTGTGACACTTCCACTGACATCCACCGATCTTTTATTTGTTGGCGGTGGAGTAGGGCCTTTCATTGGTGCCAGTGGGGGAGTAGGGCCTTTTTTTGCGTGCCGATGGAGTAAGGCTTCTCTTTGTAGCCATTGTATGAGTGGGGCTTCTTCTATCCGGCGGGCTAGGCCTACTTCTAGCTGGCAGACCAGGGCTTCTTCTAGTTGGTGACCTTGGTTCTCTATATGGTGATTCGGAGGCATCATCATTATCTCCCGAGTCTGAGCCAAATCGAATGTATTTCTTGTGCTACGCAACGAAATAGTGCAAGTTGTCTGCCACCTTGTTATTTCCCTCTTCTCTAGGAAATTCTAGCTCAAACCCTTGTTGGTGATTTTTACGCTCTTAGAAATAATCCGCAAGTGAATGGACATCGCTTATAGTTTTTACCCGAGAGTATCCCATGGTATCGAATACATAGGGAACGAGGGAGAAGAATAATTCTAACTATTTATATTATTTAAGATACTAGCCAGATAGTTAACGGGGGTAAGGATAAATATAATAATATAATAGGACCGGTGGCACACACACACACACATGAGTATAAAAGGATAAGTTAGGCAATAGTTTAGAGGACAACAAGAAGAATATAAAGTTCCTTAATAGTGCAATAAATTATTAGGTTGAGCTAGCAGATATGTTTGGAGGTTTGTTTTAAGAACTTCGTTGGAGCTCGGCCGATTCACTACCACTCGCTATTAGTTAAGAACACCGAATGGTTATGACCACCCCCGATTGGGCCCTACTGGTCCAGTTCCTATCACAATGGATTACGCGTGAGATAAATCTCGGATGGATAGGGCTGTCACCGCCTACCACCTACAACAAAGTAAGTTGGAATGGGTGTAAACCAAGTCAGAGATAGTCTGAAACACCACGTCTAATAATAAATCCGATCACTCCTCCCCGGATCCTAGGAAGGCAATCCAAGTTCAATACTTAGGCTATTGTAAGCATATGAGAATGAAGCGAGACTCGGAACAATATGAACTTAATCAACCGCTCTAATAATTCATAGTTTCCACTTAGTGTAAATATGTTTAGCTCACATAATAAAAGACACTTATATTATAAAAGCAAAGTCTTACAAAAGAGAGAGGATATAAGAGCTATTAGCCGAATTCCCGAAAATGATGCCGAAACTCCGAGCTTCAGCTCGATTAAACTCTAACTCCCAAACTAACTACTCTAACAAGTGAGAGTGACTCCAAATGAGTTGTATGTGTTGTGTGTGATACAAGTGAGGTGAGGGGGTCCTTATATAGCCATTTGTAACCAATGGGGTGCTACCACGCCATGGGACACTTGTCACCAAGCCACCATCCGAAGGAGAATCCAAAGGGGGATCCAAGGGAACTCAAATTTTTGAAACACTTTGTTGGAACACAAGTTCCGGCGATCATTTTTAATCACATGATGGTCATTATTGGTGTAAGTCCATCTTCTATATGTGATGGGTAGTGATCCCTAATAATCACCCCAAGAGCAGTTTTGTATGGCCCCAATACTGCCAAAGGGGCACTAGGCTCTCTGACCGCTGAGAGCTCTATGATGACCGATCGGCCCTTCGGCATGTTGCTTGGACCACGACCATGCCGAGATGTGTCAGTGGATGTTTGGCCGGCATGAGCCTCATCGACTTCAATGCCCTCAGGAACCTAATCACTGGCATTGATGCTCTCAGGAGCCTGATCCGGCTGGTTCATGTTGAGATACATACTAGGGCTTCTTGAACCTTCCCCATCCAAGATTGGATTGAAAGCTTGGTTCGGGTTTGCCATTAGATCTTGGCGTATACTACATAGAAATTGATCGTCAAATCATCAGAGTTGATTGAGTATTTTATCACGTCATCATAATACTACGTTGCAACTCATAAAACAAAATTTATCATGTTGCTATCCAATTATATAGCAAAAGGAATAAATAGTTTTATGTAAGGTATACCATATGTTATCTCCTATGTGATTAGTTATGTAAGAAAGAATTAACGAAAAACCTAGCAGGAATCTAATAGTCTAAAACTTCTAAAGCTTAAACAAATCATACAATTAATCTAGGAAATTGCTAATCGTCAAGCGACTGAAATCCTAGGGGGACTTCAGTCAATCTCACTTACTCGAGCGCCGCTCGCCTTCTTCCTTCCCTCTGGCGACCTCCTCCTCTCCTGCCGCCGCGCCGCCGGGGTTGTGGGTTAGGGTTTAGGTGGGGTTCGGGTTCGGGTCCGGGGTGTCGCCGGGCTTAGAGGGATGGTCGGGGGAGGCAGCGGCCCGGAGGTTGGTGGGGGATGGAGTGAGGGCGGCGGCGGAGGCGGCGGCTGCGCCGCCGGAGCCGAGGACAGGGGAAGGCGGTTAGGGCGGCGGTGGCGGGGGGTGGAGGCGACGGCCGGGTTTGGGTGGGCGGGGAGGCGTCGGCGGCGGAGGTGAAGGAGGCGGCGGGGCAGGAGGAGGAGGAGCGCGGAGCAGCTGGATCGGAGTCGGGGTCGGGCGGTGGAGGGGGAGGGGAAAGGGGAAAGTAAGAGAGAGAGAGAGAGAGAGAGAGAGAGAGAGAGAGAGAGAGAGAGAGAGAGGGGCGCGGGTTGATCTAGACCGTTGGATCTCAATCCAACGGTCCAGAAAATCAACTGATTGTTAAAAAAAAACAGCTGACTGTGCAATAGTTAGTCCCATTAATCTAATACAACTATGATTACACAGAGATCTGGACGGCTCGACAGCGGCTTAGGGTCCATGGTGTCTCGGAAGAGCACGATGGCGATATCTCGGTAGGGCGCGGCGGTGGCGTTGAAGGGGTGCTGAGTGGAGGTGTTGAGGGAGGGCACAATGGTGGTGTTTAAGGGGTGCTCAATGGAGGCATCAAGGGACGAAGCGAGGGCGGCATCGAGAGAGAGCATGGAGGCACTAGGGATTGGCGGCGGTTCCAGGACTGAAACTTAACATGTTCGCACACTGGAGGTAATACATTTTCGCATCACTGACGATACTAAATACTGACTAGCAGCAATATTGTTTATCACGGCCGATGCTAAACATTGCCCGGTGGTGATATTAATTATCACCGCATAGTGGTATTAGCCTGATAGTGATATTCATTTTCACTACCGGTGGTACTTTCTCGGCAGTGATATGAAAACGAAGATAGCTGGATCACAAGGCCACAACAGATAGTGTCGTTTCTCCCTTCCAGCCATGTTGTATATGAAAATTAAAAATGTTTAGAATTTTGGACACACCACATTGTAATGATACTAGTCGCATATGCGAGCCCATGGCGCGCGCGAGAACAGCAAAAAGCGGCTGCGCGGCGGGCGAAAAGCGAAGGAATGGCGCGCGCGAGCGCGGCTACGCGACGGGCGAAAAGCGAAGGAAAAAAGCGCAGCACGGAGGAGCCGGCGGGAATTGAACCCGCGTCTCCCACGCGAGAGTCGCCCGCTCTAGCCAATTGGCCGAAGCCGCCGCGTGCCTGCAAGCCGTGCGGGTGAAAACCCTTTATATGTTAAAGCGAAACCAACGGGCTGGATCTGCTTGGCTCGCTCGATCCGACGGCTGCGGCGGTGCCGGCCGGGCAGGCGAGCCACGTGGTCCGCCCGGGGGAGCGGCTGCGAGCCTCTCGGGTTTGTACTATTTATAGATGAATGATGCTCACCATGCTTTATATGACAATTAAAAATATTTACAACTTCCAATACTATTTAAAATTCTTTACATTAGGGCCTTATTAGGCTCCTTAGAAATTTTTACATCTTGACACAAAATAGTTAGAAGTAATGTCTTGGGACCATCCCTTGTGCCCACGCCAACTCAGTGTACGAAGGCACCACAACCATTGTCTACGTTACTGCATTTGCCGCCCAGCCATTGTCGGTGCTAGCCGCAACTCATATCTCCGTCGTGCCCCCAGGTGGATCATCCAAGTCCTTCGTGTTGCCTTCATCCGTTGGCATTACCACCATTGCCGCTCAACCATTACCATACTAGCCACAACTCCTCCATCCGGCAAAGGATCGGGGCCCTCGAAGGCGTATTCTTCCTCTGGCCACCCCTGCCAACCATTGTCGGTAGGGGGTGGAAACATCTCCATCGCCAGTACGCCCCACATAGACCTGATCGAACCCCAAGCCGGGCCTCAAATTCGGGGCTAAGCCAAATCCGAAGCCCAAAAACCTAGCCCAAAACCCAAATGCCCCGCCGGGCCATGGCTTATCGCATAGTTTCCTCGAGCCTGAGCCTGTCCCGGCTCGGCGGCTGGGCTTCAAATCGAGGCCTTAGCCTGGCCCGCTGCACTGGTAGGGCCCGGGCAGGTCATGCTTTTTTGGGTCGGGTCCGCCCAGGTTGCCCATAAGCAGGTCTACTCGCAGACCAGATTGCCCACCGCTGCAGGTACTTACGTTGGAGCCGATGGAATGTCATCGGTGATGGCCACCCCTCCATCTCTCCAAAGTAAGTGATCGCCGAGACATCGGAATCAGAATTAGCACCATCTATGGAAGCAACTGGAAGATAATATATAACTGATGGCTTTTAACTTGACTAGTTTATAATGGCAAACGTTGCATCGCATGATAGCATTTCCCAAGGCGTCGCTCACTGGCTTCCCACGGTTAAAGTACACTGCACTCATTATCACTGTCTGTGCTAATTACAACAAGGCTGTGATATTAAAGCCCGACAATGATGCACAATTAGCACATGAACATAGTGTCATTTAAACAATGACATGTGGGCCATGGGCTCATGGGGCCCACAAGTCAATGACTCACAGAAGGGATCCCCGCTAGCCATTATGAACCGTTGCGCTTCCCCACTCCGTCGTGTACCGTCAATCCGCTGCTACATAAAGTTCCCAATTCCGCCGCAAACCATCAATCCGCCACATTCCCCAAGGTCCATTATGCTGCTGCTCCTCCTCAATCCGCCGCGCTCCATTCTGTTGTCGCTCAGCCTCAACCCACAGCCGCTACCGCGCAAAGCATGGCCTCAACCCCTAGGAAATACGCATTTATTGAGCATCACTCCTCTCCGTGTTGTCCCCATCGTCGTCGCCCTCATCGATGAATGGGTCATACGACGGCGATTCCAACAACGAGGGACCTACACGTATTTGAAGGGCTTAAAGAAGGAGGCGGAGGACATGGAGAAGAAGGCGGTAGAAACAAATAAGAAGGAAGTGGAAGCCGCAGCGGAGGAGGACGAAGATAGCGACGTTACTATTGGGGCCGGACCAACCCTGCCACCAAATTGGAGTTGGAAGAGGAGGAGAAGCACTGTCGCATTAGCGCTGATAGGTCATCGGTGGCAGCTCTGATGATGAGGTGGAGCAAGATGACTTCTGGATGTGAACGAGCATCAAGAAGTATAGTCTACTTTGCACCCTGTTGGGTGTCAAATGGTTAATAGTTGTTGGCACGTTATCTTTTGTACATATAATTAGTACTAATTATGTAATTAGTGGTATGTTACCAAAATGTTCGATCGGAGCTTGTAAAGAAGAATATGAAAAATACAATGCACATCAACGTAAACAAATCATGATCGATTGATACTGTTAAATTGCACCAAGATAATTATTAGACCTTCATCTTGATCATGACAGATGTAAGTAGCTTCATCGCTCTCTTCCACAAGAGTCGGTTTCCTGTTCTCCTCTAACGGAGCTAGTTTGTCAAATTGATTGTAGTCTTCCTCATCGACGTCATTTTCAACTTCGATGATCCATGTTTTCCTTTGAAGAACCACATGGTGTTCTTTGTGACTAAGGTCGATTACACAGAAGACTTGTGTAACATCCCTAGCTTTACGAATGGTTCTTATCGTATCCAATGCGTTTTAGGTCTACAGTAGTCATATCATACTATTCATTGTAGACTGCCTCCAGAGAGTTGTGCCCACTAGCAATGAAGCAGAGGGACCTGCAAAGCTCCATAATTGAGCTCCCAAATAACTTCTATGAACCTATAGAAGGTCTCCCATATGCACTTGTCATTGTAGTCTTCCATGTGGACACCGCTATTTTTATTGGTGCTCTTGTTATCTTGTCGTCTTGTATAAAATGTGTAGCCATTTATGTCGTAACCTTAAAAAGTTGGAATTATAGTTGATTGTTCTCGAGCCAACAATTCCTACAGAGCACAAGTTGTGCATGTCCATTATGTGTCTACGTAGCCAATCGCCGAAATGATTTATGTGCTCTCTGGTGATCTAATCGTCTGATTTTTTAGGCTTCTCTGTGCATTCATTTCTCTTGTGTATATTCAAATAAGGATCCACTACAATCAACGCTTTGATTTCTCACCTATTGCCCCTCCTCCTCTAGGCTTCCCTCACAACATGATATAGGCACACTAATCAATCTTACATTCATGTAGTCGGTGCAGAACTCAACCACCTCTTCGTTTGCCCAACCTTCGGCCATGCATCCTTCTGATTGATTTCGGTTTTGAGCATATTTCATGAGATCCCCATTGTAGCATCTGGGCAGCTCAATTTTTGCTAAAAAATATTATTAAAGGTGTTTTGGTGATGATGACCTCAAGAAAAATTAATTGGACTCCTGAGCATTAAGGCTCAAGATTGTGAGTATTTACCTTGGTAGTGCGACATCAAGCTTAAACAAAAAGAATAAGGACATTTTTGCTAGTTTAGCCTTGGGAGTTGTATCAAGCATGTAGCTAGGTCTTTTTCCTTTGTTCTTTGTCGTACTATCACCACAAGAATCGGAACCAGTAAAGCCGCCGACACAGATATCCATACCGTCGACATAAGTACTTGTCGGTGGCTGGCCGCTGACACTGCTCCGCCGACGTAGTGTCGACGACACAGGTCAAATTTGTCCCCGCTGACATAGACTCATATGAGGATTGCCACCTGGGTTAATACTATGTCGGCGGCACAACTGGCCGTCGACACAAGATCCCCTTGATAGAACGAGCGGGGTGACGGCACCCTGACTAGTGGACCCCACATGCGAACGCTGGCCAGACAGGTGGCATATCAATGTGGTCAGTTCCTGCCACGGCCGCCGACACAGGTGTACTCGCCAGTGTGCCTTGCCGCCGTCTTTGTCGGCGACCTACGATGATGCCACCGACAAAAGGTCCTTCTATGTCGGTGGCCGTAGACATGCGGTCGGCATTGATTCTGTCAGGGGCCACCCTGGAGCGCTCCTGGATAGAGCAGTGTGGTCGGCTTTGTCCTTGGCCGACGACATAGATAGTTTTCCAGAAATAAAAATTTCTGATAATTGTTATAAAGTTCATATTCAACCTGCAAAAAAACCCAATTCACCCCATATATTCATTCCCCAATTCACCCGATCACATACACACATAATTAGCCGCACGATATCACATTTTCGAGCACATACACGTCCACATCATTTCAAAACATAAAACGATCGATAAATAACGACAAACTCACTTCAATCTTCACATACATGCACATTGACAATAAAATAAGCTCAGAAGTCTATGTCATAGAAGCACATCTACGGGTTTTGCCAACCACCACCAAGTTCAGGATCTAGGTTAAGCAAGTCTGTTACAAATTGCTCGAGCGGAGACAACCTTGTGGCACTGTCATCACCTCCCTGCGGTGCAATCATCGCAGGGACAGGCGTAGCCGAACTAGACATCTGCAAAAGTGGAGAAAATGGTGAATTTCAAAAACTTTATACATTTGTGTATTGTTATGAATATGTTGTGCAAAACTGGATTAAATGCATTACCCCTGGAGAAGCTGCGGGAGCAAGTGGAAACTGTACCATAGGGAACCAGTGTGGCGGCATGAATGGGGGGAGTGCCGGCTTGTGTTGTCGGGGCACCCGACGTCGGCGTGAAGACGAGCGGCGGCGTAGAAGGCATATGTGCCTGACTGGAGGACCCCGCCCCCCAGAACACCTGTGGATATAATATCTTAGCTTAATAAACCAGAATGACAACCTAGCTAACTACGTATATGATATTAATTACCTTTTGCATGTACTGCATCATGCACAAGTGCTGTTCTTGTATGGCCTGCATCCACCGGTTGTTATCCTCTTGCTCTGCCTTCCACCGCTGCTCGTCCACCTCCCTCTGTTGTTTCAACTCCGCGATAAGTTTGTTCTGGGCATCCAGCTGGGCACGAGCGGAAGCTGAGACTTACTGTCGACGTGCCCTAACCTCGGGCTTGTACGAGTCGGGTGGCACAACGGCGTTCATGACACCGTACCTGCTGTGAGCCCTCCCACCAAACTCGTCGTAGATGAGCACAAGGTCAGCTGGCATGTTGTCTAGGTCACAGACGGCATCGTACTTCTCCCTCATGGCCGCATTATAGATATCCTGCGAACAAATCATATATGTTGCGGATTATTTCGAAAATGCTCAAAATAGGTGTGGAGAAGAGAATAGAGATAGCCACTTTCAAGCTTCTCCTGGGCAGCCGACGACATCGGTGGTTGTGTGCCGTCTGGCTGAACACGAGGCGTGTGTGCAATCCTCCACACGGCAATTCCCGAGGGCTCAAGTCCTGTCTCGTGCTCCTGTGTGAAATCAAATAGTGATATATCTAGTGAAGTTGTGAAATGAAGTTCATATTATTGTAGTTAGAAAAGATAAGTGTTCTTACGATGTCTCGTGCGATGTGACCCATGCTAAGGCCTCCTAAGTAGGTGGAGTAGATTTTAGGGTTGGCATCCCTATTGCCCCCGTTTCTTTTAGACATCTCGATCCAGTCTGATGATTCCCACAACTGGCATTGGTCCCTCCAGGCCCGTGGACACTTGTCCATCCAGTCTGGACGCCAATCAATATACTACTTGGCGTCGAGGTACTCCAGCGCTGCCCTTCCCCTCGACATCTGTCGGCCCCTCTTCTTGTGGGGCTTGATCACCGCATCCAAGCGGGCCAGCCTTGTGGCTTCCTTGATCTTCTTTGTCACCATTTTGCTGAGGACATGGCGACAGGACTCGTAGTCCTCTACGGTCGCGTCAGAGGATAGCTGATACCTTGCCAGAAACAAAACAAATAAATGATCATATACAGGAAGTCATAAATTTATAAACACAAAAACAACTGTATGAAATTAAATTTAGCATTCTACCCAGAACTCTTCGATGACGACATCGGCGACAGTATCTCCCTCCCCGTCCCGCACGAGGTAGTAGTCGCTCCAACTCAACGCAGGGCGTTTGTTGCCACGGCCCTCACCCACTCGCCTGGGGTAGAACTGCTTGAGGAGCACCCCTAGCTGCTTTCCTGGCTCCTGTAGGCCCTTGTTGAGGCAAACCAAGCCACTGCACGTATAAATATCAATTGAATTCAAAACACGTGTTTAGAAAGTTAATGTTTAACAATTTAAGACATCGAATTAAAAAAAATTGGTTTGCACATATACCTCTCCCCAGGGACAACCTGTATTTCTATCCTCTGAGCTAGATCTGCAGGGGCTTTTGAAATTTTATTTCGCCCCTGACGTCTCTTGGAGTTCAAGGACTTGGCTCCGGAGGACGAGGGCGTGGCTCCCACTCGTCATCCCCATCCTCGTCGCTCTCCTCCAACCGGGCATTGGAAAATACTGTCCTCTAGTCCTCATCCTCCCCCTCAGCCTTGTCCGCCCCCTCCTTGTCGCTCTCCTCCAAGTCGAACTCCTCCTCATAGCCCTCCGGCACATCCGCCGACACCTCATCCGACGCCAGCTCCCCCTCCTCCTCCGACGCCAACTCCCCCTCCCCCTCCCTGTCCTCTCTCCTCCACAGCCTCCTCTACTGACCCGACTTGCGAGCTGGGGGCCAACTCCTCGTCAGTAGACCCCACCTGATGGTCAGTGGCCACCACCTCATTCGATGTGCTGTGCTCTTCACTCCTGCCTCGTCGCCCAAAGATCTTTTGCGCCGTTCCCGCTAACCTGTTCAATGGTCCTGTCATCCTGCACAAATCAAAGAAAAATGACACAATTAGATGGGTATGAATTGAATGAAATAAATTAAATAACACAAAATAAGTGAATATGAAAGTAAATGACAAAAATAAATGTATATGTCATAGAAACCTAAAATTCTTCGGCTTCATCTTCCTCTTTCTCTTCCTCATCTTCGGTTTCTTCTTCCTCGTCCTGTTACCCTTCCCCTTGCCCTTCCTCTTCCCCTTCCCCTTCCCCTTCCCCTTCCTCTACCTCTTCCTCTTCTACTTGCTCTTCCTCTTCCTCTTCCTCTTCCTCTTCCTTTTCTGCTTATTCTAGTCCAGTCGAGCTTTTTTATTAAAGCACAGTTCAGTCGAGTCGAGCACAGTCCAATCGATCTCTTGTCTTTTGTGGGATGTCCCAATTTGTGTTGATAATTGCCACACACATATTCTTTTCTTGATGAATCAGATCGAGGTTATGAGTCTGCTTCAGGTCTGTTGCGTACGGAAGGATATAAATGCTGCACTTGTGGGTCCAACGATGCTCCTCACCATACTCATCCTCGTAGCCTTTTTTTTACCAAATCTTCATGCCAAACGATGATATCCTGAACCTCGAACCGTTCCGGTGATTGTTGTTTCGTCATAGTCTTTCCTTTACGAAATGCATTTATTTGCTTTCTAAATGGATGGTTCGACTCATGAAAACGACGGTGACAGTCAAACAACAAGTCTTCCCACCTTTTTTAAGTATGAATGTATCAGTGTTACACAAGCATTTTGTTGGTGTCTGGGAAACGCGCCTACTGAGGGCAGCGGGTCCACGGACCGGCAAACGAATTTGTTGTTGGAGTGAGGCCCAACGACAACCCTTCCCAAAGACCAGGCGGTGGCCGAGCTTCTGGGGCTTCAGATCATACTGGTGCGACTCGGGATCCGTGTCTGATCGTCAGACGGTGAGATTGAGAGGGGGTGAGAGAAGAGGCGAAGGAAATACAAACCGTGGAAGACAAGTGATTTGAACCCTGGTTAGAGCCCCTACTGTCGTGTAATAGCTCTACTCCAGCACTCGTTGTTTATCTGGTAGAAAACAGTACAAGAGCACCGAGACTGGACTAGAAGGTGCCGATCCCGAGCTTATAGGGGAGTTTCGAACACTTAGGTGGCTAGAATCTACTGCGCTACGGCTACTGCTAAGGAAGCCTCAGATGCTTGTGCTCTCTTGGGCGTGGCCTAGACTCTGTAGACTTGGCTTCGCTTGGACCCCCTCCTATGCAGGGCGGGCTTCTCCTTTTATAGGCGCGGCTGGCTACCCGGAGCTAATACGGCGGGCCCCGCGCCTATTTCTGCTTTGTCCATCTTTAGTGGTGGCCTGCAAAGAGAAGCTTGTCTGGTTAGTACTAGACATATGTCCGTCTCGGAATGCCAATACGGGGAAGCAGCTGCACAGGGAGAAAGCACTTTTCCTTTATCCCCTATATAGCATCACTACACGAAAGCGAAGTAATTTCGTCGGCCAAAAACCGACGAAATTAGGGACAAACCGACGAAATTAACGTAATTTCATCGGTTTACCGACGAAATTAAACCGACGAAATATGCTAGATGAAATTAAATGCCTTTTAAATTGGTTCTTAATTTAAATCTGATATTTTAAATCGGTTTCTTAACGAAAATTAAAAAAACCGATGCATGCGTGGCGACGGAAAGTCGACGTGGATGTAATTTCGCTTGTTTTGGTAAACGAAATTATGTGCCATGTCAACAAAAAATGGCGGTGCTCGATTTTGATCTGGATGAGGTGGGTGTTAATTTCGTCGGCCAAAACAATTAATTTCGTCGGTTTTGGCCGACGAAATTATATATATATATTAAAAAAACAGGGTGCTGTTTTATTCACAGAAAAATCACAAAAATCACAGAAAAATCACAAAAAATCACAGATAATTCACAGGTATTCATATCATCACAAACTTATATCCAACATCAAATATCATCCAACACAAGATTATAATTTATCCAATTTTCGTTGGAGATAAAAAAAAAAAAAAAAAAAAAGAGGAAACATACGCAAGCAGTGTGGTAGCGCATAATGCACCTGAGTTATAAGCAGAACAAACTGGTGAAACATGTCTTATAAAACATATATTTTGATAAAACAACTTCACTCCTAACATATCTGGCTGCATCACAAAGCACTAAGCAGAAGACGACTTGACGGTAGCAGATTTGATGATTTCCACGAACTCAGGCTGCAACAACAAAGGTAGAGGTCAATAGTAATATTGTAACGGTTGAGATGCACTTCTAGATTTGGTTCTATGTAATTGTTTCATGGAGAATATCATAAAGGAAATAGGAATAAGACCTTCAGCGAAGCTCCGCCAACAAGGAATCCATCAACATCGGGTTGAGCAGCAAGCTCTTTGCAGTTTGCTCCATTTACAGAGCCTGGAAAGACATCAAATGAGAATATATAGGGTGAGGTCTAGTTTAGACTAGTAAAAAGTAAAATCTGAACTTGTGCACCAGTTATTTTCAGATTGCTCCACTTACAAAGCCTGAAAGATATCAAGTGAAAGCAAAGCAGGCTACTTATAGTTTAGATAAGTATGGACAAAATTGTAATAATGTAAGCAAGAAAGTGGCATTCTAATCAAAGTAATTTAGATTGTAATTCATTTCACAGTTGCATAATATATAGATGAAGAAACTGAAGACAAGTATAGAGGTACTACCTCCATAAATAAAACAGCTGTTACTACAACAATAGAAGACTGTCCATGAGCTAAGGTTCAGAAACTGGTCATGTTTTCAAAACCTACTGGTATTAATGATAGATCTTCCAACCACATACCAGTAACACAAGAACATAGAAACTAGAAAGCCAACACAACTCATCAGACAACTAACATATGCTCAACGTCCAAACCAAATTGAAACTAAACTCACATCATTTGATTCTCTCAACAGCGCTCTCCGCTCAGAGTGCCCCAAAATGATCCAAGGCACCTACAGGTTGGAATAGCAGATTGAAAGACAAAACTACATGCTAAGATTGTTTTTTTAAAATGGATGCAGAAGATGTGTCATGTTATAACTGAAATAAGAAATGGAAGTATGGAACCACTATTGTGATGCCTGAGGTGCCATCCTTCCCATTGTAGATGGGAAGATAAGATAAGTTAAAATAAAACGAAAATGACACATTAATCCAAGACACATTCATTACTATTTACTACCAGCAAAAAAAAAAGGCCACAAAACCTCAGCACACATTCATTACTATTCATGAACGATTCCTAAAATGACAATACTTTCTAGTACTCACCATGGAAGCAATAACAGAAGACGCAACTTCAGTTGGAAATTATGTTGTTAATGTTAGACAACCACGCTACCGGGTGTAGTCCGAGGTTGCCTAGCGGTGCGTAGAACGTAGACGACGAAGAACAATCAACAGATGAACACAGAGATGTAGGAGAGGAAGTATACTTTATTGCTTTTCTCAGAGATACATAATAGATTGAAACCTCTCCTATTTATGCTTGGTGCTAGGGTTTCGACTGGTCCATACCAGTGGGTCCCACCCCTTAGCCGTGCCAGGCCCAAGGCCGGCCCGGTTCGGGTGGTTCCTCAACAGTTAAGAAAGCACCTGTATTGGCCACAAAACCTCAGCACTGCAACTGGAGTAATCACCAAACCCAGCCTACAAGAAAATAGTATTTAGAAGTTAGATATGATTGCATCAATAGCAAATGCAAAGGCATTGGCAGGATGCATAATATTCTAAACGCTCATGTATGGAAGGAAATCCTGTCCAAGACATTTGCACAGCCTGGCCCAAGCCTATCACATGTAGGACATTTATTACACAAATATGAAATGCAATTACACTCACTTTATCTGGCTTTTAAAAGCATACCTGCAACATGTAGCTGGTTATTGGATCGTCAGTTTCCATTGGAGTTCCTTGTAAAGCCATTAGTACTTCCATGACCTAACAATAAACAGGAAGATAAAAAAAACTCAATAAAAAAATACAGTTAAAGTAAATAATCCACAGTTATAGCATGGCATGATCAGATGTACACAATGATCAATACAGATAAAGCAGCATAGGGAATGTACAAGCAAAAGCAAAACTGAACCTAGTAACTACTGCTCCACCAAAAGAAAATCAGTTTATCTATTTTATACAATAAAGAGAAAACAAAACAGTAAAGTAAAATTCTTAAAAAAACAAAGTGGTGATATGCAAGTACAAAAAAAGTAGCATTAAACCTAAACATTTAACAAAGTACAAAATAAACATGGATTAGTCTACAAATAAGTATGGGTGGGGTGGTACCATTGTTCCCTCTCATTTTTATCTTGATTTTACAACCTACTTAATCATCATGCCTAGGTAAAGTGCAAATATTATTCTCCAACTCAAATAAATAAATATGAAACAAGTGGATAAACAGTCAACCAATATACGTTCTGGTCTGATGAACACAAAACTACAGATGCCCAGCTGTTTAATTGTGACCCATGTAACAGCAACCCCGGCGAAACTGAGAGAGCATCTCTAGCCGAAGCTGCAACCCACATGACATGTGACACTGTGAGCTAGCATGCAGCAATGGTGTGTTCTATGGCATGTTACTAACATGTAGAGGCTAAAGAATAGCGATGCAGCTGTATGAACCAAGCAAGCAGAATCCGGATCCGCGCAATGCTAATGGAGCAGTAGGAATCGAAGGGAAGTAGAACAAGATCGTGCCCAATCCATCTTGCCTCCCCAGGACACATGACACATCTCAGTAACCTCACCAAGAAATCTGAAGAATCTAGAATCGTTTTCTGCTTAATTCCCCCAATGACAAAAAAATTCCGCGAACGCAGTGCTTGGGGAGCTTGTTGTTGCCGCAGTGCTTAACCTCACCTCGTTGTTGCCGCAGTGCTTGGGGAGCTTGTAGCCACCGTGCGCGCGCAGGCCGGAGAATATCTTGGCGGCGATCGCTCGCCGCCGCCGCTCCCGCCGCTTGTTGTTCTCCCGCTCCCTCCACGTCGGCATCCTCCCTCCCCCCGCCGCCCCCAGCCTTCCCCCTCCCCCCGTCGCCATGCCGCCGCCAAGGTCAACCCCTACCTCCCCTATCCACGCCACCGCCGCCGCCGCCGCTGCTGTCGGCGAGGGAGGCGGAGGAAACCCTAGGAGTGGAGCAGGGGAGCAGGGCGGCGGGTGGCGCGAGGTGAAGGGCAGCGAGCGGCGCGAGGGAGCAGGGTGGTGGCGGCGGCGCAGGGAAGCGGGGCGGCTGGCGGCGCGAGGTGAAGGGCGGCGAGCAGCGCGAGGGAGCAGGGTGGCGGCGGCGCGGGGGAGTGGGGGAGCAGCGCGGGGGTGTGGGCGATCTAGGTCATGTGATCTGATAGACGGGCCAGTGGGTGGGGTTAAACCTGGGCGACGTGGCAGCATCTTATTTTCGTCCGAGCCGACGAAATAAAGCTTTATTTTCGTCTGTTTCAGAAAACCGACGAAATTATAACCCTATTTTCGTCGGTTTTAAAAATCAACGAAATTAGAACCTTTTTTCGTCGGTTTTTTTTAACCGACGAAATTAATATGGGCAGTCGAAAATACTTCGTTTTCCTGTAGTGTTGCATTAACTGGTCGGAGCCAGCCCCGCGCCACCCGTTGAGGACGTCGCGTAGCGTGGCAGCTGTTGCCATCTGCCCAAGGGGCAAAAGACATGGTGAGCTGCCCGCGCGGCTCTTCCTGGGCTACGGATACCCCGGGGAGGTGCATTTCTCTCAGTCAAGGCCAAGGAAAGTATGATGGGTACGACAATGCCGCCACCGCCTGGGACAAAGCGGATCGTCCGCTGGTTTCTTCCGGCTAAGGATAGCCCGGGAAGTGCGCAACACTCCAGATTAGGTCCGAGGGAGGTGTGGTTGACTTGGTCAAGCCCAGGGAGGGCCCCGGCAGGCTAGACGTCTCTTTTGGTACGGCCTGGGGCGGCCTTTTGGGTTCCTTCTTACGCGCGGAAGGCCGGTATGGATTCGGCCCAAGGCCCATCTCAAGGTGGGCGGATTATGAATCACCAACAACCAGCCCCCGAGCCTCGAGCGGGTCGCGCGGCGAGCCGGTCTCAGGTTTAGAGAAGCCAAATCCTTATGTGCCGCGCGGGAAACTTGGCTAGGGTTTTCTCGAAACCGCCGGGTGCAAGAGGTTGAGCGTTGAATTTGATTTGACGGCAGAGTGAGCCAGTTACGCCTTCTCGGGCACAACTCTCATGATCTCCACCCCGACCGTTTCCTTCTTTGATAAGGCTGTGGGGAACTTCTACTGCAGAACATCCCCTTTGTCTTCGTCTTCATTTCTCCATCTTGCTCCTCGCCCTCCTGCTCCCCGCATCTAGCTTCTTTGCCACCCTATTTTAGCCACCATGGTGTTCATTGGAGAGAGCGTGCTCACGAGAGAAACGATGGCGGAGCTGGAGAGGGACGGCTTCGTGAGGCCGGGGTCCTGGAGGCTTCCTGGCGCAGCCCGGGAGCCGGAGCCCAAGCCTACCAAGTTGTTCTGCTTTGAAAGCTCAGCCATATGTGGGTTCCGCGTGCCAGAGTCGTAGTTTATGGCTAACTTCTTCGTCTTTATGGAGCTGCGGCCGGAGAATCTGTCCCCGCAGTCGTATGTTCATCTTTCGATCTTCGCACACTTGTGCGAGGCGTACTGCGGGGCGCGGCCCTTGGTGAAGCTCATCATGCAGTACTTCGAGCTGAAGCCCGTCGGCCATTGCGTAGGTAACGGCGGGGTGTTCTATTTTACCATGCGTCGGGTCCGGGGCAGCATAACGTACCCGGACTACGAAGTCAAGATGAAGGTCGACGGTTGGGCCCGGCGGTGGTTCTATCTAAACCGCGGATGTGGACTGCATGGGCCCCGGGTATCCTCTAGAAGGCCCATAAGGGAGTAGACAGGGGGCGACCCAAGTCGGCCAGACAAGATAGAGACCACTCGGGCTACGTGCGCCTTGAGCTCCAAGGAAGTCCCCGAGGATATAGTCTATCTCCATGTAATTAGCAGATCAACACATGCATGACATGCAACCGCATAACAGAATTAGTTACCATGTATCACGTGCTATCCTGTAACTCTATCTCTCCCTACACTATATAAAGGGAGGGGGTAGAGGCCATCAGCACGCAGAATCATCATAGCATCTTCTTGCATCCCGCATTTTGATCCACCATATAATCCCAAAGCACAGGAAGTAAGGTGTTACCTCCGTTGAGGGCCTGAACCTGTATAAACCCTTGTCTTGTGCTACCATCTAGCTTAGTTCTTGACTAGCCTCCCCTCGTACAAATTCACTGCCGGCGGTGACCCCCCATTTAGTCACCGGTCGGTAGTTGGCGCGCCAGGTAGGGGGCAGCGTCAAGATCATCTCTCAAGTTAGATGGCTCCTTGGAGATCGCCGCACATCGCCATGGAGCTCAGGCAATCCGTTCGTTTGGGCACCCTGGACTTCATCGCTGATGGCATTGGCAATCTCCACCTCTCTCTCCTCCTGTAGAGACTCCTTCGCAAGAAGGCGCGCGCAATCAATGTGACCCATTGCCTTTTGGCTTGGAGAATTTAGCAAGCGCCTTTAGCGGATTAACCCCTTCGCTGTTCGCCTTCGCACCTCCTACCAAGGAAGACGAAAAAGGACTCGGCGGGCTCAACCGCATGGGCGTGGATCGTATTCCGCCCAACAACAACACAGCGCCTGCGGCTGGATTTTCCTCCGGACTTGAGAGCTTCGCTGCGGCCTTCGCACGGATCTCATTTGATATTTGGATGAGAGATAACCAGTCGGCGAGTGCGCCAGATCCATTCGGATCAGATTCATCTATGTTCGTGGGTGTCATCAGTGGTGGCCAACCCATTGGACAGAGCGAACAAGTAAGCCTCTCCGTTTCTGACTCCGAGTCTGACGGGAGTGCTGAAGTTCGCAACTACCGAGAAGTTTTTGTCCTTGGAGCGGGGGATCATCACTTTTCTTCTCCGATTGTTGCTTATGAGGAGACCACCACTGACACTGGCGCAAACCCAGATCCTCGCCAAGGGGAGAACCAAGATCGCATACGTCAACTTTGCGTTCGCGGCCGCGACGTCCAGAACGAACTTCGCGCGGTGAAGCTGAGCGATCAGGAAGTCTACAACACTCCCCAGGCGAATGTCATTGCTTCGAAGACTCTCCTTGAGACCATCGCGCCGCAACTTCCAGAAGGCAGCCCGTGTGTCCAGGTCCTCGCTCGAGCGACGGCCATGGTGGAGATATGGCTGCCATACAGCAAAACAAGGCAATACCGGCTCCGACCGCCTCGGCTCGAAGTCGATCTATGCGCAATTGGAACCGGGCTCACGCCTTAGCGGCTGGCGATTCCCACCAATCGCCTACCCACGATTTACGTCAAGACATTGAAGCCAAGCGGCAGGAGCGCAGCAACGGCGAGCGGAATTCCAGTGGCCATTGTAGCCGCCGTAACGACGACCAAGCCGAGAGCACCGCCAGTCGGCGCGACCACCGTCAGGAGCAACGCCAAGGCCCGCGGCGGGAGCATCGCAGCAGATCCCCAACGCGGAGGCTGCCGCGACCATTGGAGGGGATTCGGGCCTTCACCCCGGATCTTCGCCGAGTGGTTTGGCCGGATGGTTTCAACCTCAAAGGCATCGACAAGTTCGATGGCGAGAGGGACCCAAAGAACTGGCTGCAGGTTTACGCCTTAGCAGTCAGCGCGGCAGGAGGTGATCAGAACGTCATGGCAAACTACTTACCGGTCGCTTTGACCCCAACCGCCCAGACCTAGCTAACGGGACTCCCGGAGAACTCCATCGAGTCTTGGGGCGACCTCCAGGAGCAGTTCATCGCCAATTTCCAAGAGACCTATGAAAGGCCCGCGGGGAGATGGGAGATTGGACAGCTACATAGGCGCAAGAACGAGACTCTTCGTGAGTTCATCAAGAGCTTCACCAAGAAGAAGAACGAGATCCAGGACATTTCGAAGCAGACCGTCATCGATGCCTTCTTCGCCGGATGCAAATCCAAAGAGTTAATCAGGCAGATGACCCGGGACCCCCCGCGTAATCTCAAGGCCATGTTCACAATGGCGGATCAGGAAGCCGAAGCCGAGGAGGCCATCGCGAATCATCGTGTAGGCAACGACGGAGGCCCCAAGAAGAAGCCTAATGATGAGCAAGGCAAACCCAAGGATAAGAAGCGAAAGGGGAACGAGATGGTCACCAACATGGAGCACAACCGGCCTAAACCCCCCAACGACAACGACTACAAAAAAGTGATGGATTCGGTATGTCCCTTCCATCCTCGAGCAAAACACTCTGCCAAAGACTGCCTTATTCTATAAAAGTTCACCGAGAGTTTGAACCAGTCGGCTAAGGGCGGTCAAGGCAAGAAACCCGATGGAGATTACCAGTACGCTGAGCGTGAGATTAACTACATCTTCGAGGGCTCTGATGCGTACGAGTCCAAGCGAAAGCAAAAGCTTATCACTCGGGAGATCAACGCTATCATGCCCGTGACTCCAAAATACTTGCGCTGGTCCGAGGTGCCCATCACCTTCGACCGATCGGACCATCCGGATCAGATTGCCTCCCCTGGGAGGTACCCTCTGGTTCTGGATCCGGTCGTGCGAGGAAGCAAGCTAAAAAGGGTTCTGGTCGATGGCGGGAGCGGGATCAATGTCCTTTTCGTCAAGACCTTGGACCAGATGAATATTCCTCGTTCCGAGCTACGGCAGGGATCATCTCCATTCCACGGGGTAATCCCCGGAATGTCCGTGATACCACTCGGACAGATCTCTTTGCCCGTTACGTTTAGGACTAAGGATAACTATCGGACTGAGAGTCTGAGTTTCGAAGTGGCTGATTTCGAGATGGCCTATCATGCCATCTTGGGAAGGCCGGGATTGCTAAATTCATGGCGGTTCCCAACTACACTTATTTCGTCTTAAAGATGCTAGGTCCCAATGGTGTAATCACCCTCCCTGGTGACGTAAAACAGTCCTTGCTTTGCGACAGCGAAAGATGGCGCTGGCATTGGATTCATCTGCTGAGATGGAGAAAATACGGCTGGAGGTCGCATCCCTTCAGGAGGAAGGGGACGTCCCCGCCAATGCAAGAAGCAGGCCAAGACATCCATCCAAGCAGCCGAAGAGACCAAGAAGATTCTGTTGGACCCGTCTGATCCGGCCAAGACGACCGTGATCGGGACAGAGCTCGATAGCAAATAGGAAGACGCGCTCGTCACTTTCCTCCGGGCCAACCAGGATGTGTTCGCTTGGAAGCCTTCGGACATGCCTGGTGTTCCGAGAAAGGTGATCGAGCACTCTCTCCACGTCAACGAAAAGGCAGAGCCCATCAAGCAGCGCCTACGAAGATTTGCCCCGGATCGGAAGGACGCCATACGGAGTGAGATCACCAAATTGTTGGCAGCTCGGTTCATCAAAGAGGTGTATCATCCCGAGTGGCTTGCCAACCCGGTCCTGGTGCAGAAGAAAAACAAGACATGGCGGATGCGTGTCGACTACACAGACCTCAACAAGGCATGTCCCTAGGATCCTTTTGGGCTCCCCCGCATCGACCAAGTGGTGGATTCCACCACCGGGTGCGAGCTCTTGAGTTTTCTAGACGCCTACTCAGACTATCATCAGATTAGTCTGAAGGAGGAGGATTGCATCAAGACGTCGTTTATTACACCTTTCGGTGCTTTCTGCTATATCACAATGCCATTCGTGTTGAAAAACGCTGGTGCAACTTATCAGCGCACCATACAGCGGTGTTTTCACAGTCAACTCGGACGCAACGTGGAGGCATACGTCGACGACGTCGTCATAACGACAATCTAGATGAGACCTCATAACAGATCTGACCGAGAGATTCGAAAGCCTAAGGGCATATCGGATGAAGCTAAATCCCGAGAAGTGCGTTTTTGGGGTTCTGTCTGGTAAACTACTCGGATTCATCATCTCCAATCGAGAGATTGAAGCTAATCCGGAGAAGGTGAACGCCATCATCAAGATGAAGCCCCGACTAATCAGAAGGACGTGCAGAAGCTCACTTGATGCATCGTGGCACTCAGCCGATTCGTTTCCCAACTCGGGGAGCGAGGCATGCCTTTCTTTAGGCTTTTACGCCGACAAGATGATTTTCAGTGGACAGCGGAAGCACAGGAAGCATTTGAAGATCTAAAGAGGTTCCTCACCATGCCTCTGGTGTTGGTCCCTCCCATGCCCTAGGAGACCCTCTTACTCTACATCGGCGCAACGACTCACGTCATCAGCAGCGCCTTAGTGGTTGAACGAGATGAGGAGGGCTCCCTCCAGAAGGTACAGGTCCGGTCTACATCGTCAGCGAAGTATTGGGCGAATCTAAAATAAGGTACCCACAAGTTCAAAAACTTTTGTATGCTGTGTTACTCACATCGCGGAAGCTTAAGCACTATTTTCAAGAGCATGAAATTTCGGTGGTCACTTTTTTCCCGCTTGGAGACATACTCCATAATCGGGAAGCCACTGGGAGGATTGCAAAGTGGGCAGTTGAGCTTGGAGCCTTTGAAATAAAGTTCAGACCTCGACTAGCCATCAAATCTCAAGCGTTGGTCGACTTTGTCGCCGAGTGATTCGAGGCTCGCACCCAAAGAAGAAAGGAAAATCTCGAATCTCGGGCGATGTACTTTGATGGTTCCTCATGCTCGCCGCGCGAGGGCTGGATTTTGCTCATATCGTCGTTGGAAAGAAGCTATGCTACGTCCTCGGATATTGTTTCCGTCGACAATAATGCCACCGAGTACGAGGCACTCATCCACGGATACTCTGGCCGCCATATCGCTTGGCGCCGGCGGTTAATGGTGCGCGGGGATTCCTAAATCGTGGTCAATCAAGTTCAAAAAGAGTGGTCTTGTATTGGCGGCGATATGGCGACTTCTTGTCAGAGGTACGAAGTTAGAAGACAAGTTCGACGGACTCGAGCTTACATGTGCTCCGCCATGACAACGGCGGCCAAATGGACGAGTTAAGCGGATGGGATCCACTCGGGCGCAAGTCCCGACTGGTGTTTTCGTCCAAGAACTACGCTCGCCGTCTATCAAGCTACCGTCTGCACCGGGAGAAGATCAAGAGAAACAGCCAGAACCCGATGCATAGGTATTGTCAATTAATCCCGGGTGGACTCAGCCGTACTTAGATTATCTTCTTCGTGATGAGCTCCCTGAGGATCGAAACCTTGCCGAGTGCATTACACGCCAAAGCAAAAACTACAAGGTAGCCGGGGACGAGCTTTTCAGAAAAAGCAGTTCCGGGGTACTAAGGCGTTGCATATCAGAGCAAGAAGGCAGAGATTTACTCAACGAAATCCACTTGGGGGGATGCGGGCATCACGCAGCAGCCCGCACCCTGGTGGGCAAAGCCTATCGGCAAGGATTCTTCTGGCCAACCATGGTCACTGACGCAGAAGACATAGTACGCAGATGTGACGGGTGTCAGTTCTTTGCACGGCAAATTCACATGCCAGCACAGGTTCTACAAACAATTCCAATCTCTTGGCCCTTCGCCGTCTGGAATCTAGACATGGTGGGCCCCCTCAATCGAGCGCAAGGTGGATTCACTCATCTCTTCGTCGCCATCGACAAATTTACCAAATAGATCGAAGCCAAGCCGGTTGCAGTTATCACGGCCGCCAAAGCATGCGAGTTCTTCCGGGACATCGTTGTGCGTTTTGGCGTACCCAATCGCATCATCACCGACAATAGCGTTCAGTTTAAAAGCAGTGAATTTCATGATTGGGGCGAGGAGTTGGGCATCAAGATCTGCTATGCCTCAGTGACCCACCCAAGGAGCAACAGGCAGGTTGAGCGAGCCAATGGATTGGTGCTACAAGGGCTTAAAGCTAGAATCTTCGATCGCCTAAAGCCGTACGCTACGCGCTGGGTTAAGGAGTTGCCTTCGGTACTCTGGGGGCTCAGAATGACCCCAAGTCGAGCAACTGGGCAGACACCCTTCTTCCTAGTCTATGGCTCGGAGGCGGTCCTCCCGACTGAATTGAAGTTCCGGTCCCCTCGGGTCGCCGGTTTCGACGATAACCAGTCGGATGAAGCAAGACATGAAGACCTCGATCAACTCGAGGAAGCCAGGGAAGCAGCAATGATCTAGTCGGCAAAGTACCAACAGGGCCTTCGTCGCTACCATCAGCGCAACATACGGGGCCGTGCGTTCTCCAAGGGAGATCTGGTCCTCCGAAGGAATCAGAAGCACGAGCATAAACTCTTCCCTCTCTGGGAAGGCCCCTATGTGATCGCTGAAGTGACCCACCCGGGGGCTTACCGGCTACATCGCGAAGGTGGATCTAAAGTGCCTAACACCTGGAACATCAAGCAGCTACGTCGTTTTTATTCTTAAAGTTTTGTATTCCAGCAGCATGTAATTAGTTCACTTCTTTTGACTTGCTACTTGGCTGTAAATGGCCAAGCGGTAAGTCGGGGGCTACACTAAATAATGTGCGGAGTCAACCACACCCTATCTTATTAATAAAAGTTGTTTTCTCTTTACATGTGTTGATCAAATTCGGATATTATGACAATTCTTGAGTAATGGCGCTTATATATCCCAATGACAACGTTTAGCTACTCCGTAGTTGCATGGAGTGAAAGCCAAGTGCTAATTCCCGGCACTCGGGGGCTGGACCAGTCGACGGATGCATTTCACGAAAAAGGATAAAGCGTACTATTCGGATAAACTAGATCACCGGTACTGAGGATCGATCATGTGTTTCAATTATAGATGCATCTACAAGTCCAAGTGATTTACAATATGGGTAGCAGTCAGGCGGACTTCTTCCAGTAAAGCACAGGCCTTCTCCTCGGTGCACGCAAATCCTTCCTTCACAGCCTCAATGTCTAGGCATGGGAAGTTAGACTTTGCGATCGCGAGGCCTTGGCTGGTGCATGTTACGGCTGCCTCTCGCATAAAAACCTTGATTCGCTCGGGAACATCACCAAGACGGGCCACAAGGAGATCAGAATCAGTCAGCAGCTCTTCTTCAGGATAAAGGCTTCGGAGCGTCGGAACTATTCCTACTATAGCACGGCGGTGGAGCTCATGGGCGGTCTTCACTTCTTCTTCGAGAACCTGGAATTGCGCCCTGGACTTCTGCAGATATTCTGCATAACCAATCGGATGAGACGAACCAATCGGATTGCACGAGGCTGAGCCAGGGAGAGTCAATGGTGGAGAGTTACCTTCTAGCTCTTTGGTCGTTTTCTTCTCCAAGGCCTTCTGCCTCGCCTCCAGTGCTACATTCGAAGGCAAGTCTCAAGGACTATCAAGGAGTATAATTTTGGTGAAGGTTTAGGGCTATTCGGGATTTATACCTCGGATAGTGTTGGAGTCTTCTACATGGCAGAACCGGAGTTCAGTGACTTCTTGCTGGAGTTCTTCGATTCGGCCGCGATATTGCGACTTGGCGACGTACAACGCATTGTCATATTCGTCGCGGGTCTTTAGCTCGCCCATTGTTTTCTCCATGCATACGGACTTTGGCCTCGACCTCTCTTTCATGCGCTGCATGGAGATGAGAGGGAGATTAGTGCGATTTCCTTATGCAAAGCGAGGATTCAAGGCACATAAAGGTTTTACCTTGTATATCATGGGTTGAGCCGCAACCATATTGTCCAGCACTTCCCACTCTTCGGCCTCTTGACCGTCGTCCACCTCGTAACCCTCCATTTTCTTCCTCCACTTCAGTCGGAGGGGCGGAGCGTGAGTTTTGGCAGAGTGGCGAGGAATCTCCTCGATTTCTGGTTCCGAGCTCCTTGGAGCCGGAGCTGGGACTTTCCCCTTCATTGCCGAGGATCGATGAGTGGCAGGAGATGGATCGGAGTCTTGGCGAGGTGTGGCATGCCGAGTCGGGTCCTCAGCAGATTGGGGCTTGGCTTGGCAGTCGGACTTCGGAGGCTCCGAGGTTGGTACCTTGGCGGCTTGTCATCGTCAACCGGTTTTCTGAAAGCTTTTGAAGATTATTCAAGACACGCATTCCTTGCAAATTGTGAAGGGAAAATAGCATGAGGAAATACCTCTGTGAAGACATGAAAGACTTAAACCCAAGTCGGACGCCCGAACTACTCGGGCCCGAGCTGGGAGGTTTCTCTGCCCAAGCGTCATTGGATCGATGGGTCGGGAAGCGGAGGGTTTGTGGCTGCCCGCTTTGCCGAGGGCGATCTCGTTGCTGGGCGGCGGCGGCGGCGCAGGAGCGGAACGTTGTCATCGTCGTCATCCTCATCCGAGTCCCCTGAAGCGACCCCTTTGCCTTTCTTGGCGGGAGGAGCACTCGTCGAGTCCTCCGTCAGGCGTTTGCGTGGTGCCTCCTTGGGATGTGGAGCTTCTGGGACCGGATGGGTGGAGAAGAAGGCCTCGCATCCCTGCGAATATATCAGATTACATTAATCCCGGTATCATCCCGCGGTTGAGTCGAGAAGGATCTTTTCCTCGCCACCGTGGCGAATCGTCGTGGTACGCAATGGTAAGGCGATCAGGCGAGCTATTTCCGAGCCTGGAACGAAGAGCTCGGCCACTCGGTTGATGATTTCCTTTTGCGAAAAATTTTCGCTGGATTCCCGAGTGGTGTCCTGGGTCCCCGAGTACTCGAAGACGAGATGAATCCTCTCCTTTATGGGCTGGACACGGCGCTGGGTGTAGTTCCAAACCACCGCAATGCCGGTCAACCCAGCAGATTTAGCTCTGTGGAGAAGAACAAGAAGTTCCTCTACTTGGCCTCCCTCATCATCGGCGAGAGGAGAAGACCAGGAGGGATGGACTGTGGGGCACTCGCCGGAAAAGGAAGGGAGGGCCGGAGGAGAGTTGGCACAATAGAACCATTCTGAATGCCAGCCCTTATTGGAGGTTCTCAAGGGAAGATCAAAGTAATGTTTTCTGGTCCCTTCCCGCAATTGAAATCCCGCGCCGCCACCGGCCTTGGGAGAGTTCTTGTTGGGAAAGGGCTTGAGAAGGTAAAGGTATCTGTAAAGGTCGAAATGAGGAGCGATCCCCAAATAGGCCTCACAAATGTGAATAAAAATCGGAAGGATTCGAAGACCACTACCTCGTTGGAGCGAGGGGTGGGGCAGGATTTGCCAGCGGCGGCGCGCCAAGACACGAACCCCTCGGAGGGGAGCACGCCGATGGAGACCAGCTTCTGTAGCCTCCGTTCGGTCGTGATGGACTTCACCCACTCCTTCCCGCTCTTGGCAGCCTTGGGGGCGGCGGGAGATGGTGGGGCCATTCCGATCGGAGACGGGTGGCGGCGGAGGTTGTGACGGATAAGAACCCTAGCGGCGGAGTTCGCTAGGAGAATCTAACCCACTGGCGCGAAAAGTGAGCGAGGTGAACTAATTTCGTTCCCCTGTTCCTAATTTATCGCAACGGGTAGCGCTTCGCATTTTGGGCTGGGCCTTAGTCTGGCGCTGGATGCGGCCTTTTTGAGAAGGGCTGGATAACCACTCGGCTGGCCGAGTGGTCCCTTCCGAGACGTCCGCGTTAAGCTCCGAGTGCCGGCCTAGGAGCGGGCGGTCCTAACTACTCGGATGAAGCGGTGTTGTGGATCCGAGATCAAGTCAAGAAGAAGCAGCGTTGCAGATTCAAGACGAAGAAGAAAGACATTTGGGTCTACAAAAGATCTTCATAAAAGGCACTTTGGCCTAATTACATTTCTCCGCGGCACAAGGGCTCGTCGCTGGCTCGCGAAGGAGCAAAGGAAGAAGCCCCCCGGCGGGAGGACTTCAGTATCCCCCGTCGGCGAGGAGGGCCGTGACCAGTGCGTACTTGAGGAGGAAGCGCACCTTGTGGAGTTGCTGGAATCCGTGGATCAGAACCCTAATGGATTCTTCCGCGCGGATCTCCGCCTTCATCAAGGCAAAGTCCGGCCAGAGCTCGTCTTCGCGGGCTTTGGCGGCAGCCTCCTCCTCCGCCTTCGCGCGGGCCTCAGCGACCCACTTCTCTATCAGTTCCATGATGTTCGCCATGCTCTCGAAAAGGAAGAGGGTGGAGATTTCTGGGCGTCGCTGAGAAGATGAAGACTCGAAAACTCGAAAGCTGGTGGTGAAGTAGTACTCTGCCCCTGGGATTTCTTTTATACACAGAGGAAGTTCAAAGGGCGCGCCTTGTAATCCGTTTAAGACACAGTAAGACCATCATGACGATGGGACGGAAGTGGACGCGAATACGGTTTTCGACGGAAGCGCATGTCGTTCTGGCTGTGCGAGAAAAAGGCGCAAAAACGTTTCGCCTCCCCCTAATTGGGCTTGGGCTAAAACTGCAAAGGACAACCCCCTTAACATGCTTTCTTAACACGCCGCTAACGGTGGCAATGTGTTAAAATCGAGCCTAATTCGGCCTCGGTACACCCTGGAGGGCATATGACCGGCAGCGCCAAAATTAAAAGTATTTCACGACATACCCCATGTTGGGTCACTAGCCAACTTCGCTTGCTCAAGGTTGGGTGTTGGTGAAATTTGGGTACAATTTCGGAGGTATGCCTTCCATAAGGTCGCTAGTTGTACACCGCTACCCGGGTACAAATGCCTCTCGGCCAAATTGCATCCAATCGGTACGCCTCTTGTGGCCTTTGCTGATCCCTTCTCTGGCTGGGACAGGTACCACTCGGCTGAAAGGTGCGCCCCATGCTGGGCCAAGTGCTAGTTCTTACAAGTTAAGGCTAGGCGCCTGACGTCGATACACTTTGCAACGCTGAAATTACAGCATGCTGCAAGACAGAAGTTGTAATGGCGTGGCTTAAGGCATGCCCCATGATGGGCCAATCGCTACTTTTGCATTGCAAGAGTGGGTGCCAAGTAGCCGAATTCATCTGTTGAGGCGATGTGCCCAATGGGCCGAGTAAGCTGGAGTTCGGTATTGCCAATCCAGGCGTTGTTTCAACACAAAAACTTAAGATTTCTTGAGTTCTTTACAATCTCTTTTCAGATTACAGGAGATATTGGTGAAACCAGTCGGCCGGACATCTGACTCGATCGTAAAGCACTCGGGGGGCTACTATGGACTGCATGGGCTCCGGGTATCCTCTAGAAAGCCCATAAGGGACTATACAGGGGGCGATCCAAGTCGGCCAGCCAAGATAGAGACCACTCGGGCTATGTGCGCCTTGAGCTCCAAGGAAGTCCCCGAGGATATAGTCTATCTCCATGTAATTAGCAAATCAACACATGCATGACATGTAACCACACAACAGAATTAGTTACCGTGTATCACGTGCTATCCTGTAACTCTATCTCCCCTACACTATATAAAGGGAGGGGGTAGAGGCCATCGGCTCGCAGAATCATCATAGCATCATCTTGCATCCCGCATCTTGATCCACCATATAATTCTAGAGCACAGGAAGTAAGGTGTTACCTCCGTTGAGGTCCTGAACCAGTATAAACCCTTGTTTTGTGCTACTATCTAGCTTAGTTCTTTATTAGCATCCCCTCGTACAAATTCACTGCCGGCGGTGACCCCCAGTTAGTCACCGGTCGACAGCGGAGGTTTGGATTTAGAGTATTCTTCGGTGGCACCGGAGGTGCCAGTCTTCGTTCGTAGCGAGCCCCTGCCAGAGGATCAGGTGGTGGCGTACGAAATCGCGGAGCTCGCCAGGAGGAACTTGACGGGATATGACATAGTTAGAAGCTTGGTTCGGCATCAGATTAGCCCGCTAGGGCGCCGTGAGCGGTGCCTCAGCGAGATGGGCGGCTGGGAGGACCCGGACCGGGACTTTCATCAAGGTAAGCGCCTGTCACGATGTTCTGCTTAAATTTGGGTTGGCTCGCGTGACCGTTTGTGATGCTTTGCAGAGATGCCGACCCGCGATGCTACGAGGATCGCGGGAATGCTGCTGCCCATGGAGAAAAATCCCCATCCAGGGAGGAACGTAAGAGACAGATTGTTCGCGGTACGTGCCTGTAGGGTGTTTGATTGAATTCCAGACCGCGTGCGCCTATAGGGTCTTGACGGCTTGGCTGTGCTGACTCTTTGTGTGCAGCGAACGTGGAATGTGGCCAAGGAGGCCACGAAGGCTACGGGCTCCGCAGGGGAGCCCTTGGACGTGCAACCATTGGCGGCGTGTTCGCTTTTGTCTTGGCTGCCGACTTTGGTCTGTCGTCGGCTTGCTAGCCGCCGACATTGTGTTTTTGGCCACCCATACTGATTTTGTTTCTTGTAGTGTATAAAGGGGGATTCAAATTATTACTCTTTTGGCTAATATTCCTCTCAATCTTATGAAATTAGCTTTGGAGCAAAAAAAATGCTCTTACCAAAGTTAATATAGAACCATAAGAGGAAATCAAGTTAACATTGGATAGATCCTTTATTTCATATACCTTGTCCGATTGTTCCACCAGAGATACAATGTTCACACCAGACAAGCCCTATCGTAGCCCTTATCTTTAGTCCGGTGCGTCCCCAAAAAATTTCCAGTTTACGTCGGACAGTCCAACGTAAACATTTTTAGAAGCCACACTTTGTCCACAAACTTCCAAGTTCACGCCAGACAGTCTGGTGTGAACTCTATTTCTTCAGTGCAGTACGCAGACAAAAATTCATTTGCGTCGGACAGTCTATCGTTTGAAGGATTCACTCTAAACTTCTGTTTGCCGCAAACTCAAGTTTCCCTGGTTAAAATTTCATACCGTTGAAATCTATCCATTGCTAAAGCAACGATGACAGTTCTTTACCAAAAGTTTTTTTATCTTCCAATCAACGGCTAGGAACCTTCTCAAATGTCTCTAATCTGCTGTTAGCCTATAAAAGGGCACAAAAACTCACTCCTGAGGTAGAGATCAGCACTAGAACTTCACCGCCACACATTTGAGCCAAGTCTTGAGCCTTGTTCTTTAGCTAGTTCTTATTTTCAAAAAAAAGGCCCAAATCCTATTGCTCCAAACTTTTCCAAATATGATTGAGGGATGTTATCCAATTAAGTGATGGTCTGAAGCTTTTTCATCTTGGATTGACAATCCTAGACGGCGTGGTGGTGTTTCTTGAAGAGCATGCCATGGTGTTTGTGGGAACTTTCAAGATTACCTTGTGAAGGCTTGAATTTTACCTACCAGAGTGATGAAAAACTATCATGAGTGGAATGAGGTTGCGGGCTTGAGCGGGAGCCGTTCTTGGTGAAGGGCTTGCCTCAACATGGAGTAGGAGGACTCCGAACTTTGGTCAAACAAATATCTGTGTTGCTCTCTTTACTCTTCGCATTTAACTTTCAGCATTTACCTTACTTACTTGCTTCTTTTTTAGTTTCCGCTGATGTTTGTTACTTCTTATGTAGAGTAGGTCTTGTTAGTTAGTTTGGGTAACTAATTGCTAAATCCTTCAAACTTAAATTATAAATTTAAAAGTTTCCTATTCACCTCCCTCCTTTAGGCCAACTAGATCCTTTCACCCATGAACCTCTCAAAAGGGTACAACTGATGAATGACACAGGCCCAAGGATTCGTATCTGCTGGATGATATGAACAATGAGATGGATTATCCTATCAAAAAATGTTGGGGTAAATGCATCTCAAGTCAGCATAATGTGTGGAGCACATCCTCCTACAACTTGCCTAGTTTCAATGAGTCAATGACCTTTTGTGCAATCGCGTTGAGGAACAAGCATTACTTGATGTTTGGGACTCAACTTATTGGGCTAAACACCACTAAGTGCAACAGCGAGCAATTGTCTCATCATGGTATGACAATCACGGTCATTGTTGACGGTCGTTATAAACCATTTCGACCATCAACCACGACAAAGATTTTAAGAATTCGACCTAGTTAAATGATAATATCTTAAATCAACAAGTTCAAGGAGTTTTGTGCCCCAAGAGATTTTGCAAGGAATAAAGGTAATTTGGTGCACACATACCATGAATAATGGAGGAACAGCAATAGCCTTTGAAGATTGGGGTTGAGGCCGCACAAACAAGTGCTCATTCGAACATCTCGATGCAATTCTAAGCAAGACACAACGATGCACTTGGAAATGGTAAAATAATTATTCAAATCACATATTTAACCTCACCATGTGGAAAATCTTGCTGATACGATCGAAATGGATATGTGGTTCACCCAATTTGTAGTCCAGATGCAAAAGTTATGTCATACGGAAATATGCAACTAGGGCTAACCGGAGAGTGTAGGTTGGCCGACCCAATCAAACCGGCCAGCCAACAAACTTTGCCCAAAGGCTCATCACTCATTGCTTGGCCCATGGGGATTCACTAAAGGACCGCCCAGTGTCAAAGGAGAGAGCCTAATACAGGCCCAAGGATTGGTAGGTCCCATATCCAACCTAGGCGACCCTAATTGCACGTCATCCGGGATTAGGCCTTCACCCACATGCGAAGAAGCACAAGATGAGTCTTGTCGACGAATGGATTAAAGGTTGGTGTAGTGGGGGACCGGATGAACTCACCATGGATCGAATGGCCCACCTACCGGTCTCTAACTGCGTCAAACAAACAAAACTGACTTGGGCATGCAATAAACCAACATTGGGAGTTGATCTGGACCAGTGGTGAGCAAGGACGGTGGAATCAAGGGACCGACTTGTCCAACCTTGGCCGGTCGGCCCAGTTCTGAAGGGATCTGAGGCGCAACCGCCCTTGGCAGTTATCCAACTGCTTCCAGGAGCCAATCTCAGGCGTGCAGGACGAAGACGGTGCATCCAAGGGTCCCGCTGGTCGCACCTAGGCCGGTCGGCCCCACCCGGTGGATAATGCTTCTGGCATCCTCCCCTTGCACACCAAGGCACCTACAAATGCTCCCATGGCTGCAAAACCGACTTCCTCTAGCTATAAATAGACCCCTCAATTTGTAAGTACGAAGAAGAGTAGGGATGAGAAGAAGTGGTGTTACACCGCCTGGATATGATTAGAGAATAGGGAAAGAGGATAGTAGAGTGTTTGGGGAGAAGTCGAGCTATCGGCATCTCTTCCACCTTGTACTCCGAGAATAGAACTCGGATTCGAGTGAAGTTTTGTTCTTTTGTTCAAATAACACTGCAGCTCTACGTTACTTTATACAGTGAATTCATTTGGTTACTTAAGTTCACCCGTTAGGATTTGGCTTTTTTTAGATAAAATTCATTTTATCTTCCGCAGGTGCTTTATCTAAAACGTATTGGTAAAGTAGTGGTGCTAGTATAGACATGGTGTATGGACTAGTTACTACCCAGTCGACACCTGACCCTATAGGTTGTGTGGTAGTTAGGCAAGTGGTGACAACCTTGTCTATTCGATTGTAGTCCACCACATTCAGGTTGGACCTGTTAAGCCCAATCGGGGATGACTGTAATCATCTAGAGGTCTTAGCTGATGGCGAGTGATAGCGGATCTTTCAAGCTCCGACTCAGTTAAGTTATAGTATCGAGTTGGGTTTGCACCTTGTTGTTATTTCATATGCTAAAAATTATAACGTCGTAATTACGCAAGCGCACGGAACACCTTTTAGCATTTACACCCAGGAGTATTCCAGGGCATCATATTTCCTTGGGGAAGCGGGAAAAATATATCGATAAATAAGAATAGTCCTTTTACTAATAAATAAACTCACCAACTAATAATTAGCAGACAAGATAATACAGATATTTAGAGAAATTATGACACACACACTAGAGACTCAACAAATTAGAGTGTAACATCGCCATTTTCAAAACACTACAAGGCATGGCATCTATATTTCATGTCCATGAATTTTAAAAGATTAAATTTGAAAATGTGCATGTTACATTCTAAAAACTAAATTCAATGTGTTGGATTTCAAAATAATTATTGCCAATGTCAAAATCATATTTTCATAAGAATAAATAATTTGATTTTCAAAATTTTAAAATAAGTATTTGCAAAAACCAAAAGAATATTTTTGTAATTAATATTTTAGTTTGAATATAAAGAATGTTTAGTATTAAATTTAAAAATAATATTTTGTGTTTCAAAATAATCATTAAAAATCAATATTTGATAATTAATACTTTTATTTTGGATTTTATGAAAATATAAATAATTTAAATCTAAATTTAAAAGTGTTCTTATTATTTTGGCAACATTTGATTTTATCAATTTGGATTTAAATTTTATATAAAAAATTTAAGCTTAATTTTAAAATTTTCTGCCAGTGGGCCCCACCCCTCTTCTTTTCTATTTTTCCTTTCTTTCTGTTTTTCTCTCCTTTTTCTTTTTCTTCTTTTGTTTTTCCCTCCCCTTTTGTTCCTGTCGGTCTTATCTTCTTCCTAGAGCTCCTCCGCGCCACTCCTTTGCTGCAGTCGGACCCGTCGCCATACTCCTCGTCGGTGTGGCGTCTGGGCCACACCACCCTCCACTTGCTCGTCGTGGCCCCACCATCGTCGTCTGCTTCTGCCGCCGTCGCTTATTTAAGCCAACGCTGTCGCCTGCTCTCTTCCTCATTCCATCTCTGTTCACCCCATCGCCGGCACAGGTAAGCCGACGTTGCTGCCGGTGAACCACCCGGTGAGTCATGCCTCCTTCTAGAGCCCTTCCGCTGCATCCCACGCCGCCGTGTTTTCCCCTTCGACCGAGACCACGTCGCCGCACTGACTTGGCCCTCTCCGGCCCCAATCCGCACCGCCATCGCGTCTCTCTCACATCCCCGTAGCTCGCCGAAGCACCTACATCTTCTCCCTCAGCGCAGGCAACCATCCCCACCCCGAGCCGCCGCCGGCCGTCACCGAAACTCTCCCCGTGCCGCCGACCCCTCCCCTAGTATCCTCACTTCTCCCTCTCACTTTCCCCTCACTTACCCGCCGGAGTGTAGCCGTCATCGCCGGATTCCTCGTTGCCAAACCGCTCACCGCCACTCCCCAGCTTTGTGTCTCTGTCCTACGGGCCCCACCCCGTCAGCCTCTGCGCCGAGTCAGACCGCCTCGGGCGCGCCGGTCCATTCCTCCGTGCATGCGGCTAGCCTAGCCAACCAGCTCCCTCGCCAGGCCGAGCCGCTCATGGGCCGCTAGAGCCGGACAGGCCCAGGTCAGGCTAGCCACTGTTCCCCCCTCCTGCATGCTTTTCCTTGGGCCGGTGCGGTGAGAGCCGGCCCAGTTTCCATTCTTTTATATAATTGATGCTCTATTGTTTTTATATCATTGAAAATACAAACCCAATTTAAAAGGAACAAGATTCTATAAATTCATAAAAATGCATACTTTAATTTAAAAATATCATTTGCACCATTGCATGCATATTTTTGTATGATGCATTTATTATGTGTTTTTGTTTGTTTGCGCTATATCTGAACACCTACGTCGTTGGGACAAAGGACGTGTCCAGACTCCCGAAAGACCGCATTTACGGCAAGTCATTATTGATTTTCCTCAAAATATTTGTTGATCATATTGTCGCCAAGATGCATATTATATTGAAAGGTAAAAATGCTAATTGAATAGCCTGGTAGTTAAATACCCAAAAATTAAGTTATCATCATATGAACCTGATCCTTGTTAACCCTAGGAATATATAACTTGTTTATTGCCATTTCATTGATTAGTTGATTGTTAAATGCTTAGCTCTGCTATTTATTACTCATAGTGGTCGCTATTGTTTCATGTGAAATGCAATATTTGAAATACGTGATTTAAAGGCAGTTGGCGCTGCCATATTTGATAAAATGGGACTATTGGGGTACAATAGTTGGGTTAAGGGAAAATGATTTTTGCAAAACCCTAGTTTGGGTGGATGGTTGTATGGATTGGTGTAGTAGCATGAGACTCGGGCCCAGTGTAGGAACCACCAAATCCATTAGGACCGAGTCCTTGAGGTAGACAAACTAAGTTCAACAATGCGACCACGAGTGCTAGTATGGGCAGGCCCTGGTTGAGTGCCCTTCGAACTCTTAGTTCGGGCATCTCACTTGGTGGAATAGGCAGCAGAATTCGTAGTACATGGTGTCGCGCAGAATCCATGTTTAACGGAGCCTCTCAGAATCCGATTAGAAATTGACTGTGCCCGTGGGTAACGGTGCCACAGAATTAAGTGCAGAATCCATGGATAACGGTGTCGCCAAGATCTTGAACCTATTGGCGCAAGAGGTGGCCACTGGCAACTGAGTACCAGCCCAACGGTTGAATCCTTAGCAGTGATGCCGGAGCTAGGAGCGAGTTGGTTAAAGACATTGTGGTGCTTTACTTTGTAAATTACCTCTGCAGAGTGTAGAACTATCTAGATAGCCATGCCCATGGTCAAGGGCGGTGGACGGAGCGCTGCCTCATGATAGTTTTCTCAGTTTTGTTTACGAGATGACGTTTTGAAGAGAAAATCACGACAGAACGTAGTGAGTCTTGTTTTGGGCCTTCGCAACAGGATGCTGTGAAGTGATTAAGTAGCATGACGGTTAGTCATGAGATTTACATAGATTACTATTTTTGACATGGCGGATAGCCCTGATATTTTGATTGATTTGGCGGTTAGCCTTGAAATTGTATTACTATGGCGGATAGCCATGTGATTATCGGATGGACATGGCAGGTAGCCATGATGTGACCTTTGTGGGTTAAAACCGGTGGGTAGCCGGAGTTTCAAAAGAAAGATATTTGTTTTAACTCACCCTCACGTTCACTTGAGGGGCTGCTCATTCCAACGAGCAGGTCCGGAGGCTCAAAGTTACTACACGGACGATGTTGAGCCTAAAGACGACAATTTCGCCAATGGTGTTCAGGACATGGATTACGTCGATGCCTAGGATCGCTACTACAGCCTTGCCGGTGGGATTGTGTTGGAGTTCTCTTTTGGTTTTACCATGTACCCATGCTTGCGTAGTTATACGGCCTGCGTGCCAGACTTTTGTATTATGAGCCTTAATGGCCGCATTCTGATGTAATATTTGAAGTTTTAATGAGAATAGTTATGATCCAAGTTCTAAAATCTGTGTGTACTAGCTACTGATCCAGAGACTAGTACAGTAAGGCACAGAAGGGATTCGACTCCGTTTAACGGGGTCCCGACATAGAGCGACTTAGTAATTGGGAGGACAACGAGATGAGTATAAGTTGCTAGTCTTAATCCTATCAATTTATGTAGCTTGAGCTAGCAGAGATAGTGGTGTTGAAATGTTTAGGTTCACTTCGAAGCTCGCCAGATCCACTACTACCCGCTATCAGTTAAGAACTTCGGATAGTTATGGTCATCTTCGATTAAGCTCCACTGATCTGACCCGAATGTGCTAGACACCATGTCTACAATTAATACCAATTACTTCCTCCGAGACCCTTAGGGAAGCACCTAGACTTAGATACCAAAGCTGTCTAAGTCCGAACTCAGTTCCCGCGAACATAAACAGTGCCTTTTTTCTATCTCGATTCCACACCCGTAAAGCAATACGAAAAGTAAATGCTCGGATAAAGTAAATAAATAATACTTGTATTAAATATAAATGTACGGAAAGCTTTACCGGACTCCGGAGGACTCCTTCGAAACTGCGAGACAAAGCTCGACTCGACTCTAACTCCCAAAGTCTAGCCTACTGTACTTGTGATTCAATGAATTCTCCCAAGTGGTGGTGTGTTACAAAGGTGAGTGTGGGGGTCAATTTATAGTGTCCTGGGGCTAATCTCCTCCTAACATGTATAGGGACATATTGTGACTTGCCAGGAGGAGTAGCACGCAAGGCGCCGAAGGGGGGAGGCCGGTCGGCCTAAGGTGGCCGCCTCCCAGCCCTTGAATTCTTTGGGATTCTCTCTGGACAGCTGTGATTTCCTCTCCAATGATGGTTGTGGTGGTTGGGCGATTATCTTTGCATGAAAATTTACATGGTAATCCTTGGATGGAACCGATGTTGATTGGGCTTCCATGTTCATCTCCTGGAATGTCCCTCAGGTCACTAGAGAAAACACAACCCATTTGGGCTTAGAATGGGGCCGGCCAGCCTGGGCAGGTCAGCCGGGCCCACATTCGTCGCATTGTGGCTCCATTTTCTCTGGATATCCCTCTAAATACACAATTCACTGAAACTTATCGTACCTATGGGTTTTCATTTCTTATCGTACCTTAGATATTTGGGAGATAGAATAATCTCAATATAGCATCGTCCAACTTATCATCTGCTCAGGTTAGTCCTTCGAGTGTTTTGGAGTTTTTTTTTTAAAAAAAAAATTTTGTTCCCTCGGATGGCACTCTTGTCGGGGATAAAACTACGGCCCATTGCCATGGCCCACTCCCTGACGGCCCAATCAAACGACCTACGGGGCCCGGCTCCTGAAGGTTCTCACAGCCCATATGCATCTTGCGAACAGCTTCACGGCTAGCGTGATGCGTGCTGGCCAAGGAATCGTGTTTGAGTCCGTCTCGAGCAGAGTCTGCATGGCTACGTGAAGACCGGACGTTGGTTTCCGGATTGGATTAGGAGTCGTGATCCCCAAGACTAGGAGTATGCCTTATCTGCCTCGGGATATATTTGGCACGTTGAGTTCGTTACGATCTCGTAGTTAGCCCGGCCCGATATTCCCTCGGTAGGTTGGTTTGCTCTGTACTATATAAACGAGGCCCCTACGGCGTGTAGAGGGACGAGTTTTACAACTTGATCTAGCTTTTAGCACCTGATATACACCATAATCTCGCCGAGACTTGTTCGTCTCGTCGAGCCATCTCTTGTAATCACCCCTGATATATAAGAAAGGCTGGACGTAGGGCTATTATCTCTCCCGAGAGGCCTGAACTAGGATAAAAACCCCTATCTCCTGTTCGTTGTTGTTCGGCGTGTCTCCTATCTCACTTCCAAAGAACCTTAGCGACTTGAGATCGTTATCTCAACCGTCGACAGTTGGCGCCGTCCGTGGGGATACGCAGATCGAACATGTCGACCTCCGTCGGCGATACAGAGATTCTTCCTGAGGGCTACGACTCAGAAGGGCAGGATGTTTCTTCCCCTGCCAGCTCGAATCGATCTTACCGACCTAGATCGATGTCTGTGTCTGAGACAGAAGTTTCTGGATACGCTCCGGAGATGGTCTCAGGTCGAGCTCCCGTCATTGACGATGAATACGGAGCTGATGATCTTTACGCTGGTTTAGATCTATCAGATTCCAAGGCTATGTCGGTGGATTCCTCCTGTGGCGACACAGTGATGACACCGTCTAGCGCGCAATCGCACGGCCACCGCGTCGTCAACATGACCGGCGCAGGGACTTCGAATCCTGCGCGGGTCCCGGCGGCCGGAGAAATCGGCGGTCGATTACGCTCGGCATCGAATGAGGTCGCATTAGTCGCTCGCGAGCAAGATGTTGTTCGCCGCACTTTTGACGAGTCCATCAACCAAACTATGGCGCAAATACGTGACCAGCATAGCGTCGCCGACGAACCCGCCTCGATTCATCGCCAAGACCCCGGCGAAGTTCACCGCCGGGTAGAATCCCTGCGCCCAGACTCCGACGGGCAAGACGCGGACGTCTCGAGGATCCCAGGGCCTCGGAGGCGAGCCAAGAGCGACTCGAGCCCAGCTCTTCGTGATTAGATCCGCCACCAGACAATCTCGTCCTCATGGGCGACGCCAGGCTTCTTACCTCGAAGTTGGCGAAGGCCTTAAGTCTTTAGGTGAAGCCTCATCCGGACATCAGATCGAGCCTGCCGGGTGGATTCGGCGATGGCGATCCGATCGATCGCGTGACCACCGCCACCGTCGAAGATCACCGCCCACGAGCAAGCCGCCTGTGGTCGCCGCCGTTCGCCAAGTCCCCGTAGTCATCGCGACCACAGGGGCAAGCGTGCGCGCGGCGATCACGGAGGATCCCCTCGTGAGGAGCGCGTTGTCGCAACCACGAGGAAGGAGTGGGGCTTATCACGGAGAGAGTTCCTCCAGCGTAAACCTCCCGCTCAAAGAAGAGTTCCTCCGACCAACAGACCAACGCCTTCTCAAGGCTAGGTTCTGCGGGGAAGGTGGCGGTCTTACGCCTTGGGCAGCGGGGCTTTCTCGACGAAGCCGCTCTATTCGGTGGCCCTCAAAGTTCAAGCCCGACACATGGAAAGATACAATGGGACCCGTAACCCGAGGAATTCCTTTCCATCACGCCACGCCCATCATGGCGGTAGGGGACGAGCTTGTCATGGCAAATTACCTCTCGACTGTCCTTGAGGGTGCTGCTCGGACATGGCTGTTCAATCAGCAAGAAGGTTCCATCAGCTCTTGGAACCAGCTTTGTGACGCTCTGATTGCCAATTTCCAGAGCTGTTACGTGCGTCTGGGCAAGGAGGATGATCTGCACCAGATGATCCAGATGAACGGGGAGACCTCCGCAACTTCGTGAAGCGTTTCATCAAGATTCGCAACACGATCCCGAACATCTCGGACGAATCTGTTGTCCGCGCCTTTAAAAACGGAGTCCGCGATGAGCGGCTCACCCAGGATCTCGAGATCAATGAGACCTGGACCGCCAACGACCTGTTCAGGGCGGCTGACCGCTATGGCAACGCGGCAGAGCGTGTTCAGTACAAGAAGGCGTTTGACAAAGGCGAGCTGCCCGCCCAGCCTGGTGTGGAGGAAAAGAAGAAGAGCAGCAACAATCCTGGTGACAAGAAATCCTAGAAGAAAAAAGAAGGGTGATGCGAACAACACCGTCGCCGGTATAGATCGCACACCTCCTCCCAAGGATGGGCAGAAAAAGCCCAGCAATAACTATAAGGGCAAGAAGCCCACCCAGAGAGGCAACCAAGGCAAGAAAGGTCCGAGTGACCGATATTGCAAGTTCCACCAGAACTACGGGCATGATACGCGCCATTGTAGAACCTGGGCGGCAAAGCTTGAGGATTTCTACAACGGCAAGGGCCCAATGCCCACCCTGCCCGAAAAAGGTGATGCCGGTAAGGCCAAGCGCCAAACCGATTATGGTGATCGGGATGACGATGATTATCAAGAGCCCGTGAACCATATCGCCGTCATCTTCGGCGGCTCCTCGGCTTATACCTCTCGCCGCAGCCTCAAGGAAGCTGCTCGGGAGGTCCACAATGTTGAAAAGGGCAAGCCTCAGCCCGAATCGATGAAGTGGACCGAGGTCCCCATCTCCTTCTCTCAGGAGGATTGCCCCACTGGGATGACCAAGCCTCAGCGGCTCCCACTGGTGGTCGCTCCGACCATCAGCAACGCCAGAGTTGGCCGTGTTTTGGTCGACAGCGGGAGCGCTTTGGACTTGCTCTCTGCTAAGGTCTTGGACGAGATGCAGAATTCTCGCTCCAAGCTTAAAGAGGTCGCGATGCCTTTCTACGGCATCGTCCCGGGGGAAGCTGTTCAGCCATTGGGGCAAATTGTTCTTCCTGTTACCTTCGGCAGTCCAAGCAACTTCCGGACGGAGTTGATCACGTTTGACGTGGTCGATTTCCCTTCCGCATACAATGCGATCCTGGGCCGGCCATCTCTTGGCAAGTTCATGGCCGTGCCCCATCATGGATACCATTGCGTGAAGATACCGGGCCCCAACAGTGTGATCACGGTGAAGGGCAACTACAAGGCTGCTCTAGATTGCGACGAGCAGTCCCTTGCACTGGTCGACCAGCTTCCGCCGTGTGGTCCCGAAGTTCCGCACCAAGTCTCAGACGCCTAGGGTCTCCCTTCACCAGAGGAGAGACTAAGGAAGTTCCACTCTCTCGATGATTCCTCCAAGATAGTTCATCTGGGGCCAACTGGACCCCAAATAGGAAAGCGAGCTCATTGCCTTCCTCCGAGCTAATGCAGATGTGTTTGCCTGGGAGCCGTCTGATATGCCCGGAGTCCCAAGGGAGGTTATCGAGCACAAACTGGCCGTCCGACCGGACAAAAAGCCCATTCGCCAGAAGCTTCGTCGCTTTTCGAAATTCAAGCAGGGGATCATTAAAGATCAGCTCGGCAAGCTGCTCGCTGCCGGATTCATCCGCGAGGTTGATCACACCGAGTGGCTGGCCAACCTTGTCATCGTAAAGAAGAAAGGCGGCAAGTGGAGGATGTGTGTCGATCACACAGATTTGAACGCTGCTTGTCCCAAGGACAACTTCCCGCTGCCACGTATAGACCAGCTGGTCGACGCGACTGCGGATGCCCAGCTTTTGAGTTTTTTGGATGCTTACTCCGGTTATCACCAAATAAGCATCTCCCCCAAGGATGAAGAGAAGACTGCCTTCATCACCCCCTTCGGCACTTTTTGCTATACGACCATGTCTTTCGGTCTGCAAGAATGTCTTTGACGCCCAAATCGGTAATGAAGAAGACTTTCTCATAACAGCGCGGAAGAAACCTGGAGGTCTATGTCGATGACATAGTCGTAAAGAGCAAGTATGCTCCAGATCATGTAAAAGACTTGGCCGAGACGTTTCGTAAACTCGCCAGGCATCGAATAAAGTTAAATCCATAGAAATGTACCTTTAGTGTTCGATCTGGAATGTTGCTCGGCTATGTAATTGGTTCGCAAGGCATTTCGGCCAACCCCGAAAAAATCGAGGCCATTGAAAACATGCAGGCTCCAACTTCCGTCAAGAAAGTTCAGAGCCTCACCGGACGGATGGCTACTCGGCGTGTTTATTTCCGTCGTATGCGGCGCGGCTGCCCTTCTTAAGGCCTGCAAGAAGCACAATGGTTTCGAATGGACGGAGAAGTCGATCGATCTTTTCAAGATCTAAAGCAATACCGTCCAACCCACTGCCTTGACCACCCGCAACACGGCGTGCGGCTCTTACTCTATCTCTACCAGATGCCTCAAGCGGTGGCGGGTCTTGACGGTGGAAAGGAAGGCATCCAAGACCAATCTATTACGTGAGCGAGGTGCTTCACGGATCGAAGGAGTTACACACGAGGTCCGAGTCGCTTCTACGCCTTGCTCATGTCCTCCGAAAACTTCGCCATTATTTCCAAAGCATCAAATCTCGGGTCCCACCAAGTTCCCTCTTGGAGAAATCCTAAGGAACAAGAAAGTCAAGGCGTCAGATAGCTAAATGGGCAATGGAACCGCGTAATTTGATATTACATTTGTTTGCCTGAATTGCTATTAAGTCCTGTGTCTTGGCCGACTTTGTCGCCGAATGGACTGCCGTCAAATCCTGTGAAGCTCCCGAGCAACCCGATGACCCCCTTGACCATGTTTTTGATGGCTCGTCTTGAAAACTCGGGGCCGGATTCGCTCTCATCTCCTCAAGGAGAGCAACTCGAGATTCTATCCAACTACACTTTATGGCGACTAACAATGTCATGCGGTACGAGGCCCTCCTCGGGACTTAGAGCGCAAGTCGCCGGTGTCCAACGGCCGATCGTGAAGGAGATTCACGGTGGTCATCAACCAGTCCACAAGGAGTATCAGTACTGCGATGACTCAATGGCACGGTACCTGGTTGAAGTGAGGAAGTTGGAGCGGCACTTTCGATTTTTCGAGGTGCTCTTCGTGCCCAGAAAGGACAACTTTCTGGCCGACCAACTGTCCAAGTATGGATCCTCACGAGAACCTGCTCCGGCAGGGGTGCTCGTCGAGCACCTTCACAAGCCCTCAATCATGTCTCCGAACGAGGCAACAAAGACAGGTGGTGCTGTCTCCGTCATCGCGCAGGCTGCGGGTTGGACAACGCCATTTGTCCAGTACCTTGCAGATGGGACCCTGCCCGAAGACGAAGCCGAGCGTTCCAGGCTTATAAGGCGTGCTGCTCCATACAAGCTTATGGACGGCATCCTTTACCGTTGAGGTGCTCTGGGAGTTCTCTCCAAGTGCATCTCGTAGCAGGAGGGTGTGTTCCTTCTTAGGGACATACACGAGGGTGCCTATGGCAACCACGCCTCCTTCAGAACTCTGGTCGGCAAAGCGTTTCGCATGGACTATTACTGGCCAACCGCGTTACAAGATGCTCGGAAGATCGTGACAAAGTGCAAAGCTTGCCAATTTCACGCCCGGAAGGCACATAAGCCCGCCCAAGAGCTCCAAACGATCCCCCCATCATGGCCTTTCTCCATATGGGGACTGGATCTGCTCGGCCCGTTCCCTAAGGGGTACAAGGGCTATACACACCTGCTCGTCGCCATTGACACTTTTACAAAGTGGATTGAGGCAGAGCCCGTGTCGTCTCTTCACGCCAAAACAGCTGTGCGCTTCTTCAAAAGCAACGTGGTCACGCGCTTTGGGATCCACCATAAGCTGATCACCGATAACGGTACCCAGTTCAGAAGCAAGCTATTCCAGGAATACTGCGAACAGCTGGGCACCAAGGTCGGTTTCGCCTCTGTGGCACATCCACAGAGCAATGGAGCAGTCGAGCGAGCTAACGGACAGATTGTCCAGGGTATCAAACGGCGCGTGTTCGCGGCACTCCACGAGCACAACAAGGCTTGGGTTGATGAAGTTCCTTCCGTCCTTTGGGCAGTTCGCACTAGCCGGGCAACCGGGGAAACTCCGTTCCAATCTATGGTGCAGAAGCCATCCTGCCCGCCGAAATAGTATTCGGTTCGCCTCGCACGAACTTGGTCAACTTCGTTGACTACGAGCAAGAGCGCCTACTCGATCTCGACCTCCTCGAAGGCACACGCGACCGGGCACAAGTCAGAATGGCGCGCTACCAAAGAAGATCTTCGCAAGACGCCGCCAAATCAGTTCGACCAAGGGCTTTGCGGTAGGCGATCTCATTCTCGCCGTGTTCGTAACTCCGTCCAATGCCAACAAGCTAACTCCCCACCGGGGGCCTGCTCACGGTCGCTTCTATTGATCGCCTGGGCTGTTCGCTTTGGCTATGGAGGACGGAGAGAGTCGACCAAAGACTTGGAACATCAACCAGCTTCGTAAGTTCTTTGTGTAGATCTTTTCTGTGTTTGATTAACTTCGCGCTTTTTGTCAAACTTCGCGCCTTTGTTCGTCCAAGTCTGTCGGGCTCCATGTAAATTTCAATCCATTTATAGTGAAATTTTCACGGTCTTCTGCGGCCTTTTCACATCGCTGTCTTCTCAAGACTACCCTTTCTCTGGTAACACTTGTTGGTCGCCGGCCTTGCGAACACTTGGCTCCGCAATCTTAAGGATTTTTTCCCGCTTTCGTATCCGGTTTCAACAAGATCCACAACTCAAGGTTGCGTAACATGGCTTTTCCACCTCGCGGCTAAGTCTCGCTCGTAAGCCCTCCGTGGCGAGGCACTTACCACCGACGCGACCACTTGGCAAAGTCTCTCTCGTAAGCCCTCCGCGCAGAGGCACTTTCCTTGTCCGGTTATCCTCCTAATCGCTTAACTTACGTTAACGACCAGTTCTTGGAATACGCCGATCAGATACGGGTGTCGCTCTAACTCTCTCACGACGCCCTCGAATTCCAGAACTCAGGTTTTCGAGCACCGTCTGCACGGGCTAGGGCGCCGCTTTTCTCTTGTGCACTGTTCGGTTCGCAAATTCAAGTTTCCGAGCAACTGCATAACGGGGGGAGTTAGGCTAAGCGTTCTCACCGTTTTTCTTAAAACTTTCTAGCTGCCAGTGTTGCCTTTTCTCTTAGTTGCACCGCCGTTTTGTCTCTTTTCTTTGCTTTTTTGCAGAGAAAAGTTAAGTTTTATTAATTAAAAGTTGCAGTACAAAAGTCCCTTTGGGTTACAACCTATGACTACTTAGAAGCGAGTTGCTCCTTGAGCTCCTCGACCACTTCCTTGAGGCGCAGGACTTCCCGGCTTTGAAACCCTCTCGGCCTCAAATCGGAGACGATCGGCTTCCTCCTTGTGACCTCGCCTGTTCCGTTGCCTTCACGCGGAGAGCTTCGACCTCTTTGGTCTTGGTCCGAAGCTGCTCGGTCAGATCCCTGCTCTTCCTAGCGCTCCGCTCGGTAGTCTTGAGCTGTTCGTCCAGCTCTTTGACTCTTTTCTCCTTGGTGATCGCTCAAGATACCATCCTCACAGATCTCCTCGATCTCTTCCCGTGAAGCCCACAGAGTCGAGATCTTCGCTTGAGATCCGCGGAGGTTTGCTTTTCCTTGGCAAGCGGGCCTTGAGCTCCTTGACATCCGCCATGGCAGCTTCCGGCACTTGACACATCGTCGAGCTACTCCTCCAGCCACTTCGTGCGGCCCGGCTCCCTTTCCGCGACGCTTGCCCTCGCGGCCTGCGCGTGAAGCTCCTCGGCCTCTTCCCGACGAGCCGTGGAGGATTGCTTCTCTTTGGCCAGCTGAGCTTTCAGCTTCTTTACCTTCGCCCACCCGCTTGGCTCGGCCGTAGCGCAAGTCCCCGCCTCGGCTTCCCGCGTTCGGAGATGCTCCCGGAGGGACGCTAGCACGGCGCTCCGCTCGGTGGTAACGCCTTCTTCGAGCTCCTCCATGGTGTCCTTGAAGACCTGGGGAAGAAGGACATTTTAGCCACTTAGCGATGATATAGTACGACCAGGGTTAGGCTTGATTTCGAGCTTACCTTGCCGAGCCGGCGCTTTAGTCCCCGGCGCAGGCGATCTTCGAGACCATGAGTCACGAAGGCTCGCTCGTGCGGGTTGCTCTTGCCGCCGTCCTCTGGGCTCCTTCATCTTGCAGGAGCGCAATTCCTCGGGGGCGGGAGTGACGGGCGGAGAACTTTCGTCCTCGTGCTCCTGCCCTTCTTCCTCTTCCGCCCGGTCACCTTCGGGCGAAGTCGGCGTCGCCCCATCGGGCAACATTGGGGTTTCCACTGGCAGGGCAGCTTGTGCGCCCTGCTCGTGGCCTTCTTCTTGCTTTCGGCAGGGCTTTCCCTACCGCCAATCATCTCCGTCGCCTCGGGGATGGGTTGCCCTCGCGACGAAGTGCGGCGGGACCGTCGCTTTCGATCCCACCTCGGGCAACTTGCGGAGCCATCGCCTTGGCCCCACCGTGCGTGGCGCCACGCATCGCCTCTTCGCCTCCACCGCTCCACCGCCTCCCTTCAACAGGTCGAGTTGGTCGCCGAGTCTGGCGGAGCAGCTCCACGCCGCCAGCTTGTCCTTGAGGTCGGTTAATCTTATCGCCATAGCAACGCACTGCAGGTGCTCGGGCAGCAGAGACCGCCGATTGCCGCCGACGCCGTCTGTGGCAATCTCCTCTGGCAAATGATGAAAAGAAGGTTATTTGAGCCTAACGCAATCGGGAAGATAGTAAAGTCAAAAGATTTGTTACTACATACCGCCGTGGAGGGTTCGATCTTCTTCTTCGTCGCCAAGACTTCCCGCCTCTTCCTCGGGGGCTCCTTAGCGGCTTGTTCGCCTTGGCCCCTGGGTGTTCATGATGATGAACTCAGCTCCCTAGTGAGCCGAGCGCCTCTCAGCAAGAACGCAAGAAGCTTTTCCTTCTTGCGCGACTTCTTCCTTGAGCCTCCTCTGCTCGGCGACCAGTCAGAGCCGCACCATATGGCCCCGTGAGCCCGCAGAACTCCTAAGCCAAAGGGTCATGTTCTTTACCTCTTCGTCGCTTTGCTCGATGAGGAGGAGGGCTTGGTCTCCTCCTCACTGGGTCGACCACGCGCCCGCTTGGTCTGTTTGGCACGCTCCTTCGCCGCGGGTGGTTCCTTCGTTAGTGGCGGCCGCCGTGTCGCGGCGAAGCCAGCGTCGGCTCCGCCGCCACCTTGGGCTTTGTGGCCACCTTGGTCTTGCCCTTCTTCGCCTTTCTCCTTCTCCGACCCGAGAGCTCTTCCACGATCCCCGGAGGATCGGTTGGTCCTCCCGCGCATTGGAGAAGCGGATGTTAGCATTTAACGACGGTGCGGATCCGTAACACGGACGTAGTTCATGCAATTACCTCGGCCGTGCGGATGAGCACATTCCAGGACAGTATAGGCCACCTCGCGGTGACCTCGCCGTCCTTCTTCGCCGCTTTCAAGATGGCGTCGACCCGCCACCACCCATGCGTCGGTTGGCTTTGTCCGCCCGGCAGAGAGCCTGTTCGTCCCTGTTCGGATGAGTTATCAAGTAAATGTTGAGTCTTAAAGGCACTTACCTGTGTTTCCTCGAGATGTCTTCCCATCCTCTATCTTATAGAAGGGATAGGGTCTTCTCCGCAGCCGATGATCCTATTCGGCCGTGAAGTCTCGGATGATCTCCTGCCTGTGAGCCCGAGGCTCACGAGGGAGGCGATCTTCCTCGTCAAATACCAGCCCTCGGCGGTCATTGGCGCTATGCTCCCTCACGGGCGCCTTCCCGTGAAGACGAGCTTCTTGTCGTCGCTCACTTTGGTGTAGAACCACCTCGTCCACCACGCGCCCATCGAGTCGAAAGCAATGGCGAAAGTACGGCGCGTCGTCGGCGGTGGCGGAGCTTGAGGTAGTAGCACCTCAGCCAAGCGAGCGGAGCTGCTCTCGTCATCAGATAGTAGTGGAGGAACAAATTTCACCGGTGGATCGATGCTCAGATAGCCCTCGCAGTGTGCGAAGACGGCCATCCGGAGGATGTTTGTTCGGATTGAGGTTCGCCACCTCCAATCGCCGATGTTCAAGAAGGCTCGACGAAGTCGCTCTCAGAGACCTCAACCCAAGCAGGCGAACTGTTCAAGTCGACGAACTCTCCTCGAGCGGCTCGGAGTTTCCTCCTCTCGGCAACCTCCAACTATCGGCGTCGATGTGTCCTTCCTCCTCCTGACCTTCAGGTCCTCCTCGGTCAGACTGGTGCCAGTGAACTTAGCCATGGCAGTTCTCAGGGCTTGACGAACAGGCTAGAGGGTGGAGTTCGGCTCTTTGATGCTGAGCGTGGTTGGAGTTAGGGCTTGGAGAGGAAAGGCGTGAGGCGTATGGTCGCCACGCGGCTTAGGTGCTTTTATAGTCCCGTATGAGCAGCTCTGCAACGGTTTTGTCACAAAACGGCTAGTTTTTACCACAACGGCTAGGTAAAACGGTCACTGCTTTCATCAAGGCCATGACAGAAGTTACCATGGAATCGCTAACGGCTATTTTTTTCCAAAGGTTCTTTGACCGTGAAACTCTGCTCGCCGCGATGTGATTCCTCGCTCGACACAACAGAGTTGCTCGGTACTGATCGGGTCTGTCCGGTCCCGAACAAGTCTTGTTCGGTTGAACCGTAACGTGGTCGGTCGCTTGTTACACGTCTTTGTAGCAACAAAATTTCCCTCTTCGTGACTTGGAGTCTCAAGAGGAAGACCCCACTCTAGTGAGTCCTTCCACGTGAGTCTCGGGGGCTAGCTGTCGGGGATAAAATTACGGCCCATTGTCATGGCCCACTCCCTGACGGCCCAATCAAACAGCCTACCAGAGCCCAGCTCCCTGGAAGGTTCTGTCTGGCCCATATGCATCTTGCCGAACAGCTTCCTGGCTAGCGTGATGCGTAACGGCCAAGGAATCGTGTTTGAGTCTGTCTCGAACAGGAGTCCTGCACGGCTACGTGAAGACCCGGACGTTGGTTTCCCGGATTGGATTAGGATTCGTGATCCCCAAGACTAGGAGTATGCCTTATCTGCCTCGGGATATATTTGGCACGTTGAGTTTGTTACGATCTCGTAGTTAGCCCGGCCCGATATTCCCTCGGTAGGTCGGTTTGCTCTGTACTATATAAACGAGGCCCCTACGGCGTGTAAAGGGACGAGTTTTACGACTTGATCTAGCTTTTAGCACCTGATATACACCATAATCTCGCCGAGACTTGTTCGTCTCGTCGAGCCATCTCTTGTAATCACCCCTGATATATAAGAAAGGCTGGACGTAGGGCTATTATCTCTCCTGAGAGGCCTGAACCAGGATAAAAACCTCTGTCTCCTGTTCGTTGTTGTTCGTTGTTGTTCGGCGTGTCTCCTATCTCACTTCCAAAGAACCTTAGCGACTTGAGATCGTTATCTCAACCGTCAACAACTCTCAAATCACTTAGGTGGTTTGTAGCCAGTCATGGCAAAGCCTCTCCTTCCTACAACTACAGGCTTATATGGGGCTTGGCTAGGTAGATGCTGCAAACCAAGGTAGCATATATTGCTAAGTTTAAAAAAGGTCCTGTTGGAAATCATGCCTCTCCTATCACTGATCAATAGAGAATATTTCCATGGGTAAGGAAGAAGATGAACTCCCACCAAAGGAATAGAATAGGACACAGGTGCAAGGATGCTTGGTAAAAATTAGTCCAACACATCGGACCTTGTGTTTGAAAGACATGGTCTTTAATTGGACTCCTTATTGATCCTCTTTCTTGGATATATTTTTGGATTTTTGGAGGCACTAAGTAACATTGCTCTCTTTTTTCATAAGGATAATTAAATTTTTGCCTCTACTTTTGTAGGGGTTCATTTGGAGGAAGAATTATTTGGACTGACTGGAGTCTTTATTTGGGTAGACCATATAGTGGATAGGTTCAAAGATACGCGAAGGAATAAGAACTTGGTTTTATATTGTTGTAGGACTGTTCCATGGAGGTGGATGTTAGAACTACAATGTAGGATTTAGCATTACTGAGCATGAAAGGCTAGAAAACAATGGGTACGCAAAGGGAATAATCAGTGGGGAGTGACGCTACTCTAAAGGACTCAAATTTTAACCAAACTCAATGCAGCTCACAACAGCATTCGAGTGTCTTTACCATGTAAAACTTTACTTTTCTCTCTGGTAGGTATTTGAACCATGAAGGAACTTATTTTATTTTCAAAATAAATCATCCGATTTTCACCTTACTAAGGGTGTAAGTAGACTAAACCTTATCTTAACACTATCTTATCTCACAATAAATTAGGCTAGGATTGAAATATAAACTCCCACAAAATATAAAATTTAGGTAGGACCATAACTCATACCAATAAATGCTAATTCTAAAGAAGGCAATCATTCATCATTTCCATGGAAAAACCATAAGTTATGCATTTATTAATTACTATTTGGGAGTATTTTTATTAAAAACAAATATATTTGATTTTTTATTATGCAATTTTTATAATTTTTTTAATATGTAAGCAAAAAATGAAAATTACAACTAATGTTCCTGATTTATTATTATTATTATTATTATTGTTGTTGTTGTTGTTGTTGTTGTTGTTGTTGTTGTTATGAATTATGGGGGTATTTGATCAGCAGGACTAACAGGGAGTGGACAAATGACGAGGTAACATGCCACGGAGCAAACATCGACTAAAAGGTAGGCGACAGGTAAGAAACACGGGATAAACGTAATAAATGTCCTTACCTCAGAGGGTCGAATCCCATTTGACGGAATAAATCCTTCAACATGAATGTGTTGGCGCAGACGTTCATGTTCGTCTCCTAATCTATCATGGATTGTGCATCTAGTCGGGATTGATCTCTTCCACATTAGTGTTCATAACATCGACGCGGTCGCCGATGTACCATAGTTCTCATGCAAAAGGCACCATATAGGATGGTATCGGGCTAATGTGGACAACCCTCCTCGTTCTAGTTTGAACCCCTGATTGTATTGTAATCCTCCTGCCTCGTGCTGATACGAGCCACCAGCCTCATGTTGATGAGAGCCCTCGACCTCGAATTGGTGGGAGCCTCCTGCTCTATACCCATATGAGTGGTTCCCATCTGCAAAATGGGCATACTGATGGTTGAAGGCGGGGTGTCTCCTGGAATCTTGATACAAAGAGTTGTGCTGAGACTGCTCTTCTTTCGAATGATGTGTGGCTTGTCCTCGATGCTGTTGGGTACGACTTTGGGTGACGGGTCCCGATATGCTACGACAGGTGGTCTCTCTTTTCCTAAGGTCAAGGGTCAGGTGCCTTACGATGTAGAGACCAAGTCTAGGGTTAGGCTGAGCCACCTCTGTCTCATACCCTGGATAAATCATATAGAGAAAATCTCTTGGCCGTACCTCAGAATGTGTCCTTAGAGGAAATGATCCTCACCCACAAATAGAAAAGTAGAATCTATTTAGGAGAAATGTGCACCCACCAAAATTCCCATGTTTTTGGCTATGCGGGTGACAAGTAGATGGCCAAACGGGCTAGGCTAAATGGGCCGGCACGAGGGACAACATTTTGGACCGGCCCAAAGCACGGCACAGCACGACGCAACTTGGGCCTAGGCCGGCACAACCCGGTTAGTCGTGCCTAGGCCAAAGGCCAGGCACACCGGGCCGGGCTGGGCCGGCACGATTATTATTTTTTTGATTTTACGTTCATCAATATGTATATTAAAAAATAATATAACACAACCATCACAAGGGAAACCATGTCCTAGTGGCTAGTAGCTGTGTTCAAAGGCTAGTGTCAACATTTTTACCGCCTATTTTCTCTATTTAGTACAGATGTCCTAACAGCCCCGATGGGCCCGTCATGCCTTGGGTTGGCCCGGCACAGCCTCCCTTCGGGCCTACCTGGGCCGGCACGGCATGGCTCGCCACCTTCCTCGGGTCGTGCGGGGCCTAGTCTAATCGAGCCATGTGCCTGATTGGGCCCTGGTCGTGCCGGGCCAAGCCGCCCGTTTGGCCATCTATAGTGACAAGTGATGTGCAGTCAATATCTCCTACTTGACCCTTTCTTCCCATCCAATGTTTTATGTTGTTTAAAGTGGGGTTGACACATTTCTGATTGACCATAGCATAAAGATATTACAATTCATCAATACGAACAGTGCGAAGATTACTGTGCGAGCTGATGACCATTGCATTTCATCTGTGCAAAAACATGAGTGTAGGGTTATGAATTTCATTCATTCGGGGGTGCCCTTCACTAAAATTTTTCCTGAAATGTTGGCCCAAAAGGTTTCATGATTAAAGCTTTTCAATTTATCAAGGGGTTATGTGCAGTTATTAGAGAAACCAAGGTAATTAGTCATTTCTTGTAGTAAGGTTCATTAAAGAGCCTAAATTTGAAGCTAGTACCTCTTTTGGTCTCTAAAATTTGCAATGTACTGAAAAATTCGAGAGTTAAGAATCACGAACCTGGCTCTTTCATTAGAGCGAAGTGGGCCCATCCCACTGAGTCCAGAGCACAATTAAAGTCATCACACTGGGATCGTATGTCTGAGTGTACGTGCTGAAAATAATGCCCACAGAGCATATCAAAGACTTGCCGCTCCTGCTCCATTCGTAGGATGATTTGGCCTTCCTCGGTTAGGACTCGGGTTCGGAGTCCATGACTAGTGCACCATCTCTGGCTCGGGGAGTCACCAACCGAGTCGGCTAAGAAACTGGACTGATATTGATTCTCAGACATGCATGTCCTCTCCCGGCTAGATATGAAAAACCTCAGTCGGAGTGTGGCTCGCCTTAGAGAGTCAGAAGAGTGGAGCCTCCTGTGAACTCCCTTCACCTCCTTGGCAGAATTCTTACCGGTCTTGATATGCCACGACATATCTCCTGCGAAATTGTTAGTTGCAAATACAACGGGGCAGGAAAAAATAAATCGCGGTCAGAGGTTAGCATGCTAGTTGTCAAGCTGTTAGTAGTCCTTGCAGGGCGTGTAGAATGCCACCACAAACAGTTTTATTATCATGAGCTTTAGTGGCTAAGATAATCAATGGATGATAAATTAAGAGGGGGAGGAAACAGAGAGCTTGAGTGCTTCCGATGCATCAAATGAGTTGCTGCTACCCTTTTTATATAGGCATTCTCCACCGACGGGGGTTGCTTGCTCATGCATGCGAATGCATGCAATTTGATGGTAATAATGCAGAGCCTACGTAGTATCTATATGAGGCAGAGTGGTGGGCGGTGGAAAAAGGAACTGTGGATGAGCAATGAGCGGCCGGTTAACATTGTGGGGCCGGTCGGTCCGGTGGGGTCGGCCGGTCTGCCATTTTCCATTTTTCATATGCTTAAAGTAATACATACAGCAAATATGCATGACAGAGATTAGATTTGCAAAATTAAAATCTAACCCTATGTATGATTAAAATGCGGCATAAAATTTTTACGGTCCTCAGCTAGTCCATCTCCATGTCTTAGTTACCGTTAGAAATTTCCTTGTACGGAGTCGGAGTAGCGGATGGTTCTTCTTCTTTCTTCCGCCATACTTGCTTCATCTTTGTAGGTTTGATGGCATCGACCTTTGGAGGCTTATGTGGTTGTTTGTATTTAAACTGCAATTTATTCGCCTCTTGTCCATTATTTGAATTTTTCTTTGGATAATGTCACCGGTTCTTTGGTTTTGGCGACACTTGAAGCTTGTCTTTCAATAAGGCTATCCACCTTGAGTTTTGGCAGGGCTTCCTTTGGCTTCTGCACATTTTTAGGATTTTTACCATAATAAATATGTACCTGCGAACAATATTCCACCATCGGCATGAAGTTGAACGTTTCATCCTGCCATTAATTGTAAGTTTAATTTCTCATGCACCAACGTCGATATTTGCATTAGTCGTACTCAAAAATGGCCTTCCAAGAATTAGAAGTTTTTTTAATCCACTTCCATGTCCAAGACGACAAAGTCTATGGAAACAAGAAAAGTTCCGGATTTTCACCAATATGTCTTCTGCGATTCCGACCGGATGTTGGACGGATTGGTCTGCAAGCTACAAAGTCATGACAGTCGGGGACAAAGAAGTATGATTTAATTTATCGTAAATTACCTTGGGTACAATGCTGATTCCTGCTCCTAGGTCACACAGAGCACGTTTAAAGTGGTGTGCACCAATGGAGCATGAGATGGTCGGATAACCATGATCCTTTACCTTCTTCATTACAGTGATGAGGAACATGGTCCCGATCTTCCGACGGGTTAGATAAACTCGAATTGCGGAGAACTCGACGTAAACAATCCGTCTTCCGATCGGATGACCTAATCCTGCAATCGCAACACCACCGTTTCCATTCGTTATCAATCACGCCAAGGCGCGGTTGACCTCACCATGAAGGTTAATCGTAGCTTTGTACTCTCGGCGACCGAAATTTCAATTTAGTCGGGAGAACCTCTTCTAATCCATAAATTAGGAAAAAGGGTGTCTGCCGGTTGCTTGACTTGGGATTGTCCTGAGCTCCCAAAGAACCAAAGGCAACTCCATAACCCAGCGCGTGGCGTATGGCTTTAGGCGATCAAAAATCCTTACTTTATGTCTTTGTAGAATCATTCCATTGGCACACTCCACCTGCCCATTGCTTCTTGGGTGGGCCACCGAGGCGTAACAAATCTTGATGCCCGGCCAACTCCTCGCCCCAATCTTGAAACTCGCTGCTCTTGAACTGAACGCCGTTGTCGATGATGATTCGATCGGGTATGCCAAAGTGCACAACGATGTCATGGAAAAACTTGCACGCCTTAAAAGCCGTGATGTCCACACCTGATTTGGCTTCAACCCATTTAGTGAACTTGTCAATGGCGATGAAAAGATGAGTGAATCCACCTTGGGCTCGCTTGAGAGGACCCACCATGTCGAGATTCCAGACGTCAAAGGGCCAGGTGATAGGTATGGTCTGTAGATCCTGAGCCGGCATGTGAATCTGCCGTGCAAAGAATTGACAGTCTTCACACCTGTGCACTATATCTCCCGCATCAGTTACGACAGTCAGCCAGAAGAATCCTTGCCGATAAGCTTTGCCTACCAGGGAACTCGCTGCCGCATGATGTCCGCATTCCCTCGAGTGGATTTCGTTTAATAGATCTTTGTCTTCTTACTCAGATATGTAACGTCTTAGTATCCCTGAACTGCTTTTGCGGAAAAGCTCGTCCCCGACTACCATATAGTTTTTGGTTCGATGTGTTATGCACTCGGCTAAGCTGTGATCATCTGGTAACTCATCTCTGAGAAGGTAATCTAAGTTTGGCTGCATCCTCCCGGGATTGATTGATAATATCTCTTCTTCCGCATGACCTTCTGTGAGCATTGTTGAGCCCTAATTTTTATTAGTGGCATTGATGTCAAGAATATTCAATATTAAGTGTTAGGGGGTTTTTGGATTTCTCGGAACCCTAGCGAAGACTTGGCTTCTCGTGGAACCCTAATTTGAAGCCTCGACAAATTTGTGAGCTGCTCCAAGGTTCTAAGTGCGTGACCGGGCGAGAGATGAGGTCACGTATAGATTAAGAGTAGTTAGGTTTTTAATTCCTGTTTTTGTCGGATTTCAAAAGGGGTTTGAATCTCTCGGATCATGCCGGATCTTTGCTACTTCTCGAAATTCGGTTTCCTTAGTCCACCACTTCCAAAAACACCTAAAAATATTCTTGTGAGATTTCTAGAGGGAAAGAAACCCACCTCAACTCTCTCACACCTTCTAGCACTTATATTAGAAAATACATTTCTTCGGACGGCGTTTAGGAGTAGCCGGACGGTGTCCGGTTCTCACCGGACGGTGTCCGATAAGGCCATGTCCTGCTACAGAGTTCGCTGTCGGACAGCGTCCGATACCCGTCGGACGGCGTCCGATAAAGGCTAACGGCTAGTTTTTGTTCCCTCTCAGGGAGCAACGGCTAGTTTTGCTCTAGGGGCTATAAATACAAGTCCTGTGGTCGGCTTCCTTGAGGGTTGTTGCTCTACTTCACCTACCACAACTTATTGCTCATCAATTAGGTGTTGTAGAGCCTTTCCTCCACCCACCAACCAATCCAAGCCAACAATTACTCATCCCCAATACCGAGCTTCATTGAAGTCCTTCGATCCGGCATGATCGGGGTGTTTCGGGCCTATTACTTTTGAAGACGGCATCCTTCGTGGAGGCGTGGGCTTGGGAGTAGGCCTTGGAGTGTGGCTACTCTCAAGTCGGTGTCGGTGATTGAGTCCACCTCACGGAGTGGCGGAACGACTACCGGGGAGTAAGTGAGGCGATAGGCTCGAGAGCGAGCCGGTCCTTGTGCGCAAGGGGTAGCCTCAACGGAGAATAGGAGTTGCGGCTCCGAACTTTGGTGAAACAAATATCGTGTCACTCTCTCTCTTATTTAATTTCCGTACTTACTTCCCTTGCAATGCTTGTAATCAATTGTGATGCCATGTCTTAGTTTTCTAGTCACTTGCTTTATCACTTCCGCTCTCTTGATCATCGGAACTAGGATTGGGTCACTCTTAACATGATGCTTAATCAAGAATAACCGAAAAAGTTTAAAATTGCCTATTCACCCCCTCTTGGCCGTAGGATCCTCTTTCACCTTCTTACTGTTCGTCTTGCGCTGGTGGTAGTTTAATAGATGGCTTACACAATTCTTCGACGAAAAGACCAGTCGGCACTTGCGCCCGACTAGATCCCATCCGCGCTATCTCATCTGTTTCTTCATTGTCTCGGTGGAGCACATGTGTTAGCTCTAGATCGTCGAATTTGTCCTCCAATTTCCTAACTTCCTATCAATAAGCTATCATGTTATCGCCAATACAAGACCACTCCTTTCATACTTTATTGACCACGAGTTGAGAATCTCCGTAAACCATTAACCGCTGTATACCGAGCGATATGGCGATGCGAATCCCATGGATGAGTGCCTCGTACTCAACGGCGTTGTTACTGATTGGAAACAGGATCTGAAGGGCGTACCGTAGCTTCCTGCCAGTTGTAGATATGAGCAAAATTCCAACCCCACACCGATGAGCATGAGTAAACCATCAATGTACATTGTCCAGTACTCGAGATTCTATTTTGCTGCTGGGGTTTGGGCCTCCATCCATTCCACAATGAAATCGACGAGTGCTTAAGATTTAATGGCCAACCGAGGCTTGAACTTTATCTCAAAGGCTCCAAGCTCAATGGCCCACTTCGCAATTCTCCCGATGGCTTCCTGATTGTGGAGTATATCCCCAAGCGAAAAGGAAGTGACCACCGAAATCTCATGATCATGTAAATAATGTTTAAGTTTTCACGATGTGATGAGCACAGCGTACAAAAACTTTTGAATATATATGAGGGTTTCTTATTTTGGAGTCGTCCAATACTTCACTGACGAAGTAGACCGAGTATTGGGACTTCTGAAGGGAACTTTTCTTGTCCCGTTCCACAATCAATGTGCTGCTGACTACGTGAGTCGTGGCACCAATGTAACGTACGAGAGGGGGCATGGGCAGGGCCAGCACTGGAGATGTAGTGAGGAACCTTTTAAAGTCCACGAAGGCTTCTTGTGCTTGTGTAGTCCACTAAAAACCGTCTTGTCAGCGAAGAGGTTTAAAGAAAGGCATTTCGTGTTACTCGAGTTGAGAAACAAATCGACTGAGTGCCACGATGCATCCAATTAGTTTCTGCACATCTTTCTGACTGGTCGGGGGCTTCATCTTCATGATCGCTGATGTTCTCTAGTTTAGCCTTAATCCCCTGATGAGATACGATGAATTCGAGCAATTTATAAGATGGAACCCCGAAAACACACTTCTAGGGATTTAACTTCATCCGATATGCCCTTAGGCTCTCGAACGTGTCAGCCAAGTCCGTGATGAGATCGGGTTTTGAACGAGTCTTCACGACGACATCGTCGACGTAAGCCTCCACGTTACGGCCGAGCTGAGTGTGAAAACACCACTATATGGTGCGTTGATAAGTTGCACCACCGTTTTTCAGCCTGAACGACATTGTGATATAGCAGAAAGCACCAAAAGGCGTGATGAACGATGTCTTGATGCAATCCTCCTTCTTCAGGCAAATCTGATGATAACCTGAGTAGGCGTCCACAAAACTTAGGAGCTCGCTCTCCTCGGTGGAATTCACCACTCGATCGATATGAGGGAGCCCGAAGGGTTCCATGGGACAGGCCTTGTCGAGGTCGGTGTAGTCGATGCACATGCGCCATGTTTTATTTTTCTTCTGCACGAGGACCGGATTCGCTAACCACTCGAGATGGTATACCTCCATGATGAACCGTGCTGCCAGCAATTTGGTAATTTTCTCCCTGATGGCTTCCTTCTGATCCAGTGCAAATCTTCGCAAGCGTTGTTTAATCGGCTTTGCCTTGTCGTCAACGTGCAAAGAGGGCTCAATCACCTCCCTCGAAACACCAGACATGTCCGAAGGCTTCCAAGCGAACACATCGTTTTCCCGAAGGAAAGTGACGAGTGCATCTTCCTATTTGTTGTCAAGTTCTGTCCCGATCATGATCATTTTGGCCGCATTAGACGGGTCCAACAGTATCTTCTTGGTCTCCTCGACCGACTAGATGAAGGTCTTGGCTTGCTTCTTAGCCGGTATGTCTCTCTCCTCCTAAAGGGAGGCGACTGCCTGTCGGATCTTCTCCATCTCTGCCGAGGTATCCAGGGCCTGCGCCATTTCACAGCTCTCGCTGTTGAGGACCAAGGACTGCTTCACGTCGCCGGGGATGGCGATTACGCCGTTAGGATTTGGCATCGTCATGATGAGATAGGTGTAATCAGGTACCGCCATAAACTTGGCAATGCCGACCTTCCCAAGATAGCATGGTATGCCGTCTCGAAATCAGCCACTTCGAAACTCAAACTCTCAGTCCGATAGTTTTCCTTGGTCCCGAATGTAATGAGTAGTGAGATTTGTCCGAGTGGTACTGCGGACGTCCCGGGGATTACCCCGTGGAAAGGGGATGACCCCTGCCGTAGTTCGGAACGAGGAATCTTCATATGATCCAGGGTCTTGACGAAAAGGACATTAATCCCGCTCCCTCCATCAAACAGGACCCTCTCCAACTTGTTCCCTTGAATGACCGGATCCAACAGCACTGGGTACCTTCCAGGGAAGGCTATCCGATTTGGGTGGTTCGTCCGATCAAAGGTGATTGGAATCTCCGACCAGCGTAGGTATTTGGGGGTCGCAGGCAAGATCGCATTGATCTCCTGAGTAGTAAGCTTCTGTTTCTGCTTGAACTCGTACACGTCAGAGCCCCGAATATGTAATTGATGTCGCACTCAGTATCTTGATAATTTCCATCTGGTTTCTTGTCGTGGCCTCCATTGGCCGCCGACTGCTTGGAGTTAGCTGCAAATTTCTGTAGGATGAGGCAATCCTTAGTAGTATGCTTACCGCGAAGGTGGAAGGGGCACACTGCATCCATGACCTTATTGTAGTCGTTGGGGGGCTTTGATCGATTGCACTCCACATTCGCGACCATCTCGTCTCCCTTGCGCTTCTTGTCCTACGACTTGCCCTGCTCATCGTTAGGCTTCTTCTTGGAGCCTCCGTCATGGCCGTCTCGATGATTAATGATGGCTTCTTCAGCTTTGGCTTCCTGATCTGCCATTGTGAACATGGCTTTAAGAGTTCGCGGGGGTCCCGAGTCATCTGCCTGATCAACTCCTTGGATTAGCATCCGGTGAAGAAGGCATCGATGACTGTTTGCTCCGAAACATCTCAGATCTCATTCTACTTTTTGGTGAAGCGCTTAATGAACTCGCAGAGAGTCTTGTTCTTCCAGCGATGTAGTTGTCCGATCTCCCATCTCTCGGCGGGCCATTCATAGGTCCCTTGAAAATTGGCGATGAACTGTTCTTTAAGGTCGTTCCAAGACTCAATAGAGTTCTCCGGGAGTCCCGACAGCCATGTTTGGGTGGTTGGGGTCAGTGCGACTAGCGAATAGTTCGCCATTACGTTCTGATCGCTTCCTACCGCACTGACTGCCAGGGCGTAAACATGTAGCCAGCTCTTTGGATCCCTCTTGCCATCGAACTTGTCGATGCCTTTGAGGTTGAAGCCGTCGGGCCAGACCACAAGGCAAAGATCCGAGTTGAACGTCCGAATTCCCTCCAAGGGTCGTGGTTGTCTGCGCTGCGGGGATCTGCTACGACGCTCTTGTCGTGGGCCGCAGCGGCGGTGTTCTTCGTGATGATCGTGCCGACTGGCTATACTTTCGGCGTGGTCATCATTGCACTGACTGCGATGGCCGTCGGATATCTGTTCGCTGTTGATGCGTTCCCTCCCCCTAGCCTCTATGTCATGGCGAAGGTCGTGGCCCGCCAATCAGTGCGATCGGCCAGCGGCGGAGACACGCGCCTTGCTCCAATTGCGCGCGGAACGGCTGTTTGTCGTCACGGGGGTGGTCGAAGCTGGGTGTGCCTCATTCTGCTGGATGGCCGCCATCTCGACCATGGCCGTCGCTCGGGCAAATGTTTGGATGAGCGGGCTGTCTTCTGGAAGCTGCGGCGCCATGGTCTCTAGAAAAGTCTTTGAAGCGACGCTGTTTGCTTCAGGAGTCATCTAAACGTCGTGGTCCCTTAGCTTTACTGCTCGCAACTCGTTTTGGGCGTTGCGGCCGTGGATTCGAAGTTGGCGCATGCGGTCTTGATCTTCTGCATGGTGTTGGTCTGGGTCAACCGCATTCGTGGCAGCTACTTCGTTCCCGATGGGCTAGGAGGTGGAGTGATGATTGTCCGTGCCAAGGACGAAGACTTCATTGTAATTGCAGATATCGGTGCTCCCTTCTGACTCGAAGTCCGAGTGGGAGAGACTGATCTACTCGCTTTGTCTGATAGGTTTGCCAGCGTTGATGACACCTATGAACGTGGTTGGATCCGGCCAGATTGCCCCGACGGGATTATAGGATTGGTTCTCAGTGTGGTCACCTCTTGTCCCGAGTACAGGGAAGATCTGTGCGAAGGTGGCGGTAGAGTCCCTGAGCCAGAAGGGAGATCCAATCTGAGATGTCGAGACTCCCCTGGATTGGATCTTGTCCTAATCCAAGGAACCGTTGACGCCGAGTCCTTCTCTGCCCGCTTCGAGGAAAGATGCGAGATGGAATTGTCGGTGCATCGATCTGCCGAAAGCATCTGCGGAGTTCTCCAATCCAAACGGTAAAGGAGATGATGAAACGCAGGTACCTTCTTAGGGGATGTTCTCTCCGGAGGGGAGAGAAGCAGTTTGTCGATGCCGTCGGCCATAATGTCCAAGGATTCGAAGCGTAGCGCTTGTCCCAGTGTGAAGATGACGGTCAGCGATCTTGATGATGCCATCTAGCTCGAACGATGATCTTGATGCAGCTCCCTACCTGGTGCGCCAACTGTCGACTGGTAGCTAATTGGAGGTTACTGTCGGCAATAGATTTGTTTGGGGTTATGCGTTAGAACCGAGCTCAATGGTAACACAAGACAAGGGTTTAACAGGTTTAGACCCTCAACTCAAAGGTAATACCCTAATCCTGTGCTCCAGAATTATGTATGAGTATGCGTATACGCGTGTGCCAATATGCCTCTACGGCCCCCAATTGTTGCCTCATGGGCTTTCTATGAGGATACCTGAGGCCCATATAGTCCACAACGTTGATCTCAATTTCTAACATTAAGATCTCTTAATTTCTTTACAATCTTCTTGCAGATGATAGGAATAAATGATAAATGAACCAGTCAGTGAGATATCTGACTCGATTACAAAACACTCGGACGCCCCGAGCTCAGAAGGCTACGGCTCGGCGACAAGTTGACGCCACGAGCGCCCAAGTCTACGGCTCGGCAACATGACTACGCCAGCGCCCGAGTGACCAAGTCTACTGCGGCACGTCTACGCCAGCCCCATGAGTGCCCAAGAGCTTGGCGACACGGCTACACCGACACCCGAGCGACCAAGTTTACTGCTCGGCGACATTTCACGTTGGCGCCCCGAGTGCCCAATGCTACGGCCCAACGACACATCTATGCCAGGGCCACGAGCGCCGAAGTTAATGGCTCGGCGACACGACTACGCCGGCGCCCCAAGCGCCCAAGGCTACGGCTTGGCGACACGTATACGCCGGCGCTAAAAGCGCCCAAGCCTATGTCTCCATGACACACCTACGCCCACGCCCCGAGCATCCAAGTATACGGCTCGGTGACACGCCTACGTCGGTGTCCTGAGCGCCCAAGTCTACAGCTCCATAACATACCTACGCCGGCGCCCCGAGTGCACAAGTCTAGAGCTCCACGACATGCCTACGTCGGAGCCCCCGAGTGCCCAAGTTTACGACTCAACGACACGCCTATACCTATGCCATGAGCGCCTAAGTTTACGAATTGGCGACACGCCTACACTGCCGCCCTGAGTGCCCAAGTCTTTGGCTCGGCGACACACCTACACTAGCGCCACGAGCGCCCAAGTCTACGGCTCAGCGACATGGCTACATTGGTGCCCCAAGTGCCCAAGTCTTCGGCTCTCCGACACGCCTACGCCGATGCCCCGAGCACCCAAGGCTACAGCCCGGCGACACGGCTACGTTGGCGCCTTGTGACCCAAGACATCCAAGGCTACGGCTCGGCGACATGCCTACGTCGGCGCCCCGAGCACCCAAGTCTACGACTTGGCGACACGCCTAAGCTGGCGCCCCGAGCGCCCAAGTCTACGGCTCGGCGACATAGCTACGCCGGCACCCGAGCGACCAAGTCTTCTACTTGCGCGGCATGCTTGTGCCAGCGCCCCGAGTGCCCAAGGGTACGGCCCAATGCCACGTCTACGCCAGAGCCACGTACGCCCAAGCCTACAGCTCGACGGCACGCCTACTACAGCGCCCAGAGCATCCAAACCTATGGCTCGGCGACAAGCCTACGCTAGCACCTCGAGCATCCAAGCATACGGCTAGGCGACACACCAACACCAACGTCATGAGCGCCCAAGTCTAGAGCTTGGCGATACGCCTACGCCGACGCCCCGAGCGCTCAAGTCTTTGGCTCCGCGACACGTGAACGCCGGTGCCCGAGCGACCAAGTCTGCGGATCGGCGACACGCCTACGCCAGCGTCACGAGCGCCCAAGTCTACGGCTTGGCGACACGGCTACGCCAGCATCCCAAGCACCCAAGTATCCGGTTTGAGGTGTTGCTTGACTTGCTACTTAGTTCGTTTTTAACTAAGCAGTAAGTTGGGCGCACTTTTATTGCTTTCTCTTAATGATTACAAAGGAATACGAGTACTATTTTTAGTGATGCTCTAACCCACAAACGTCGAACTATAGTCACTCGATACGCGTGCCTGGAAATTGAGCCATGAGTCAATTCTCGATGTCCGGGGGCTAGATTAGTCGGCCAGAGTGCATAACAAAAGAAAGATTACTTGTAGGAGTTAAATATCAAAAATAAAATGTAGCAAAAGTATAAAAATATCTAGAAAAGCAGTCGGATTTTATATCCATCTAAATGCTTTCATGATACTGTCTAAATCCTACATGGACATGTTACAGGGGGCTTCGGCTTGCATCCGATGGGAATCCTGCTCCTAGCACTCAAATATTTTTGTGGGGCAATTTTTTTGACTCTCGGTTGAAGATGAACAATGAACAAAGGGGATACAAGTATACCTGACGGGCAACCGGGGCTCTGATACCACTTGATGGGGGACGGGGTGCCGATCTTCCGATAGGTATGTATAAACACGATTGGTGGAGAACTCGACGTTGAGATGCAAGACTCAAACAAGACCAAGAACTTAATCTAAACCAGCAACAAGACGATGACGATGGATACAAATTCAACTATGCGAAACTGAAAACGAAATCGCGAAGGGCACAAAGTGGCTTGGATGATGGACATGACAACGAACTCAAATATTTTTGTGGGGCAATTTTCTAGACTCTAGGTGGAAGATGAACAATGAACAAAGAGGATACAAGTATACCTGACGGGCAACCGAGGCTCTGATACCACTTGATGGGGACGGGATCCCGATCTTCTGACAGGTATGGATAAACACGATTGGTGGAGAACTCGACGTTGACGATCCGGTTTCCAATCAGAACAGATCTATGCCTGCAATCGCTACACCACTGTCTCCGTTCGTTATCAACCACGCCAAGACACGGTTGACCTCACCACGAAGGTTAATTCCTGCAGCGAATCGAGAACACAAGCAAGAACACGGTAGATGCAATCTCAAATTACTGATTACCGAATAAGCACACAAAGTTGAGGTTCAGCAAACCGATACACGGCGAAACTGCGACGGCAGAATAATCTAAGCAAAACCCAAGTCTAAACTAGCGAAGGCTACTGAATTTATAGTGACGGCTAGGGTTTGGGGCACAGCCCCTAGGGTACATGGGCCATGGGCCCAAAGTGGAGCGGCGCAGCGCCCGACAGATCCCGGTAAATTCTGGTCGCAATATTGTTTCGACGATTCCTACTGATCCATAAGGAATTTGGATGTGGGACTGGATCCGTTGGAAAGATCTCATCGAGGGCTTATCCGTGCATACCAAGAACGTCCAAAACGGTGTCCGTATGAGGTCGGGGTATCCATTTTAAGTTGAGTGCACGGAATAGGCTAAACCGGACTCGTGGACAAATTGGGCTCTTTCTTGAGCCGGCCTTGCAAGGACGTGACTTGTGAGACCAGAGGGTGCCGAAGAGGTGGAGATGAGCCTTTCTTGAATATGTCTTGAGCTTGGGAAGGCGGCCATGGTGGAGGTCGACCTGCTGGCGGTGACGATATAACACAACAAGCTTGCCGGCCGCCTACACGACCTGGCCAAGGAGGCGGTAGACGAAGACATGCAAACATAGTCATCGTAGGCAGTGCAGATATAGTAGAGGATGTCGTAATGTGTCGCCAACTTGTAGTAGATGAAGAGGTTGCATATGAAGTAGACGATCGAAAGCTCGTCGACGTCCATGCGGAAGAAAATCTTGACAACGACCTAGTTGAGGGAGTAGCTGATGGAATCCATACCGAAGTTGTATTGTTCATACCTATGATGTGCATGGTCACATCAGGCCACGAGCCACCCTGTGCCACGATCGCAAACCTAATCCAGGATGTGGTATGCTCCATGATGGATCGACAACCAAATCACCGTATCAGGCGGGATTTGGGTACCCGGCTCGAGATATGGTACGCCGCTGATGGGTCGATTGCCAATTACTGTACTAAAGAAGACTTGGGTGCCTAGTAAGCCAACTAGATTAAAACTTCTTGTGATAGCCTCATGTTGGGCCAAGAGTTGTTTACCGCACTAGTCGGAATCGGGTAACACAAGTTGATTTTGTATTAGGGTTACAAGGATATGCTCTAAAAGAGTCGACAGTTGTACATCATGACAAAATGGGTACCAATATCGCTTGGATAAAACTAATCTAAAATACAGCACGATTACAAGCCAACGCCTTCGGCCATGAACCACCTAGCGCCATGAGCGCCAACTACGGATTAGTTACAAACCTATACCCTTGGTACGCTCTAAAAGGGCTGACAGCTGTACACCGCAACAGACGGGTACAGGTACCACTCGGGTAAAACTTGTTTGGGATATGGTACGCCCCATGATGGGCCGACTGCCGGCCACCACATCAAACGGGACTTGCGTACCTACCAAACCAATAAATTAATTTTTGTTGCATGCCCCATGTTATGCTGACTTCTAGCTATTGCACAAGTCGAAGCCAGATGTCATGAGTTGATCCTGTATTAAGGGTTTTGAGGTTATGCTCTAAAGAGGGCCGCCAGCTGTACATCACGACAGTCGGGTACAGGTACTACTTGACCAACTCCATCCAACAAGGGTACGCCCCATGATGGGTCGATTGCCAGTAATCCGTTAAATCGGGCTAGATACCACTCAGAAATTCCAACACGTGGAGCTCTATTGAGTTCTTCACAGTCTCCTTGCATGCAGCGGAGCGCTCGATGTGAAAAAGAAACTAGTCGGGAAGGGATATCAAAAACTGAAAGCACTCGGCGTGAATCATGACTCGGTTGGAGTGCGACCAGAAAGGCAGCAACTCGATTGTAAAGAACTCGGAGAGCTACTGTATAATATATGAACCCTGAGTATCTCCATGGCGGGTTGCGAGGACTACTCAGCATGGGGTGGGCTGAGCAGGCTACACACGCAAAGAGGATACCCGGTCTGCTAGCCAACCTTGTGCGGCAAGTATAAGATGAAGATAGAAGTATATACCAAATAGGAAAGATACATATACCTTGTAAGAATAACTACGTATCCGGTAAGAAAGGATAGAGGTAGGAATTATACCTCGTAACCGACCAAGACTCTATCTTGTAACCCTGCCTCCCTACTATATAAGACGGACAGGGGACCCTAGTTCGGGAGACATCAGACACATACATGTCCCTTGGTATTGATCATCAAATCATCATAATTCCGATAACACAGGACTAGGGTATTACCTCCATTGCGAGAGTCTGAAACTGTATAATCCTTTGTCCCATGTTGCCATCGAGTTTGGATTCAGCGCATAATCTCATAAATTCATTACCGACGATACCCCCAATTTAACAAACTTCAATAGCGACGTAGTCATGAAATTGGAGAAACAAGAAAATGACTAAAAGAAGGTAATTCAATTGAATCATCCAGATGTTTGTCTAGTCGTTTTTTTCATGTTCAGTGAATTCATATTATCATGATAATTATTTCGGAAATGCATATGGAGGGCTGAAGTAAAATTAAAATTAAAGTTCCTACACAATCGAAAACAGCGAGTCAAACGGATAAACGTGGGACAAAAGGATTCATGTTGAGGTTTAAGTCGAAGATGTACAAATGCGATCAACAATGACAGATATCAACGGGTTCTATTAAACGGCTTCCGCCGCGGCTGCCGGCTGGCATCCATGCTGTTACCATTGGTTGCAGCCTTTGACTCCGGTCCAGTCCAGCCCTCGATCCTCCAAGCATGCCCAACGGCTCTCTGCCCAGACATGCAGCTTTTTCAGCAATTTCAGCAGTAAGTCGGCCGTTAGACTCATACCCGAAAAACTTTTTACCAATCTGCCCTTTTTCTACGAAAAAGTTGCACTACAGCCTCTTAAACATGGTCTATTTCGCACGTATTCTCCCAAACTTTCATTTTGCTTGTACGGCTCCCAAATTTATCGCCGTTTGTACGGGAGGTCCAAAACCTCTAGGGCAGTCATTTCGCGTTGAGATGGTATTATGGTAACTCATTTGGACATTAAATGTCTATTGGCTCAACTTGTCACCGTTTAGAAGGAGGTTCCAAATCATTAGGACGATTATTACGTGTTGAGGTGGCAGCCAGTTTGGACGTTAGATGTCCTTTCCGTCAACATCATGCTCCCGATCTAATGGCAACATATCTAGTGCAAATGTTTATTGGGTGCTAATATACTAACGACAGATCTGAACCATCAGATCCTCGTGGATCAGATCTGAAAAGGTGAAAGCCCCTTTCCATTTAGAAAGTCAGGGGTTTTCGTGAAAGTGTTTAAGTGTGAAAAGTGGCTTCCACCTCTTCAGATCTGGGTAGCTCCTGATGGATCTGATGGCTCAGATCTGTTATTAGCATGTTAGCACTTAATGGGCATTTGTACTAGATACGTTGCACAATCTAATTCTCTAAACTTAAAAAAAATAAATTTCAAAATTCAAAAAATTAACTTTGGGATTTAAAATAAAAATTTAATTTTGACGGCTTAAAAATTGGAAAAATAAATTTTAGGAATTTTAAATTTATAAATTTGAGTTTTAGGGATATTTAAAAAACTATAATTGAATATTTGGGTTGGGCCTTTCAGAATTCAAAACATTGAATTTTGGAGATTCAAAATTCAAAAATAAAAAATCAAAGGAACTTAAATAAAACAATAAAATTTGGAAATTCAAAAAAACATATTTGGAATAAAAAAGGCTTAATAAAAAATTAAAAAATTTCTAAATTTTTTTTTTGAAAACTTAAAATCATTAAGGCCTTGTTTGTTTCAGATTAAATTAAATTAAATGAAAATTTGTTATTTTTGTATAAGCCAAATGATGTAATGTTTTGTAGTCATTCTTGTGGTGTTTTAAATAGTACTTCTTAAAATTGTAAAATATTTTTTTATATAATTTTTGAACTCGTTAAGATGTATTTTGAGGGAATCATAAATTTGCTATAGTAAAACGCAACGCTATGTTAATCTGAAACAAACAAGGCCTAAAACTCAGTTTTCAATAAATATAATTTGGATTAATTTTTTTAAAAAAAAAAATTGAAATCATCACGATTCAAAGTATCCAAAAATCATTTTTTAAAAATTTAAAATCCTCAGTTTTTAAAAAATATTTTAGAGAGAAGGGGAGATAGAAGGGGTGACGTGGGCTCTTGGTTGGAGGGTCACATAGATATTGAACGATGACATGGGTTTTCAACCGGTGTTTAATGGATGTCCTAGTAGTTTTGGATCTCGCATGCAAGTGATATGAGTTTAGAAAGCGTAGAAGTAAATCGTAAATTTAGATAGTTAAAATAGGAAATGGCGCAAACCTTAGAGCAAAGCTAGCAAGACTTTTAAAAGTTCTTGCAAATACCCACGTCAAGAATTTATTTTCTTTTAAAACGTCCTTTCGACTTTCAAGATACTTTCTAAAAGATTCTCTCACCTACCAAATACTCTATACGTGCTACAAATATAAAACGCCATGGAGAGCTTCTGGTAGCTTTGCTCTTACTTGCGATTTCTCTTTTTCTTATCGCTGAACATTCTCAGTCTGTCTTCTTCTGTGCAGTACCCACTACCCAGTCCCCAAGTACCTCATCGCGCACACTCTTCTCGCCCACCAACTCCCAAAATCCCACCCCAAAGATCCTATTTTGATCCAAGAAACCACTCGGGGCAAACAAGGATTGCTGCTTTAGGCTTCAATGGCCGCCCTTGCCCCGTTCCTGGCCTTCTTCCTGGCCTTGTCATGCTGGCAGGAACGGCGGTTCTGGGCGGCCGACGCGGCGGTGGGGGTGAACTGGGGAACCGTCTCGTCGCACCGCGTGCCGCCGCCGGTGGTGGTGGACCTGATGCGCGCGAACAGGATCGGGAAGGTCAAGCTCTTCGACGCCGACCCGGGCGTGCTGCGCGCGCTCGCCGGCAGCGGCATCCAGGTCATGGTCGGCGTCACCAACGGCGAGCTCGCTGCCATAGCGGGGTCGACGTCCACCGCCGACTTGTGGGTCGCGCAGAACGTGACACGATACGTCGGCCGCGGCGGAGTCGATATCCGGTGAGTGTCCTCGGGCTTGGTTGGGCTCTTTTCTTGAGATCTCTTCCGGTGTAGAAAAAAAAAGCATAAATAGTGATTCTTGATTGGGGTTTCTTTCTTTTTGATCGAGCAATGCTGGATTTATTTCGCTAATTTGTGTGGAATATAGTTGGGTTAGATATTTATGGCTACTTTTCTTTTGAAATGTAGTTGGGCTCACTTGGATCTGTTTTCCTTCGTTTTATTGGGCTTACTTGATGCTGCCGAATGTGATACCTTTATGTGTTCTTTGGCAGAGATAGAGATGATCAGGCTGAAGTAACGCCTCTTCAAAATGTAGCTTCACACCACTACAACCCAATCTTAGGCATAGGAACAAATAATTTGGCTCTTTGAACCCCATCTTAGGCATAGGCACAAATAATTTGGTTCTTTCAAATACAGCGTTTTGAATTGTTTAGCTCTGACCCTATTTGATAGCTTTGTGCCAATTACGATTTTCTGTACATGATTTGGTAGATTTGATTTATGCTTTTCGAAATGTTGTTTGCGATCTCATTATTGTTTCAATGATATATGGATTGGCCCTGTTTTTTTTTTTTCTTTTTAAGTTCTTCGATTGCACTTTCTAATTTAGTTCCATTTGCTAATGAGCTGGTTGATTTGATGTCCATTCTCGTAATGGCTATTTCAATTAGCTATGTGATACCTGATTCGATTTATTTCATCATTTCCTAGCTGTTTGTCTTCTCCCTTGAATATGACGTGTCTGCTTGATATGCTTGGCTGGTATCTATGTTATATCATTGCCCGATTTTTTCATTTATCAAGAGAATTTGATCATTGAGAAACATCTCTTCTAGGTAGGTATCTTTCCATTTGTAAATGCTTCTCTAATAAATATAGTTCTACCTTTTTGGGAAAAAAAAAAGAGAAACAAGGCTAGTTTATGCTGTAGAATAGTCATGGCAAAATCTGTTCTCTGTTGATTGATTACTCATTTGTTCCGACTTGTATACTTCAAGTCCTTGCTATATATCCAAGGGCTACATGTACAAAATGGAACCCTTAGCTGCTGATGTATTGAAGGCTTGCCTTTCCATGAGTATTATACACTTCCCCCACTGATATAAGGCATACTTTGATTTGGATAAAGGATTAAGGTGGTGATGAATTTGCGAAAGGAGTGAGAAAATGATTTATATATCCCTATAAAATTGCCTTGGAAAGATGAGAGAATGTTGTATGTGAGCTAATGAATAAACATATATGGTTGAAGAGAATAAATAGTGGTACATGAGGAAACACTTTGCATGCATGCCTTATATTTTTACACAATATTGTTCAAACTATATGCCTTATATTTTCCAACGGATGGTGTAAATTATAAGATATAAGATGATATTGTTAGAATGAGAGTAATGCAGCTTGTATTGAATTTGGGCCCACATAGGTGGAGCTGCCAAAGGTGCCACTCTGCTTCTTGAGGCGCTTCCTGCACTGCTGAATGGTGTGACCTGTTTTCTTGCAGTAGTTGCAGAAAGAGCGAGCGCCGGAGCCTCCAGCCTGTGTAGGAGCAGAAGTACCCCCCCTGCGACCAAGCCGCCTGCTGGTGCGGGGAGAGTAGCAACAGGGCCACCTGATGGGAGCAGCAGCTGGGTCACCGGAACAGGTGTCGGTGTCGCCGAGGTGCCCAGCACGGTCGCAGCCGAGGAGAGGACACCCCGAAGACGAGTCTCCTCAGCACTAGTCTGAGTCAGAGCCTCCGTGAGCGACGGTAGCGGTGTGTGGGCCAGGAGCTGAGCCCGAAGTGACTCAAACTCCGGACGAAGGCGACTGAGGAACTGGAAGACTCGTGCACCGAGCCGGTGATCCCGTAGACGAACGCACGTGGCGCAGGAGGGATCCGGGGACGGCTCCAGAGAATCCAGCTGATGGTAGACATCACAGAACCGTCTGTGGAAGTCGTCGACAGTAAAGTCCTGCTGCTGAAGAGTCTCAACCAGACGCGAGAGTGATGTGTATAGCGCCTGGCTGCTCGGCTGGTACTGGGCCTGCACGTAGTCCCACATTAGACGAGCGGATGCCAGAGGGACCACATCCAGGGCAAGATCCGTGCACATGCTGTCAACGAGAGCAGCAACAGCGCGAGCCTCAGAAGCACGCCAATCCTCCAAGCGGTGAGCAGCAGCCGTGTACGCTGAAGGCTCGCCGTAGAGCTCTGGCGAGAACAGTACCACCGACCATCGGCACCTGACTGAGGCGGCACTGGGACAGCAGGAAGCGCCGGGGGCAGGGAGGCACCGGTGAGATGGCCCCAGAGACGCTGGCTGTCTAGGCACACGCAGAGCAGTGTGGACCACTCGCGGAAGTTGGAGCCATCGAACTGGATCGGTGGGAGTGCAACCGGGCCAAGCACACGAGAGGGAGCCGCCATGGTGGTGTGCTGGACCGAGTAGAAGATCTCCGAAGTTGGTCACAGGAGAAGCAAGTGCGTCGGCGTGGATTGAGACCCGAGACGGCGTCAGGAGGTGTCGGGCGATGCAGATCCGGGCCGGGGCAGCATGGAAACAGCGGCGTCGGGCCCGGATCGGGACCCGGGGAGGCGTCGGCAGTGGAGGCCGGGGCGGTGCCGTGCGTGGCGGAGGCCGTGGCAGCGTGGATCGGAGGCCGAGGTGGTGGGCGGGGCTAGCTCCGTCTTCGCGCGCGCTCAAGCTCGCGCTCGGCGCCAACTAGCGCCGCCTTGCGCCAACCAGCGCCGCCTCGCGCTGTTCGGGGTCACCTGCGACGTCGGGGGAACCTCAGGATGCTCGGGGCCAAGATGCGGCGGGGGACCGAGGGTGGGAGAGGAAGAGGAGGCGCCGCCGGAGGGGAGCTCCGGTGACGGCGGCGGCGGCGGCTGCAGTAGGTGGTGGTGGGGGAACCCTAACCATAGGCTCTTGATACCATGTTATTGTATTGAATTTGGGCCCCAAATGGGCTAGAAGTACATGTACAAGAGAAGGGAAGAAATACAGAAAACCCCCTATACATGTCCTATTTTAACAGATATGAAGTTTAATGTTTGGGTCAGTATACTGTAGGTCAAACCGTCAAAGACTAGTTCATTCTCAAAAGCATCTAGTTGGAACTACTGTAAAAAAAAAAACACCGATTTGATGCCACCCAACTGTCCTCCTGGTGGTGCTTGTCCTTGCCATGATCTTGTTTTGTGACAATATGACAACGTGAACTTATTTAGTGTCTACATGTTGAATTGGGTAGATCAAGGTGGAAGGACATGTGAGTAGTTCAGGGTTTTTTTGTAATACATCAGTGGCATTTTGTGTTTACTTGTAGTCTTCTAGTTCAATCTAGTGGCTATGGTTGTTAGTTCTTGTTATCCTCTTTGGTCCCTAGTTCTCATTTGAAACACTCGCTTAAAATATTAGTCAAGTGAGAGCAAGACCATATGGTGCCATGTATCTTTAAATTTAGTTTTACATGGTGAAATTCTGGAAACAATTTATATCAACTTTTCCTTGGTAATATTTTCTGCTCCTACCAGTCATGAAAGTACCAGAAATTCAACTTGGAGGGCATCAAAATAAGTTGGATTCTCCAATTTGTATCATTACAAACTAATCACTAATCATTGATTTAGACATAGCAAATTAATCACTAATCATGCAAAATGGCACAAATATCACTAATCACTAATCCATGGATTTTGCATGATTAGTGATTAATTTGTAATGACTGATATAAGGCAAAATGGCACCTCTCAGTAAAATTGATATTTGCTTAGGAGGGACTTCAATCATGGCACCTTGTTGCAATACACCACGCCCACTAAAATATCAATTACAGAAGATTCAAGAGGGAGTTCACAGACATGTCTAATATGCCCTTGGCTTGGGTTTGAGAAGACATGGGGACTGAGTGGAGGAAATAATTAGGGGATTATCCAATACAGCTATGGTTTTTTAGGTTTAATTAGTATGATCGGTTCAACCACATCTTGATTTACTCAGTTCAACCACATCTTGATTGGCCTAGGAACACCTTAGTCCTTTATTAAATGTTTGCTCCTCCCCAACTTAGGCACAAATGATACTTGGGTACGTGCAGTATCCTCGGACAAAGAGCCATTATTTTGCACTGTCTTCCATAGACAAATACCATGAATTTATGTGCACTGTTGCCAGTTTTTCCTTGCTGTTTCCTGTTAATAATGGTTGCAAAGTGTTGTTGATTGCATAGTAGCGTGAACTTTCTTTCTAACATTTCATGTGCAATGATAAATTATTTATCTGGTCTAGATTGAGCCTGTTTTTCTTTTAACCTTAAGTGATATAGGTTTCCGACTTATTGATTGTGTTGACAAGTAATAACTGTATAAATTTTATACAGATATATTGCAGTGGGAAATGAGCCTTTCTTGACAAGCTACCAGGGTCAATTCCAGTCATATGTTCTTCCAGCGATGACAAACATTCAACAATCACTGGTGAAAGCTAATCTTGCTAGCAATGTGAAGCTAGTAGTTCCATGCAATGCTGATGCTTACCAGAGTGCCTCTGTCCCATCACAAGGAGTTTTCAGGACTGAACTGACTCAGATAATGACCCAGCTTGCAGCTTATCTCAGTTCCAGTGGAGCTCCGTTTGTGGTCAATATCTACCCATTTCTCAGTCTTTACCAGAGCTCTGATTTTCCACAAGATTATGCATTCTTTGAGGGATCTACTCACCCAGTTGTAGATGGCCCAAATGTGTACTACAATGCTTTTGATGGCAATTTTGATACATTAGTTTCTGCTTTGAGTAAAATTGGCTATGGGCAGCTACCAATTGCAATTGGTGAGGTGGGTTGGCCAACTGAGGGAGCACCAAGTGCAAACTTGACTGCAGCAAGGGCATTCAACCAAGGGCTTATAAATCGTATTGTCAGCAACAAAGGAACTCCACTTCGTCCTAACATACCACCAGCTGATGTCTATCTTTTCAGCCTTCTTGATGAAGAACAGAAAAGCATACTTCCTGGAAACTTTGAGCGACATTGGGGAATCTTCTCGTTTGATGGGCAAGCGAAGTACCCGCTGAATCTTGGGTTAGGCAGTCCAGTACTGAAGAATGCTAAAGCGGTTCCCTATCTCCCTTCAAGATGGTGTATTGCAAACCCTGCTCAAAATATTGATGGTGTTGCTAATCACCTGAAGCTTGCTTGCACAATGGCTGATTGCACTACTCTTTCTTATGGAGGGTCGTGCAATGGCATTGGGGAAAAGGGTAACATTTCCTATGCTTTCAACAGCTACTATCAGCTGCAGAAGCAGGATGCAAAGAGTTGTGATTTTGATGGGCTTGGGATGATAACCTACCTAGATCCATCCATGGGTGATTGCCGCTTTCTTGTTGGAATTGACGATAGTAGAAGCTCTGCAGTCGCCTCATGTGGTGGCTGCTGTGGGGTTTGTTGTGGGGTGTGGATTATAGTTTTCTGGGTGTTAATGTACCTTAGATTGATGGATTCTGCCTGATGTTAAAACTGATCCGTCTGCGCATGATATGCGTGCCCATGTAAAATAGCTTGAATTCTTGATTTCTAGAGTTAGGTGGGGGCACTATTGCCTTATATAAATACTACTCCCTTCGTTCCAAATTGTAGTTCATTGTTGACTTTTGGGGACGCCTTCTGACCATTCGTCTTATTCAAAAAAGTACAAACATGCAAAAATATAAGTAATGCTTAAAATATGTTTAATGATAAAAGAAATCACAACAAAATAAATAATATTTACATATATTTTTTTAATAAGATGAATGGTCAAATAGATTCAAAAGTCAACAGCGAACTACGATTTGGAACGAATGGAGTAGAGCACTGTGAGATTAGGAAATAGGCCACTCTATGCATATATATGGAAATTATATATTTTATTGAATATGCAATTCTGTTCTTTGTGATTCCCAACACCAGTTTGAACAGTCCTCGTTTGTACAGCTGAAGTAATTCACAAGGAACTAAGCGATGTTCTATTAGCGAATAGTACTATTTTATGAATTACATGCTTAAAGAAGAGCAGTGCATTGCGACATCATTCCAGCCTCATTTATTTCATATTACTAATCAACAAGCCAGAGCATGTTTTTCAGAGGTGGGATGGCGGTGGCATAGGCGGGCATCAGTTTTCACCACAGCATGCATGGCCACAGGTTACCTTTGGATGCTGCACCAGCCAGCAGCACTGGCATGCTGAAATAAGATGAATCCATGATGGAAATCAGAAAAAGAGATGCCATGAGATGATGTGAACAGCCCAACAGCAAAGAATCATGACTGGCCAACTAAACTGCAAGTCTGCAATCCATTCTAAAAGAAACAAACTCTGCAATCCATTCTAAAAGAAACAAACTTTCCAAGATAAAGAACAACTAAATTGACATCATTGGTGTCATGTTGATGTTTCTGAAACCTCGAGAAATTAAAAGCCTAGGCTTAGATAGATAAATACAGTTTCACTTATGCAGTGAAGCAGTAGTGGTTGTGATGAAGAGCGCAAGCAGCATAAGCCAGGACACCAGAGCAATACTTGTGTTCTTTCTCATGTCTCTTACTATTCTTGATCTTGCTTTATTTTTTTTCAGGAGTTCAGATCTCTCAGGTGAAATATGCAAAGCATGCCAATGTGAGCTTATAAATAGATTCTATTAAGTGGCTGAGCATCTGTGATATGCCCAGGCCGGAATTTGTGATAAGATGCAGCCGCTTTACTGGACTTGAACTGATCCGTTAGCGTAGATGTTGCTGTTTGATATGATCATTTCAGTCAATAGTGACTCTTGAGATGGAATTTTGTACAATTCTTCCTTCATAACTTTGAATTCAGTGTTGTTTGAAAAATTCGGCAATGCTATCCATTTGACATCTCAGAATTTTAGGATTGTATAGAAGATGACTAATAATGCATGTACATCTTATAATCCAGCCACGAAAGAATAAACATTACTTCGCAAGTTGTTTACAAATGAATGGCTACATCATAAGTCCGGAAGAAAAAAAATTGAAACGTGGAGTCTGCCTCTACAGCTTACAATTTGGTTACATCCATTGAAGGGTAAAGCTTTTCTTTACTTGGTATAATTGAGCAAAATCTACAAAGATACGCTTCAAACTCATCGTAGTTACAAAATTGCAACTCTCAAAGATTAGCTCCAGCTGCCTAATACAGTCATTTCTCACTGGTAACAAACGAATGCCCCCCATCCAACCCTTTTTGGCAATAATGGATGTCCATGTTCATCCACCAAGTGGTATACTCTCGATAGAATGCATGGGTTCCCGGCCGGGGCACACCACACTGGACGACGACTTCGTCGTCATGGAATTGGGATAGCTGGCTGTTATCAGAGCCAGCGCTTTGTTGGCCGTTGTTGGAGACCACCGCCTGGACTGTTTCTTAGCACAAATGGCATGCCTTTTCTCAGTTAAAAAACCTCGCTACCGGATGTAGTTCAAGGTATAAACGTGGACAATCAATCACAGATAAAGATCAAGAACACTGGGGACACAGAGATATAGGATGGAGCTTCTCTTTATTAATTTTCAGATCTGTCTACAACAAGGTGGTCCACCTTTTCTTTTATAGTATTGCTTAGGGTTTAGGCTAGGTCGAATGTGGGACCCTAGCCGCGCCATGCCCCGCGCCGGCCTTAGCCGGGCCGGGCTCCCACCCAGCGGTTTCTCAACACTCCCCTTAGACCTTGCCAGCGAGATGCATATGCCTCATCAAAACTCCATCCAAAAACCCAGTGGAAAAAAAGAATGAAGAAAAAGTACATAGCATACGCTTGCCGTGCGCACGATTTGCCTCATTAAAAACCTTATGTGAGAAAACTTCAGAGAAAAACTCACTAAGGATAAAAGAGTATAAATTACCCAACATTGCATTCAATCTTCTAAATCGAGTTGGGTACTCCGGCTTTATGCCAAAGTTTTAATTTAGGGCGTGTGAAGTATCTTCCCCTGAATTCAGCACTTATTTGAGTCTGATCATTCCAATGCCTCTAACACACCTTTCAAAGGAGGCAGTAGGCAATGATTTAGTGAACAGGACAATCAAATTCTCATAGGATTTAGTGTGCTGGATACTAATTTTGTTAAACTTATGCAGTTCATGCGCATAAAAGAACTTGGGGTCGATATGCTTAGTAAGATTACTTTTCACATAACCCATTTAAATTTATGCAACAAAAGTGGCATTATTTTCGTAGATAATTGTAGGGGTTTACTCAATAGGTAATCCACATAACTGTAGGATGTGTTTCACCATTCTTCTCAACCATGCACATTCACGAGATGCTTCGTATAATGCAATGATCTCCGAGTGGTTAGTGGACGTGGCCACTAGCGTCTGCTTGGACGACTTCCATGACATTCCAGTGCCACCACATAGAAAGACATACCCAGTTTGTGATTTATCAGTATGCGGGTCCGAAAGGTACCCAGCATTTGCATAACCAATAATATTCATATCTTGGTTCTCCATGTAAAATAGGCCAATGTCAATGCTTCTACGGAGGTATCGAAAGATAACCTTTATCCGTTCCAATGCCTCTTTGTGGGCGCTGCACTGTATCGAGCCAACGTGTTCACGTCAAATGCTATATCAGACCATGTACTGTTAGCAAGATACATGAGTGTTCCTATTGCACTCAAGTGCGGAACTTCCTGCCCAAGGATTTTCTCCCCCTCTTCCCTGGGACAGAAAGAGTCTTTTTCTTTCTGCAAAGATCTCCCTATCATAGGGGTTCTGGAGGAATATGCTTTGTCAAAACCAAATTTCTCTAATACTTTCTGAGTATAGGTGGCCTGGTGAACCAATATCCTATGAGGAAAATGCTCGAGCTGCAAGTCTAAGCAGTACTTAGTTTTACCTAAGTCTTCCATTTCAAACTTAGACTTCAAGTAAGAGCATGCTTTTTCAACTTCTTCATTTGCCCCGATGATATTTAGATCATCTACGTATACGGAGATTATGCAAAATCCATTCGGGGATCGCCGTAGAAAAACACAGAGGCAATCTTCATTATTTGCGTAGCCTTTCTTGCAGAGAAAGTCACTTTAGTGATTATACCATATCATCCCAGACTGTTTTAGTCCATATAGCGACTTCACAAGTCTCACACTACATAGGTTTCTATTGGCTCTATCGTCATTCGGAACGGAGATACCTTCAGTTAACTTCATATAGATTTCAGAATCTAGATTTCCATAAAGCTAAGTGGTCACAACATCCATCAATTTCATTCTCAAATTCATATTAACTGTCATTAAAGGTAATACTGCCCATGACCGGGAAATAAGTTTCCTCATAGTCGATTCCAGGACGTTGAGTAAAACCTTGAGCTACCAGCCTTACTTTGTACCTCACGACTTCATTACTTTCATTCCTCTTGCGAACAAAGACCCACTTGTACCCTACAGGGCATATGTGGTTCGGTGTACGACATACAGGTCTGAACACTTGTCTATTGTTCAAGGAGGTCAATTTTGCTATAATTATCTTTTTTCATTCTTCCCAATCCGGCCTTCCTTTACATTCTGCTAGAGACGTAGGCTTAGGATCATTTTCAATGATGGAGACAATTTTCTTTGCATAATAAATATCGATTATGGCTGTGGCTCTATTCATTACTTCCCCGGATAATTTATAGTTTATGGCCATTTCATCATGGGTTGCTTCGGGTAATTGTTTACCTTGCTCATCACCGCGTATCCCCATAGCGGGAGTAAGTTCCTTGAGTTTATTATAGCCAATGTATGCACTCACATTTGTTTCGGCATTATGAACAGGTTTCTGTTGTGGAACATTCTCTGGTTCCTACAGAGAAACATTCAAATCTGGGAGAGCCTCGCTAGCAGGCTCCTTACCGGTACCGGGTCTCAACCAGCTCCCCTTCCCACGGCGGGGTGCTTTTGTGACCGGTTGCGATAAGCTCTCATTCTCTCTTTTCCCTAGGCGTCCCCGGGTACTTGGGGTTGGAGTAACCAGACTCCCTGCTCTTTTCTTAAGCCTTTGAGCAGGTTGAGGGGTACTTTGTATTTGCTTTGGTACTGCAACCCTCTCTGGTGCATTGCGTGCAGGCACATGCGACTTAATCACTCCCTGCGAGTCACAAAAATGATCAGGCAGTGCATTTGCTAGTTTATTCAAGTCTAGGATCTTATGGACCTCACCATTTGCTTCATTAGTGCGAGGGTCTAGTGCTGCCGCACCGGCTGCTTGCCAGGTAATTTATTGGCATTCATCTTCTGGTGGCTTATTCTCTCCCCCAATGACGAAAAATTATCATCGTAAAATATGCAGTCAACGAACCGGGCCGTATGCAAATCTCTAGTCATGGGTTCTATCGGATTATTGAGATACTCTCATATCCAACATAAATCCCAGACTTTCGGAGAGGGCCCATAGCGGCACACTGTAGGGGTGATATTGGTACATATACCTTGCAGCCAAATTTTCTTAGATGCGAGATCTTGGGAATCATGCCCTGCGCTAATTGCATAGGTGAATGGATGTTGTGAGCCGATGGTCTATAATTGATGAGATTTGATGCATGAAGGACTGCATGTCCCCAGTAAGAGTTCGGTAGTTAGATTGCAAGAGAAGTGGTCGGGCAATGAATTTAATTCTCCTAATCAATGCGTATGAACGTGCGGTACTGAGTGCTCAAGGTTAATCTCCGATGCAGTGCAATAATCATCAAAAAAACTTTGAGGTAAACTCTCCGGCATTGTCCATGTGAATGGATTTGATGTTATGCTCGGGGAACATATTTTTAAGGCGGATAATCTGCGAGATTAGCTTCACGAACGTGTGGTTCCTCGTCGAGAGTAAACTCACGTTCGACCACTTCGAGGAAGCGTCGATATGCACCATAAAGTACCGAAATGGCCCTGACGTTCAAGAAAAGAGGGGATTTCATCTCTAACCTTCAGGACCGATGGCCTACTAACCAGTTTCCCGGTGGCACAGCTGGTGCACATAAAATCTTCATGATTCGAAAATTTTCTAACACCGATACCATGGCCTTGTGAATTATTCATAATTTCTCTCATCATTCTAAGACTGGGGTAGCCAAGTCTGCTATGCGAGAGGAAAAAGAGTTCAGAGCTTCTAAAGGTCGTCTTAAGGGAGGTGAACACTACTGGTGCTCTAATGCTAGTGTGGTATAACCTAATTTCTAAGGAGGCCAACTTCTCGAGAATTCGCTTCTCACATCCATTGTGCTGCACAATGCACAAAAATTCATTGCCATTTTTTCTATGGTTTCTACATGAAAGCCATTGGCACAGATGTCCCGAAAACTCAATAGTGTTCGAGTGGATTCAGGGTATAATGATGCATCTTTTATTTCAATGATAGTTCCCATAGGCAAAATTATAGACGCCCTTCCCGAGCCTACAATGCAAGTGTCGCTTCCAGCAATAGTGATGATACAACCAGTATTCTTCGAGATAGACTGAAAGTATTTCGATTCTCTCATGTTACTATTCGTAGTACCAATATCCACAATGCACAATTCCTCCATGGACGCTACACAAATATATATAGTTGCAATCAGGTAATGGCACAACCACATATGCAAAGCATATTAATTCATGCAAAATTCAAATTACTTTAAATTCAATCATACTGAAATTCAGAGTTCTTCAAGACCAATCACGAGAATTAAAAATATGCTCTCCTAGAGCTTACAATGCAAGTGATAAATTCTAAACAATTTATTTAAATGTCTTCTAACACAACCACTCTAAGATAATAGTAGCGACAGGCTGCAAGAGAATACTAGATGGACTCGGTGAACATTGCGTCCACACTCTGCCGAATGTCAGAGTCATCAAAGTGATCTATCTTCATGGCACATTCAGGGATGGGGCCAGGAGGGGGCAGCGAGAGAGATGCCAGTTCCTCCCCGAGGAGATCATCCTCTTCAAATTCGTCTTCGAGCTTGGTTTTCTCAACTTGAAACTCTGATAGGTGCGCTTCAATAGGGCGCTTCTTCTTGGCCTGATGTGCCGCAACCACTTCCTTGGGCTCACGGCAGATCCTGGACCAATGTCCCTTCAGGCCGCAGCGATAGAACGTTTGGTTCTGCTAGCCATATGGCTTGCGCGGCCCCTGATTACCAGACTTGTCAGTTGCTGCCCCTTTCTTTCCTTTCCCTTTCTTTCCCTTCTTATTGGGCTTCTTCTGCTTGTAACTATTGGCATTAATTTCAGTGCCATTTGGGTTACTTGGTGCTTGGGACTTGAAATTCTTCATCAAGACATTATCATGAGTTTCAGACACCATCATATCGATGAGAGTACTATACTCCTCAATGTTGTCCTGCCGGTAGCTGCGGGCTAGCTAAATTTCATTGGGATGGAAAGTAGAGAGGGTTTTCTCAATCTTTTCTTGCTCCGTAACAGGCTTGCCACAACCTCAGATTGGTGCAAATGCGATGCAGCGCAGAGTTATAATCAGCAACAGATTTAAAGTCGGCCACCCTCCGACGATTCCAGTTCTGCTGGGCTTGTGGCAGAATTGAATATCTCAACCTCTCAAAGCGCTTGCAGAGCGTGTTCCATAACTCTAGGGGACATGTCACTGCCATGTACTCACTTTTCAGAGTAGGTGACAAGTAGTGCCTAAGGAAATGCTGGGCCTGGTAATTTTGTTCGGAGGTGGGGTAGCCCTGACCAATGCCAATGGTGGAACGCAGCTGCTTGCTGCCCAGGACAATTTCAACATCAAACTTAGAGGTCCGACAATTCTGCCCCTAGGGGGCAAGCTCCTTGAAATCACGGCTTGGAAGGCCAGTCATCTGCAAAATAACCAAATATATGATTACTTCAGGTAATCAATCTAGAGTAGTGCGTGACATAAAAATAATTCTCGCGGTTTCAGTATGGTGCCATTACGAGTTGCTAACTAATTACTGATAATATAATAAGCAATAATTTTCAGAATAATTGCACAGAAATATTAAGTAGTAAATAAACAATTCAAAAGTAATTCACTTAATTCTGCAAGAATCAGGGTTTTTTGCAAATTTCTTTTAAAAAATTTCAGCTTAATCTAGACCTTTTGGTCCAACATACGACCTGCTGCTAGCGAGGCCGCACGTAATCTGTTACAGGTTAAAAAAAAATTCCCAAGGTGCAAAATAAGCGTGATACATTCACAGCTATGTGCATGCGCGAGGCGGTGTGGCGCTGGCTGCAGTATGCGCGCCATATGGCGAGGGCGGCGCCGATCTTGGCGGACGGTATGCGTAGCGGCCGATGGGGTTCTTGGCGCGAGATCAATCTACTAGATTGATTTTTACAAATCCCCTAAAAACGAATCTACTAAAAAGTTCTTGCAAGATTTTTCAATCTACTTGGAAAACCTCATAACTTTTCTCGATCTGCAATCAGATTCAAACATAGATTACAATCTACTAGGTAACCGATTCGCAAAATAATACCTTCGTGGCAGAAGTGGATGCAGATCGTTCTTCCTCGCGGATTGATGGCACGTCAAGGAGCGAGCGTGCTGATAACGTGTTAAGAAATCTCGCTACCGGGTGTAGTCCGAGGTATAAACGTGGACAATCAATTACAGAGAAAGATCAAGAACACTGGGGACTAAGAGATATAGGATGGAGCTTCTCTTTGTTAATTTTCAGATCTGTCTACAACAAGGTGCTCCACCTCTTTTTTATAGTATTGCTTAGGGTTTAGGCCATGTCCAATGTGGGACCCACCATGGGGGGAGCCGCCGGCCGGCCGGCCCTATCCGCGCCGTGCCTCGTGCCGGCCCTAGCCAGGCCGGGCTCCCACCCGGCGGTTTCCCAACATTCTCCTATATTACTCTCTCACTTATAGCTGATTACATGGTAGCAAAACGAAGGAAGCAATTAACTACAGGGAGCATATCCCTTAATTGTAGGTGACTAACAAAAGGATAATTGTCTAATAGGACGGCTATGCTGCTCCTTCTGCTTTCAGCGTGGCATTAATTGCCTGTTCCAGCCTCAATTGCTAATTCAGATGCTCCAGGGCTCATTTGCCAGTTCAGCCCCTTTCTTCTTCCTTCTAGAATAAACGACCTCAAAGGGCTGGGATATATGAGCAAGTCATTTAACTCATTGGTTAGTCTCGCTAAGCCCAGTAACCTCAGGTAACTCGTATAAGTAGAACCACCATGACAAACATGCAGGTAACTACGAAAACCATGAGCCATTGGGAACATGTCCTCGAGGTCATTTACACGGCTGGTGCCGGCCAAGCTATGTTCCACAGCCCTCTCAGTTGAATTAAGTATCTGCAACAGAAAGTAAGTGAACGTTCTTGATAAGCATCCAGCAAAATTAGAAATTTTGACATTCAAAAGGTCATCAAAATTGCTATCCTTTGATGGACAGTAATTATGTTGTGGAGTAATCCAGTTACAGTGAAATACCACACTATCAATAGCTTACCTGCTCGTGCATGCTAAGCTTGATACCATCAATCCCTAATTAGATAGAAAGGGCACATACTTCGTCCAGAAAGAATGAGTATATATAGGAAACATCGTTACTTAATTGTCATAGAAGGCAATAACAAAAGACAATTGACGCAGACATGTTGGAGTTACATGTTATGAGTGGTAGAATGGCATTTAGAAAATGTAGGTATTTCAGTTACCATCTCTCTTACCAAGAGGGTGGTACATATTAGCAGTAAAATGTGTTATATCGACCAAAAAAAACCTCATTGTTGCTTCTCATGGAACATTCAGTAGGTAAGCATCAATCTAGTATTATCAAAATTCGGTCAACAAAGCTGTAGTGAAACACTTGATAGAATAGTGCATAGACTTGTAAGTTGTAATCCAGCAAGAATTCCAGCAGCGGTGAATGATTTACATGTTTCCCAAGTTTTATCATGTGACAGAAATAAGTCACATAAGGGTATCAAGAACAAACAATTATACCTTCTCTGTTTCTTGCACAGATTTGTTCATCAGAAGAGCACTGTCCTTCAGTTGGCATGATAATTCAACCATCTATAGATCAAATCTTCTTGCAAATTCCTGCAAGACGGAAGTATGGAACAAGCAAAAGTATAATCACAATATTCATCTGTCATGTTGTGCAATCCTAAATTCGTCGTGATGTGTACACATAAAAGAAATATAAAAAGAAAGCAACTCAATATCAAACAAGTAACATTTGAATCAAATACAGCTTCCAAAATATCACCATTTGTTTGACCAGTAGACAGGACTAAAAAGTGATTACCGGTACTGAGTAGAGAAGAGATGGGTACCATCAAGAAATTCATATAAATTTTGAATATACCTGTGTTTCTCAATGCGAGCCTGAGCTGCTGCATACACCTCGGATACTAGAGATACGACACAGACTCTGTCTACCCAGAGACCTATAAGACTGTCTAAGATCAAACAATCCAGAGGAGAGAAGAAAACTTATTACGCATGATAGTAACCTAAATACAAGATGAGAGGTCCGTGTCATAACATGTCAAAAGTCTAAATGAAGAGTGCTGACAGACTACATAATGTAATCAAGCCCAAATGCAACTCAAATTCAATGAAGGGAAGGCGGAAAGAATATATTAAATATAGCACACGTAGCACAAGTTAGCTAGACAAGTTCATAACCCCGAGCTCTCCACTGAGAACCTCAAACCTAGCCTTGTCTAATGGTTTGGTGAAGATGTCAGCCATCTGACGGTCGGTCTTAATGAACTACAAGACTATATCACCCTCTCCACATGGTCTATAAGAAAGTGATATCTCAAGTCAATGTGCTTTGTTCTAAAGTATTGCACTGGGTTTTTAGCAATGTTGATGGCAGAGGTGTTGTCACAGAGAAGTGACACACATCCTTGAACTAACCCAAATTCCTTCAAGGTAGAGTAGAGCCAAACAACCTGACTGCAACATGTAGCAGCGGCAACATACTCAGCCTCACCAGTGGACTGCGCAACACTCGACTGTTTTCTAGAGGACCAAGAAATAAAAGAAATGCCAATAAATTAGCAAGTGCCATAAGTGATCTTCCTATTTATCCTACAACTAGCAAAGTCTACATCTGAGAAGGCTCTAAGAGATAGACAAGAGGCAGCAGAGAACCAAAGGCCAAAGTCTCTAGTCGCATGGAGATAACGAAAGATCCGCTTCACCGCATAAATGTGAGACACTATAGGTGAGGCCTGAAAGCGGGCACAAAAACACACAGGGAACTGGATGTCCGGCCAGCAAGAGGTGAGGTAGAGTAGGGAACCTATCATGCTACGGTACTCCTAGTCGACTGGCTCACCATTCTCATCGGGCCCTAAGGCAACAGTGGCCGCCATCAAAGTAGAGATCGGCTTGCTATCAGACATGGCAAACCGATTCAGCAAGTCTTTTGTGTACTTGCTCTGGTGAAGAAATGTTCCCTCTGTTGTTTGCTTGAACAGAAAGCCGAAAAAGAAGTTGAGCTCCCCAATCATGCTCATCTCAAATTCCGAGCTCGTAACCTCCGAGAACTCATAAACAAGAGCAGAGAAGTAAGCACCAAAGATAATATCATCGACATACACTTGTATCAGAAAGAAATCAGAGCTAACCCTACGGGTAAACAAGGTCTGATCTACCTTACCCATTAGGAACCCATTACCTATCAGGTAGGTCTTAAGCCTCTCATATCAGGATCTAGATGCTTATTTTAGTCCATATAGAGTCTCGAGCGAGCACACGACCTGACGAAGCATCCCCAAAGGTGATTTTCTCACTCTGGGGCTCACGGACTAAGGAGAAGAACCACTTAAAGTTTCTGGTCATGTGGTGACAACACCCGAAATCGATGATCCACATGTCCCCCTTTCCAGCCTGATGCGCTTGAGTCAACGAGTGAAGAAACATGGCTCAGAATTAAAAAATACCAGTGCATCTTTTGACACCTAAAACCGAGTCACACGACCATACCAAACAGGCTCTACTCATACCAGGCCATCCCTTCTAATAGGGAAACGTCCTGACGATGGATTAAGAGCAGCCAGCCGTTGAGCTAAGGCGGGTGCATCCTGTCCACGCTTCCTACCCTTCTAGCCATTCCTCCACCACGGAGTTGACACCTCACATCGCGGACGCTCACCTTTATAACCAACGGAAGGCACGTCCTGAGGATGGCACTACTCACACCCCAGACTGGCAACAGGACGAGCAACAGAAGGCTGAGCTCCAAGTCCTGGTCGTCTACTCACTGGTTTTGCCTGAAGTGGAATGAACCTAGATGCATGATTCTTAGAAGGACCATGAATTCTAGCTTGTTTCCTGCGCTTGTCACGTGCTTACTTAACACGGTAAAAGTAGTTATGCTCAGTGTGTCTTATCCTATTACAGAAGGTGCAAACTACTCCTCTGCATTTCCAAGGGAAGGAGCGGTAGGGAGACACTCTTCCTATGTGTACTCTGTGGAGCTTTCTTCTGAGACTAAACAGACTGTGTGGTTGGACTTTCCCTAACGATCCCTGCGGACATGAAAACAGTAGTCTCAGGAACACTGTCCCTAAGAACAACTGTCTATCTGTTCTCATCCCTTCCAAGCACTTTAGCAAGGTGTCTCTTGATGTGCTCTAACCAATTTTAAACTAGACCTCTACCCCTTGATATCTTGCTTTTGTCAAATATCAAGTTTAGCTTCCGTTTGCCCCCAACAAACTTCTTAAGAGTGATCATGAGGTACTCGCACTCCTGATGTAGTTGGGGCAAAACCCACAAAAAGAGGAAGAGTCCAAAGAGTCCTGACTATCAGTTGTACCCTTTCCAAGGCTTGCGACACTTCTCACCTAAGATCTTAATTTCCCTCTTGAGAGCATGACAGGAAAGACACTCATCATTTTGGGCTTGGGTCAACCTACCCTCAAATCTAACTCTCATGTCCAAATACATCCTACCAATCTCCCCATTAACCTCAAGACATCGGTTACACACAGAGGCATCAAGAACAACATATTTAGCTCAGAAATCTTAACTTGCAAATTCAAATTCTCAAGGTTCAACAGTGTGCAATCACGGCATGTATAATCAAGTGAGCGGAAGTTACAACTCTCATCTGAGCTAACTGGGTCCTTAGGTGGAGCATGATCGCTACAGCCCACAACTAGATTGACTGGGTCCTTAGATGAGTGTGCAGAGGGATCAGATCAAAGCATGCTAGGGTTCATCAAGTAGACATGCTCTAGATCAGAGGTGACAAGGAACAAATTCTTCCTAACATCATCTAGTTCTTCTACAAGCTTAACAATAACTTCTCTAAGTTTTTTTTTTAAAGCAAGCACCCTATCATGAGTTGTCCTTAATTCATTGAAATCATTCATGACCCTATCAAATTCTAACCACCCATCAGAGTCAATAGGCTTGGGAACAGGCCTATATTTTTCATTCTCAAGTTGGATAATGATATTCTTAAAATGCATTTTCAATTTATCCAACTCTAGAGTGAGCTTTCCACAATCAAAGCAAGCTGCAGGTTTAGTATTTTTTAGTTGAACTTCTAGGGCATTTTTCTTGGACAAGACCCTAGTGTACTTGTCATAAATTTTAACTAATGCTTCCAGGAGTTCAGAATAGGAGGGACCTTATTCATCAGTTACCTCATCGTCCTTGGTGTGGTAGATGTCTGAGTCGCTACTGCCGCTGACGCCCGTGCCATGAAGCACATGCCGGTGTAATCAACATTGTCATTCTTCGGCGGCTCATCATCACCATCATCTGAGTGTCCATCCTCCTTGTCGGTGATAACGGCTTCTTCCAGAGTGGCCAGCACCTTCTCGACCATGGGGAGTTCCTTCATCAGCTGCTTAGGCGGCTTTTTCTTGTCACCTCCACCATCAGCCTTGATGTTGCGGTTCTTATTAACGTAGGCCTTCCGTGCTGGTGCGACGTAGTCGTTCCGCTCCTCCCCTCCGGACTTGGGACAATCACGCTTCATGTGGTTGAGACCACCAGAAGCACCTCATGATGCTCATGTGGTTGTAGCCCTAAGCCATCACATGTGTTTCCATCCTAGTCTTCTAATAGGAAAAATCGGCTCCGGAGAACACGGGGAAGGGGGTGTTTGGTGGAATATTTGTCCGTCATAGCTCAAACAACAATAAGGATCAACTTAAAAAATTGGTCAAGATTTGCAAAGAAGTACCAAACCAAATGCTCTGATACCAGTTGAAGACCCGAGCTAGGTGGCTAGAGGGGGGTGAACAGACGCCACAAATTTTCAACTCTACCATTTTCACCAAAACCCAAAAAACTTGACTATTATGTGTACCCATAGCATGCATGACTAAGAGTCATAAAATATGTGGGAATTTTTCTATTTACAATCCTGATTGTCACGTGTCCAGAAAAGAGGAATCAATTCAAAGCTTGCTTTAGGAAAGAAGATCAAGCCAAATGATCAAAGTGACTTTAGAAAAGCAAAAGCAGATTTGTTCTCACTTGGATTAGTTAGATGGTGACTTTCCGGTGCTCTTCAATTTTTGAGAATTTTTGTCCCTTTTACATAATTATTGATGAAAAACTCAAACGAAAATCTTCTCAAAACTCTCTGTAGAAAAAATATAAAAATTCAAACAACACAAGCTGCTTTCTGGAAAGCAGAAGCAGATTATTCAGAGTTTGTTTCTACTTGAAGATTGTACTTGAAGGAGATAGATGGTGTCTTTATGGTGCTCTTAGATTTTTGGAAAGTTTTGTCCCTATGTAACTATGCGTTATGAAGCTCCATGCCAAAAATCTCCTCAAAACTCCAATCACAAAAAATATAAGAAATCAAACATCACGAGCTGTCAAGAACTTCGAGTAGAAAGTTTAGAGCTTGGTTTTCACCTCATAGCTCCCAACTGGGCAAACCAGTGTACTTCAAATGTTTACCACAGATAGGTATATGAGGCACACATCTTTTTCAAGTGGAATTTTTGCAAATTGATTTTTCTAGAATTTTTTAAAAATCTTTGACTGACTTTTATGCGGATGAAAGTTTCTAGACAGATTGTAGCAAATCAAAAACTTGATCTCTTGCCTGTCATATGGTTGCAATGTGTGTATCAAATCATATTAGAAATCTCAAGGCATCATAGATCAACAATAATCAGCAAGAAATCTCCAAACAAGAGCTCCAAAAAAGAAAAACGAAAATAAGAAGAATTAGAAGAAAATCAACGCAATATACTTATGGAGAAGAATGATTTCATTGCATAAAAGTTGGGGATTACAAACCACACTCCATGTGATCATAAGCACTCTACGTGCCACCCTTATACACCGAACTCACCATCTCTATTGCTGAAATTTTTAGCTCTACGGAGATGAGGAGGAGGTGCTCCCATCCCCCTCTATTTATAGCCCAAGGGTGAGATGCCCTAAATCCTAAAACCCATCTCCACCATTCATTTAAGGATGAGAGGTGTACAAATCACACACTACAAGACACTCCCGAGAGGGAATATTTACCACACATTCCCTTAGGAAATATCTTTGCAGCTTCCTCGATTGCAATTTTCACAAATGCAACATTAAAAATTCTTCAAAACATTTCAAATTTCATCTTATCACATATATTTATTATCAAACCAGGTTACCCTACACATGGGTCTCAACAGAATGCATGCATGTAAATGGAGTTTGCATCAATTCCTTTATTTTCGTTACTGGTTTCAATGTGTAGGGTAACCCGGTTGCAACTTGATCTCTTGATCTCTTGCCTGTCATATGGTTGCAATGTGTTTATCAAATCATATTAGAAACCTCAAGGCATCATAGACCAACAATAATCAGCAAGAAATCTCCAAACAAGAGCTCCAAAAAAGGAAAACGAAAATAAGAAGAATTAGAAGAAAATCAACGCAATATACTTATGGAGAAGAATGATTTCATTGCATAAAAGTTGGGGATTACAAACCACACTCCATGTGGTCATAAGCACTCTAGGCGCCACCCTTATACACCGAACTCACCATCTCTATTGCTGAAATTTTTAGCTCTACGGAGATGATGAGGAGGTGCTCCCCTCCCCCTCTATTTATAGCCCTAGGGTGAGATGACATAAATCCTAAAACCCATTTCCACCATTCATTTAAGAATGAGAGGTGTACAAATCACACACTACAAGACACTCCCGAGAGGGAATATTTACCACACATTCGCTTAGGAAATATCTTTGCAGCTTCCTTGGTTGCAATTTTTACAAATGCAACATTATAAATTCTTTAAAACATTTCAAATTCCATCTTGTCACATACATTTATTATCAAACCGGGTTACCCTACACATGGGTCTCAACAGAATGCATGCATGTAAATGGAGTTTGCATCAATTCCTTTATTTTCGTTAATGGCCATCAAGGTGTGGTATTGCCATCAGTTTCTATTCCATTAATTAGCCATTTTGCAGCTCCTTTGCACAGCACCTTCTCTTCCCTTTGTTCATGCGCAGCAACTCCCTCCATCTTCCCCTCTCTTCTTCTTTAGGGAGTTGTTTCTCATGTAAACTCTTTCTTTGATGTTCAAATTTATGATCATCTTCAACTGAAACGTGGGGCATTAATTGGCACCAGTTACTAGTGGTTAAATGCCCACTAATCACCCCCTCATCTCCCTGTTCGTCGCTATAAAATACGAAACCCGAGCTTTATTCTTCTCCCTTGGTCCCTTCTCTCAATTCAGGTCGGGTAAGCCATCTGCAGCCAAATCCCGTCAAGGGAATTTTTCTCTGCTTCCTGCTAATCCATTTTTGGCATCGCTTTGCGAGGATCGTCACCCAGTACACGAGAATTGGTCGTCGGAGTTGCTCTGCTCGTCGTCGCCGCCGAGGAGCGCGTCCTCAATTTCGTCGTTACTGAGGGGTAATACACTTTTACTTGCCATCCTAGATCATCACCATAGCTAGGTAAAAGGTTTTCCCTCGATCAATTTTGCTAAAGCGTCGCCGGAGGTGCTCGCTATCGTGAACCTCATCTTTCCCATGGCGGGCAATCGGGTCGTCGCCGTTCCGCGCCTTTTCCCTTCAATCCGAGGGCATCATTGTGCCCCTCATCTCCCCGCAATCCCGGAATGCCGTACCCCATCCTCCATCTCGCCGCCGTTTGGCGGAGCGCCGTCTTGCCACCGCGTTGCGCCGCCATGGCCGCCGCCATTGCTAGCTGAAGCTGCGCCGCCGCCATCCGGCACCGATGAGACGCCGACTCGAGCTCCCGCGATGCCACCAACCTCCGGCGTACGCCGCCACTTTCCGCGACGGCGGCGAGCATGCCCACGGAGCTCCGCCGCCGCCGCTGCTGCTGCCGCCATTTTCCGTCGCGCCGCCTCCTCGTTTCACGCCGAGTCAAGCGAAGGCTAGCTCTGGATTCCTCATCCTCCCGCGCAGGTCAACGCTCCCTTTTCCCATTCGGTCTGCCGCCGGTTGGCCGTATCCCTTAGCGCCGCCGCGGCGGTATCCCGAGCCGCTGCACTGTCCTTTACCGTGCTGGCGTGCTGCACTGCTGCTGCCTTCTCTCCATTTCTTTCATCCGTGACACAGCCGCATGGGACTTCCTTGCCGGCCACAGCAAAGCTAGCTAGAAGCCTGTCAATGCATTCTGTGTATAAAAATAAATTTCAATATTCCAACAGTCACAAAAAAATTCATCCGATGTCCAATTCCTGTCACACAAATTTCTGTGATCTTGCTAGGTCCATATCTAGCTTCCTGTAATTTTTCATAATTTCCAAATTCAAATTACTTTGATTTCTAATCATTTTCGTGTAGCAGTTCATCTTTATATTTTTGACACCTCTAATTCTATAGATTCAAAAATTATGAAACCAATTTTAAAATGTTTATAAATTTGAGACCTACTATTCTGTAAGTTTTCATGAGCATTTGCATTCATGTAATTTTTTGTTATTTCTCGCATTGTATTTACTAGTACAATGCCAGTGTTCTGCCACGGAACTAAAGGGGAGAAAGGGAAAAATAATTATAGAAACATAAAATTATAATGGGTGGTTTAACTTAACAATGCGTGCATTTGTCTGCCGCAATGTGATTTCAAAGTAAAATAAAAAATCGGCGGTGAATTTAAATAGGAGCAAATTATTCCGAATAAATATAATGGCAATTGAATTGCACACACATTTATTCCAAATACATTTTACTGAAAAAGAAAAGTGAAGTCCTCAGATCATCTTAAGGTGCTTTGCCACGGACTTTTAAAGAGAAGAGAATACATAAATAAGAAAGGAAACATCTGAACATAAATTAGTACAATGTTCGTGTCTTGCTATGAAACATAAAAGGACGAAAAGAAAATTATAATGGACCGACCTACTCGATCCATCAATTGCTAAGTTTTAACAAAGCGTAGACTAAATATACCACACAATAAGACAATGAAGCTATTTCCTAGAATGGAAAAAAGGCCTATGGTGAAAACCAACCATTATAGTGACCACACTGTCAAGATAAGTATATCACTAATCAAACGGCAGCAGCTCATTCAAGTTTGTCGTGACTGCTTATAAAGTTTGAAGCCATAAGCTTTTAGAACATATTGTTGTGCTGGCTTGTGCCTTCAAGTGCAGATATGTCATCAAGAAGAGATGAATGTCGTCCCGAAATATGATCCATCAATGTCTTGGCAAAATAAAGATATAAGGGCAATGAACGTAGACAAAAGATTCTTGCTAGTATAGTTGCGACAACAAAACAAATGTCTCAATGGTCATTTACCAAAAGAGTATACAGATAACAGGATTCATGAAAAAAAGAAAGAATGAGAAATATGTTGAATGTGGATCACTAATTTTCATTACCAGAATTTCCTATTGGATTCAAGAAAGAATGATAACATTACTTAAGGGAGGGATATATTTCAGTAGTCTCAAGAAGATAGTACCATAGAAAATCACAACTTGAAAATGGTAGCTCCCTTTGTAGATTTTAAAAAACACGAGGGAGATACATGCTTATTAGAATTTTCCCTCTTTGCGAAACGAGAATGATGAAAATAGAAAATAAATAAAGAACAATAGAAAACAAATAAGTGGTATATGCAATGTAAGTCTATAGATAATAAGACTAAAAAATGGCATGCAAATCGCACATTTAGTATATATTAATAACAACTTTCTAAAAAAACAAATCTCACCATTAGAAGACTCAATGTCCAAGATGAGATCAAGTGCATAATCATAATATGGCATTTGACTGCTCAGAGCATAGAGGTTGAAATCATATTGTATATAATCATCATCGATCTCACAGAAGAATTCATCATTGTATATGGCACCAGCTCCAAGTTTTTCAGGACCTGATTCAGTTTGAAGATACAGTAAGTAATAATATAAAAGCAAATACAACTGATCATCTGCTTTAATAATTATGGCTGATACACAGAAGCACAGAGCATTATTGAATGAACAAATTGGCCATCGTTGATTCGGGTATATAAATATGAAATGAAGATAGCAATAAACACAGAAATGGACAAAAAAGACTTACTGATCTATCAGTTCTTGGAGTTTCAGTATTTTCAAAACCAAGTTCCTGAGCATTCACAGCAACCCGGAAGCTTCTCTCTAGAAATACCTGAAAGATAAATGAGAGAAACTCAGGCTGAAATAATCTTGTAACCAAGTTTTTGAGTATTCACAACATCCAAATAGTACGTAGTAGTGCCCTGTGTGCTTATCAATACCACGAGAAGGCATCTTTCTTTATATGAATGGACAGCAAACAAAATTCAAATCTGAGAATATTTTGTTCAAAAAATATGAGCATATTTAAAATAACCCTAACTTAATATGCTGCCCTGTGTGCTTATCAATACCACGAGAAAAGGCATCTTCCTTTATATGAATGGACAGCAAATAAAAACTCAAATAGTCAAATCTGAGGATATTTAACATATCCCTAACTTAATTTGCAGAATTCCTGGTCACATCAGCGGTGAAGTGTAATAAATGAAATACACCATGACCTACTGATTAATGTGAATACGAGGAGTACAAATAATCAATAAAAAAGAAAATAATCATTGTACCGTCAGTTCCAGAGAAATTTATGGTGTTTGGTGTCCGGAACCCTGAGCTATGGTTCACTGGAAGCCCTTTCGATGCAACCTTCTCAGAGGTAGCCAAGGGTGGTCGTTTCTTAATATGCTCCCTCAGCCGAATAATCGAATATCTGCAACAATAGAGTCAATTCAGATTATGAAATGTCATAAGTAAGTTCCACATATGTTTTCACCAAAAAAAATGTTCCAGACATCCACTTTGTAAACATTTGACCTAAACAAACATGGAAGGCCCATGATGCTCTTGGGCTGTTGGCTACAAAGGGAACAACAAAGTAGGATCATGATTAGAACTTAAAAATAACACGCAATACTCCACATTCCATAAGATTAAAAATAGTACTTTACCCTAGTGGAGGGTAGCATTATGTCCAAACTAAAGTAAGAGCATGAACTGCTGCTTGTCAACGATAGAGTAATGAAAAATTCCATTTATGCTACCCAGATTACCATATACTTGAATATTTGATGAAGGCACAGAAACAACTAACGAGCTACAGAGGTGCAGGGCTGGTTGCCGTGCTCCTCGAGCTTGGCAAGACCGAAGTCATGGAACTTGGCGTTACCTGATCGAACAATGGTCGTCGTCGGCCGCACCAAATCTGTAAACCACTTCATCTTCCGCTGCTACAGCCGCCAAATCAGGAGCTCGCCGCGCCGGTCCCAGTTCTACTCGATCCGGGAACACGAGTCTGTTGCCACCATCACCGTCCACCGCAGCTCTTGATCAGGAGCACGGTTTCGTCCCCAGCGCCAGCATCCTCCCGAGCGCGACGACCCTCTCATTCTCGGCAACGGATTCATCCCCAACGGAATAGATGGCGTCGTCTCTATATCCGACTCTCTTCCATGGCCCGCTCGCCGGCTCTCTTCCGGCCGGGCGGGCGCCGGGGGCGGCGAGGCGGCGAGGCTCGGGCCAGCGTCGGGGACGGCGTCGGGGAGGCGCGTCGGGTCGGCGGTGGGCGTGTCATGGACGGGGAGGCCGGCGGCGGGCGCGTCGGCGTCGGGGACAGGGCGACCGGCGGCGGCCGTCGGGTGGGGGGGCGCGGGCGCGTGGGGACGGGGCGGTCGGCGGCGGGCGCGTCGGCGTCGGCGTCGGGGACGGGGCGGCGGGCGGCGGGCGTTGGGTGGGTGAGAGGGGGGCGTGGGCGCGTGGGTGGCGGCTGTGAAGAAGAGCGGACGTGCCGGTCAATGTGGATCTGGGGCAATGGGAGTGGGACGGATCGGGCGGCGGCAGTGATGGGGAAGGGGAGGAGGAGAGCCATGGAGAGGATCAGTGGTGTTGGGGGAAGGGGAGGAGGAGGGGAGCCATGGAGAGGAGCAGAGGGGCGGGGGCGGGATCAGGCGGCTGCGGTTTAGAGGTCCAGAGGTTGGGGGCGGCCGGGCGGGAGGGATCAGGCAGGAGGCTAGGGTTTTCATGAGCGAACTGCATGGTGCGTTGGATCAGATGTAATCGGATGGCTCAGATTGTAAGTTTGAACCACCACCACCACCACGACCACAAGGTGCTTTAATATAGTAGAGAGTAGAAATAGAGATTTATGGGTTTTCATACGCTAGATACGAATTCCATTGACGTCGCCAATCCAGCAGGAGCCGATGTTGATTTTGGAAACCAAAACAAGTGCTGAACCTTACCAATGACTGTTTTATAATGCATTCATAGATGTTTCTGAAATGTGCATGCATGTTAAAATTAAAAATGGTTATGTAAATAGAGTAGCTAATCCCAAGTAATTATTAGTTTATACTGAAACATTCCTTGCTGCCAACCTGCCATAGGACTAATATAAAGTCTTATATTATCGTCCTTCATTGAAAATTAGGTTTTTCTTTCATTAGAACTGTTTAGAATTGCAATGTCCCTATCTGCACCTGTTTAAATTGTTAATCCGATGAACTACGTCTGCTTTGAAAAGACAGCTGTGTCTGTCACTTTTAAATGGGTGTAGATGATAGTGGAGAACTATCAGGGCAAAAATGTATTTTGCAAAATCTCATTGGGGCGGCTGGATATAAGGTGGTGTGCATTATGCTGAGGCCAATGTTGCACTAGATATGGGTCAAGTGTCAGACCCACCTCGATCGCTAAGGACCGATGCCTTGAGGAAGACAAGCTAAGTACTACAGTGTGACCATCGAGTGCATGTATGGGTAGACCCTGGCTTAGTAACTTTTGTAATCCTAGTTCGGTGCCCATCCGGTGTAACTATCATAAGGGCAATGGTATTGGGTTGTACTATCCTGAGGCCAATGGTGTAACCCGCAGTCAGTCGAGAGTGGTACTAAGCCGAGGCCAATGGTAACCACTATTGTGCTGTTGGGATCGGGGTTATCAGATTAGGATGAAGATTGGCAAAGGCCTTATCAAGAAGACCCTTTGGCTCGGGATATTCTGTCTCGTGGGTAAATCGCGTAACCTCTGCAGAGTGTACAACTATCATGATAGCCTTGTCTGAGGTCATGGGCGGACGACGGTGAGCTGCCTCTAGTATTAACATTTTGTTTTCAAAATGTTTTAAAGGAAAATCATGACAGAAGTCGTGTGTTTTAGTTTTCCCCTCACAGGGGACTGTGAGCATGGGATTGTAGCTTCACGGTGTGGAATTGTGAGTAGCCAATTTGGGAAAAACCAGCAGTCATCGGATATTGTGAAACTAAATGATTCAAATATTTGTCTTCCAATGTTTTTTATGTTTCAAAAACATAGGGTGAACTTTACAAAACTGGTTTTATACAAAATAACTTTGCCCTTCCTTTGTAAGCCTTAGCTGCATATAGTCAGCCTTGGTTATCGAGTATTTGCGTATTCACCCCGTCTTTCATACGGACTGCTTATTCCAACGAGCAGGTTGGGACCGGAAGAATCTTTACCCAAAGGAGGAGATCTAAGAGAATGATTTCAACATTGGAGTTCAAGATGAAGAATAATGAAGAATATTTCGATGTCTAGAAGCGCTAACTATAGCTTGCCTGTCGGAATCGACTTGATTTGCCCTTTTGAAGTTGAACTTGTATTTTAGTCTTCCGCTAATTTAAGGCATGCGTGCCTAACATTTGTAATAAATGCCACGCTTGCGCATACTCTGATGTAAATGCAATCTGGGCTAGTATTTTTATTCAATAAAGTATTTATTTGCAATGGTTATGATCCAAATCTACAGTACTATGTGTATTTTTGGTATTTGATGTAGGGACTAAAACAAGTAAAACACAGAAGGGATTCGACTACATTTTCCGATCCTTACAAAATTACAGCATATGCATTTGGATTTGGGCACGAGCCGACGCGCAGAGCAAACAACTTGTACACGCAGTTGCATGGATTTATTAATTTCACATGCATGGACGATCGACATCGCAAGACGGCTCAAACGAAGCGGAAATCGAGCAGCTCAGGCAGACGTGGTTGCTAGTGGCTCCCGAGGCAGCAGTTCTCGTCGTCCGAGCCGCAGCACGCCTTGGCACACTGGATCAACGGCCTCAGCTTAAAATAGCAGCACCTGCACCCTGCCATCCAGTGCCGACAGACAAAATAATCATGCTCAATTACTTGCAAGGGTAAAAGCTTTCACATATGCTTATAACAACATGCAGTGGCGTAAACAGAACAAAAATATAGTTGAAGCACATCTAAAATCTTGTTTTTTCTATTGTTGGTCAAATATATTGCAAACTAGTTAAACTATAGAAATACAACAATGATAAACACACTAGTTTATGATCACATCCATTGAATATTCAAATTACCAACAATGGGTTCCTCATCAGTCTCACTTATAAGCTAAAATATAAAAAAAATTGCGCTGCTCTTTATCTAGGTAAGTCTCTAAAATTTTAGATGGGACCGATGCCTCACCAGCCTTCATGGAGGGTCTACCCCTCACAACAAACAATCATCTCAGATGCCAGAGCTAGCATGGAGCTCAGATAAGTAGACATTTTCCTTTACTAAATCGCAGCACTAGAGGACTTCTGTGAATTTTAAATGGAACACTGTGAAATTATACGAGAAAAAAATGTTAATATATAACCTTGTGGATGGATCCCCTCCATCCTCGCCGTCGCCGGCACCGCCGCGGCGAGGAGCACCGCCACCGTGGCCATGGCCCAGATGAAGAGGGCAAGAAGGGTGTTCCTCCTCATCCTGTCTCACCCATCACTCTGCTCCACTTCTCAAGTGATCAAGAAAGTTTGTGAGTTTTGATTCTTTGGCGTGCCTATATATAGACAGAGGGACAAATATTCCGATCCATTGCATCATGCGCTAAAGCTGGTCTTGTATGGTGGAGAGGGGTGGATGATCGATGGTGAACACGACAAGCAGTAGTCGCAATGGTGGAATTCCTGTCCCAATCTTTTCATGTGGCGTATGAGGCAATGATAAAATCATAATGTTTGACTCTGTGGATTCGGCATGCCAGTGAAGTCCATAATTAGCGAAGCCCTGTTGGTTGGGTGCTTTCCATCGGTTTGGTGGAAATGCACAAGGAAGTCAAAACTTATAGGCAACCATTTTTTAGATAATTATTAGGCAGCAGGTATGTACTTCCCTTATTGTTTTTGGAGTATTATTGTTTTCATTTGGGAAGGAGCTATGCGAAAACAATTGAAGGAGAAAAGCGAAAGGTATAAAGTGGTATACAACTAGGAGCTAGCAGTGGCACATACCAATATAAAACATAGTTTCATAATGACATATTTCGAAATACGAAAGATATAGTTGCAGTTCTCGAATAATCAAGTTATGCAATAGTGTCTATCCAATTGTAACATCCCAATTTGGGGACAATTTCAAAATTTGTTTGAAATTCAAAATTCGTTTGAATTTATGCTGTCAAGTGGGCCATCTCTCCCCTCTCTCTCTCTCTCTCTCTCTCTCTCTCTCTCTCTCTCTCTTCCATGTGGCCCTGCCCGGCTATGCTCTACTTTGTCCTGCCGCTTGTGTGCTCTTCTTGCGCTTGCGCCATCATCGCCGCGCCACTTGCCGCCTGGATCATCACAAACAATATTAAACGAAATATATTACAAGATAAACGTAGTAACAAAGCGCTGGTACTTAATTACATCGATATGTCGTACTAGAGATAGTTATATTACAACAAAAGATGTTTTCTGGCGGAAGCTATGCCATGATTACAAGTGAGAATCCTAAGCTATGCATGTGACCTCCGGATTGTAGGAGAGCCTAAGTCTGGCCGGGATCAGCGAAGGCGGGATCGCCTTCCTCGTGGCATGCATAATCTCCGTCTTCTGAGTCTTCATAATCTAAAAGAGTGAGTGGGCACGAGGGTAAGTGCGCAATCAAACCGCACTTGTAAGATAACACCGCCCTTAATGCATAATAGGAATAAAGGCTTTTTAGTGGAGTTATGGTGTTTTTCTTTGTAGAAAAGCCAATTTTTGAATTAACATATATAAAAGCATATATCTAGCAATTTTCAAAAGGACATCTCCAAAAAGATGTCGAGGAGATATTATACCAAAATTTTTAACTCAAGCCACGCAGGCACCCTCTAAGTACTTATCCCGCGCCCCAATTTCTTACACCCACCATCATTTCTGGGTCGACAATCCTCGTTGCGGACCACTATCTTCCCCGAGTAACGCAAACTGATGACTCAACCCACCTCACTGATTGCTGTTCAACGGATGGCATTGGGCCCTTTAGTTCACCCCGGTAGACAGGGCCAGATCTCCACACAAGAGACGGCATAATTCGCCTTTCCCTTAGGAATGGTCAAAGGCTACACAGGCATATGCTTTACAAGCTCTGAAGGGGTCACACAGACCACTAATCCTGCGCTCCGTGCGATGGCCACACATTCTGATGTAGGGACCAAAGCTCACAGAGATGTAATGGTCGGCGGTTTCCCGCTGAGCTCAAATACATGAGCACCCTTCCAGACGAGCCCAAACTCTATCTGGTTGTTCCACCTTCTTGTCTTTATTTATCACACAGATATTTCACACAGATTGATGTCACACAGACTTTGATGTCACACAGATTTTGTCACATAGACGATTCTCCTGGGTCCACCCTGCCCAACACCCTTCTCTTCCATTATTCCCATCCCCATTTACCGTTACCAAATATCCGCAAACCATAATTCACACATCAACACTTTAACACATGCAAGCAAAGTTTATTATGATCAAGGTGTGTAATGTCAACATGTCCACCGGTGAGTTTTGGTTCACTAGTGCGGGATTGGATACTCGATTAAATCATTAAGACCTAAGCAAGTCTAAGCAGATTTTACCCAAGACTAGAGAGTGTAAATTTTTTATGTATTATGTGGGCAGACAAACAGTCATGATATCAAAGAATCATGTATGGTAAACACATGATTATATCATGATTACACAAATAGGTAATTTGCAAAACATAGCAGGCTTGCAAGTTTATATTTTAATCGAGATTTTTTTGTAAAACATGGGAAGAAGAATAAGCTAGTGGTGTTAACTCGCCTTGAGGATCAGCAGAATGAACTTGACTAGCTTCAGGATAATCCTCTTCTAGAACCAGGCCTTCTATAAGAGCAAGATGCTGAATGAATAGATATTTTAAACCATATAAGAATGTAAATGCAGGGCTGAGTTTTGCTCGTAGGTGGAAATGCTAAGTGTAGGTTCTGGAGTGTCTAAAGGTGAAATTACCGAAATGCCCCTAAGGTATTTCTAATTGGAAAAAGGTGAATATACTACTAATTACATTTTCTTTAATATATTCAGAGCCTCTTTTCTATTCCAAAATTGAACTCACAATTTTCCCAAGGTGTGGAGTGTTCCTAGTATTTACTAGAATTTTCTAGGAATTTTTGGAGTTAGTCTACTATTTTTAATAAATGGAAAGGTATTTCTGGTATTTTCTAAATAGCGAATTCACTGGAAAAATCCATTTGTACCAGTCCTGGGCCAAGCCCAGCACTGTGCGTGGTGCAGGGAGACCGAGTGGCCTAGCCAGCATCGCAGCGCACCGGCCAGCTCGGCCCATTTGGCCACGCGGCCCAGCCGCGGGTGCGCGCGCGTGAGGCGGCGATGCTGAAGGCGCCCAGGCCAAGACGCTTCCACTTAACCCGACGCGTGGGACCCCGTGCCCATTGGCCAGTGACACAGATCCTTGCGAACTGCGCTGAAATAGAGAGAGAGAGAGAGGGACCGATAGGCGGGACCTAGTGGTCAGCGACTTCTATACAACAGCTGATGACGTCACGATGACATCATCATCTTCTACCTCTCGCCATCGCGAGACCCGAAGAGAAATCCAACGCTCGCCGGCGCTACAGCCATCTCTGGCGAGTGTAGGTGCTACCTACGGGCTCCTAGTGACATCGCGCGTCTAATGGTGCCTATGGCACGGCCAACGGTGGCCGGACGCAGCGGCGCCATCGCCGGCAGCAGCAGAACCGTTGACATCTATTGGCGACGACGTAAGTGCATAGCACAGGCCAAATTGAGGGGTGTATGAGTATCAAGGAAGTGAGAGCATGCTCAACATGGCCATTGCGAGGAAGGAGCGGACACGACTCGGCTCGACGGCGAACGGTCCCGAAATGGCCCTGAGCAGGGCAATCACGGCAAGGATGCTCCGGTGAAGCTCTCATGAAATTAGTTGAGGGGAAAAGACTGTGAGACGGCAAGGATCCTTTGGACGAAAGGAATCGGAAAGAGGGTTACCGTGGAAGAAGAAATCAACGGAGGTGACTTCGGTGCGGCCCAACTCCGATGAGCAATTTCCGGCAATGCAGCGGCTCTGGAGGCGCGAGCGTTGCTCAGAAGACTCAGGACGGCGCCGTGAACAAGAGCAGGAAGGCAAAGGTGCTCGGGAGCGAAGAAACGAAGGAAAGGGAGGAACCGAGGTGGAGGCGGTGTTTTATACAGGAGAGAGCGGTGGAGGCAGGGCCCGATGATGCCAGCGAAGCAAAAACAAATGGTGGATGCTACGTGGCGACTCTAGCTTGCTCAAGCATCATGCATTCCATTGGCTGGCGACACCGAGGCAGAAGCAAGCGGCGAGCGGCGCCGGTGTCGGGCAAGAGAGAGAGAGAGCAAAGGAGAGAAGTGAGTGAAATTGGCCAGATGTTGGCCCAAGTCTAGCCGAAACAAAGCTCAACCCGTAAATCACTTGGGAGGTTTGAATTTTTCACCTAATTTGCTTAATGATTTTGAATTCTAGTGGAATCTGATCAATTTTTGAAAATTGGCTCAATTTTTGGGTGTTACGAACTTACTTATGTAATACACTAGCCATGACGCTTGCTGCCTGCCGCCTGGCCGACGGCGACACAGAGAAAAGAACCGAGGCCGAAGGAAAGCGAAGCGCTGGAAAAAAAAAAGAGCGGCAAGCGAAAGGCCGGGCGGCAAAGAAGTGTGAGCCACGTGGCGAGCACACAGGCGACGCGAGCGAGGTGAAGCGGCGAGGCAAATGGCATGAAAGCGAAAGCATCAAGCGAAAGCAATGAGCCACGTGGCGAGGTAGAGAAGGAAACTTAGACTTGTACTATTTATTGATGTTACAGTTCATCCAATAAAGTTCACAATCTACCTAAGCAGTAGCTTGGATTTATTTGTAGAACATGTGGAAAATAAATTGCACAAAAATTGCACATATCTCACAAAAAGAAAAGATGAAATTTTCGGACGTGGAGATCGACACAAGCATGATGACCTTGTCAAGCCCACGTATCGGTCACAAGCGACACACCACTCCAAGTGTGCAGGCTCAGTCTGCCACGAGCAGCAGAAAGGAGAGGCTTCCGTGCGTACGTGTGGACGAGCTTCTCGACCGAGCTGCAACAACCACCATGGTGGCGATGATCCTATTGACGCCGGGCCTTCCTGGAGTTGCTGAGTAATGAATAGAATAAAGGACACACTGGTTCTGAGATCATGTGGTGGCAGTGTGGCACATACACTCAATACATGGTTTTTCCTTGTGCAACTCCTCTTCCGCACACGTCCCATTCGCAGTTGATCAATCATGGGGAAGTGAATAGCTTAAGACATCTGGGCATTTGGCATCCCCGTGTTCTTCTTGCTACTAAAGGATGGGTTGAAGTGTACATGTTAGTCTCCTCGCTCATGTATATGTATACTCATCGAAGTGGGTGCCTATTGTGGCTTCGACCTCCATGTCTCATCAAAATCTAACCAAGTTAAGCTAAGGGCCAATTAATTTGGGATAAGGAATTTTCCGTGGTCTATGAGGAAATTGAATTGTTTTATGTGAAATTTATGTGTTTCGAATAGATCTTAATGAGTACAAGTACGAGGGCTAACATTATATGATGATAGTATCCTACTATATCTATATAGAATGGAGGGACAAAGCCCATTGTTAGATGTTGTGTTGAATATGTATATGAATTGGGTTACATGAACTCTGAGTTGTAATAAGTAGGTTGAGCCATGTCAGGGTTGGATATGTATAATGATCTCCACTATAAATAAGTAAGCACCTCTGGTGTAACCGGTCATGACGACCTAACTATAGCATAGGATGTGCGGGGGTTAGCGGTTGGCTCATGGCCGTCATCCGGATAGTATGGTGTCCTTATGCTGATTGAAGGGAGCCCCCATAGTCAGAGCCTCACAGACGTAAACAATCATGCCAAACTTCGTTATCAAATATCATGTCAAGTGTAATGTAGATCTTGTGAGCCGATTAAAATCCTAACACCCATCACACCATTGGCTTGCTCGAATGCGACGTCCTGCTTACTGTTCATTGAATATTTATTTGATTATTTCGTCCTAGCCATTGAAAATCCACCATAACTGCATCTTTCCTCTCCTTTATACTTCCACAAAGTTTCGATTTACCAAAATCAACTACGGTTGCATGCTTCCATTCTACCCCTCTTTTCGTATCAATTCTATACAACAAAGGGCCTAACCAGCTGGTTCCTGGTCAGGCCACGTCGCCGCCTATAGAAAGCGCCATGTTGCCAATCATTCGCGTAGACCACGTCACCTGAAAAACAGCGGTCATCCGATCTTCTCGTGAAATCAAATCCAACCGTCCATACCAAATGAACATTTAAAACAAAACGTTTCGCCCATTGCATGACAACGCTGGTGGCTTGCCTTGTTGGCTAGCTGAGCTAGATTTCGCCTTCTCGGCTTGGATGTTAGCTTGGAAGCCCTCTCCGTCCAGGGTCCTTCGCTTCTCTCGAAGGGTTGCCAAGGCCTCGTCATGACCTGGAGAGAGACAAGTTACATGGATTTGCGAAGCTGACACTGAGTTCAGTATTGGTTGGTTGAGCGCTTACTGCGACGGTGTTGGCGTCTTCTACATGGTGGTACCGCAGTTCGGTAACCTCCTTGCAGAATTCTTCGATTTCGCTGAGGTATTTTGACTTCTGTTCATGAAGCGCGTTTTCAAGCTCATATCTCGATTTAAGTTGTTCGACGGCTTTCTGGAAATATTGGGATTTTTGCGCTGATTGCCTACCTAGGTTCTGGAAAGAGATAGAAGAAGGGTTTAGAAACATTCAGACCATCAACGAGTTAAAGTTCAAAGATGGCATACCTCAAGCACTTTGGAGCCATACTCCGTCATGTTTCGCAGTATTTCCCACTACTTCGCTTCTTCAGCATCATTGGCCTCATAGCCCTCCATCTCTTTCCTCCATTTGACACGGAGGGGAGAGGTGTAGGCAGGCGCTGCAGGGCGAGGGATTTCCTTGGTTTCTGGCTCTGAGCTCTTTGGAGCCGAGGCTAGGATAGATTCTTTGACCCTGGATGCTGGTGAGGTGCCATGCGGCGGTGGAGTAGTCGGCAAGGGTGTCGGATGATGAGCCAAGTCCTTGGCAGGAAGCAGTTTAGTTCATGAGTGATGTAGGAGTAGCTGCCGTAGCGGCTGTGCCTCCTGGTTGGTTTCCCCACTAGAGGATACCATGCTTGGAGTGTCCACGGGGATCTCGATGTTGGGTTTCCTGTGGTTGAGGGAAATTACTAAGACGCAATTCCAATAAAATGGCTAAAGAAGAAAGTGTCATAAGGACGTACCTCTGTGGCACCTTTATTTTTAGGCCCATGCCTTTCCGAGTGGCTTGACCACTTGGGGTAAGCCGGAAGGACCACCTGGCCCTGACGTGGGTTCTGGGTTCGTAGGCAGCGATGGCGGAGGACTTGTAGCCCGCACGGCGGGGGAAGTACCTGCTTTCAAACCTCGGCGGCATCGATGTAGTAGGGGTGTGTCATCTTCCTCATCCTCATCTGAGTCCCTCGCAACAAGCCCTTTGGCCTTCTTGGCTGGAAGAGTGTCAACTGAGTCCTCCGCATGACTCTTAGGTGGCGCGGCATTATTTCTGGGGGCTTCAGGAACTGGAGGTACGAAGAAGAATGTCGGGCGATCCTATAGAAGGTGAAAAGTTGGGTTAAAAGACATGACAAGTTCCATATTGCCAAGTAGAGTTAAGGGAAAAGAAGTCCTTTACTTACTGCTAGAGACGGATATGATAGCCTATAAGGATCCGGGCAACCAGTGTTGTCGATGGGCACGCCCGAGGCAAAGATTTCGGTGATTCTGGCGAGCAGGGCTTTCTCGTTGTTTTTTTCTTCTCCTTCCCGAGTGGTGTCTTGGGGCCTTGAGTACTCAAAGCCAAGGTGGACGCGCTCTTTCAAGGACTGGACACGACGAAGGTTGTAGTTTGCTACAATTTTGATGACGGTCAGCCCCCTTGTCTTCAGATCCCCGAGGAGAGGGAGAAGTTCATTCACTTGGTCGCTTTCGCTCTCGGCGAGGGGAGATGACCACAAAGGGAGAACTATGGGACAATCCCCAGAGAAAGAAGGAAGGGTTGGTGGAAGGTTTGCACAGTAGAACCATTTGGCGTGCCACCCTTTATTTGAAGTCTTCATGGGGAGATCTGGATAAAGCTTCTTGTCCCCTTCCCGCAACTGGAAGCCAGGACCCCAACAACCTTGGGGCTATCTTGCTTGGAAAGGGTTTGAAGAGAAAAGGGGCTCGGAAAATATCGAGGTGAGGGGATATCCCAAGATATGCCTCACAGAGATGGACAAAGAAGGCGATTTGGAAAATAGAGTTAGGGTTGAGATGCGTCAACACAATCTTATAAAAATGCAGATGGCCTCTAAGGATGGAGGGACACAGGAGGCCGAGACCACGAAGGAAGGACTCGAAGACTACCACCTTGTTGGAACGATGGATAGGGGAGGATGCACTAGTGTTGGCACGACATGAAATTAGTTCCTCCGATGGGAGTACGCCGGCAGATACAAGCTTCTGGAGTCGCCGATCGGTGGTTATGGACTTCATCCACTCTTTGGTGCTCTTGGTTGCCTTCGCGGCTGCAGGAGATAGCGGATCCATGAGTGAACCTAGATCGGTGGCGGCGGAATGCGTAGAGAATGGAAATCCTAGTGGCAGAGTTCACTGGAGTGAATGAAGTGGCGTATGCGAAAAATGGGCGGGGTAGAGCGGTTTGACTTTTAAAGGCTGCAGGACATATTTTTGGGACAGGCTTTGACTTTTACCGACATGTGTGCTGTTTCGATTGCTATGGAACCGAGCCACTTGGATATGCCGACTGCTGTTTGTGAGCAAGACTGCAAGAGACAGATAATGAGTAGCCGAGTTGAATCTGGATTGATTCAATTCGTTCGAATGAAGGTGGAATCAATTGAAATTTGAAAGACAATGTGAAAAAAGATCTTGGAATACCAGAAGATTCTTTCATTAAGATGCTGCCCAGCTCTTAGGCTGGATTACAAAAGACTTTGTAGCACAACACAATGAGCTAAGGCTCGTCACAAGCTTGCAAAAGACCGAAAGAAGAACAAGTAAAGAAGCTATACTAAGGCCACCCTCCCACGAGAATGGCGGCGTCTAGTGCGTCCTTCAATTGAGTGTGCACTGGGTACAGCTGCGGGAGTCCATGAACCAGAAGACGGATGGGCTCTTGGGTGCGGCGTTCGGCGCTAGCTTCTCGAAATTGCACCGAAGGGCTTCCTAGGCGGCACGGGCGGCGGCGATGGTAGCGACGCACTCGGCGCAGACGATCTCCCATCCGTCGAGCTCTCTGCCTTGGTTTTCCATTATGGAAGAAAGGGGAGGATGAGTACATAGAGAAAGAAAATAAAGGCTTATAGGCTAGGTGTGGTTCTACGCGATGCTTTGGGTTTTTATACGCGAAGAATGCAAAGAGACACAGCCCAGTACCCGTTTAAACACAGTAAAGCCATTATAATGATGGGACGGTGGTGGGTGTGAACTCGGTTCCCAACGGTGGTGCGTGACGCTTCGGCTTGACTGAGAAGGCGTGAATACTCTTCGTATACCTTAATGGGCTTGGGTCCAAATTCATTTAAGCAAAGGGTGCTCCCCATAACAGGCTTTCTTGACAAACGTCACAAACAGTGATAATATGTTGTATTTTGGTCTCGGTACACCCAATAAGGGCATATTACCGGAAGCGCCAACCATTAAAAGTGTCTCATGGAATATCCATGTTGGGTTACTAGTCAACTTTGCATGTTCAAGGCTAGGTGTTGATGAGACTTGGATATTGTTTCGGAGGTATGCCCCTGGTGGGTCGCCAATTGTATACCACAACCCGGATACAAAATACCTATCGGCCAAACTTTATATAAACGGTACGCCCTTAAGTGGGTCACCAGTTGATCCCTCCTCCGGTTGAGACAGGTACTACTCGGCTGAAAACGCACCGTATGCTGGGCCAAGTGCTGAATTCTTTAAGATAGAATCGGACGTTTGATGACGCATTAAAAGTAGAGTGGCGCGCTTTATAAACAGGCCGACTGCAAAAATCTCGGTATTGCCGAGTGGGCGTTGCTCTCAATTTCTAATATTAAGATCTCTTGAGTTCTTTACAATCTCCTTTCAAATTACAGGAAGGAATGGTCAACAAATCAGTCAGCACGATATCTGACTCGATTGCAAAGCACTCGGTGGCTAAATATGGGTCTCTAAAAATCTAGGGAAATGAGGAGAACCTAAATATGGAATAAATTTTGATATTTAATGGGATATATTTCCCTATAAAAATAGAATAAGGGTTTTTCCTTTGAATAAAATAGGTATTTGTTTGGAAAATTCATAAATGGTATGGAAAGACTATCAAGGACTTTTAGTTAGAGTTTTCAGCTAATAATATTCTTATTAAGGGTGGAATACCTAGAGTATATTCAATTTTTTTCAGGGGTTTAATGCTATTTGATATTCATGATAAAATGTCATGTTTGGGTTTTCGGAGAGCATAGCATTATTTGGATTCAGATAAAAAGTCATCAGGTGACATCTTCCTTTTATACTAATATTTTAAATGACTGCATATCTAAAGGAAGGTTTAAAGGGCTTCACATGGCCGGGATGCCCTTGACATGGTGGTATACTAAGCGGGTTGGAGTTATCTATAATGGTGAGTACATTAAGGATGGTGGTTTGAGCAAATATGGTACTTAGATTCTCAAGGAGATGAATCACTAGTGGTTTATACTTGATGATATCAGTAGCAGATTTGGACAATGATCACAATCCTTTGGTCCAGGTTAAATATGTAATGGTGGAAGGAACTTTTGATGAGCTTTTTGAGAATAAACCATCAGCTGGCTACCTAATGGTCGGCTCTTACGGGATTACGGCTCATGGTATATTGATGGGGTAGCTTAATGTGGAGTGGGCTTCTAGCTATATATACTAGACATAACAATAGTGCAGGTGTTGATGTGGCAATCTATGCAGTGGTAGTGATGCTATAGATGATTGTGTTTGGGAACTCTATGGATATAACTTGTGGAGTACTAGCTTAATGGGCAATATCATTGAGGTCACTATGCTTTAAATGTTCAAGCGAGGGGGACGATCATTTAGTCATTGGATGGATGAGTGGGAGTCCAAGGTACTTGGTTTACTAAAGGTTTTTAAACTAGTATTTTTAACGATAATGTTGCTTATGAACCTTCGGATAACTAGATGGAATGCATATTTTGTTGTTAGTGTTGAAATATAAAGCTTTGAAAAAATTTCTTCCAAACTGAAGTGGTTGAAAATGTGGGATATTACAATCACCAATTCTCCAACACAATTCAAAATATTCAACGTGATAAAAGGCGTGAATTTGTGAATAAAGCCATCTTGACTTTTCTTTTGCACACTAGCATTCGCCTCTGCCTCTCTTGCCCCCCACACCAATCAACAAAATGGAAAAGTTGAGCGCATCATTCGTTCCACAAACAACATCACCCGAACTCTTCTATTACAAGCTTTACCCAGTCGAAGCAGTCCATACTGCCACATATATTTTCAATCCCCTTCCTATCGAAACTCACGACAACACCACTCCCTACCAATCATTATTTGGCTCTCCTCCATAATACACACATCAACAAGTATTTGGTTGTTGCTGCTACCCCAGCCTTTCCGCCACCATTCCACATAAACATGCCCCACGTTCCTCGGAATGTGTCTTCCTTAATTACCCAATCAACAACAAAGGCTACAATTATCTGGACTTGACAACAAATCATGTCACTCACTTCTTCCATGTTGACTTCGATGAGTTGGATTTTCTGGTCCTCCTGTCTCTCGGCCTTCTTTTTTGGATGTTGATATGGACACCAAACCGGCAATGCAGCAGGTCTACTCTCGCCGTCCTCCACCTGTTGCTCTGGCAGTTTCCTCATGATCCTCTTCATCAACACCAGACGACCCTTCTTCATCACCGCTAGGTAACCATTCACCACCAACTACCACAAGTACCATTCACCCAATGGTCACATGGAGTAAGGATGGGACTCTCCACCCTCCCGGCCTCAGGCCTCCCCTATATCGGCCCTCCCAGGCTCAGGCCTTGGGTACAGGTATGGGTTTTATTCTAGACCCATGGGTTTCAAAATTCAGGATCGGGTTCGGGTTTATTTTCACACCATGGGTACCCATGGATACCCGAATAGATAATAAAAATAAAAAAACCCTGACATATGGGCCCATATATGGTATCATATAAATCCCCCGGTAACCCTAACCGGCCGCCACTAGCCTCCTGCCCCTCCACGCCGCCAGCCGCCCCCTCCCTCTCCTCTCCCCAGTGCGCTCCTCTTCCCCTCACCTTCTCTCCCAGACTCCCACTCCGCAATCCGCACCGGCCGGCCGCTGCTGCCGCATCCTCTCCCCATCGCCTCCGCCACCGGCGCCGTAGGTGAGCGTCTCCCTCTCTCTCTCCTCCCTCTCCCCTCCTCTACTCGTCTCTCTCTCTCGGTCGAAGGTGAGCTACCCTCCTCCCCCGCCGTGCGGCCGAGCCCCCCTCTCATCCCCCTGCCGCGCGGCCGCATCCTCTCCTCATGGAGTCTCGGACCCCTCCGCCACCTCCGCCACCGAGCTGCCCCCTGCCACTGCCACAACCATCCACTCACAGGTGAGCTTCTCTCTCCTCCCCTCCCCTCTCTCTCCTCCTCCACCCTCAGACCCTCCACGCCCCACCGCGCATCAAGATCCTCTCCCTCGACCCCTCACTTGCCCTTGTGTGCCATCATCTCTCTCTCTCTCTCTCTCTCTCTCTCTCTCTCTCCTTCCTTTCCTCTCGGGTATGGGTACCCATCGGGTATCGGGTACCCGTCGGGTTCGGGTATGGGCACGGGTTCGTACCCACGAGCGTTTTCAGGTTCGGGTATCGGCGATTTTTCTGGGTTTCAGGTTCGGATACGATAGAGGTGTATCCGGAGATACCCGCCCGATTGCCATCCCTACGGCCTCCCTTATATCAGCTGCATTCTACCACCTCTGGGGACATCTTGCTAGGTCTGAAGATGTACCTTGTGCCCTCAACGATCCTAGTTGGCGAGCTAACATGGTTTATGAGTTCCCTGCACTGGTCGCCAATAACATGCGGGATTTGGTACCACCACCACCCAACGCAAATATTGTCTCTGGGATCTACCAGCACAAGCTCAACTCCAATGGCTCCCTCACTAGCTAGGCTCATTGGGTTACACGAGGCTTTTCACAACAGCCTGCATCGACTACAATGAGACTTTCAGCCTGGTGGTAAAGCCGACAAGTATCCAAACTGTTCTTTCCCTTGTCACCGGTCGTGTGACTGGCCCATCCATCAGCTTGACGTCAAGAATGCCCTCCACAACAATCTCTCTGAGATGGTATACGCGCAATAGCCACCGAGATTCTTTGACCCTGACAGGCCCAACCATGTATGCCATCTCAACAGATCATTGTATGTGATCAAACAGGCTCCTCGAGCCTGCTACAGTCAATTCTTCAACTTCATCGTCTTCACCGTCTTTACCTCCTCCAAGTCGGATCCGTCCTTGTTTGTCTACAGCAATGGAGCCAACACCGCCTACCTGCTATTTTATGTCGACAACATCATCCATCAGCGGCACGACACAGGACAAGGGTGATGGGGAAGCAGTGCCATCCATCGGCGATGGAGCAGTCCAATCCATCGGCAGCATGGCACAAGACAAGGCAACGGTGGAGCAGTGCTATGCATCAGCGGCACGACACAGGACAAGGCGATGAGGGAGCAGTGCCATCCATCAGCGGCGCAACACATGACAAAGGAAATAGCCGAGTAGCGCTCCCTCAATTGGTGGGAGCCATCCACCCCACCTCGCTGGTCGGAGCTCCTTCTAGCCCCCAATTCACCCCCAATGCTCCTCCTCCTCTAGGTAGCCCCCAATTCGGCGCAATCCCTCTCCTCCAGCATGGAAAGATGAAGTGGCTATCCTCCTCCTCCATGGAACCCATCAAACCCGCCGTCTCCCTATTCCTCTCCTCTATCATGGCCCCCTCAGCGTCGTCCGACGACTCACCCTTGCCTCTTGTTTCCTCCTCCTCACCCTCTCCTCGTGTTTCCTCCGGCTCCTCCTCACTTGTCCCTGCCTTCTCCGCATAGTTGGATGTGCAAGTGCCATGTCCCCCTCACCTCGTGCCACCACAAGAGCCAGCTCGTCCCTCTTCTTGTGCTGCGAGGGAGGGAGGAATGGTGCTTGGCGAGGTTGCTGACGAGGGGAAGGAAGGAGGTGGAGGACTGGAGTTGGGGGTCACCCGCGGGCGAGGGGAGTATGTTTAGCCGTCGGGGGAGGTCGCCGCCTTTGCCAAGCTCATCGATCTAAAAATGGTGGTGGAGATCAGCTTTTGTAAAGGAAGGAGGTAGACATAGAAGAGGAACAAGACAATGACAATGGGTCCCATAATTATTTTTATTTATTTGCTTATGCGTCTACAGATTAGGCCGACACGTCATGTCACTATGGCAAAACCACCATTGAAACCACCTACAGGGGTTATCTCAATATTTCCATGGTTTTTATTTTTCAAAAATAAAAAACAAATAATAAATAAATTCAAAAAAATATGAAACTTGGTCACTGACTACGTTTCGGTGAAATGAACAAGATCAACATTCGGATCGGTTGTTAGACGTCTCAGATTTCAAAAACTCGTAGGGAGTACGGAGAGATCCGTACTCCCGAGAGTACGGTAGCTTTCTTATGTGTGTGTGTGTATGTGAACACATTCTCAAATATAAAACCACAATTATCACACCAACATAAGCTTAAAACCATTAGTAACAAAATTTTATTTAATATTTGTATCGGAGACAAGTATCATCTAAATTACAACAATCATCATCAATACATGCTCTAATAAAATAAAAAAATGTAAATTACAATTCTTTCTCTGCGTATTTTACTATCTAATAATCTGGTGGCCTTGTGTTTGTCCAAGCCTTCGTCGCGCCGTCGCATTACTCCGCTTGTTCCAAGTCGATCTGCACATCACTAAAGCACAAAATAATTTACATTGCAATTATTTATCAGCCCATCAACAATAATTAAGCCAACTAAAAATTTAACTCTCATTAAAGAAGTTGTAGTCCGTCAGGATTACAGTAGCACTGTGTTCATCAGGACACCAGGCCGTCTAGGGCTAGCCTGTCTCCCTCGCTGCTACATTCTCATCATTTAGCGAATAATACAAACCTAATATCCCAAACACCCATTCCAAATCAATGGCAGCATTGCATTTCAACCAACATCTATCCAGTAATGAAAGAGGGACATAAAGTAGTGTATCATAGGAGAAATAACCATTAAAGGCATATCACCCAACCATATAAGACAATTAGAGCAGCAAGTATCCATGCAAAGAGTTGCATGCGCAACTAGATGCCAAGGCAGCAGTAGAAATCAGTGCTATCCCATAAAAACCACCTAGCCCATAGTTTCCATATCTGGAAACCACTTTCCAGCCCTTTCACCAACACTTGGCAGCAATAAGGACAAGTTTAGCCGTCCACTCAACCAAGTTACAACACCAGTAGAGGTAACTTGCCCAAATCCACTACTTCTCACCATCCCACTTATTGGGTAAGGATAGCACCATTCCTTCCATGCCAGCCACCTAAATACCAAGGAGGAAGTCTCAACGTGTGGATGGAGAGGATGCATGAGGAGAGAAGGTAGGACGAGGGGGCAGCAAGCATCCAGGAGCTAGAAGGAAGATAGTCACAAGGCAAGCAACATAGTAACCATAGGATCAAGTGAAGGTCTTTCTGCTAGGCAACAAATCAAATCAGCATCTTAATGTGAATGTGCATGCCAAAGCATCCACTGGATTAGTCGCATGCATGCACATGCACCCCTGCCTCAAACCTCTCAATACCTATCTCACTGGTCATTTGCAAAGCATATCTAGTAAGCTTAGCACCCCATTATCCATGCATGTCATGTGCTCAACACCATTGCAGAGTGAAAGAGCGGAGTCATCCCCAACTCAGTGCTAGAACCCAGATTACCGTAGGGTGGTTGCCGGCATGCGCCCTCAGAAGCACATGCATGCTCCCCAACGCATGAATCACTTCTGAGCACCGCATGCGACAATCCTACCCTGCTCAAATCCTCATTCCATGCACTGCCCCAGCTCAATTCCTCCCGCCCCGAGCATCCTTCGCTCTTCCCTGAGCTTTTCCCTTTTGGATTTCCAACCGAGACGCCCGGAGCTCCCGTGCCGACGTTGCCTCCGTTTCGGCCTCCAACGAGCTCTTCGCCACCAGCCACCTCCGTTCGCCTCCGCGACCGCCATTGAGCTCCATGAGTATCCTCTTGCTCCCCGCCCAATTTCATGGCTTCTAGATGCATAGCGCACGCATGCACATGGCCGGAGATGGCCCGTAGCGCCTCCGCATCGAATCCCGCTGCCGTTGGCCATGCCACCAAGCCAGGGTAGACGACGACTCAGGACCGTCGGATCAGCATCTAGATTCGTGCGGGCTTAAGGCTTAGAGACGCTGACATGCGGGTCCCACCAGTCAGTTTAAATACCCCCACGCACATCAGATAAAATCATGGTCGGAGTCACTGCCATGTGGGCCCCTAGACCCACATGTCTGCTTAAGTGGAGACATTCAGAACTGTGGGGCGCCTTCTCCTCACCATAGCGTATTTTCGAAAACCGCCTTCGACGTTTCACCCCAGCCGCGCAGGCGCGCACACGCGAGTGGGCCTTGGGCCGCTTCTGCTGCTGGGCCATGGCGTCGGTTGGCTCGTCCTAGAAAGATTTACCGGTTAAAAACCCATTTAATCATTTAGTTAATTGCAGAAATAGCTAGGGATTTATTAAAAATAGCTAGGAACTCCCAAAAATTCTAGAAAAATTTAGATAAATACTAGAGAACATTTCTGATTTAATAAAAATATAAAAAGTAGCCACTGTAAAGGGAAATTTGCACTGTTAGTTGTAATAGTAGTTTCCTCTATATATAAATAGTTAAATTGATTCTAGTGTATTTCTTGGTTATCTTAATTAATGATCTTGACACCAAATATCCTTTAAAAAATATTGGTTAGATAAATGCGTTAGTAAATCTGAAATATTTTAAATTAGCATTTCCACTTAAATATAATCGTAGGGGTATTTTATTACTAAGCACCAACAATTAACTAGCACTTTCTTTATTAAGTTATCAATGAGAGGATTCTAGAAAATAAGTAATAAGGGATTATAACCCAGGTTTATCTCTTTTTATTTAGGAGAACTTAGTATAACGTCAACTCCGATAAACATTACATTGTACGTAGGTTGAATTCCGAAAAGTCATCATTTTATGCCGCTTAGAAACCCTAATCACCATATTACGACCTTAACGTACGAAATTGTATTTTGAGGTTTAGTAGACTATTGTATAGTGATAATATCATTTATTAATGCACTTTGTCATGCATAGCATAACATACAAAAACTAGACCCGTTAATCGATCATTAGGCATTAATGCCAAGGATATGACCTAAATCGTGCATGCATCATGTTTTTTTTTTTTTGCATTAGTAAGTAATTATTCGTTTGATTTCATGATAAGACGTAGGCGATCCCGAAGGAAGATTTGGGGACGCCGAGGAGGAACACCCACCTGAGCAAGGCGAGTTAACACTTACTCTTTAGATGTGGTCCGTATTAAGGAGAGATTGCGACTTTCCCTTGTGCGGATTAACATCACTAAATATCATGTTCATTACCCAGTTTTCTGTTAACTATTTTGTTTATTAATTAAATGCATGCTTAGTAAACTACCTAATTGTTAATCATGTAATAGTTATACATGCCTGCCTTTGAACTGTTTAGCCTTAATGACTGCCTTGATTGTCATTACTCTTGATAGCCTATGATTAGTCTGGTAACCACTTTAACCCTACCTAATGGGTAAAACTTGCTTAGACTGGCTTAGGCTTAAACAAATCTTCTGGCTAATCGCCACGGAACGGTGAACCGATATTCATCGGTCATTCATTCTTCTCATTCAATATGATATGACACATGACAGTTATGGCTGTTAGTTGCATGTTGGGCTAATTATGTTCGGGGGTAAGGTCATATGGTATGTTGGTCTGGTTGATCTGTTGTTCGGATAGTCCAAGTGTTGTGTGGTCGATGACCGTGGAAGTAGAGATTATCGGTGGGTTGCCCCTAGAGGACATCCTGATAGATGATTAAGAGGCACAGGGTGCCTAAATGCTGGGTTTAGCCAGGGCTTACTTAGGAGGAGCGCAGAGTAACACATGCAAAAAAAAAAACACGCGCCGTTTGATACCTTGGACTATCTGTCCGTTAGCTCGCTCGACTGCTCCATTGCTCTATGGATGTGCCACAGAGGCGAAGCAGACCTTGGTGCCCAGCTGTTCGCATTATTCCTAAAATAGCTCGCTTCTGAACTGGGGACCATTATCGGTGATCAGCTTGGGGGGGAATTCTGAAGCGCGTGATCACATTGCTTTTAAAGAAACACACGGCCGTTTTGGCGTGAAGAGATGACACAGGCTCTGACTCAATCCACTTTGTAAAAGTGTCGATGGCGATGAGTAAGTGCGTGCAGCCCTTGTACCCCTTGGGGCACGGGCCGAGCAGATCCAGACCCCATGTGGAGAAATTAAGGCCATGATGGGGGATCATTTGGAGCTCTTGGGCAGGCTTATGGGCCTTCCGGTCATGAAATTGGCACGCCTTGCACTTAGTTACCACATCCCGGGCATCCTGTAACACTGTGGGGCTAGTAATAACCCATGCGAAACGCTTTGCCGACCAGAGTCCTAAAGGAGGCGTGGTTGCCGCAGGCATCCTCGTGTATGTCCCTAAAAAGGAACACACCCTCCTGCTGCGAGATGCACTTGGAGAGTACTCATAGAGCACCTTGCTGATAAAGGATGCCGTCCACAAGCTTGTATGGACTAGCACGCCTTATAAGCCGGGAACGCTCGGCTTCGTCACCGGGCAAGGTCCCATCTGTAAGGTACCGGACAAATGGCGTTGTCCAGTCCACAGCCTGCTCGATGACGGAGATAGCACCATCTGTCTCTGTTGCCTCGTCCAGAGACGTGATAGAGGGCTTCTAAAGGTGCTCGACGAGCACCTCTGCCGGGGCAGTTCGCGTGAGGATCCAAACTTGGACAGCTGGTCGGCCAGGAAGTTGTCCTTCCTGGGCACGAAGAGCACCTCGAAGAATCGAAAGTGCCGCTCCAACTTCCTCATTTCAACCAGGTATCGCGCCATTGAGTCATCGCAGCACTGATACTGCTTGTTTACCTGATTGATGACCAGCTGTGAATCTCTCTTCACAGTTAGCCGTTGGACGCCGAGCGACTTGCACGTTCTTAGTCCCGCGAGGAGGGCCTCGTACTCCGCGGCGTTGTTAGTTACCGCAAAGTGTAGTTGGATAGAATACTGGAGTTGCTCTCCTTGTGGGGAGATGAGAATAAAACCAGCCCCTTAGTTTTCAGTGCGCGAGCCGTCAAAAAACATGGTCTAGGGGGTTTCTTCAGGTTGCTCGGGAGCTTCCTAGGATTTGGGCGGGCAGGTCCATTCAGCGACAAAGTCAGTCAGGACCTGGGATTTAATAGCAGTTTGGGCAGCAAACAGAATATCGAACTCTGCTAGTTCCATTGCCCATTTAGCTATACGTCCGCCAGCTTCCTTGTTCCGTAGGATTTCGCCCAGAGGGAACTTGGTCGGGACCAGCATTTGATGCGCCTGGAAATAATGCCGAAGCTTCCTGGAGGACATGAGCAAGACGTAGAGCAACTTTTGGACCTCAGGGTAGCGCTCATTTGATCCATGAAGCACCTCGCTCACGTAGTAGATTGGCCACTGGATACCTTCCCTCTCCACCGTCAAGACTGCGCTCACCGCTTGTGGCGTGCAGCCAAGGTATAGCAAAAGCTGTTCGCCATGTCGCGGGGTAGTCAAGATAGGTGGGTTGGACAGGTATTGCTTTAGATCTTGGAAGGATCTGTCAGCCTCCTCTGTCAACTCGAAGCCATTGTGCTTGTGCATGGCATTAAAGAAAGGCAGCCCGAGTTCGCCATGACGGGAAATAAAGCTGCTTAAAGCAGTCATCCGCCCTGTGAGGCTCTGGACCTCCTTAACAGTGGTCGGAGCCATCATGTTTTCAATGACTCGATTTTTTCAGGGTTAGCAGAAATTCCTTGCGAACCTATGACATAGCCGAGCAGCATACCGGATCGAACACCAAAGGTACACTTCTCTAGAATCAATTTAATTCTGTGCCTGGTGAGATTATAAAATGTCACGGCCAGGTCTTTTACATAATCCGGAGCATACTTGCTCTTTACAACTATGTCGTCAACATAGACATTCAGGTTCCTTGCGCGCTGTTCTGGGAAAGTCTTCTCCATTAAGCATTGAAAGGTGGCACCGGCATTGCGCAGACCGAAAGACATGATCGTATAGCAGAAAGTGCCGAAGGGGGTGATGAAGACAGTCTTCTCTTCATTCTCGGGGGAGATGCTTATTTGGTGATAACAGGAGTAAGTATCCAAAAAACTCAAGAGCTGGACATCCGCAGTCGCGTCGACCAGCGGGTCTATGCGAGGTAGTGGAAAATTGTCCTTAGGACAAGCCGCGTTCAAATCAGTGTGGTCGACACACATCCTCCACTTGCCGTCTTTCTTCTTTACGATCACAGGGTTGGCCAGCCACTCGGTGTGATCAACCTCGCGGATGAACCCAGCGGCGAGTAGCTTACCAAGCTGATCCTTGATGATCCTCTGCTTTAAATCCGAAAAGCGACGAAGCTTCTGACGAACGGGCTTTTTGCCCTGCCGTACTGCCAGTTTGTGCTCAATAACCTCCCTTGGGACCCCGGGCATGTCAGACGGCTCCCAGGCAAACACGTCCGCGTTAGCTCGGAGGAAGGCAATGAGCTCGATTTCCTATTTGGGGTCTAGATCGGCCTCCAAATGAACTGTCTTGAAAGGATCGTCAAGAGACATCGGAACTTCCTTGGTCTCTCCCCCTGGCTGGAGAGATACCTTGGGACGGGCAGACTTAGTCTGCGCCACTTCGGGACCACGCGGTGCAAGTTGGTCGACCAGGGCAAGGAACTGCTCGTCGCAATCTAGAGCAGCCTTGTAGTTGCCCTTGACCGTGATCACGCCGCTAGGCCCCGAAATCTTCACGCAGTGGTATGCATGGTGGGACACGGCCATGAACTTTCCAGAGAAGGTCGGCCCAAGATCGCGTTGTAGGCAGATGGAAAGTCGACCACGTCAAAAGTGATCAACTCTGTCCGGAAGTTGATTGGGCTGCCGAAGGTAACGGGCGAAACAATCGCCTGGCCGTGACGAATGACTTCTCCGGTAATATCCCGTAGAAGGGCATTGCGACCTTTTTGAGCTTGGAGCGAGGAATCTGCATCTCGTCCAAGACTTTTGCAGAAAGTAAGTCTAGCGCACTCCCGCCATCGACCAGGACACGCCCGACTCTAGTGTTGCTGATGGTCGGAGCGACCACCAGCGGGAGCCGCTGAGGCTTAGTCATCCCAGTGGGGCAATCCTCCTTAGAGAAGGAGATGGAGACCTCGGTCCACTTCATCGACTCGGGCTGTGATTTGCCCTTCTCGACGTTCTGGACCTCCCGGGCAGCTTCCTTGAGGCTACGCCGAGAGGGATAAGCCAAGGAGCCGACAAAGATAACGGCTATATGGTTCACGGGCTCTAGATAGTCATCCTCATCGTCCCGATCACCACCATCGGCTTGGCCCTTGGCCTTGCCGGCGTCACCTTTTTCGCGCAGGGTGGGCATAGGGCCCTTGCCGTTGTAGAATTCCTTAAGCTCTGCAGCCCATGATGAGGACATCACCCCTACCGATGCGCCCACTCTGCCACCACCTATCGTGCAAGGGCCAATAACAAGGGCACGTGCGCGACAACTAAACCACCAGGTGAGCTTGTTCCTTACCTCACAAGAGAATACCCATAAGAGTGATTACTACCTAATAATGTTGTGCTTGTACTTAGGAATTATGGTGTTGATCAGCGAGGATTGAACTCTGCGCCAAGACAGGTCGGGAACCAAGTCTACCATGAGTTGGAGTCCGGTTTGGTCACGGCAGAGCAGTCTGTCTTCAAACAGACGTAGCAGATGCATATCAACTCCGTTTGGGGTGTTCAAGTACATTACGGAGAAGCCCTCGACGAGACCTTTCCAAAGGATCTAGTCGCACGTCCAAATTCCTTCTGAGTTGATCACAATCATCAAAACAAGAGGCCACCAGATTCTGTTGGGCTGCCCGGTGCTGCGTCACTTTGTTTTTGGGCTTCGGCCCCGTGTATCCCGCGCAAGGGGGGTCGCCCCGAACCCTAGCCGCCACCCTTTCTGCCTATTAAGACTTCGTAGCCGTCATTGCTAGAGTCAGGTTTTGCTTAGATAATTTTCTGCCATCGCAGTATCGTCGATCATCGGTTTGTGGAACCCCAAATTCGTGATCTTAATATATATTCGTAATTTCAGATTGCTTCTTCTTCGTTCTTGCTTGTGTTCTCGTTTCGCTCGCAAGAACTAGCCTTCATGGTGAAGTCGATCGTGCGCTTGCGTGGTTGATAACGAACGGAGACGGTGGTGTAGCGATTGCAGGCCTAGATCGGTGCTGATCAAGGTCGGATCATCAACGTCGAGTTCTCCACTAATTGTGATTATCCGTACCTGTCGGAAGATCGGGATCCCATACCCCATCAAGTGGTATCAGAGCTTTGGTTGCCCGTCAGGTATACTTGTATCCCTTTGTTTCATCTTTCACCTAGAGTCCAGAAAACTGCCCGTCAAAATAGATTCTGTGTACGTCTTCCCTTCCGCTGTCCAAACCACGTTGATCCCTCGCAATCTTTGTTTTCAGTTGCATTGTTGAGTTTGTGTCCTTAGTTCGAGTTTGGTTGCTGGTGTAGATCGTGTACGTAGCCCTGTTGATCCATCTGTTACATCCCAGTCCTACCACTGCCATACATCCCGCAACCAAATCGAGTCCTATACTCGGTTTGCCCCCGCTAGCCGCCTTGTGCTCCCGTCCCGCCATCGCAAACCATAGCTAGGTCGCAAGCCACCTTGTATCAACCGCCCGGCATCACTACCCCTCTGTTTTGTCGACCTGCATGCCCACTGTTTACAACCAAAGAGACAAAAATGAGATCTTTCCCTACCAGAAACCTTAATCTGAAGACCCTTCGGTAAAACATCCATAACTTTCTCATACGAACTCCGTTTTGGGTCCACGACCACTCGTTGGAAAGATCTCGACGAGACGCATCCAATCAAAACCCACTCCATCGGTTTTGCTCACATTTGGAACCCAAAAATTCATCAGGAAGACCACCAATCCGGCCCCCAAAGTTTTCGCACGCTTTTCAGGGCACTTTCTAGAAATTCAATCGGCCACCTCAAAGCTCCAAATTGAGGGAGAAATACCTCTGTATCCATATTTCTGTGTTGCTGAGGCTGAAAAAAATATCAAAAAAATCATAGAAAAAAAATATTGCAAAGAAAGAGGCAGCGCACAGGAAAAACAGCCGCGCAATACAAAAAAGAAAAGAAAAGAAAAGTTGCCTTAAAACCATCAACCATCGGAGTCCGAATTGTTTACATCCTATTTGTCCCTACCTTGTTGTGTCTGCTTGCTCTAACAGTCCATTAAACACGTTTAAACCAGCAACACTAGTTAGGTCTTTGGACATATATTCAGGTTTGTTTACTGGATTCAATTATTGCTGACCTTTGCTACCATAACTGCCTTCCAAGTTACACAAAATCCTTGTTAGCACAGGATCATACCTTGCAATCGCCTCACTCACCGTTCACCTGTCATCATCACCATCAAGCAACCGGGTGAACCCACTGCAGCATTGGTAAGAACCTTGCAAGAGCGTGGTAAGACGCGTGAGAGTTCCAGCCCTGACAGAGAGTAGTAGTCGATAGGAGTAATACCTTTGTGTTATCTTCTGTTTTATTACTGACAATGACAGGCCCCCAAACAAGAGCTAGAACTGCGGGAGATGATGATGACTTCCGAACACTTTTTCAAAATCTTACTGACGATCTAGCACGGAGGGATAAAGAACTCAAGGATGCTCTCTCCAAAACAACCAAAGAAGTGACCAAGGCAAACAGAGAGATCAGGGAAGAGGTTGCGAAGGTTCGGCTAGATAACCAGGAGGGCATCGACAGGCTTGATCGTCGCATCTCAGACCTTGCCAATAGGGTTGAGATCGTGGAGAACCAGCCGCCTCCAACCGGAACCACTGTAGATGAACGGAACGAAGACGATGAAGAATCACATGTCCATGCTGAACGTCACCCCAATGAGCCTGCCATGCATCGCGTGGAGCGAGACGTTCGACAAGAGGTGCGCTTCCATCCCCGACTACCAGGTATGAGAGGTAATAATGGTCATAATTTAATAATAATAACCGTAATGAGGAACAATTTGCCAAAGTTAAGTTTACCATACCACCTTTCTCTGGATCTTATGATGTTGAGGCGTACCTAGATTGGGAAATGACTGTTGAGCAAAAGTTTAACTCTCACCTTGTCCCTGAAATCTATAGAGTTAGACAAGCCACTAGTGAGTTTAAGAATTTTGCTATAATTTGGTGGAATGAACTAGTAAAGTCTAACATACAACTTGAAACTTGGGACTCACTGAAGAGACAAATGCGCTACCGATTTATGCCACCTTCCTTTAAACGTGATTTGCGCAAGAAATTACAGCGCTTAGATCAGGGTAACAAGTCGGTAGGGGAGTACTACCAAGAGCTTCAAATTGGAATATTGCGTTGTGAGGTAGAGGAAACTAAGGAGGATAAAATTTCTCGCTTCTATGGGGGGTTAAGACAAGACATACAAAATATTGTTGATTACAAAGATTATCATGATGTCAATAGGTTGTTTCAGATTGCTTTTTTGGCAGAAAAGAATTGCAGGGACGACAACAGCGACCATGGAGCAACTTTGTTGGTACTTTCCCTCCACGGCAGGCGCCAACTTCATCCAAATTCGCGCCACCTCCTCCCGCTCGGTTTACTGCCCCCTCGATGAGTAGGGCGCGTTCAGTAGCACCATCACCACCGCAACGTACACCCGAGGTAAGCAAGACGTCTAACATGCAGACTCCAGCGAAGACGTCTTCATCGGTTCCCTCCACGGGGCGTACCACAGGAATCGTATGCCATCGATGCAAGGGAATGGGCCATGTCATGAGGGACTGTCCAAGTCAGAGAGCCTACATCGTGACTGACGATGGTGGGTACGTTAGTGCTTCTGATGTAGAAGATGAATATACCCTTGCAGCGAACTTGGCAGGTGATGAGGACGACGCAACCGGCCAAGATGATGACGAGAGGAGGCCTTGGGTACGGTAGCCACGGAAGAATACCGTACCATCATTGTCCAACGGGTTCTAAGCACTCAAATGAAGCAAGCCGAGCGAGTACAACGCCACAACCTGTTTCAAATGTTCCTCGTCGTCAACAACCGTCGTGTTCGAACCATCATTGATGGAGGTAGCTGCAACAACTTGGTGAGTTCTGATCTGGTCAAGAAGCTTGGCTTGACCACGAAACCCCATCCCCAACCATATCATGTTCAATGGTTTAACAATAGTGGTAAGGTTCGGGTTACTCAAACAGCTAGAGTGTCTTTCTTTATTGGTTCATACCATGATGATGTTGATTTTGACGTAGTGCCTGTACAAGCTTGTTCACTTTTATTAGACCGACCTTGGGAATATGATACTAATGCCACTCATCATGGTAGGGATAATACTTACACTTTGATGCACAAAGGGAAGAAAATTACTTTGCTTCCAATGACCCCTTCTAAAATTGTGCAATTTGATAGGGAGAGACTAGAAAATAAAAAGAAAGACAACACCCTAGAATCTAAAAATCAGCAAGTAGCTAAAACCATTTTTCAACAAAAGAAAGACAAGAACAAACTTGCTGTTAAGACCAAGGGTATTAAATTGAAGGGTGGTGTTTTGCTTGCAACAAAGTCAGATCTTGCTAATCCATCATGCTATGCTTTGATATGTAAAGAGACCTTATTCTCATTCGATAAAATACCCATCTCTTTTCTGCCCGCTGTTACTAACCTTTTGCAGGAGTATGAGGATGTGTTTCCTGCTGAGGTGCCACCGGGACTGCCCCCTGTTCGAGGGATTGAGCACCAAATCGACTTGGTCCCGGGAGCAACATTGCCAAACCGTGCTGCATATAGGACCAATCCAGAGGAGACTAAGGAAATTGAACGACAAGTCCAAGAACTTTTGGACCGTGGGTACGTGCGACCAAGCCTTAGTCCCTATGCTGTTCCTGTTCTGTTGGTATCTAAGAAAGACGGTAGCTGGCGCATGTGTGTGGATTGTAGAGCCATTAATAATATCACAATAAAATATCGTCATCCTAGTCCTAGGTTAGACGACATGTCTGATGAATTAAGTGGTTCTATTGTTTTCTCCAAAGTTGACTTGCGTAGTGGGTACCACCAAATCAGAATAAAATCGGGAGATGAATGGAAAACTGCTTTTAAGACTAAGTTCGGGCTATATGAGTGGTTAGTCAAGCCTTTTGGATTGACTAATGCACCTAGTACTTTTATGCAGTTAATGAACGAGGTCTTACGTCCTTTCATTGGTAAATTTGTAGTGGTATATTTTGATGATATCTTAATATATAGCAAGTCACTTTTCGAACATCTTGGCCATCTACGTGCTGTTTTTAATGCTTTGAGAGAGACACGTTTGTTTGGTAACCTCGAGAAGTGCACCTTTTGCACTGATAGAGTCTCGTTTCTTGGTTATGTTGTGACTCCGCAGGGAATTGAGGTCGATGAAACCAAGATTGAGACAATCAAGAGTTGGCCGACTCCTAAAACGGTCACACAAGTGCGAAGTTTCCATGGACTTGCCGGCTTCTACCGTCGCTTTGTGAAGAATTTCAGCACCATTGCCGCGCCATTGAATGAACTGACAAAGAAGTGCATTGCATTCCATTGGGGACAATCGCAAGAGGACGCCTTCAATTTGTTGAAGAGGAAGTTAACAACAGCACCTTTGCTCCATCTTCCATATTTTGGTAAGACTTTTGAACTTGAATGTGATGCCAGTGGGATTGGCATTGGCGGTGTCCTCATGCAAGAAGGTAAACCAGTTGCTTATTTCAGCGAGAAATTGATTGGGCCTACTTTAAATTATGCCACGTATGATAAAGAGATGTATGCTCTTTTACTCACCTTAGAGATGTGACAATATTATTTATGGCCTAAATAATTTGTTATTCACTCTGATCATGAAGCGCTGAAACATATTTGCAGTCAAAACAAACTGAACCGTAGACATGCCAAGTGGGTAGAGTTTATTGAATCTTTTCCTTACATCATTAAACACAAGAAAGGGAAAGATAACGTAATTGCTAATGCTTTGTCTCGGAGATATGTTATGTTGTCTCAACTTGACTGTCGAATTTTTGGACTTGATACAATTAAAGAACAATATGCTCAAGATGCTAATTTTAAAGATGCTTTGATTAATTGCAAGGACGGGAGGGCTTGAAATAAAATTGTACTCAATGATGGGTTTTTGTTTAGAGCTAACCGCCTATGTATTCCAGTTGGATCCGTTCGTCTTTTATTGTTGCAGGAGGCTCATGGAGGAGGCCTGATGGGACACTTTGGTGTAAAGAAGATGGGGAATATTCTGGCTACCCACTTCTATTGGCCGAAGATGAGGCGTGATGTTGAACGCTTCGTGGCGCGCTGCTCCACATGTAAAAAAAGCTAAGTCACGATTAAATCCACATGGTTTATATATGCCTCTCCCCACTCCTAGTGTGCCATGGGAGGATATTTCGATGGATTTTGTTCTAGGTTTGCCTACGAAAAAACGAGGGAGGGATAGTATCTTTGTTGTTGTGGATCGTTTCTCAAAGATGGCACATTTCATACCATGCCATAAAAGTGATGATGTCACTCATATTGCGGATTTATTTTACAAAGATATTGTTCGTTTGCATGGTATGCCCTCCACTATTGTTTCAGATCGCAACACAAAATTCTTGAGTCATTTTTAGAGGACATTGTGGAATAAATTGGGGACAAAACTGCTGTTTTCTACTACTTGTCATCCCCAAACTGATGGTCAAACGAAGGTTGTGAATCGTACCTTATCCACGATGTTGCGAGCTGTTTTAAAGAAGAACTTAAAGTTGTGGGAGGAGTGTCTTCCTCACGTGGAGTTTGCTTACAACCGTGCGCTACATTCAACTACAAAGGTAAGTCCCTTACAGGTAGTGTATGGTTTCAATCGTCGTGCTCCCATTGACCTATTGCCTTTACCATCATCTGAAAAAGTCAATCTTGATGCTAAAAAATGTGCTGAATTTATTTCAAAACTGCATGAGACCACGAAAGAAAACATTGAACACATGAATGATAAATATTGCATTGCTGGTAGTCATGCTAGGACGAAATTGTTGTTTGCTCCTAGAGATCTTGTTTGGTTACACTTGCGCAAGGAGCATTTTCCTGAGTTAAGAAAATCTAAATTTATGCCCCGTGCAGATGGTCCATTTAGGGTGCTAGAGAGAATAAATGATAATGCCTATAAACTTGAGTTGCCTGCAGATTTCGGGGTTAGCCCCACTTTTAACATTTCAGATTTGCGGCCATATTTGGGAGAAGAAGATGAGTTTGAGTCGAGGACGACTCAAAGTCAAGAAGGGGAGGATGATGAGGACATCACCCCTACCAATGCGCCCACTCTGCCACCACCTATCGTGCAAGGACCAATAACAAGGGCACGTGCGCGACAACTAAACCACCAGGTGAGCTCGTTCCTTACCATACAAGAGAATACCCATAAGAGCGAGTTACTACCTAATAATGTTGTGCTTGTACTTAGGAATTATGAAGTTGATCAGCGAGGATGGAACTCTGCGCCAAGACAGGTCGGGAACTAAGTCTACCACGAGTTGGAGTCCGGTTTGGTCACGACGGGGCAGTCTGTCTTCAAACGGACGTAGCAGATGCATATCAACTCCGTTTGGGGTGTTCAAATACATTACGGAGAAGCCCTTGACGAGACCTTTCCAACGGATCTGGTTGTACGTCCAAATTCCTTCTAAGGTGATCACAATCATGGAAACAAGAGGCGACCAGATTCTATTGGGCTGCCCGGTGCTGCGTCACTTTGTTTTTAGGCTTCGGCCCGTGTATCCCGCGCAAGGGGGGTCGCCCCGAACCCTAGCCGCCGCCCTTTCTGCCTATGAAGACTTCGTAGCCGTCATTGCTAGAGTCGGGTTTTGCTTAGATAATTTTCTGCCATCACAGTATCGCCGATCATTGGTTTGTGGAACCCCAAATTCGTGATCTTAATATATATTCGCAATTTCAGATTGCTTCTTCTTCGTTCTTGCTTGTGTTCTCGATTCGCTCACAGGAACTAACCTTCGTGGTGAGATCGACCGTGCTCTTGCGTGGTTGATAACGAACAGAGACGGTGGTGTAGCGATTGCAGTCCTAGATCGGTGCTGATCAAGGTCGGATCATCAACGTCGAGTTCTCCACTAATCGTGATTATCCGTACCTGTCGGAAGATCGGGATCATGTACCCCATCAGCCCAGGACCTGCAATGGCGGGTATCGTGCCCATAGTTCTGGTGGAACTGGTAATATCGGTCACCAGGACCTTTCTTGCATTGATCACCTCCTTAGGCAGGCTTCTTGCCCTTATTGGCGGGCTTCTTCTGCCTGTCTTTGGGAGGAGGTGCGCGATCTATACCCACAACGGTATTGTTCGACGCACCTTTGTTCTTCTTCTTCTGAGACTTCTTGTCACCAGAATTGTTGTTATTCTTCTTCTTTTCATCTACACCAGGCTGGGCGGGAAGCTCGCCCCTGTCAAACGCCTTCTTTTACTGAACACGCTCTGCCACGTTGGCATAGCGATCAGCGGTCCAGGTCTCATTAATCTCGAGATCCTAGGTGAGCCGCTCGTCGCGGACACCGTTTTTAAAGGCGCGGACAACTGATTCATCCGAGATGTTCGGGATCGTGTTGTAGATCTTAATGAACGCTTCACGAAGTTACGGAGGGTCTCCCCGTTCATCTGGATCATCTGGTGCAGATCATCCTCCTTGCCCAGACGCACGTAACAGTTCTAGAAATTGGCGATCGGAGCGTCATAAAGTTGGTCCCAAGAGCGGATGAAACCTTCCTGCTGATTCAACAGCCACATCCGAGCAGCACCCTCAAGAACAGTCGGGAGGTAATTGTCCATGACTAGCTCGTCACCCCCGGCTGCCATGATGGCGGTAGCTTAGATGGAAAGGAACTCCTCTGGGTTTTGGGTCCCATTGTACCTCTCCATGTGGCTTGGTTTGAACTTGGAAGGCCACCTGACAACGCGGAGCTCATCAGAGAAAGCCTTGCAGCCCAAGGCGTACGCCCGACCACCTTCTCCTGTAGAAGCTAGTCTTGAAAAGACATTAGCCCTGTTGCCCGGAGGAACTCTCGTTGAACGGGAAGACTCTGCCTGGTGGTATTCCCTCCGAGACAATCCTCCGCACTCCTTCCTCGTGGTTGCCACAATGTGTTCGTCCCGAGGGGATCGTCCGTGATCGCTGCGCGCCCGCTTCCCCCTGTGGTCGCGGCAACCACGGGGACTTGGTGAGCGTTGTCGACCACGGGCATCTAGCTCGTAGCGAATCGTCCTTTGATGGTGACGAGGGTCACGCGATCGATCGGAACGCTCGCTGTCCGAGTTCCTCCGGGCAGGCTGATTGCGTTGCCCGAGGAGGTATTAACTTCACCTATGGACTTAAGACCTTCAGCCAGTCGCTCTAGGTGAGAAGCAACAGCGTCGCCCATGAGGGTGAGGTTGGCCTGGTTGGTGGATCTGACCACCGTTGCCAAGGCCTGAAGTCGTTCCCGACTCTGCTCAAGGGGTCCCGGATCCACGAGGTGTCGCGTTTTGCCTTACCGAGTGGTCAGTTACGTGAGGATTCGCCCAGCGGTAGAACTTCTGCGGGGACTTGGCGTGGTGCGCGAGGCGGTCGTCGCTGTTGTCGCTATACCGATCGCGAATCTACGCCAAGGTTTGACTAATTGAGGCGTCCAGACTGCGGCGAACAACTTCTTGTTCGCGAGCAGCCAATGTAGCCCCATCTTGCTGCCAAGCAGAATTGATCTGCTCAATCTCGTCGGCCGCCGCGGCCCGCGCACGAGCCTCCGAGGTCTCTGCGCCGACCATGTTGACGCTGCGGCGGCCGTGTGCTGGCACGCTAGACATGGCCTTGGAATCCGAGAGATCTAAACCAGCATAAAGATCGTCGGTTCTGTAGTCATCGTCAATGACGGGAGCGTAATCTAAGACCATCTTCGAAACATAGCCAGAGAGTTCCGTCCCAGATCTGGAAGGCGATCGAGATCGAAGGGATCGATCTGACGTGGCAGGGGATGTGACATCCTGCCCTTCTGAGTCATAGCCCTCAGGAAGAGTTTTCTGATCGCTGAAAGAGTTCCACATGCTCGAACAGGCTTGATCTGCTAGATATCCCACGGACGGCGCCAACTGTTGACGGTTGGGATATTGGCCCCAAGTCAACTAAGGTTCTTGAGAAGGGGAGATAGAAGACGCTGCCGAGCAAGGCAAACAACAATCAACGAGCAACGAGCAGACACAGGGTTTTTATCATGGTTCGGGCCTCTCCAGGGAGATAACAACCCTACGTCCAGCGCTTCTTTATATGAAAGATGATTACAAGAAGGGACTCGGCGAGATGAACAGGTCTCAACGAGATTATGGGTGTACAAGAAGTATTCTCTAGATCTTGGCTTCAAGTCGTGCGGTCGTGCCCTCTACACGCCGTAGGGGCCTTGTTTATATAGTGTTGAACAACTGACCTACCGGGGGGTAATCGGGCCGGGCTGACCACGAGAACGTAACGAACTCGTATACATGCCAAATACATCCCGAGGTAGATAAGGTATACTCCAATTCTTGGGGATCACGACGTCTGCTCCAATCCGGGAAACTACGTCCGGGTCTTCACGTAGCCGTACAGAACTCTTCCTCAAGTCGGACTCAAACAGGAATCATAGGCCGTTACGCACCGTGCCAACCAGGAAGCTGTTCGGCAGGATGCACATGGGCCTGATAGAGCCCTCTAGGGAACAGGCCCTAGGAGACTATTCGATTAAGCCGTCAGGGAGTGGGCCATGGCAATGGGCCGTGATTTTATCCCCGACAGGGTATGTTGGTCATTTAGAATTATAGTGTAAGGATACAAGGGAGATTTACATCAGGTGGGTGGATATGACCTATCTCTAGGGGAAGCATCCAATGATGCACATGCCGATATAGTCACTACATCGAAAACACATAAAGGAGACACAACATAAGTGACGGGTAGTCACTAAAATAAACATTAATGATGGGTCCTATAACGTCCGTTACTTATGTAGACTTGGGGCGGTGCCGGCCTCTTGTGACAAGTTATTAGTCACGGCTGTTTACTTAGCCCGTCACGTATTACAATAGTGACAGTTTGACATGTCGATCGTCACCTGTTGTTGCCATCTTGGTAACGCGTTTGCCTAGGCTATCTAAGAGTGACGGTTCTGGAAAAGATCTGTCACTAGCATTTCTGAATGAGTAACGGCTCCACTTGATGTTCATCGTCAGTATGTGATTGTAGGCGGTTCCCAGCCTCAATGTCACAATATCACCATATAGAGTTCCTAGTATAGTGAGAAGGCGGCGATGCGATTTCACTGAGTTCTTTTCTTTCCTCCTCCTCTTCCATCATTTTTCCATGGATTTGAAGCGGTCTTTGAAGGTTTGCATCTCACTCGATCCCTTCATAATTAATTTGCTGCTTTGCTTTTAGCTCCTTTGTTTCTTTTCGGTTGATCGATTAAGCACTACATATGCAGTCCTCCTTTTGTGTAGATTATCGTGCTAGCTTTTAGTTAATGCAAAACTTTATGTATGCATTGCAGATGACCGATAGAAGTTGGATATATCTAGAGACCTGTAATTATGCGGAGTACTTGAGCAGGGTGAAGTCGTTTATGAGTATTGACACATTAGTGACATGTCCGGGGTGACAGTCGCTTTATCCGTCACTATTGTCTATTGTAACCCATCATTAATGTGTTGTTTTGACGTAATGAGTGGGGCCATACGTTATAGTTTGGCCCGTGGTTTCTTGGTTCCCACGTTGAACTTTTTGGAAGACCGAGCTGGCTACTAGGGGGGGTAAATAGGAGCCAAAGTTTTCTCAATGAGATATGATGGTGCTCGTTAACCCAACAACCTCCAAGATAACATATACATATGGAAAGTCATTATGGGCAATCTAGCAAACACTTGGTGGATGCCTCAAAGAAACACTCAAGAAGTTTCATCAAACATTTGGTGTGCACAAGGAAAAATCAATCTATGGTCATGTCCATGGAGAGAATAGGGGTCACAATGATCATAAGATAATGTACCATGAATTAGCTTGGAGATTTACCCCCAAACACCACCCAAAACAAGACTAAGCACCAATTAAGAAAAATAGCCTAGAAACTCCTGCTGAAATCCAATAATAAAGAAAAAAAACTCTAGATATAGGAGGGAGACATGATCATGCATGCCAATGAAAGCTAAGACTTTCTTGATCCTTGGAACGAGGGGATAGAGAAAAGCACAGCAAACAAAATCAAACCACCACAAACAGGGAAGAACAAAACCACCGCCTGACCAAGAGCCAGAACAAGAAGTGCACCATAGTTGGCAAAACACTCATAAGTGCACCACAAGCTCCACTTGTTTGTAACCTTGATTTGTCATTGCTCACCATGTCGCAAGGCATGTGCATTCCCCCCCCCCCTTCCCCCCACAACAATGAACAACACATATTAATGCTAATATGACACAAGTATGTGTGTTCTTGTGGGTTTGTTTGGTGTAAAATACTAAATAATGGTGTGTCATTCATCAGTTGTTCAAATTGCATAGTTGAACAACAAAACAGGAGCTGTTGTGAGCCCACGTGTGGAAAAGATGTTTTGCCCACGCTCGTCCTTCACTGTAGTGCTCGCACTGCTCACACAATCATTCCTAGAGTTTGGAATGACAATTGGATTGGATACCTTCCATATCTAGTTGTCATGGATCCAAATTCGAGACCCGAAATATTTACACCGGAGTCAGGGTTCACAAAACCGCTGCTCTCTGAGCAAACAATGGCACGGAGCTAGTTAACCGAGGTTAACTGAACCGTGGTTAACCGGCGGTTCCATATTGTTTATGCGCAAATACAAAATTACGTCTCGCCGGTTTTGTTCGTGGCCGGTTAGCCGCGTTTTTTGGCGGTTAACCAACGTTTTTCCGCAGTTTTCGAGAAAAATGTCAAAATCGGTAAAAATTGATAAAATCATTTAAAATATGTATTAGAATTTTTTTTATAAAATTTTGTTTAAGCCAAAATGTTTAGAATGATTAATAGTATTTTTAGTAATTTTATGTATATTATACGTTCAATATTTATTTGAACAAATTTTGATAAAACCTATAAATCATGAACCGCCGGTTTACTGAACCGGATCCGTGAAGACACGATTAGCCATAGTTAAACGGCGGTTTCGTGAACTAAAAATTTTTCCTGTACTCGACACCGAACCCGGTGTCTAGTTGTCTACCCGAGACATGATGGGTACAGAGACACACCAAACATATATGGTAAATATATTCGCTTTGGTTAGAAATTTTTATTAATTAATTAAAATATCTTTGAAGATCATACCTTTAGTGAACCTTTTCACAGCTAAATTGCTCTTTGGCCTTCTGCTGATTATATAGAGACCTTCTGGTTCTCTTCGTTCTTAGGTGAGCGGTATGGTACTAAAAATGATGCGTGGCAGCTGCTAAGCCACTGTTGCCACTGTTATTCGGCTGCACAGCCACTCGTAGTGGTATTAAGAGAAAGCCTTCTCTTGACGGCTGGGTATCGAGAAATGATCGTTGATACACAAAGTCAAGAGGGGTAGGTTCTCTCTTCGGTTTCGGCCATCGAAACTAGTACTCTAGATAGACACATAATAATAGTCAGCAGTATTGTTGGCCTGGGCCGTGAGGCTACTTGTCGGTTATGCCGAGAATTCTTGAAAGCCGTTAGATGGCCGTCGTGCGAGAGGCCTTTTGCAGGCCACATCGGCAGGCCGTCGCTACTACGCTGTCCACCTGCTTCTATTCTCGACGGCTTGTTGGATCGTCGACAGTACTTACGGGGCTGTTGTCAGGGTGCCATTGAGGCACTGGCCCCCCACTCCTTCTCTCGACCACAACTAACAAGCCGTTGAAATTACTTATTTTCAAGAAAAAATACCTAGAAAAGACCACAACTAACAAGCCGTTGAAATTACTTATTTTCAAGAAAAAATACCTAGAAAAATGGATAAAAATCTGGAATTACAACAGCAACAACGATTACTTGCAAACCCAAAAGCTATAAATATGTGTTCCCCGCATGTTCCATTGTGCCATATCCATCAATCCATATAATCATCAACAAAATATCACATAATGCACATCGTCACATACATATCCACAATACATCCACAAAACATCGCATATATTATTGAGATATACCCAATGAAAATTATGAGTCGCATATGATGCGGGCTCATGGTTAGCGTGGGATACATACGATGTGGACCCAAACCTTATTGGACCTCTAGTGTAGAAGGCCCAATAGTGGGCGCTACATAAAGGGAGGTGGTGGAGAGGTCGACATATGCCTGTGTGCAAGTTCTTCCTCTCCACCAAACCCTAGCCGTCATCTCTCCCAGGCGTCTGTGTGACGGTGCTAGCACACCGCACATGGACAGATTCCAATCTGAGGAGGAGGTGAAATCTATCTGCGGACAGATTCTGGACGTGATCTTGTTTCATCGATTCCTGTTGATTCAGAAGGAGTTTCTAGGCGAGACTGGATGCGTTGGAAAGACAGTCTCGTTAGCTTTCCAATGAGTGGGAGAACGTCGAAAACGGAGTTTGGATGTGCCCGAGGTGTCTGTTTGAAGGTGAGCTGCTCGGGAAGATCGCGAATCCCGGCGAGCGCACGGAGTACATCGACGACCTCCACGGCATGGAGATTGGCCGTGGCACTCGGCGAGCACTCGGCACCACCGAAAAGCACTCGGCGAGCATTCGGTGGTGATCTGGATTGCCGTGAACGACTACTTCCATACGACTACGTGCAAATCGGTGAATCGGCTTCATCGACTCGTCTTCCGCTGCACAACACATCGTAAGGTAATCTTGATCTGTGGTCATATACTTGCAGGGTTTTCCCGGGTTTCCGTGGTAGAATTTGATTCGTTGCTAGTGTAGCAATCCCGCGTTTCCCTTCAGTGGTACCAGAGCCATCCTGTTTAGTTCTTGATCCGGCCATCCTGTTTAGTTCTTGATCCGGATCGGCGCATATGTGATATGCGGGGTACTAGATACGATCTATTACCAGGTTCGATCTAGCCGATTGGATCGGTTAGGGTTTGATTGATAGGATCAATCACTCGAGCATGCTATGGTTTTTCTAAGATAAATATGATCTAATAGATTTGATTTATTGGTATCATTGTCGAAGAAATTATTTAGTTTTGACTATAGCGCCGATTGGATTAGTTTAGCTTCATGCGATCAACCTTGACGTTTTTGTTAGATTAATATGATTAATTTGGTGAGCATGTGCTAGGTCAGCTAGATTAACTTCATGGCATGAGGTTTTGGTATGGATGATGTGATCATCCATGTCACTGGATTAATAGAGATTAATCGGGATTTAGGTTGATGAGATCAACCGGTCGATTGCGGATTGATATGATCAATTTTGCATGATTGCTGAGAACAAGGCTACGTGATTGCGATCGTAATTGTTTCGATCTCATGGAGTTTGTTTGATCGGCTCAAAATTTGGCTTATGTTGATGAGATCGACGTGGTACTGATTGATGAGATCAATTGAGTACATGCCAAGTATAGGTGATATGATCACCAGATGACCAGTCGGGTATGAATTTGTCGCTCAGTGGTCGCCGACCGGTTGTTAGGTCGCTGCTCCATGAAGACTCGGCGATCGCTTCGGCAGAGACTTGGCGCTGCCGACAAAGACTTTCGATCATTGCTTGGCAGCACTTTCGAGCTTGCTAGGAAGCACTCGGCGCTTGCTCGGCACTGCTCGGCGCTGCTCTACGCAACTAGGTACTGCCCATACTGCTCGTTGACGAGCAAATTGTTGCTCGGGTCAGTCGACAATGTTCGGCGGTGCCTAGTACTACTCGACGCTACTCAGCTTTGCTTGGAGGAACCTGAGTTGGTTGCGGCTGTTCGGCTGCTCGGCACCACTCGGTTCTGCTCGCAGGAGTTCAAATTGGTCGGATAGCCTCGCCGCATGCTAGGATTTCGATCTCGAGCAGCGGTATAGCCACGCTGTTAATGGCCCTTAGAGTTGGAGTTCCACTTCGGTACCAGATGTCTCGAGCGCTGCCGCGCTGGTCGCCTGGTGAGTTTCCCTTACTGCTGTGGTGCCTCGGTGGTTGGTTGGGGTCGTACGACTATTAGGTAGTCTGTCATGGGTAAGATTGTGAATAGGATTCACAGTTTGAACCCTGCCAACTAATTTATTAGTAGGCTAACTGGCTTAATGGAATATTTCCGTTGGAATTTTCCATGGGCAAAAGACGTAAATATGATTCACTATGGGAAAAATGTTTCCACTACACTAATTATTTATGTGCTTTTCATAATTGTTATGTGTTCACTTTATTTGGTAGAATTTGATTCTATGCAAATATATGTGAATAGTTTGATCCTTCTGTGTACGATGCATGTGTAGGATCTTATTGAGGCTTACATATTAATTTGTAATACTTGACTAATATCAAGTAGATGGCCAGGTGGACAGGAATGGACACATAGTGATAATGATCATCGCGTCTTGGGCCATACCAGTACACAGTTTAAATAGTGTATTTTCTGCGATGGTTTTCCTGCTCTGCTATTCTTTCATATAATAGATTGCCCTCGAAATATTAAGTGTACTATGCTCTTCCAATTGCGGCACCTATTGTCTTGTAAGTTGACGGATAAGTTCTTGACAAATTAGGGACGCCGTCTTCTTTCATGTACAACAGGATGAGTGTAGCCTAACCCATGCATTCACACGCATAGTGTTGGTTTGCTTATCGGAGTCATCCAAATAGGATTTGGGACTTCGGGGCATCAGGGTTGGGAGTCAGGCATATGATGCCACCCCAACAAACAAGAGTCACATACGATGTGATTGGCAAGAAGTTGTCTTACCTATGTTGCAGGTTCAAGTGGTATTGACAAATCATTATCCGAACTGTAGTAACCATGGATCTTGTCCCATCGCGAGTCATTAGAGGGAATGTGACTTGAGTGGGAGTATCTTCGCTAAATTGTTAAAGGAGGTACGCACGTAAACATAGTTTAATATTTGTTGATATACCTGATGCTTTACTTTTAAGCTATATCTTTGATTAGAGAATATTGATATATGCATGATGATTGATATTATTTTGAGAATTGTTCTCTAGTGATTAGAAAGGAATATTTGTTCTAAAGAGTAGTACCTTGATGAACCAGCTTGAAATGCAATCTGTGATCAAAGTGTTTACTAGAAGCACTATGATAATTTTCTTTGTGATGATTCTCTATCTTACCAATATGAAATCTGAGCTTTTATATCAAGATGAAATCATGGATGTCCGCAATATTATTGTGGATTGGTGGGCATGTTTGAGAACCAAATAAGGGCCGAAGGATTTGATCCTTAAGTCATTGTTTGGGTGTAGATTAACACAAAAGAAAATTCGGTCAGCTGCCATATGTGGTCAATATGATTGATTGCATTGGACAATGGAAATATGATTTTCCTTTGTAGATGTGATTTTCGGTTGCTCTTCATGATGATGAATTGCTTGGAGAAATCACTGACCGAGGTGCATATGATGCATATTAGAATCATAAAGGATTAAGATTAGTTTTATCATGTGATGATGGTTCGAAAGACTGGTCGACCTATGGTGGAGGCCGAGTCGTGCGTAAAAGGGATAGGTCGAGTTGGACCTAAGTAGACCTGATCATGCCTCGGGCCGGGCCGGGTTTCGGGCCGGGCTTGAAAAAGCCCGGTCCCATGGGACCAAGCCCGAGCCCGGCCTGGCCCGGTGCATCGGGCCTCGGATTGAGGCCCAACCCCGCCTGGCCCGAAGCCCGGCCCGGCCACGGCCACCAAGATTTTTCCTAGGCAGAGCCGGCCCGGCCCGGCCGTGAAGCCAGACGAGGCCCGAGCCCGGCCAGTGCACGGTCGGGCCAGCCGGTCGAGCTTTTCGGGTAGGGTCGGGCCGGGCTGCCCATGAACAGGTCTAGACCTATGTAATAATCTAGACTTGTGAACTCAAAGATTGACACTACCCTGGCACTGCAGGATAGGATTTTGGATTAATGGCAAGTGTATAAAAGTTATCTCATTTGATGTTGACGTACTTTTAGGGGCCCAATCGAAAGGAACATAGTCGGAATTAAATAATTGTTATTATATTCAGGACATAAGCAAGTTCAATGTTTTCACTTCTTTTGAGTGGGAGATTGATTTGGCTGATGGGCATGCTCCATTAGTGAATGGATGTATGTTATTAATCTTGAGGATTTGTGATGCTATTATTTTTATTATCGATGTTGTGGTACACTTTAGAAATATTTGTGCTTATTTTAAGGTTCCATCTAGTCACAAAAGAAACAAAAACATATGAGATGTGGATCGGGAGGTGTTCCGTACTGTTTTATCGAAGTTTGGAATGTGGAGCATGTGTAAGATGTCTGACTTCTTATAAGTTCACGCTCGACTAAGATAAATGTTTCTCTGTGAGGCACAAAGTGTTTGTGCAAAAGTAAGGGTAAGAGCTGCAAATCGTTTGCTGTTCAAAATGGTTTTATTTTGGAGAAATCGTTTCTTGCCAAATATTTAGTGGGAGCACGGTGTGACTCGGATTTATTCGGGAATCATTGAAAAGTATTTCAGTTCCCATTAAACTTTCATATTATGTATAAGTTGTTGTATGTTTTATTAAAGAACCAACCCTACATTGGTCATAAAAGCCACATTAGTCACATGTATGATAGGAAAGACAATTGTTGTCAAACTGTGATGAGCTTAAGACTGATGATGAAGCGTGATGGGTCTATACTCTAAAATATGAATTTAGGACGAGCTAAATGTGATAATTTAGTTTTGAACTTGATTGGTTCGCTTGGTGCTGTCTATATTCACCTAGCTACTGTTGCATATTTGATATGCGATATGTATATCAAAACGGCTCTCTTTGGTTGAAACCTAATTGAGAATGTGTTTTGACATAGCCTTAAGTTTTGATGATCCAAAAAGTGCTAGAGCATGCGTGTTTTTGAAACAATCATAGCAGAGTTAAATATTTGTTTTGATGTGTAGTCAAATTGTTTGGCTAATTCATCAAGGGCAAGTAGGAGAGCACTGAATTTCTTGATCTTATATACGTATGACATATTATTGATCGGAAATAATATTCCATGATTTTAGCATAAGGATCTATAGGGATAGATCTGAAAGGCTAATTGGATTAGACATATATGTTGATATGGTGTTGAATGGTTCAACCGAAAATTTGTTCCTATGTATGTTACATTGGAGAGCAAGATTCGGTATTACATACTTGATGAGCTTAGTAATTGTCAAAGAAGGGGTTTTCATTTCCTGTGTATCAAGGTGAATGTCACCGAATATGCAGATATCAATCTAATCTGGATGAATGTCATTGGATGGTAAAAAACACTATAAGATACTTATGAAGTGTAGTGAATGTGTTCTTTCGAGGTGAGGAAATGCGCATGTAAAGGTTACATTGCACACTAGTTTCCAAACTGATATTTAATGAAGGTTCAAAAAGCTGAAAAAGGTTTCAGCCTAGACAAATATTACCACAACCTTTATAAAAGACGCACATGAGTATTGGATATTGGATATCCGATTGGTAAGCTCTGGTGCACATGGATAAAATATAAGTGATGAGCCGATTAGGCGGTTTTGGAGAATACTATATCACTTCCATGTTTATGATAGATAAATTGTTATCCTCTGGTTCCTTTAATAGCATCATCGGTATCGATCAACAAGTACGACTTGTTCGTGGAACTCTTTCACTATATGATGTTATTCTAAACGGGTCCCTGATCGTATCATAACTTGAACCATTATGATCCTAAAATCATCACATGTATTAATTGATGATCATGTTCCCGAATCATTGATATGGAGATATCAAATCAATAATGTGGACACATGTTGGAGAAAATGGGTGGTTCGACAGACCCACTTCCGAGACGCTGTGAGATTGTTATCTCTTAAAGTGCCATCAGCGTATAGTCTCGAGTGGTACACCTATATGGTTCTTAGACCTGAGATCGTCATGGATGCCCAGCATGTGGACTCGTATGCTTTGGTTTCATCAAACGCTACACCGTAACAGGGTAATTATAAAGGTGATTACTGGGTATGCCACGAAGCATTGCCAGGGGTGTGATTATCAAGATGGAATTTGCCCCTCCTAGATAATAGGAGAGATACCTCTAGGCTCCTCGGTGTGGATGGATAAAGAAGTGCATGGCCATGCCAATGTGATTAGAGAATCACATTATCTCCGTGTATCCATTACATTGATGAGTGAAATGGTCGAGCTATTAACAAGGCTGGCGCGCATCTCGCCTTGAGCTTGATTGGTATCACGTGGTAAAGGGATCGGTATGTACGATTGTATCAAGGTTCAGCTGGCGTTGCATTCTGTGCATTCGGGGGTCAATATGTGTTGCTAGATACCGCTATTGATCTGTGGACTGAAAAGTTGTTTGGGTCTACAGCCGACTTGCACATGAACCTACAGGGTCACACACTTAAGGGGGTTGGGATTGTAACGACATAATTGTTCATTGTGCAAGTGAAAGCTATTGGGATATGCCCAATGAAAATTATGAGCCGCATATGATGCGGGCTCACGTTTAGCGTGTAATACATATGATGTAGACCCAAACCTTATTGGACCTCTAGCGTAGAAGGCCCAATAGTGGGCTCTATATAAAGGGTGGTGGTGGAGAGGTCGGCATATGCCTGTGCGCAAGTTCTCCCTCTCCATCAAACCCTAGCCGTCATCTCTCCCAGGCGCCTGTGTGCCATTCTGGACGTGATCTTGTTTCGTCGATTCCCCTTGATTCAGAAAGAGTTTCTGGGCGAGACTAAATGCGTTGGAAATATAATCTCGTTAGCTTTCCAACGAGTGGTAGAACGTCGAAAACGGAGTTCAGATATGGCTGGGGCGTCGTTTGAAGGTGCAGTGCTCGGGAAGATCGCGAATCATGGCGAGCGCGCAGAGTACATCGACAACCTCCACGGCATGGATATTGGCCGTGGCATTCGGCGAGCACTCGGCACCATCGAAAAGCACTCGGCACCACCTGAAAGCACTCGGCGAGCACTTGGTGGTGATCTGGATTGCCGTGAACGACTACTTCTGTACGACTACGAGCAGATCGGTGAACCGGCTTCATCGACTCGTCTTCTGCTGCACAGCACGTCGTAAGGTAATCTTGATCTGTGGTCATTTACTTGTAGGGTGTTCCTGAGTTTTCGCATTAGAATTTGATTTGTTGCTAGTATAGCAATCCCGCGTTTCCCTTCATATATTTCCACAAAACATCACATTATGCATATTGTCACATATACATCGAGAAAGCGTTACATGACGTATATTGTCCAAAAGAACCACTTGGCGGGGTGCAGTCCAAGAACTTGGGCACGTAGTCCTATCTAGATTGTTTGCTTCCCGAACCCTCCTCGCTGTGTTGGTTGTTCTCCACCCAAGTTACCACAGAAGCCTGAGAGCCAGAAACCTAAAACAAATATTGAATGTGAACACATGTTTTTGCTCGCAAATGTTTTTTTGAAGGGAGAACAATATTTGGGAGTAGAAGACACTTATCGACTCAGGAGTGAAGACTCCCCACTGACGTACAATCCCGACCCTTGCAGGAGAGGTAACTTGGCCACTAAAAAAGCTCGGTCCTGCTCATAAAATTGAAAAAAAATGAAGTCAATCAATTTACAGGTGTAGGTTGAAGCAGATATTACATACCCAGCGAGTCGCTCTAGAGCTAGAATCCTAGAGTGGAAAGCCTCACACTTCATTTTAGCAGCCTCCTCCATACACCAACGATCCCCCTCTATGTCCTCATGCTGGCTTGCAAGGCTTGTAACACCTCCTCCTGATGCTTCATCCCCTCCACGAGGATCCATACACGATGTATGGGTCAAATGATATTTTTAAAATTTTTTAAAATTTTTTCCATTAATAATATGATTCATACACGAAGTTAATTGCAATTATAATTATTAAATGCATTTATATGTGACATTATTATGGGAAATATCGTTTCATTCAAACATTACAACTGATTCAAAATTACATACAAGTTAATTTTATTTTTATTAATATTACAAATAATTCATGAAATGAAGGTGGAAAGTATTTTGGAAATTAATAATCTGAATGGTTTATACCGTACCGTCGAGAGAGACCATGCTGGGCCAATTGGCAGGAAGTCTCAAGGGTGGAAGTGGGAGGGTGCATCTCTCTCGATGGCTATGCACGAGCGGTCGTGAGAGACCCTTCATGGGTTCAAAGCTTAAAAGGGTTCCCCGCCTCTTTCTAGCGATTAAAACAACAAAATGGATAGGCGATTAGCGCCGGTGAGAGAGACCCTACCCTGCGCGCCTACGTTAAAAAAATTTAGGGATGCATGGGAGGGCGACTTTGTACCATCGACCGTTTAGCCTAGGTGGTCAAGAGTAGCTCATAGAGTTGTTACACCGTTAATCCAATTGCTGGAGCCAGTAACTCTCTCAACGGTTCTGATAAAGTCGTTAATAGAACCATGGGACATGCAACGGTTTATGATCGGCCGTCGAAAGTATTGGGTAACTCGACTGTTGACACGTGGTCGTCGAGACCGTGCCTAGACAGTCAAAATTTGAGCTGTTCCGTGGAGTGAATGTATGTTGGGCTGCTATTACTATTATTGGGAAAGAAATTTTGTGGCACCCGGTGCCACCATGGCACCTAGAGAGAGATAGAGAGGGGGAGGAAAGGCGCTAGAGAGAGAAAGAGGAGGAGAGAGAGGGAGAGGAGGAGAGAGATAGAGAGAAAAGAGGGTGCCATGGAGAGATATATGGCACCGGGTGCCATATAATTTTTCTCCCTATTATTGAGTTAGGCATGATAGTTGCCAAATTGTTGGTCGTTGACGTGCTATTGAGCTGGTGTGAATGCACATTGAATTGGGTTGTTGCTACTGCTATGGTCCTATCCGAGAGGGGAGTTGTAAACACCCCACAGTTGGTTAACGAGGTGCGCAACATGCACTTGAGTGTCATGGCATATGATTCTAAGGACCGAGGGAATGACAAAGATGGCCCATATATGGGTGGAAGGTTTTGGATATCCATACCCATGGGTTCAAATGAGACTTAGTCATGGATCTAAATCTGGACCCAAAACATAATACCTATGGGTCCAAAATGGAACTTGGGCCTGGAACTACCGTCATGTCAGGTATCCATGCACTACAGGAAACGAGAACTATGTGAGCAGCTGGCAAAATTATGTTGGCGGTATAAAACCCGCTGACACAGAAATGTCGGCTGCTAGAACAAAACCACCGTCACAGACAGACAGTGTCGGCAGCCTCAAATAAGCCGCCGACACAAGTAAACCCCCCTCCCGGTCGTGAAGCAAAATTCAAATTTGGAGCCCGCGAAATTAGGCTATGTCGGCGGCATAATTAAAACCGATCACACAGATTGCATTCCCCTCATGGCACACTAACGGCCTAACATAACTACCCGCAGACGGCCTCGCATGGCAGACGGAGAATGTCTTTGCCATGTGAGGCCATACTGTGTGGTGCAGTGAGGTGGCCAGGCAGCACTTGTGATATGCCGCCGACACAAATAAAATAATTAACTACAGGGGGCGCAGGCGGGGCTCGAACCCGTGACCTGCGGACGAGCCCACGCCGTGTCGTGCGTTGCTAGCCAGTTGGGAGAAAGTTTAATCTCGACAGGGGTGGCCGCGAATTTTTTTTGTAGCATATTCTCCAGCAGTGTCGGCGGACTACCCTAAGCCGACGACACAGTGCCCTCTTTGTCGGCGGCCGTTATCCATGATGCATACATAGACCCCCTACCCAAGCCCCGACACTCCGGCCCACTAGCGGCGATGACGATCTGTGCTTTGCCCAATGTAAGTTTTTAGGGTATGTACCTGATATCAAATGTCATTATACAGGGTCGAATTGCCCTGCGTTACATTTTCGGTATATGTTCCTTCGAAACCTTAAAGTTCGGTCAGGTATAAGTTCCTTCGAAATCTTAACATCCGGTCACGTACGTAGCGAGCGACATTATGGTTTCGAAGGAACCTATACCGGAAGTGTAACGCAAGGCAGGACGACCCCGTATAATGACCTATGATGTCAAGTGACTCTCCTATAACCTTCAATTGGGCAAAACACATTGTCGGCATTGCCACGGTTTGGCCAAAGAGAGTCCGGGCTTTTCGGGGGTGCGTGTCGGCGGCTCATATAACGGCCGCCGACACAGAGTTATCCGTGTCGGCGGCGTAGTGTAGGCTGCCGACATAGGTTGCTCTATGTCATCGGCCCTATCTATGCCGCCAGCACGACTATTTGGCACTTACATATGGGCCACACACAAATGTGTGATTGTTACCCTCTGTGTGTCGGCGACATAGTGTAGGTCACCGACACAGGTTGCTCTATGTCATCGGCCCAATCTATGCCCCCGACACAGCTATATGGCACTGACATATGTGATGTGCACACAAATGTGTGACCGTTATGCTCGCTTTGTCGGCGGCAAGTTCAGCTGTGTAGTCGGCCTCTAGCCACTGACACAGCTCGTCGTCTTAAAAAAAATAAGTGGCCTGTGCGCTAAGCCCTCTCAGACCTAGCGCACCGGCAAACTCCAAGCATGCCTGCATTGCCGATGCCGCCATCTCCTCCCTCACCTCTGTGCGTCGCCGCCGCCGCCGTCGCCGCCAGACCTCCCACGCCAGAAGCGCCATGCGCCGCCTACACGGCCGCTTCTGACTTCTTGTGCACCACCGCCTCTGCCCCCGAACTACCCTCCCCGTCCCCTGCCCCTGGCTGCCGTAGCCTCGAACCACGACCAACCACGTCTCCCCACCACCTCATCCCCGTCGCCGTCATTGCCTCCACCAGGCCGTTGTATCCTCGCTGTCGTCCTGTCGCCGCCGCCGCCTACTATCCCCAGCAGCCTCTCCTCCCACTTGCCGCTGTCGCTGTCGCCTCCTCCACCCTAGCCGCCGCCACTGCTCTCCCACGCCGTCGCCACCACCGCCCCGCCACCTTCCTCGACCGTGCAGATACCTAAGTGCGTAACTCTACTATATATTTTTTATATGATAGCTATGTCACCGGTACTTTGTTTACCGATGACATTAGTAGTTTTGATTAATTAGGGCCATGTAATTAGTTACATGTGAAGTGACGTTTATTAATAGTTCTAATTAATTAAGACATTGTAACCTGAACGGAGCCAGACTCAAACCCGTTCGAGGGCGCGACACATTTTTGTAAGAAACTCGGACGATGATTCGTTGTGTTCCGTTATGAAAGGTGTTTTGCTCTAGAGCTATCCATGTTTTGGACAGCCCACAGATGTTCGTTTGAGTACAGTGGTCGTGGCTAGGGGGTGTATGGATCAGAATTCCGGCAGCATAACCATGTCGTTCTCCTAGTGCAAAACATAAGCGGTATGTCGTACCCATCGTTGCACTAGGGAGACTGCGGGGTTATGTTGTCGGAATTCCGACCCTTGCACCCCCTGGCCACGAGCACCGTACTAAAACAAACATCTGTGGGCAGGTAAGCCCTCCTATTTAGGTAGGCATAAACCGTTTGTCATGCACTAGACCTATAAGATGTATCTTTCTTTGCTGACATATCAGGGAGAGTTTTGATAATCTATTTAATTGCTTTACTTGTTAAATAGATGTATAGATAAATGTGGCATAAATTGTGTAAACCTAAAATTTAAATGCATGCATGGACGTTACATAATAGTTAAGCGATGAAAGATCGACGGTGGATGTACGATGGATGGATGATGTCTGGGCAACACACGGATGAGTGGTTCGACAAGGCAGAAGCATTCGTGGAAGAAGCTTTTCGACAAGGCAGAAGCATTCGTGGAAGAAGCTTTCCGAAGATTCCCAAACCCTAACATATTGGACAAGCTAGCGGATGATGTGGGTAGGGCTTTCGATCTCTCTCCCGAGAAAGAGTCCGAGTCACTTGCCCAGCAATTCGAGAAGCTCCTTGATGCTTCCAAGGAGCCGTTGCATGAGCGTACCGATGTGATCGTGCTCTCGGTGGTGTCGCATCTAGTAGCGGTGAAGACCGAATACAACCTCTCTGCCAATTGCTTCAACGACCTTTGCAAACTACTGGATAGCCTACTTCCGGCTAGACACAACATGACTCCAAATATGTATGACTCGAAGAAGCATCTTAGTGTGTTAGGTATGTCATGCAAGAGGATAGACTACTGGCCAAAGTTCTGCATGCTTTACCGGAAGGCCGAGTCTGGGCTGACTCATTATAAGTATTGCGGTGATAGTCGATACGTGAAAGTTAAAAGACGAGATGGTGTAGAAAGGCAGACGACGGTGGCGCAAAAAAGGTTATGTTTCTTTCTGATCTCTCAACGCCTGCAATGTCCGTACATGTCTAAGTTCACGGCTAGACACATAAGGTGGCACAAAGAGGGCAAACGTAGAAAGGAAGGCGTGATGATTTATCCATCAGATGCAGAAGCCTAGAGGTATTTCGACCAGAAACATCCTGAATTCGCAGCCGAGCCTCGAAATGTCCGCATCAGGCTCTCCACCGATGGGTTCAAACCATTCAATATGACATCGCACCCATACTCGTTTTGGCCGGTATTTGCCTTCCCGTAAAACCTGCAGGCTCAACTCTGCCTGAAGGAAGGGTATATTTTCCTTTGCGTTATCATACCCAGGCCAAAGTCTCATGGAAAAAAGTTGAACATATTCATGCAACCATTGGTAGAAGAGTTGAGTGACTTGTGAACCAAAGAGGTCTTGACACATGATAGCTACAAGGGCCAGAACTTTAGAATGCGAACCGCCTATATGTGGTCTATACACGATTTTTCGGCGTATGGCATGTTCTCAGGGTGGAGCACACACGAAAGGTTGTCGTGCCCTAAATGCTTCTGTAACACTAATGAATTCAAACTGAAAAAAGAGGGCAAGGCTTGTTAGTTTGACTGTCATCGTCGTCTTCTTCCACCGAACCACCCATTTAGGAGGAGAAAAAATGCATTTTGTAAAGACAAGACTATGAGGAAACAACAACCAGCAAAACGGTCCATAATGGAGGATATCATCAAATGGCATGAAGATTTGATAGAGAAAGGATACATGGTAGAGTATGGGGACGAGTACCATTGGACTCATAAATGCGGTGATGAAGCACTTCCGCAAGAAGAGAAGAAAAATGTCGAGGGCAAGTGCAGCGCAGGAGTACCTCAATGCAAACCAGTACCTTCCATGGTGTCTAGACTGGATGGAGAAGTTTCCACGCGCTTGGAGAGACCTATGCCGCATGTGGGAGTCGCTAGAGTGGATCGAGGTGTCCCAGAGGGACAGGGGCAAAGGGACGTCAGCGCTGAAATGTACACCACTTATATGGGAGGCCTCAGCATGGATGACGTCGCACGAGACCTCATAAGCACACTTATTTTTTACCGCTGCAATCAACTACATTTCACAACATTGATGGAATAGATCACTATTTAATTTCACACACGAGCATCAGACGTGAATTGAGTTCTTGGGAATTGCTATGTGGAGGATTGCCCACATGCCTAGTGTCCCGCCAGATGGCTCACAGCCACCGATGTCACCGGTTGCCTAGGAGAATATTGTAAGTGACTAACTCTAATTTTTACATACTCATCGTTTTTGAACTAATCTGCATCATATCTCATTTGTTCGCAGGATACATATAATGTGGCCATGCAGGAGAAGCACCGTGCAGACTGTAACCCCGACAAGATGCCGGACGACCCTGTGATCCTTTACAACGAGTTCAGTGGGAGGGCTCATGGCAGGTATGATGCCATGAACTCCGTCGTGCAGCCCGACATGTACAAGTCCGAGTCAGGGCACGTCGAGGGCAGGCCTCTGCTGCCGCCTGTGCTCGCGAGGAAGAATAGAACAAGGTCAGGCCATGCGATGTGTGAAGGCTGTCCAGGAACAGAACAAGTATCTGAAGCAGCTCTACCAACAGGTAATTAACGACATAGCTCGCTATGTTATGCTTCCTGTTAATTTCATATGCTAACATTTTCTATCCACAGGCGTTCCAGTCAACGGGGACCTCCAGCCAACCACACATGCCTGGCGTCTTCACGCAAAAGCCAGGGGCTCCGGACACACAGTTTGGCACTCTCCCCGGTTCATGCCACCGCCCCTGTTCCCAATGGCCTAGTTTCCACCTACACCGAGGCCCTCACTAGGGGTAATGCATTGCATCTAATTTTCCACAACAAATTCATATCACTACACAAATACATAAAGTTTTTCAAATATGCGGTTTCCTCCACTATTGCAGGCGTCCAACTCAGCAACGGCTGCCTCGGTGGTGATTGCTTCGTACGGAGGTGACGATAATGGGACAAAGTCGTCTCCGCTCGAGCAATTCACCACGGGCTTGTTCAATCCTAATCCCGACCTCGACCTTGGTGAAAGCGGCAGCGGTTTGCAAAACTAGCATTAGTGTTGTCTTCTGGATTCGTATTCGACTATGTGAACTATTGTGTTGTGTTCTAAACTTTGTATTCGATTATGTGAACTATTGTGTTGTCTTGTGGCTATTTGTTATGTTTTGAGAGATTTTGATCATATTTATTGGTGATTTTCAATTTAATAACAATGTGAATGTATATGTGCTCGAAAATATGGTGGCGAGCACCTAATTATGTGTGGATGTGGTTCAGTGAATTGGAAAATGTAAATATGTTGTCAATGGGTATTTTTGCAAGTTGAAGTTGATATCTTTCAAAATGTCCAGCAATTTTTATTGCTGGAACACTACTTGTGTCGGCGGCCTCAATATGGCCATCGACACAGACAAGCTCCAGGTGCATCCAGGGCAGACCCCGAATTATGTGTGGATGTGGTTCAGTGAATTGGAAAATGTAAATATGTTGTCAATGGGTAAATTTGCAAGTTGAAGTTGATATCTTTCAAAATATCCAGCAATTTTTATTACTGGAACACTACTTCTGTCGGTGGCCTTAATATGGCCATCGACACAGACAGGCTCCAGGTGCATCCAGGGCAGACCCCTACCAAGGCCTATGTCGGCGGCATCAAGCAAGGCCGCCGACACAGGTTCTTGCTACGTCGGCGGTATTCTCGAAAGGTCGCCGAAAAAAGTATGCGTGGGGGCACCTGGGAGCCCACCTAGGAAGATCTGTGTCGGCGGCATTACCAGGGTTGCCAACATAGAGGTTGCCACGTGTTGGCCACTGATTTCTTCTATGGGCCCCACACATCAGAGTGCCGTCAACGGAGGCGGCCCGTCTGCCATGGCTTGTGTCGATGGTTGAGTTGCTGCCGACATAGACCTTGCCAAGGGGCTATTCCCGGGGTGCGGCTTTGTCGTCGAGGCCGCCGACAGAAAAGGGCTGTGTTGACGGAGCGTCCAACCGCCGACACAAGGATATGTCGGCGGTATTTGGGACTCTGATCCCGGTTCCTGTAGTGATGAGCATTTTGCCATCAGTACGTACCTATAGTACATATGACAACTACGTAGTATATCGTACGAAGCAGAACAACATAATTTGTTTTCTTCAATGAGAGAGAAAACACGATTTTCTGTTTACGGTTATTCATTTGAGAACTTAACATTTCGTATTTATTTCATACGTACGATCTCCATTTAACACCAAATAGAATTTATAATTAATCGAAAATAAGGATGTAGCTTTCAAAAAAATTAAATCTACGTCATTACATGCCTATAATATTTGGCCGATCCTAGATGATAGTAATATTGCTTAAACCAGCGATTGGGCTCATTGCCAGCCGCCGCCAGGCGTGGGCTGGCAGCAGCAGCAGCGTCGTCTCAATCGCTGAGCTGCAGCCGCTCCCATATTTCCACGCCGATTATACATTATGCTCCAAAGATACTTGCTAACAAGACTTGATACCAGACTACCAGTTATCAGTTAGATTTGAAGAGTCGGGGCAAGCCTCGAGAAAGAGTTTATGCATGGGAAATTCTCAGGTTAGCTCAGCTGGATCAGCTGTACGTACACATGCACGGCTTGCACATATGAGCTAGCCACCGCAGTTACTGCATGCACGCAGGGATTGAACCCACGTACAGCTAGCGTGTCGTCCTCGTCGCTGGACGACTGGACGACGCACGTAATTGCCGCCATTAACGTCATGTACATGCACGCATGTGCAGACGGCCGCAGCTTCAAACCCTAATGTTGCGCGGCATATTGGGGGGAGACCACAGCCAGGCTCACCATGCATGCAGGCACGTACGATTGTGTCCCTGTTTTTCTCAGTTTATTTTTATCTGACTTATCTACTTATTTTACTTATCTAGATCATTTAACTATCTTCTTAAGGTAGCATCAAGAGTCCGATATATTTCGTTAAACTTGTGTTTTATAGCTTCTATATAAGTTTGTGAGATAGAAAAAACGATTTTAAAAATAAATTATTTTTTATATAAGCGAAGATAAGTAAATAGAAAAATAAGTCAGATAAGTGAGATAAGTAAGTGAGATATAAGAGGTAAAGAACTGGACCGAAGGTTCACATATGGATCCGCGTGCTGCGCGCGTACACACTGTGATACTGCGAATTCAATTCCTCATCTGCCAAACCGGCGACACAGCGTGTTGGCATCTTGCTTGACCACCACTTCATCGCGCATCAATTCGAGGTTTACGAGATTAAGTCCAGATCATGTTCTAGGGTCTAGGCTTCTAGCTGCGGCTGGCTGTCGGCAGGGGCGGAGCCAATATTTCATCGTAGGAGGAGCCGACACATAACAAACTAATTTGCAATATGATTCTATCATTATATTGAAAGCAAGTTATATACAGAGAATGATATTATGTTATGTAATAAATTGTGTCAAATATATATGCCATAACAGTATATAAAGCAATAATAATAGTATAGTATCTAGCGGAGGTTGCCATGTGTGGGGACTCTTAACCATGATCAAATGGCACATTTGTTTCTTGCATATTCACATGACATTGAGTCAAATTGTGGGTGGTATGGCAAAAGCTAAATAAATAGATTATATTTTATATATGTGTATATGTATAGCAAGTGTTATGCAGTTCTTTAGATTAAGGAATATTACACATCAATAATACAATTATGTTACATGGTGATAACTAGCTAATAAAAATATTTGAAGTGTTTGAAAAGCAATATGAGCTACAATTAGTCAAGCCTCACATGTATATATTAGTCAACATCAAGAAGCGGTCTGTGAATTTTTGGTAAACTTATCGAAATATTGTGCACTAAAACTATTATTGAATATATAGTACGTACGTAACTTAGTATATTTGCTATAACATGTAGTGTGCTTGGAAATATGTTAATTCATAAATTAAAATCATTTTCTTTGAAAAGAAAACTTAAAAGAACTATGCTAGTCTTATAAAATAAATTAGTTGGGAGAGTATATTGAATCAATGCTAATAGCATACTTCTTAAAACTGAAATTAGTCATGTAAATTAATTATATGGCTTTAAGATTGATACAACATTCTACATACCACCGAGTGTTGCACATAGATCATAAGGGGGCCACGCCCCTGCCAGCAACCACCCACCCCCCAACCCGGTCTCCGCCACTGGCTGCCGGCACCACCGCAGTTACTCCATGCACGCAGGGATTGAACCCACGTACAGCTAGCGCGTCGTCATTGTCGCTGGACGACTGGACGACGCACGTAATTGCCGCCATTAACGTCATGCCGCAGCTTCAAACCCTAATATTGCGCGCCATGTTGGGGGGAGACCACAGCCAGGCTCACCATGCATGCAGGCACGTACGATCCACACTGCATATATATAGCCGCGTGCAGTCCACGTCCTTCTCGAACTCCACTGCTTGCTACAGTGTGGCAGGCAGCATATCATAAGCTCAGCTAGCTGCTGCTTTGACGACACATTAATTAACATATATATAGCTGCTGGTAGGGTAGGGCCTCGTCGGTCGTCGTCGTCGCCATGGGTGGCGGTGGAGCCGGCGGCAGGCTGCTCGTCGGCCTCTGCGCCGCGCTGATGGCGGTCGGCGTCGCCAGCGCGGCGGCGGGTCATGAGGCGGCGAAGGCGAGGTCGGTCGTCGTCGGCTTTGCCAGGTGCACCCACTGCTCGGGGAAGAAGATGAAGCCCGAGACCGCTTTCAAGGGTACGTACGCGTGCGTCCTTGTAATAAATAAGTTTGCATGCGCTGCTCTCCTACAATTAGATATGTACACGTTAATTCTTTCTCCCTTCAAAACGACAACTGTAGTGTTGGAATTCTCCCATGAATTAGGTTGTTTCGCTACCTACCACCCACGTCATTGTCATGCTTGCGTCTATATAGGCCTCGTTTGTTTCAGATTAACGTTGAGTTGCGTTTTACTGTAGCAAATTTTTGACCCACTCGAAAGACGTATTAAAAAATTCAAAAAATTAAAAAAAAATTATTTTGCGAACTTTAAGAAGAACTATTTAAAACCCCACAAAAATAACAACAACATATTACAACATTTGGCCTATACAAAAATGCCAACATATTCAGTGCAAAAGAGTTAGATACACACACTCTCTTCACTGTTTAGGTCGTTGAAGTCATAATGGCCAAGTGGCGTTATCTATGTATACAAGTCAAGCATGGTTAATTTATTTCAATGATGGGAATGCAACAGTAATTTCTGAAAAGATATTTAAACATAGTGAGAAACGTACCACGGGAATCGAGAAAACTATTGTGTTCCAAGCCCTCGTAAATTTCGATATACTCCCTCCGTTCTTTTTATTTGGTGTCGTTTATTTTTAAACATGTCTTTTAACCATTTGTATTGTTAAAAAATATTTAAGTATTATTTTTACTTATTTGTACTAAATTTTTTAATAAGACGAATGGTTAAAGGGAATGTCCCAAAATCAATGACGGCAAATAAGAAAGAACGAAGGGACTAGGGAGTCCTCTCTTCGTTTCACTATATTTGTTCATGGCGTCAAAAAAATATGTTTCGTAATGATATAATCCCTTCGTTTTATATTTATTCATGGTTTCGAAAAAATATGTTTTATAATGTTTGACCATTAGAAATATATATATGAAGAGTGTAGTTACTACTTACTACAATGTTTCCACTTACCCTCAATTAAATTCGTGCACGAAGAAAAGTAGTTTTATTTGCTATTTAATAGGTGTTTAATTTACTTAATTGGCTTAATTCTTACCGCGCATGCCGGCCTGCTCTGAAATTTTTGTGCATAGGTCTTAAGGTGGCGATCAAGTGCAAGAATGACGACGGCAAGTACGAGAGCAAGGCCGTCGGCAAGCTGGACCGCTCCGGGGCATTCAGGGTGGCAATGCCAGTCGACCTGCGCGGCGCCACCTGCTTCGCACAGCTCCACCGGGCGTCCAGAGGCCCGTGCCCCGGGCAGGAGCCATCAAAGATCATACCGCTCTCCGACGACACCTTCGTCGCCGTCGCCGGCAAGATGCGCCACTCGTCGGCGAAGTGCGCGTCGGCGATCGCGTGCTACCCGTGCCGCATGAAGCATCTGTACCGCCGCGGGACACCCTTGCCGGACCCGTACTCCGACTCCGAGCACCCCTCGCCGGAATACTGGCCGCCGATGTCGGAATACCCTCCGGGCTTCGCGGACCAGCTGGACTACGGCGAGCCGATACCAGAATACCCCCCTGCAGCGCCGGGATACGGGCACAGGCGGCCAGCGCCGGAACCGGAATACCCCCCGGCCTTCGAGGAACCGGATTACGGAGATCCGACGGAGGATTATTACCCCCCTGACATCAGGACGAGAAGCCGCCGCCACCGCCGTTACCGCCGGAGGCAAGCCGCCATGAGGCACCGGTGGCGGATGCCGGTCTTCGTCATGCCCGAGTTTCCTCCATTCATCATGCCGGGAATGGGATACGGACCGCAATACCCTCCTGCCGCACCATATTATGTGGCGCCGCCGCCGCCGACTGGCGAGGCTCCCACGCCGGAGTACGGTGCGCCGTCTCCGGCATACCAGCAACCCGCTCCGGCGCCGGCGTACGTATATGCCCCCACTCCTGCGCCGGCGTACGGAGCTCCGACGCCAGCACCTTCCGATGAGGCTCCCATGCCGGCGTACGGAGCCCCGACTCCGGCATACCTGGCCCCCGCTCCCACGCCGGCGTACGGAGCCCCGACGCCAGCATACCTGGCTCCCACTCCCATGCCGGCGTACGGAGCCGCGACGCCGGCAATATACCTGGCTCCTGCTCCCGCGCCGGCGTACGGAGCCCCGACGCCAGCATACCTGGCTCCCACTCCCATGCCGGCGTACAGAGCCCCGACGCCGGCATACCTTGCTCTCACTCCAACGCCGGCGCCGGCGCCGGCGCCCGCTAGGGATTACTCTCATCCGGGCGTCTCACGCCAGAGCCCAACAAATTAATTAATAATGCAAGCAAGCTACTAGCGTCCAATAGAATAATAGCTGTGAGGCCACGAGGGCTAGCTAACTATCGAGGTTAATAATTGTAATAGGCTGAGATGGAGATGGAGCCATGGAGGGTGTGTGTGTGCGCGCGTGTCGGTGTGTGTTTCATTTTGTAAGCATATAGCAATTTAAACTCCATGTATGTTCGACTATATAAAGTTACAAGTATATATCTAGTACCGTATGAGTCATCAGTATGTAGCTAATATATATTAATCCTAAGATATATTGCTTTCTGTTCATTGGAATCTCTCTCTCTAACATTGCTAGTTGCTAGGTAGTTAAGCGCATTCAATAGTACAATTTAATAGTGCCACCAAGGTGGCCTGCGCCCTGCGCAACAACTTGACTATATTTACGTCAAAGCTCAATGGACCATTTGTCGATGGTAGTGCATATCCAATCAGAAATACAAATTTTTTTTTTTTCATATGTAGATCTTAGTCGACTCTTGGGAACATATTTTGGTTAACATCCACTCAGTCATTGCATCGACTTTGTCAGGGTTAATTTAAAGGACAGCAAGAAATATATCAGATTTGGATCCTTTGGCGATGTTTAATTAGTTGAAGACAGAGTGTGCCTGTTCTTGGCCATGTCAAAGAAAATTTGGTCAACTCGACTATATATTACTCTCTCCGTTTTTTTTTTATGTTTGACGACTTTGACTTTTAGAGACACATTTAACCATTCGTCTTATTAAAAATTTAGTGCAAACATGCAAAGAAATAAGTAATGTTTGATGTACCTTTATTGACAAAACAAATCACAACAAAATAAATGATATTTACATAGCTTTTTTTGAATAAGACGAATGATCAAAGTTGTATCAAAAAGTCGAAGACGTCAAACAAAAAAGAACGGAGGAAGTAACATTTAGCTAAATTAAATACAATGGCTACATCGATCTGCATCGTAGCCTGTTAGAGTTCATGATCTAACAAAGGCTGTTGCCTGTATGCGATTAGGATTATTGGCTTACTTAGGCATGAACCCAGTGGCTAGTGAATCATTGGACTTGGCCAATTGTTCTATTTTATCTCCTCATCTCCCACAGTTGGTGCTAACGAGTCTATTTTTTATGCCTATAGCCTTCTATACGTGTAGTTGCTCGGTTTATCAAGAAAGGCACGAAATGGATGCAGGTGGAGAAAGTAATGCATGCAACAAATATTAATATTGAAAATGCTACGGTTTAAACAAAGCAAGATTTACACATTAATTTACAAAGCTGGTCGGTATTACATGCATGTGTTTGTGAGGTCATGACCGTCTTTCATTGCTAGGTGCACAACCCTCTCGCGTATAAGTATCCTCCCACTAGGGGATCGACAGCTTCATGTCATAATTACCCATTCTTAGAGCATCTCCAATGACGCTGACCCAGCTGGCTATAAGCCAATCACGTAAGACTTCTTGCTTAGGTGGAAGAGAGAGGGAGCGTTCAGAGCTAGCATCGGCGCTTCAACAAGCACCGAGCGCTAGCAACCCACCCGATGCACTGCTCCACATCTCTCTCTCTCTCTCTCTCTCTCTCTCTCTCTCTCTCCCTCACTCTCCACTGCACCACAGTCGGAGTCCCGCGTCGGAGTCCCTGCCGCTCAGTCGTCGCTGCCACCTCGCTGGTGTCGCCACCACCGCATCCAAGCCCGCGCCGCACCGAAGTCATCACCGCCGGATCCGAGCCCATGTCGCGCTGGAGTCGCTACTGCCTGGATCTCGATTGCATGCCATCGCCATCGCTGTCGCCTTATGGCCTGGAGGGGTCGAGGGGAGGGCGCGGTGGTTCAGGCAGCGTGGACGGGAGGGGAGGCCGCCATAGCGCGGCGAGGTGAAGGGGAGGCCGCGGCGGGGAAGAGGATAGGGAGGAGGCGTCGGGGTACAGGTGAGGCCAACGGGGAAGATGATGGAGGAGGAGGATGGGGGTAGAAAGAAATTAATATCCTATGGGTCGCATGTTGCATGTGCTATAGCCAGACTGTTGGAGGATACTGGCTTTTAGCTGAGATGGATGTGCCACATAATCATTATACCCAGCAGTTGGCTATAACTATTGGAGATGCTCTTATAGACAAATTGCTAACTTGCAAGCTCCTAGCTAGATCTTACCACCTTAACCGCATGTGTTACGAAGTGCATGTGCAAGCAAGTAGCTTGTCATGGCCTACAAAAAGTCAAGGTTGAGAAGGCATTCTCCCTCTTGGTCGATTGACTTAGACCATATTGACCCTTGGAGACCCACGCTACAAGAAAAATGTTGATTTATGACATGGCAAATACCTCACCAAAAACCGAAAAAACGTCATATACTGTTTTTCTTCGGTGATAAATTTATGAGGAAATAACTTTCTTCATCGATAGCGCGTCACATTTGTTAACTGCTGAAGAAACGTGTGGTTATAGAGGGCAATTCGTCAACCCATCCCTGTTGCTGAGCCGCGAGGGAGTCATGGACGGGTTGTTTGATGCCCTGCATAATTTAGCTGTTAGCGTGCTCTACCGCACCATTGTTCTGCGGGTGGGCGACCGACGTGTTCCTATCTCCTCACAATATTCTTGGAATGGTGCACTTGTGAACTGGGTCCCATTGTCAGTGATGAGCTTCCTAGAGATGCCGAATCGTGTGACGACGTTCCAAAAGAATTGGATGGCCCCTTGGGGTGATGCTCGAAACTTGCTCGGTCTCGATCCATTTCGTGAAGGTGTCGATGGCAACGAACAAGTGCATGCAGCCCTTTGACCCCAGGAAAATTGGTTGTACGATACTCAGTTAATGTGCCTCACAAAAACTAATACTCAATGTTGTTGTGCCTTTTGATGAATAACACCGGGCACATCTATTCCTTTTTTTAAGACATTTTGGCTATTTTGTAGACTTCCCTTCTTTTCCTTTTCTTTTCTTTTCCACTCATTTGAGACATGAAGTGACCAAAGTGCCCCTGTCTGAAGTGGCTTGATCGCACCAGCTTTTCTTTACTGGACCAAGTTGGTGGAATCGCACCATATAGGATCGGCTAGGTAGATATCTCCAACAAGGTTTCACGGCAACGGTCTGAATACAAATTCCTGGTGTGGTCAAGCCACTTCAATCATGGGCAATTTGGTCATTTCATATCTCAAATGAGTGGAAAAGAAAAGAAAAAGAAGGAAAAAGCTAGGAAAATGAACAAAATGCCTTCAATAAAAGGAATAGGTGTGTCTGGTGTTATTCATCAAAATGCACATCAACTGAGTTTTAGGCCCTGTTCTTTTGAGCTGATCTGAACGGCTGAACAGCTGAACAGCTAAAATAACTAAACTTTGAGAGCTTCTCGAGGTAGTCTCGAGATTCCAATATATTTCGTTTGACTTGCTTTTTAAAGCATTAGGACCCATCTTCAAAACAGTGAAAAAACAGACCCAAAAAACTCAAACCATATGTACTTTCAAAACATAGATAAATTATTAAGCTGTTAAGCCGTTAAGTTATTAAGTTTTTTTTAAGCACATCAACTGAGTGTCATACAACCAATTTTCCCCTTTGACCCCTAGGAAATGGACCTATGATGTCCATTCCCTAGGTGGAAATGGCCAGGTGAGGGGAATGGTTTGCAGCTCGTACGCGGGCTAGTGAGAAATGGGCGCGTGGTATTGGGAAGCCGAAACATTGCTTCACCACGTTATGGGCATCATTCATCGTAGTGGGCCAGTAGTATCCCATGCGGAACGCTTTGCTCACAGGGTCCGATAGGCAGCTGTGCCCCACAGACTCGGTGGATATTGCGGAGGAGAAATTGACCTTCCTCTTGGGTCACGCAATTACAAAGTACGCCATTAGCACCCCTTCGGTACAACAAGCCCCCAAGAAAACGGTAAGGTCGGGCTTGCCTTTGAACCGGGATTTCTCGGCTGCGTCCTGTGGCAGTGTCGCGTGCGTCAAGAACTGGATGAATGGCATCATTCAGAAATGAGATGGTATCGGTCGTCTCGGTCGATGTTGGTGCCTTCTTGAGTGCCTCTTCTTCGGAGGGAATAGAGAGCTTTATCAAGTGCTCTACAAGCATGCCCGCCGGGGCGGGCTCCTAAGAAGAGCCAAGCTCCACAAGCTTATCGGCCACGTCGTTGTCCTGTCTTGGTACATAGCACACTAGCTTCGAAGTTCACGAAGTGTTTCTCCAGCTTACTCACTTCTGCCAAGTATCACATCATTGAGTCATCGGAACACCGAAACTTAATTTTTACTTGGCAAATGACCAACTTTGAATCCCCTTTCGTGGTTAGTCCCTTGATTCTGAGCGCAGAGCATGCTCGTAGGCCAGCAAGGAGGCCTTCGTACTCCGCAACATTGTTCGTTGTGGGAAAATGTAGTTGGACTATGTGTTGGATCTGTTCTCCTTTGGGGGAGATGAGAACAAAACCACATCCTAATCTTTCAAACTGCCTTGACCCATCAAAGAACATGGTCCAATTCATTTCCGGTCACGAGGGCCCAACCGAGCTTTCGGTAGGCTCGGCGGGTCTGGTCCAATCAACCAGAAAGTTAGCCATGACCTAGGATTTAATTGTCGTGCGGGCAACGAATTTAATGTCGAATTCGTCGAGCTCAACATCCCATTGTGCCACCAGATCGTTGGCGTTCTGATTTTTTATGATGTCTTTCAATGGAAAGCTTGTTGGAACCATGATTTGATGGGCCTGAAAGTAATGACGCGACTTTCATGAAGCCATGAGCAAGGTGTACAACAGCATCTGGACCTCAGGGTAACGCTCCTTAGATTTGTGCATTACCTTGCTCACGTAGTGGATGAGTTGTTGTCTGCCATCGCGCTCAACTGCTAGGAGTACATTGATAGCGTGTGGGGCGACATCAAGGTAGAGGAGAAGGACTTCCCCGAACTTGGGTGTGCCTGAGATGATTGGTGTGGACAGGTATTGTTTGAGCTGGGCGAACGCGGCCTCAGCTTCATCCGTCCACTTGAAACCATCGTGCTTGCGCACGAGTTTGCAAAAGGGTGTGTTGTGCTCTTCGAGGTGAGATATGAACCAGCTGAGGGCCGCCATACGCTCGCTGAGGGCCTACACCTCTTTTACGCAAGTTGGCAACCTCATGGATTTGATGGTCTCGATTTTTTCGGGGTTAGCCCTATTCTCGTGCCGCATATTACATACCCCAAAAGCATCCCGGACCATACACCGAACACGCATTTCTCAGGATTCAATTTCACTTGATGTTGTCCGAGATTAGTGAAGATTTCCTTTTAGATTGGTTACATGGTCATATGGGACTTTACTTTCGACAACTATATATATCATCTATGTAGACTTTGACATTGCACCCTATGTGATGAGGGAGTGTCTTCTTCATTAATTGCTGGAACATGGCGCCTGCGTTCCTCAGACCGATTGACATCGTCATGTAGCACAAGGTACCGAAGGGTGTAACGAAGGCAGTCTTCTCTTCGTCTTCTTGTGCCAAATTGATTTGATGGTAGCCCGAGTATACGTCGAGAAAACACATCAGGGCCGAGTCCACTATGGCATCGACCAATTGGTCTATGCACGATAGGGGGAAGTTGTCTTTGGGGCAGGCGGCATTGAGGTCATGGTGCACGACGCACATTCGCCACTTATTGCCCTTCATTTTTACTACGATTGGGTTCGTGAGCCAGTCGGAGTGCTGGACTTCATGGATGAAGCGGCCGGAAGTAGCTTGCCCAGCTGCTCCTAGATGATATCAGCCTTGTACTTCGGGACATGTCGCTGGCCCTGTTGGACGGGCCTTTTATTAGGCTGGACTGCTAGCCTGTGCTCGATCACCTCCCTTGGAACACCGGGCATGTTAGATGGTTCCCACGTGAATATCCGTGTTGGCCCGGAAAAAGGTAACGAGCCGAGTTCCTATTTGGACTCGAGGGAGGTTCCCACGTAGACGACCTTAATTGGATCGTCGCTAACAGGAGAGACCGTCTTGGTGGGCTCCATGAGCCGAGCATACTTAGATGGATGCAGGTGCCACAGGGCGGCGGTCAGCCGCCCCTGGCCCCCAAAACCGTGGGGCCCCGGTCTTCTGCTGCGCAAGGGACCCATCTGGCGGTGCACGATGCCTATTGCCTAGCCTCGGTGCGCCATGCTCTCAGCTCTCGCGATGGGCCATGCTCCAGCCTCCAGTTAGGCCTCGCCACCTCGTCAGGCCCATGCCCATCGTAGCGCAGCTCCCGTGCGTTGAAGCCCAACATGGCAGGCAAGCAACGGTTGCAGATCACTAGATCAGCAGATGTCGTGATTCACTAATTCGCCTAATCGCCATTCGCCTGATGCCACTCCGCCGACCGCCGCCAAATCGCCAAGACGCCAATCACCAAGACACAAAATCACGTCGGAACAGCGGATCATATTCAATTCATCCGTCTATCGGCAGCCTCTCACAGGTGACTATAGTAATTAGTAATTAGTTATTAGTACATACGGAGTACTAAATAGATATTAGTATATTAGAGTAGGGAACTACCGATTAGAATTTAGAGAATCAATTCAAATATGCCGACATGCCGTGTTTAAATTTTAAATTTTAATTGATGTATAATTATGTCATCCATTCAGGTCACTACGTGAACTTTATATAATCCATTCAGGGTCTGGCAACTTTATGTATTGAGAAGAAGTTATTGGACAATATTAATATTGAGGCCATCATTGATGATTTTACATCAAGAAATGTTAGAAGAAATTTCTGAGGTGAATAATCTCATTTGTGTACTTTCATTTGTTTATCGATACCAATTTTTAAAATACATTGAATATTGTCTAATTATATGGTAGTATAAAAAAAATCTTGGTTATGTTAGGGGCCTCCGTTTGTAATTTCGCCCCGGGCCCATGAAAACCCAGGACCGGCCCTGGATGGATGTGAGGCCCAACCACGACCCTTCTCCTCTGGCTGCGGGAGTGCTTCTTGGGAAGGCTGGTGAATGACGAAATAGAGACAATGTTTTATCCCGGTGCCTCCACCTTCGGATAATATTCTTACGCCCAGTTCTTTTTGCTAGTAAATGGCTAAGAGTGATTACAAGGGGAGGAAGATGAGCCTAGGGAGTTCAAACTCTAGTACAATAAGGGACTGTTTGGCTGCCTACATGGAGGCTAGCCTGGCTGAGCTCATACATGAATGGTGTGTTTGGTTGCCTGAAAATACTGTTGCAGCTAGGCTCACATGGTGCAAAAAATACTATAGCAGACAGGCCCAGTAGCAATGCAGAAATCCTGCGTTGCAAAAATCCTTACTTTAAGTCCTTGTATAATCATCCCATTGGCATGCTCCACCTGCCCGTTACTTCTTGGGTGAGCCACTGAGGCGTAACAAATTTTGATGCCGAACTCCTTGCCCCAATCTTGAAACTCGCTGCTCTTGAACTGAACGCCGTTGTTAGTGATGATTCGATTGGGCACGCCAAAACGCACGACAATGTCATAGAAGAACTCATGCGCTTTAGCAGCCGTGATGTCCACCACTGGTTTGGCTTCTATCCATTTCGTAAACTTGTCGATGGCAATGAAAAGATGGGTGAATCCATCTTGGGCTTGCTTGAGAGGACCCACCATGTCGAGATTCCTGATGGCAAAGGGCGAGGTGAGTGATATGGTCTGCAGATCCTGAGTCGGCATGTGAATCTGCCGTGCAAAGAATTGACAGTCTTCATACCTGCGCACTATATCCTCCGCGTCCGTCACGGCAGTCAGCCAGAAGAATCCTTGTCGACAGGCTTTGCCTACCAGGGAACTTACTACCACATGATGTCCGCATTCCCCCGATTGGATATCATTTAATAGATCCTTACCCTCTTACTCAGATATGCAACGTCTTACTACCCCGGAACTGCTTATAGTTTTTGCTTCGACATGTTATGCACTCGCCTTGGCTGCAATCATCTGGTAACTCACCTCTGAGGAGATAATATAAATATGGTTGTGTCCATCTGATGTTGATTGATAATACCTCTTCTTCTGCATGACCTTCTTGTTTTTCGTCATGTGGCTGTGGAAGTTTGATAGATGGCTTATGCAATTCCTCGACGAAAACACCAGTCGGCACTTGCGCCTGACTGGATCCCATCCGTGCTATCCCATATCCTGCTTCATTGTCTCGACGGAGCACGTGTGTTAACTCTAAACCATCAAATTTGTCCTCCAATTTTCTGACCTCCTGACAATAAGCTATCATGTTGTTGTCAATACAAGACCATTCCTTTTGTACTTCATTGACCACGAGTTGAGACTCTCCGCGAACCATTAACCGCCGTATGCTGAGCGATATGGCGATGCGAACCCCGTGGATGAGTGCCTCGTACTCAACGGCATTGTTATTGACAGGAAACAGGATCTGAAGCACGTACCGTAGCTTCTTGCCAGTTGTAGATATGAGCAAAATTCCATCCCCTGCGCCGCTGAGCATGAAGGAATCATCAAAGTACATTGTATAGTACTCGAGACTCTCTTTTGCTGCTGGGGTCCTGTCTATTGCACAATGAAATCGGCGAGTGATTAAGATTTAATGGTATGCAAAATAACATCCAAACCTTTGGATTAAATAATAATGAGATTTGCAAAAATTCTTGCCCCATTGATCTTGACAGATATTTCAGGACAAAATTGGTTAGCGAGCATAGCCTTTACATGGTTTGCACCAGGAAAGGAGTTTTAAGTGAACATTTTTCCTAATTATTTTGTTCAACTAGATTGCCCATTATGAAAGGATGTTTCCTATAGATTCAAATAGAACTGTAACTAGAACTGACTAGGAACTTACCCAACAAAACATCATGCACATCCTTAGCATCCTCAACGGTGACATGGTGCACACGACCTCTTCCCGCGAATGTAGGCATCCTTTGAGTACCTTGGACTCCACGTCTAGGTCCTAAGGAAGGGGCACAACTACGGTTACCTCCTTGATTACCTTGCATTGGTGCTACATTATGCTGCATTTTCACAAAATTATTAGCATAGTGCCATATTTGCTAGCAATAGATGCAAGGGATAGTTGTAGTGTCAACTAGGGGTATCGATGGTTGTCCAGTAGCAATAGGATGCAACACTAGAGCATTGAGCCAAAATGTCTAATGTGGAGCTCAAGGAGCATAATGAACAAATGAACGACACTCGTGCTGTCCAAAGCGAGGCCTAAAGCTTTTGGTTTGCTGCTGAGCTTAAAACTTCCGTTTGTTTTGCCTCAAAAAGCTCATGTGATGCACTCTATTGTATCAAAGTCTTGCCCACAATGTTCTGAATGACACCGCCCTGCTGAAGCCCATTATTAATCATCCTCCACTTTTCCGAGCTCGCTGCCTCTCGGATAGTCTTGTAGATCATGTCTAAGCCCATCGCAACCAAAGCTCTGTCATTCGCCTAAAACAGACCTGACCGGTGATGAAGAAAGGCACAAAACGTATACACAAAAGTCAGTGGTCATTTCTTTTTTCATATCCCTCAGCACACCGCAGCAATGCACAGAAAACACAAGCATTTTTTATCTTTCACCACCGCTTTTTCCCACAAAATCGCCTGGTCCTAGGACCCAGGTCTCTAATGCATACCAACACTTCTGGAGACAATCCCCCAAAGGAGCTTCGCAATACCACACCCAAAGAATAAGTGCTCAGTGATTTCAACATTGTCACAAAAGCTACATCTAGGATCACCTCCCCAGCATTTTTTCTCAAGTTTTCTCTAGAAAGAATAGCATTTCTAGAAATGAGCTAGAGAAAGCTTTTAATTTTCAGGGGCAACTTTGCTTTCCACAAAAGCTCACTATCTTTACGCCTGACGGAACCCAAAGGTTTTCATACATATTTTTAACAGAAAAACCATGCCCCCGCCCTCCACCTGTCCAAACAATCTCATCTTTGTCATTGCACAACTCAAGCTCCACCATTTTATACTTGATTGTCCTCCACTTAGACAAGGAATCATCATCCATCTATCTTCTTAAAGGACATCTCAATTTTCCCCCACCCGTCTGCTACACTTATACCTTTATCTTTTGCAAATATCAAAGATTTCAGGTAAAAGGTCCTTCAAAGATTGCTGATAAAGCCAAATATCATTTCACAGACTGATGTCTATCCCAGAACAGGTCAGCATTCTCCTCTAAGGAAGATAAAACTCCCTCACCTTCATTATGTGCCTCCAAACCACATAATCAGTCTATTTAACCTTATAAGTGGAGATTTGTTTGTTTGTTAGGTATTTCTTCCTAACAATTTGCTGCCACATCCCATCTTCTCTTTCCAATTTCAAAAGCCATTTGCAGACCAGAGTGATATTCAACTTTCTTAGATCCTAAATCCCAAGCCCTTTTTTATTCTTAGGACTGGCTACCACGTCTAACTTGACCAAACGGTATATTTTTTTACCATTCATTTTTCCCCACAAAAACCTTCTTCTAATACTATCAACAGCTTTTAAAACACCGCTGGGCAACAAAAACATTGACATGGTATATATTGGAATGCTAGACAAGCAAGAATTTATAAGAGTCAATCTTCCACCCAAAGAAAGGATTTTACCTTTCCAACCATCAAGCTTTTTCCTCACTTTTTCCAGTAATAAATCCCAATTTCTCACACTATTTTTCTTATAACTAACCGGCACTCTTAGATAGTTAATAGGAAGATTCCCTACTTTACAATTAAAGTGTGATGTTAATTTTCTTCCTTTCTACATCATTATCACTATAACCTAACTTTTGCCGTAGTTAATTTTCAAACCAGACATATTCTCAAAAAAATATAGCAACAACTTATTGTGAACCATGCCCTCTTTTGTCCCATCTAAGCACATAATAGTATCATCAGCATATTGCAATATGCTGCCACCTCCATCAATAAGGTCAGGCACTAGCCCCTTGACAAGGCCATTTTTCGACTTGGAACATTTTTCTTAGACATTCAGCCGCAAAATTAAAAAGGAAAGGAGACATTGGGTCGCCCTGCCTCACACCCTTGCTACTTTGAAAATAATCTCCTCCATTACCATGAATGTTCACACTAAGATTCCATTAGTCATAATATTTTTAATCCGGTGACACCACTTGGTGTTAAAGCCTCTCCACTTCAAACAATCCAACATAAACTACCAGATGACTTATCATAAGCTTTTTCAAAGTCTAACTTTAGAAAGACCCCCCATCCTACCACTTCTTTTGGTCAGATGCATAATTTCATGCAAAGTTAACACCCTATCCATGATATTCCTCCTAGGTATAAAGGCATTTTGGCTTCTTCTTATAACCTTGTTCATGAGGGGTTCCAATCTTAGAGTAAGCACTTTAGAAATGAGTTTGAACAGACTATTTCATAGACATATGGGTCTAAACTGCTTAATCTGTTCAGCTTCCTTCTTTTTAGGAAGCAAAATTATCTTCCATATTCAATTCTCCCCACATTCAAGCCCCCTTTATGAAATTGAGCAAAATCTCCATGATGTCTTCCTTAATAACCCCCAAGTTTTCTAAAAAAATTCAATGGGCAAACCATTTAGGCCGGTGGCTTTATTTTTACTCATGCTTTCCAAAGCTTTTTTCTTACTTGCTCCTCTGTGAAGTCCACAGATAGAATCTCATTCTCAACTTCAAAGTTCAAATACATTCTCATCGGCCTCCCACACACCATGGTCCATCTTGGTTCTACTATGACTGGAACCTCCAAACATATTAACATAATATTCAGTAATATAATTGCTTAAAGCTTTCTCACCCTCAATAATTTCATTCCCACTCCTGAGAAACTCTATAATTTTCTTCCTTCTCTTAGCATTAGTAATCATGTGAAAATATTTGATAGTATTATGCCCGTACAGAAGCCATTTGCTTTGAGATTTTTAGTTCCACTCTTTTTCCACCTTCACATACAAGTCTTCCACTTGACAAACATACTGAATTTTTTTAACCTCCTCATCACGGGTTAAAAATCTAGTTTCTTCAATAGTTTCAAGATCCAAAGAGTTTCACTCAAATCTCTGTTTAGTCCTTTTCTCTTGCCCCAAGCATTACCTCCCCAGCCTTTCAGAAATGTTTTCAGCCTCTTGATTTTTATCATAAACATTAAGAGCAGAATCCCCTCTGATTTTTGGCCCCAAATGTTATCAACTATCTTGATACACTCAGTATTCTCCAGCCAAGAATTGTAGAATTTTAATCTTATTTAAAAGTCTCTATTAGGGCCTATTATCACCACAAGAGGGTTATGATCATATAACGCCCTAGGTTAGAACCATAACAACAGGGAAAATATTTTCCCAATCAATAGAAACAAAAATTTTGTCCAATTTCGCCAGAGTGGGATTTTTGTGACTATTAGACAAGTGAAAGCACTTCCATTGTTTGAGATTTCTTTAAGACCAATTTAATCCACAAGGTCATTAAAAGAATGACAGTGCCTGCTAAGTCTAAAAATTTTGTTTTTGTCCCTTCTAGATATTACCAGGTTGAAATCTCCTCCCACAATCGTTGGACCGTCTACCTTTTTCAAATTACTTTCTAACTCATTTAGAAAATCATATTTAAAGTCCACCTAGGCTGGACCATAGATACAAATCACATACCACCTCTTCTTAATTATTTTGTCCCATATACAAAGAATTAGCATATAATTCGTTTTTTTCACACTGCAAATCTCAAACCTCTCGATTTTTCTAGCATACAGGATACCACCTAATTTCCCTCTATATAGCAGCTAGTTCCATTCAAAACAACTATTACTATTCCAACATACTTCTTTAACGAAAATATTCACTCCTTTTTTCATAATTCCCCTACAATTCCAAAACATACCCCAACTGATTTTTTGTTAACATGAACTTAGTCATTGAAGATTATTTTTCCTAGTATTATATCTTCTAACTTTGAGATATCTCATAGAACTCTTACTTGATATCTCAAAGTTCCCAACCAGCACACCGGTTTGACTTTTAATTTTATGATCTTTTTCTTTTTTCTAGGAATAACTATGGTGAATTCATCATTTCCTGAACCACTATTCTCCTTCCAATCAAGGATGACTGTCTTCTCTATATCCTCTAACCCATCCAGTTTAATATCATTGTCCTTAACTTCAGTTTAATTTCTTACATTAATTGTTGTGTAGCTTTTTCCAAATCTTTTATTACATATATGTTTTCATATTTTGTTGTCCCATTCTTCTAGCTCTATTCATAATATCCACATTGTCGGTGTAATAAATACCAGGGTGCAAAGAGTCCTGTAAAGATCAAGCGGGCCCCACGCGTCAAAGCGGGCGACAAGGCCTCAAAGACGCTGGCGAGCCCCTCAGTATGCTGGCGAGGGCCCCACACGCCGGTGGGCGATCAGACCCAACAGCGTGGGCGAGCCCCACGGCGTGTCGAGCGGGCCCCACGCGTCGGCGGGCGACAAGGCCCAGCCAGCGTGGCGAGCCCTTAGAAGACTAGGCGAGGGCCCCACGCGTCGAAGGGCGACCAGGTCCCAGCCAGCTGGCGAGCCCATCAACCATGGCGAGGGCCCCACGCACCAGTGGGCGCGTGGGCGAGCCTCGGCACAAGATAGGGCCCCCCATCGGAAGGGGCCCCTGTGGCGAGGCGTTGCGCTATGGAAGGAGTCTTCTAGGCGAAGGCTCTCCCTGCTGCGAAGGACGAGCGCATTTAATACGACATCACGAGCGATGACGGCTAAAGAAATGATTACCACATGATGACCCTGCAGTCTCGAAAGTATCCCACTGTGGCGCGAAGAATTGACCGCAGAGAGAAGGTTTGCTTGAGATGGCCGCCTGCGTCGGAGGAGCAAGTCGGGCCCCACCCGCAGCCTCACCGGTGTGATCAGGCGGGCGATGGCCACTTATGGCACGCGAAGCGCCGCTTCGGCGTAGGGAGCGGCACGTTTTCGTCTCTCCTGTCGTGTCTCGTCAGTGTACTAAGAGTACTGTACTGCCTACCCCCTCGGTTCTCTCCGCCAGTTCAAAGCTTGTATAAAAGGAGAGGAGAGAGAGGGAAGAGGAGAGGTTGCACTAGCGTACGTGCATTCGAAACATTCTGTAAACACATTCCATTCAACCACAACAACAAGAGAGCTAAGGCTCAGCAGGAGTAGGACTATTACCCGCAGGGGGTCCGAATCTCGGTAATCCGTGTGTTGCTCCTTCTGCGCTTCGTGCTCAATCGAATCGAAAGCGGTGATAGGCTAGCGTGATAGAAATCGACCAGGTGTGATCCGCAGATGGTTGAGCGGTGAACACGCCGCCGCTGGCGCGCTAGGTAGGGGGCGCTAGCATCGGTTCTCGCTCTTGACCATCGAATGGCGGATCGCCGATCTGCGATGGATCCGGGGCGATCGCTAGAGCCGCGCGCATGGCGTCGGGCGCGGGCGATGGCGATGGATCGGCCGGCGGCGCCGTCCCGGCCAAGCTAGGCGGCACCTAGCCTTGGAGGAGTGCACTCCCGCACAGAACCTCCATGCGGCCAGGGCCCTACTGGACAACCCACCGGTACCGGTGACTTCGGACTCCCCGGCGGCGCCGTGGCTGGCCTGTTTGGCCCGCTACGTCGATGCTGTCGCGGCGGTGGTGCAGGTTTCAGGAGGGGCGGAAACCGCCGTTTCCGCTTCTTCTCGTTCTCTCCTGCCCTCGCACACCTCTCGCAGATCTCCTGGCGGGAGGGAGCGGGGCCAGGGTGACAGGAGCCGGGTGACTCCTAAGGGGGTTCGACCTGGCAGGCGTGCAAGTGGGCGAGATCTCAGGTCCCACTTGGAGGACCGCCATCTACGACGCGGAGAATTCTTGCGCGACAAGCTCCGCAGAAAGATGACCGAGAGCGACGACCGCTGGCTGTCGTTCGCGGGGACCAGCGAGAGGACTCCCGTGGCGCCGCTTCCGCCGAAGAGGGCGGCGCCTCTTCAGCGCCGTCTGGACGGCGGGGGCGGCGGGACGCGGCCCGCGTCCAGGAGCAGGAGGCTCTCGACGTTGGGTGCCGCGCCTTTTCGAAGGAGCTGCGCCGAGTCTAGTGGCCGGAGAGGTTCCGGCCCACCCCCATCGAGAAATACGACGGCTCCAATCCTGACGAGTTTTTGCAGATCTACACTACGGTGATGCAGCCGGCTGGAGGGTCGGGAAATGTTCGGGCGAACTACTTCTCTGCAGTCCTCACCGGCGGAGCCTGCTCTTGGCTCATGAATCTGCCCCCGGAGTCCGTGGGGTCGTGGAAGGAGCTCTCGGAGCTCTTCATCACCAACTTCTAGGGCACGTTCGAGCAGCCCGGAGTCGAGGACGACCTCCACAACGTGGAGCAGAAGAAGGGAGAGTCGCTGCGCGACTACATCCGGCGCTTCAGTCAGGTCCGCAACACCATTCCTGACATCTCCATCGACGCCGTTGTCACAGCGTTCAGGAGAGGCGCCCGAGACCCTAGGGTCAAGGAGAAGATGGCCACCCGCAAGATCAAGACGACGGAAGAGTTTTCACCGGCGACAAGTCGCGCCCAAAGTGAGGCTTCGCTCGCCCGGCGCGGGTGGGGACAACAAGCGATGCGACGAGGCCGGACTTCGAGAAACCCCGCGGCAAGGACAAGAAGAAGCGTAAGGCGGCGAGACCGACAGGTCATGGCCGCCGCGAGCGACGACAACGACGACGACGATGAAGACGGCGACGGCGGCGCGCGCAGCGAAGCGCGCGGGCGAAGAAAGGAGGAAGCGCGTGGAGGCGCGCGGCGGCGCGGCGGCAGAACGGTCCCGCAGGGCGCGAAGCGATCGCCGTGATCACGGCGTTCCCGCGCCGCGACGACGGGCGAGACCGCCGTCCCGCGAGTGGAGCGGGGCTTATCGTCCCATTCACCGCAATAGCCCCACGACTTGGCGGATTGCCATGTCGCCAACAAGTTAGTGGACAGCGCGTCGCGAAGCAGCGAAGCGTCCGCAGCGGCAAGGGCAAGGAAGTGGCTTCGCTATTTCCAGAAGCGGAGCGCCGGTTGCCGCCATCCACGGTGGATCGCCACCTATCCGCCTCACGCTAGTTTTAAGCGCGCGATGAGGAGGTGTCGCCGCCGCGTGCCGCGAGGGTCGCAAGGCACCGGGGCGTGGTCGAGCAACCGATCGCGTTGATCAGCCGATCACCCACCAAGATCGCCGCCTGGCATCTCCCGATCGTGGTGGCGCCCACGGTCAGGAATGTAAAGCTAGGGCGGATGCTGATCGACGGAGGGAGTTCTCTTAACCTCCTGTCCGCCCGAGTCGCCAAGGCGCTCCAGATCCAGCAGCAGGAGCTTCGCCCGACGCTCCCGTTCTTCGGCATCGCGCCGAGGGCTGAGTCCGTCCCGCTGGGGCGCGTCAGCCTCCCGGTGACGTTCGGAGGCTCCGACAATTTCCGCACCGAGATGCTCGAGTTCGAGGTGGCGGACTTCGACCTCCCCTACAACGCCATACTGGGTCGGCCGGCGCTGACCAAGTTCATGGCGGTTTGCCACTATGCGTACATGGTGGTGAAGATCCCGGCCACCGCCCCATCGTTTTGAAAGTGGATCGCCGGGCGCCCGCTGCGACAAGGACGCTCGCTTTGTCGGGCGATCGGCACCTGTAAAGCCGAGGCTTCGACTCGGGGCTCCTCGCGAAGACCGTGCCTCCCGGTTCGTCTGCGGAGGTTAAGGCGGTCTCCCGAGTGAGTCGACCCGCGAAGACCGTTCGGTGGGCGCCTCTCTCAACGCCAAATAGGAAGGCGCGCGTCTCCTTCCTCCGCCTAACGCAGACGTGTTTGCGTGGCAACCGTCCGATATGGTCGGGTCCCCGAGAGGTGATTGAGCACAAATTGGCGACGTTCCCCGGCGCGCGGTCGGTCATGCGAAGGTCCGGAAGCGATCGGTGGAGCGCCAGAAGTTATCCGCCAGAGGTGGACAAGTTTATGGGCGGGGTCGTTCGCAGTGTCGCCCATCCTAGGTGGCTCGCGAACCCCGTCCTCGTCAAGAAATCCAACGGGCGGTGGAGGATGTGCGTGGACTTCACCGACCTCAACAAGGCGTGCCGAAGATCCAGACCGCGCCCCGCATTGATCTCATCGTCGATTCCACAATGGGTGCGGCAACAGAAGCTCGGATGCGCATCGGTACCACCAGATTAGCATGGTCAAGAAGATGAAGACAAGATCGCTTTCGTGGCGCCCATGGGCGCTTCATCGCTATACAAGGATGGCGTTTCGATTAAAGAATGCAGCCCAACCTATCGAGGGCCATGATATCGCTCACCGCCCCAAATAGGGCGGAACTCGGAGGTGTACGCCGACGACCGTGGTGAAATCTAAAAAGGCGGAGGAGTTGATCACGACCGAAGAAACCTTCGCCAACTTAAGGAAGTACTGCATTAAGCTCAACCCCGAGAAGTGTGTATTCGCCGTCCGTCGGGCAAGCCGCTAGGTTTCCTCGCCTCCCGCAGGGGATTGAGGCGAACCCGACAAGATCGCGGCAATCGAGAACATGAAGCCCCGATGCGACTTCGGCGGATGCAAAGGCTCGTGGGTCGCTGACCTCCCCGGGCCGCTTTATAGCTCGTCTGGGGATAAAAGTCTCCGCTACTCAAGCTCCTCAAGAAGACCAACCAGCCGAGTGGACGGCGGAGGCGCAGGAGGCGCTCGACGGTCAAGAAGTATCTCACTTCCCGCCTGCTTTGGTCGCCCCAGACCGGGCGAGCCACGATCCTTTATGTCGCGGCAAACCTCGTGGTCACGCGGCGCTGGTCGCAGAAAGAGAAGGTGTTCAGCGCCCATCTACTACGCCGAGAAAGTCCTCCACGACGCCGAGACAAGGTACTCGAAGACTAGAAGATGTTTCACGCCGTGTTGACGGCATCTCGAAGTCGCGTCACTACTTTCGGGGTGAGAGATCACCATCATGACCAAGTACTTTGCGGAGATCCTCCTCAACCGCGAGGCGACGGACGACGCTGCCGGGCCATGGAGTCGGGCGGAATTCGATCTCAAATTCGCTCTCCGAACGGCCATCAAAGGGCAAGCTCTGGCGGAGTTCGTCAGCGAGTGGACTCCGGCGGACACGGAAGCTGAAGACGTCCCAGTCCCCTCGCCGTGGACTCTCTTCTTCGACGGTTCGCTCCGGCTTGAGGGGTCAGGGCGGTGTCGCTCGTGTCTCCCACCGTGACATTATCCGCACCGGTGGTGCCGGAGTTCCGCGCTACCAACAACGTCGCGGAGTATGAAGGATTGCTCGCCGCTCGGGGTGGCTTCGACCGGCATTCGGCGGCCGTAAGTAAGGGCGACTCTCTCCGGTCATCAACCGTGCAAGAAAGGATTTCACCGCCGGACCCGTCATGGCGGCCTACTCGCGGAGGTGCGCCGTTGGAGCGGCACTTCGAGGGTTTGGGCTTCACAGACGCCCTCGCCGCGACAACTATATGGCGGATTTAATCGCCCCTGCATTGCCTCGCCAAAGGCACCTGCTCGGTTGGGGTTTTGAAGAAAGACTCACGCGCCGTCCGTCCGCAGCCTCCAATCTCGGCGGGGATGACGCTTCGACGCAGCCCCACTTCGGAGAAGACGCCACCGATCTCGCCGCAGCCCCCGGTTGGAGGAGGAGGCGAAGAACTTTGAGGCGGTTGAGGCGGAAACGCCAAAGCCAGCGGAGTACGCCGGCGACAATGTATGTAACGCCGCCACGCCGTCCGGAAGGTCGATGGATGGATCAGATCCTAGCCTACCCGAGGGACGGAGTGATCCCGACGATGACGCTGCTTCGCCGAGAAGATAGCGCGCAAGGCCAAGCGCCACGCCCGTAGGTGGGGACTCAGACGCTGTGGCGCAAATGGGGTTCTCCGGCGCGCCACTCGAAGCGGGAGTTCAATTCTCTCGAGATCCATGGAGGCATGTGCGGAGCCATTCAGAGAGCCGCGTTGGTTGGGAAAGCTTTCGCCACGGCTTTATTGGCCTATCGCCTCCGTGATGCCTTCGAGCCGGTGAGGAGATGCGGCGTGCCAATTTCATGCTAAGCGATCCACCGACGCCCAGCGCCAAACCATTCCGCTTCTCGCCGTTCATGTATAGGGCCGACATCTGGACCTGCTCTGCGGGCGACCGGAGGTTACACACATCTGCTCGCCGCCATCGGCAAGTTCACCAAGTGGGTGGAGGCATCGCCGCCCCGGCGATCACGCCCGCCCGCCATAAAGTTCATGAAGAGCATCTTCGTCCGGCTTGGCGCCAACAGATCATCACCGACAACGGCGCGCAGCTCAAGAGCGCCGATTTCTCGATCCGTGCGAAGAGTTGGGTACTGTCGCTTTGCCTCCGCTGCACATCCGAAGAGCAATGGGCAAGTGGAGCGGCAATGCGAAGTACTCGAGGACTCAAGACAAGGGCTTTCGACCGTTCGAGAAGCGCGCAAGCGCTGGGCGGAAGAAGTCCCCACCATATTGTGGGCGCCGCGACAACTCCCAACAGAGCCACCGGCGAGACCCCTTTCTTCCCGTGTATGGCTCAAGCGGTGCTCCCATCGAGCTCGCTTTGGGTCCCTAAGGGTGGCGGCGTTCAGCGAAGATGAGACCACGACCGCGCCAGATGAAGTAAATCTCCGGAGGAGATCGAGATAGGGCGGCGATCCGCCGCCAGTATCAGCAGAATCGCGCCGTTATCAAGCAAGACGGGTGTGTGAGAGGACACGGCAAGTTGGGCGACCTCGCCCCGCAGAAAATCCAAGCGCAGTCGGGCGCAACAAACTGTCTCCCCTATGGGAGGGCCCCTTCAAGGTGGTCTCAGTCTCCCGCCCAGGCTCAGTCAGGCTCGCATTCGAGGATGGTCGCGAGTTGGCGAACACTTGGAACCTCGAGTACCGAGGAAGTTCTACCAGAGGTAGTGCTCCAGAGCTTTTGGTTTTCCTTTGGAGCCGAGCGGCGAGGTCTTCCTCCTTCCCGCTTCGCCTCGGGGGCTGCATTGTACAAAGCCATCTTCAATAAAAAGATAAGTTCTGTCTCTCTGTGGGCATCTGTTCTTTTTCGTCTAAAGTCTACTAGAAAACATTCTGTTGAAAGCTGGTAGCGAAAAAGTACTTAAGGCTGAAGGCCCCTTAGTTGCAAGAGCGAACGCTTGAACTTGCGGTTGGGCGAGGCGATGCGGATGGAAGGCGGGTTCTAGCCCGTGTGTCACCGGTTCGGGCAATGCGCCAACGGCGGCACCGGCGTCTAGAGCACTTCCGGAAGCTAAGCTCTCGCCACGCAACGTTTAAGTTCGGTTCGCCGAGAGGCCGTAAGGGTTGAAGTAACCTGATGCCTAAGGAAAAAGCACTCACTTGCAGCAGAACGTTCTGTCTAGAGCTTTTTGGCGATCAGTTGTTTAGCCGCAAGAAGTCTGTTAGAAGGCATTCTATCGAAAGCTGGTAGCGAAAGTACTTAAGGCTGATGGCCCCTTAATTGCAAAGACAAACGCTTGAACTTACGGCTGGGCGAGGCGATGCGGATGGAAGGCGGGTTCTAGCCTGGTGTGTCGGCTCAGTCTGGGCAATGAGCCAATGGCGGCACCGGCGTCTAGACCACTTCCGGAAGCAAAGCTCTCGCCACGCAACATTTAAGGTCGGTTCGCCGAGAGGCCGCAAGGGTTGAAGTAACCAAAAGCCTAAGGAAAAAGCGCTCACTTTCAATAGAACGCTCTGTCTAAAGCTTTTGGCGTTCGGGTGCCCCAGTTCTTCCCGCAGTTGAGAGTTTGCGCGAAATTTGATCGAGACTCACGGCAAAAGGGCAAAAAGTCTGCATTAACAGGATATGTACAGGACAAAAACAAGATGAGGGAGTTCATCTACTCCTCGTCATCATCTCTGTCGCCCTCTGCTGGAGCAGTGCCGCCCATCATCGAGACACGGCTGGCGGCGAGCTCGACCCGGGACTCTTCGATCCGGTCCAGCTGGCGCGAAGGCTCCCCGGTGGCGGCGCCTAGGTCGAACGCGGCGTTCTGGGCGAGGCAGTTGCCCAGGATGAACCGCGCCACTTCGAGAGAGCCGTGGCGACCGTCTTCGATCGATCACGCCAAGATCAAGACCGCCGCCACGCATGGCGCCGGCAGCTTCCCCACGGCGCGCAGATATCATCGCCGCCGCTTCTCCAATGGGAGTACAGGGTGACGCCCAGCGGATACAAGGCATCCCGGAAGCTGCGGTAGGCGGCGCGCAGCATGTCGGCAAGCACCAGGAGGCGCTTAGTGTGCTCCGCGCGGAGGTCCTCGACGTCCTTGGCAGCCAAGGCGGCGGCGGCTTGCGCTGCCGTGGCCTCGCGGGTCGCCGCCTCTCTTCGCCGCCTCGCCTCCTCAGCCACCAAGAACTCGCGGCTGCTTGCTCGCCGAGGCCGAGCGAGCTTTTTCGCGCCGCCTGTGTGGCGAGGCGCGAGCGCCAGCAGAGAGCGTCCGATGTCGGGCGACGGCGCCACGGCGTGGCGTCGGCGCAAGCAACGCAATAATGGAGGTTCCCCACTGTCTTTCGGGCGCGATCTCCGCGGCGGGAGGCCTCGTCTCCGTCAAAGGAGCCACGGGCGAGCTGGGGGCTGGTGGATCGTGCGGGATGGAGCTCGAGGCGCCAGCGTCCGCTCTATCCAGCGAAGATGAACAGAGGCAGGGTTCAGGTATGCGAAAACATGCAGCATGCTAACCCTAACACGAAATGTACGTGAGTGCAGAGGAAGCCAACCTGAAGCGGCGCGCCTCGAAAGCGAAGGCTGAAGGGGGCAGCCTCAAGCCGCTTGGTTGCGGAGGCGTTAAGCGGCGCAGATCGGCGCGCCATTGCCGACGCAGTATCGGCGCTGGTAGCGCGCAAGAACGGCGAGGATGGCGCGGCGGCGGAGCCGCGCGTCGGCAAATCTTGCCGGCGAAGCGCCGCGCAAAGCGCCGCGCAGAAGGAGAAAAGAAACCGGCGCAGCGGCGCCAGCTTCGAGGAGTCGCCGCGACTTACGCCCGGGCGAGCGAGCGGCGGCGTCAAGCGGGGCCCCACCGGCGGGGTCGGGAGGCGGCGGAAGCTCAGATCGGTCGGGCGAGCTCTCTTTGCTCGCCCTCCTCCTCCTCCTCCTCGCCGCCATCGGCAAGGATGAGGCGGCGCTTCCAGAGCGCTGGTCGAGTCGGCCGCCACGGCAGAGCGGCGGCGGCGCGGAATCGTGGCGGTTGCCGGAGGCGGATCGCGATCTGCAGTGGTCCCCGCCACTTGGACCGTAGGGACCAGAGACCTCCATGGGGACAAGCGCAAGTGCCGGTTGCGCCCCGTGGATCCTGGGCCGCAGAGGGGCGGATGCTCGCAGCGGCGGTGTCGCCGGACGGAGCGGACAGAAGTCCCACCAACCACTGCCGGAGCACATCGTCTGGCACGTTCCCTGCGGCTGGATGAACAAGAAAGAAAGTCGCGAGTTGGCGAAGAGACAAGGGCCAAGCAAGAGGCGTACCAAAAAGACAAGGGACCCAAAAAAGAAAGTGAAAGAGCACTCACCTCCAGGGGCGACGCGGACCCTGTCGTCGTCGCCATAGTACACCAAAGGGACGGTCCTCATTCGAGCGGGCATAGGCGGCGCCGCAAAAATCCGACACAACGGGGTTCCGTGAGCCCGCTGCGGCGGAGCTCGGCGATGCGCCCAAAGATCACTTCCAGCCGCCGAGTCGCCGGGCATGGATCTCAACCGGCGAGGGGTTCCGCGACCTCGGGAGAACAAGATCGCCGCAGCCCGGAGTTTTCTGCAGACTGAAGAGGCCGCCATCCTTCCAGCTTGGACTTGACCGCGACCGGATGAAGGCGGTGGCGTCGCGAGCGTGAAGTAGCAGTTCAATGGTTCCGCCGAGCGCCAACCGCATGCGGCGTGAAGAGCGGCGCCAGAGCGGAGGTTCGCATCGCCCCACGAACATCTCGCAGAGGTGGACGAAGATGGTCAGGGCCACGATAGAATTGGGGGGAAGGTGCGCCGCCTGGATTTCGTAGAAGGCGAGCACCCCCAAGAAGAACTCGGAGTATGGCGGGACGAGCCCCGCCAGCACCGCCCAGGTGAAGGTCACGATCTCTCCGTCGCGAGGGCGTCATGCAATGGTGCCGCAGCGGAACCGGGCGGAGGATGGCGGCACGAACACTTGAAGCCGCGTCACCATGTCTTAGTCGGTGGCGGAGGCAGGCAAGGCTGGCCCAGATGATGGCGTGTCCCCTCGGTGACCCTTGCTACGTTTGGGCGCCATGGAAAACGGTGGAAGAGTTGGCGAAAAAAGAAGGTGGCGGCGGCAAAGAAAACCCTGTGGCAGCGGAGAAGAAGGTGAAAGGCAGTTTGAGGACTTAGCATGCGGAAGGATTGGTCGCGGCGCCAAGAGAAGTATTTATAAGCAAGCGCGGGCGACGGTTTGATTCCGCCCCACGCGCGCCATCATTGCCCCGCTGCTTGATTTCCCGAAAAGCGCCCGGTTACCAAGGAAGATCGTGCGCAGACGGAGAATCGACGACGGCTGCTGCAGGAGGCGGGCCCCCACGATTCGCCTCCGTCAGAAGAGAAACGGAAAAGTGTCTCAGGCGACGGTTCGCGATCATGGTGGACCCGGCTACTTGTCGGTGTAATAAATACCAACGCAAAGAGTCCTCAGAAGATCAAGCGACCCACGCGTCGGCGGGCGACAAGGCCCCAAAGACGTGGCGAAGCCCTCGGGCGCCGCGCGAGGGCCCCACACGCCGTGGGCGATCGACCCAACGTGTGGCGAGCCCCACGGCAGTCGAGCGGGCCCCACGCGTCGCGGGCGACAAGGCCCCAATGGCGTGGCGAGCCCTCGTGGCGCCGGGCGAGGGCCCCACACGCCGGTGGGCGATCAGACCCAACAGGCGGGCGAGCCCCACGGATATCGAAGCGGCCCCACGTGTCAGCGGGCGACAAGGCCCGGCGCGTGGCGCGAGCCCTTAGAAGACTAGGCGAGGGCCCCACGCGTCAGCGGGCGACGGTGTCCCAGCCACGCTGGCGAAGCCCATCAGCCGCCGGGCGAGGGCCCCACGCACCAAAGCGGGCGCGGGCAAGCCCTCGGCGCGCGATAGGGCCTCCCATCGCCGAAGCGGGGCCCCGTGGCGAGGCGCGCGGAAGGAGTCTTCTAGGCGAAGGCTCTCCCTGCTGCGAAGGACGAGTGCATTTAATACGACATCACGCGACGAGCATACCAAGAAATGATTACCGCATGATGACCCTCGCAGTCTCGGCGGTATCCACCGTGGCGCAGAAGAATTGACCGCAGAGAGAAGGTTTGCTTGAGATGGCCGCCACGCCGAGGAGGAGGTTGGGCCCCACCCGCAGCCTCACCGGTGTGATTGCTTGGTCGATGGTCACTATGGCACGCTGAGGCGGCGCCGCTCGGCGTAAGCGGCGCACACGTTGCCTCTCCCTGTCGTGTCTCGTCGATGTACTAAGAGTATCAGATTGCCTACCCCCGGCTCTCTCCGCCAGCCAAAGCTTGTATAAAAGGAGAGGAGAGAGAGGAAGAGAGAGAGGTTGCACTAGCGTCGTGCATTCAAACATTCGTAAACACATTCCATTCAACCACAACAACAAGAGAGCTAAGGCTCAAGCAGAGTAGGACTATTACCCACGGGGGTCCAACTCAGGTAATCCCGTGTGTTGCTCCTTGTCGCTCCAGCTCAATCGAATCGAAAGCCTGGTGATAGGCTAGCAGGATAGAAATATGACCAGGGGTATGATCCGCAGTGGTTGAGCGGTGAACACGCCGTCACACATTATCTAAAGTAGAGAAAAAATTGAGAAGAGAGCTGTGACCTTCCAGATTCTTGTTCTTCTTGGCTTGAACAACCTTTAACAAAGTAGTTATGACATCATTTTTAGATCTAGTACTTCTTCTCACAAGCAACAACTCTCTTTGTTTAGCTTGACCGCCATACAACACATTCTTGGCTTGATCAGTCCTACCCAAGCTGCCATTATTTGACTGTTCCACACGTCTAATCTCACCTTGCTCTAGGATTTCTTCAATGATCACACTGCAATCCTTAGGGAGAAAAGATCCAAACTCATCCAGAACAAGAGTGTTATCCATTTTCTCCATAACAACCTGTGAACATTGAAACAGCCACAATTGTTGATCATTGTATTCACTGCCCATCTTGCTTGCCTCAGATGTCTCCTTGTCACCCAAACCCTTCCTCTCTTATTCCCAATACATCCCCAATTTTCTCACTTATACTTTCTTGTTAGTCATCAAAGTTAATATTAAAGAGTCCTTAGCCACTCTCTTTCCTTTGTCCAAATTGATTTTGGAAGGAGCAGCCATTGCTTCTTGCATTCCAAAGGCACCATCATCCCTTTTTGACCCTTTTATATCATTCACTTGGATTCTACTTTTCCCTTTGTCACCTTTGTTTTGCTATGAGGCCCTTTCCATCTCAGAAAAGAAATCATATAAAAATAGGTTCAACTCTCCTTCCACCACTTTAGGAATCTCCTCACTATCCAGGCATCCTATCGTCACCCTCACATGTTCTATCCAATATATATATTCATGTCAATTTCCATAGGTTTACCTACCAGACAACAAATGCTCATAATGGTTTCTTTAGACATTTTATGTAATGGTATATTTTTAACCCTTTGGCACCAATCTCATATTTCCATGGTTCTATTATAAAGGAGGCATTCATCAATCTCATGTTCATCACTCCCATGGCATTTATCTCCTCAATCTTTTTTCTTATTAGAAACCACATTAAAAATTTCTTGTCACCAAAAGGTCTAGCTACACATCTCTAGGCACTGCTTAGCAAAGTCCCAACATCCCTCTCAATTTCTTTTGCATTTGCATCCCCTGGTAATAGTGATAAACGCAATGCAAGATTGCTCTTTAGAATGCCCCTCATAACCAACGCTTTCTATAGAAAAGAAACCCTTTTTTGTGCCTCCGAAACCACATAATCTTGGGACATAATCCACCAATTTCTTGGTTAGACACTTCTTGGCGAAGTGTCCCTCCATCCCGCATCGCACACATCCCATGCTTTCCTCACAATCAGCAGCAAAGTAGCCAACCTTTCTACACCTGAAACAAATGGGGGCTTCACGGTTCTTGTCACAAAAATCTCTGGATTTGTCACCATGAACACCTCGGCATGCATCTTCTTTACCCATCTAAGGCCTCGAATCCATCTTGCCTCCTATCTACCTCTCTTCATTCTCCTCCATCATCTCACTCCTGTGAGCCCAACGCCCCCCTTCTTTCGTTGCCCAAATCACCTAGATTCGAGATTTCAAGGACCCCAGAACGAACACATACAACTTCCCCCTCCCCGGGGCTAGGATTCTATCGATCTCGCCCAGAATCTTCCCATAAAGCATACCAACAGTACAAAATTAAAATATAGGACATTGTTTTACAATGAACCTCATCTCTACGGAACAGTATAGGAAACTATACCAAAATACGAAAGTTTTGTATTGTTTTTATGTTTTTACGAACATAATCGACATAGCAACTAGAGTATTAGAACAATTAAACTTCAAGGGTAGTCCAGCCTGTTCCACCCGAAAATTTATAAAATACGACTTATTAATCCAATCTTAACCTAAGCCTTCACCTTGTAGGTTTAGCTCAATTAGGTTTTTTCAGACTTCTTTGTCGTCGACTTGAAGCTCAACTAATGAGATTAAGGCAAGACTACAAATGGCAATGAAACAAGAAAAGACGGGAAAAGACATTAACGACACAGAGGACCCAACATTATATAATCTATTATAACCTTGTTATTTTTAGCTTAAAGTTGTTGAACAATTTTTAATCTAAAAAGGTTGTTTCCACTCAAGTGAGGTCTTACCGTCTTAGAGAGTTCAAAAACAATTATGAAAGATATTTAAAAATTCTGAACGAAACTATTTAAATTAACACAAAAATGACTACAAAATACTACATCGTTTAGCTTATACAAAAATAATAAATTTTCATTTGATTTAATTTAAACTTAAAAGAACCAAGCCTAAGTTTCAGACGTGTTTTATTTTGTAAAATAATCCTAGCTAGACTTCTGTAGACTAACTATCGTTTTACTACAATCAGCACTGTTTTGATGCGAAGCCTGTCAGGACCAGATTATACCAAATCGATACCCTCTATATTAATAGTATGTGTGCCAAAGATCAGCGTGGGTACATACAATAAAACAGAGATCGAGGACAAAACCGTTGACGCATTATCTAGAAAAGTAATTCAGAGTGTAGTGGAACAATATATTAGAATAATTCAGGCTATGTCGAGACCCAGTTTTACTAAATTGAAACCCTCTGTGTTAACGGTACCAGTCCCAATGATTTATGTTCATACACACACACAGTAGAACAAAGATGGAATATCATAACCAATGATGAATTAACTAATAAAATAAACAAAGTGCGGTGAAACATCTTATTACATATGTTTATATTATAAAATCCTAATAAATGAAAATAGAAAATAGATAAATATGGCATCCCATCGCAGCCACAGGCACATACCGAATCGGAAGAAACTAGTAGTCCAACGCATCCTTCGGGAAAACATCAATGTTATTCTACGCATCGCCATACTCGTGACCTACTTGTCGAATTAACAGTCCTGCATAAAATGCGAGGTTAGCATGTGTCGCGAGCAAGTCTTCTTGGGAAGGGCTAGGTAAGGGAACTTTTATGAGGGCATGGCTTGCATATTTATAAATAAGGCTAACTTCCTTCACTACTTCATCGTCTGTGTCGACGTCGTCGACGTCTCCGCCACATGATTCAAGAGAATAGCAAGTCGACACAAATTTCTTCGCAGAACAAGTCAATCCATCTATGCTAGAGTTTCAGTAAGCAACATATCAAGATAAAGTGAACATATTGATGGCTACATATGCATGGCTTCACCGACCCTACCTTGGCTAGGTTAATCACATATTTGGCCATTTCGACCTTCGGATATGTCGCCATCACCACTACCAGATCGGCCACCACCTTGGCCGCCTCCCCTACGTGATAGCGTATTTAAGAAAGGTGTTTATCTATCTGCAACATGTGCTAAGCACCCACAAGCCACCTCGCTCCAAGGATGGCCCAAGAGAAAGCTCAATTCGTCTACGAGTCTAGTTCGGCCATATGTGACTAGTGTGCACAAAAAACGGATGCCTGCACTACATACGACATCCAAATAAAGCAAATAAGCACTCTAAGCTTTCCATCGGATCTGGTCTTACCTCTAAATTCATCTGGAATCAATAGGAATCGTCAAAACAATCAAGCGCCAAATCGGCCAAGTGTTGTGTCGCCTCAACTTTTGGCCCATGGCCCATGTACCCCTAGGTTTTCATGGGGGGTGTGCCACCATGGCCAGCACGTGTCCTCTGACCGTCATATGTCTACATATGGCCGTCGTCCTCCTTTTATTCATATGGCCGTCGTCCTCCTTTTATTGGTTGGGTTTTGTTTAGTCTAGTTTTCCACGTGTGTGTTGAAACAGCTTCGAATTCGCTTGTGTCAGCTAAACCAACTGGATCGAGTTCGACAGCCCAACTCGTGTGTGCTTATTCATGTATGCAATTTTAGATTGATTTTATCTTTATTCTTGGTTGTTCTTCGGTTGCTCGCAGGAACAGATCTTCGTGATTAGGTCGGTCGTGTTCGTCACAGTTCATAACGTACGTCGTGGTGGTTGAGCGATTGTCATGTTCCAATCCTTCGTGATTTGTAGCCAGATCGTCAAGGTCGCGACACCAAATCGATTATATCCATCTTACAAGAAGATCAGGACCCACGTCCAAACCCAATCATTTGGTATTAGAACATCCGGTTGTCTGTTGAGATCCATTCATCCAAATTACTTTAGTATTGATTTTCATACCTAGAGTCCAAAAAAATTGCCTCACAAAAATATCTTCATCCATTATCCAAGCCACGGTTAGCCTTTGCATTGTTCTTTACTGTTCTTGCATCATTGAATTTTTTGCCATCGTTGTCAGTATTCGTTGACCATGTCTAGTTTCTAGTTTCTAGTTTTAGTCTCGAGTTTGCATCCATCATTGAATTCACCGCTTAGGGTTTGCGTTCCTGTAAAAAAATAGTAGATTGGTTTCCATCACGTTCCCCACAACCCACCGATTAAGTTCCACCTATTCTTCACTCCGCCAATCCAAAAACAGCCCCACACAAAAACTGAGCCAGATTCAAGTTCGCGTCCAATTTGTTACACCTTTAGTAACATTGGCATAGCTTTTGTGTACAAACTCTGATATGGACTTTCTGGACTCGTTGGAAAGCTAACGAAATTTCCTAGAGGAATTGCCAATTCCTTTGGCAATTAAAATACCCCCAAATTCTGCTTCCATCTATGAGATTTCATGCCATCTTTATTGCGGTTCCAAATTTAGATCTATTACAGTTTGGTTAAATATTTTGGACATAAATCCTTCGTCCGAACTCCGTTTTAGATAATATTGGATGTTCCGGAAAGCTTAGAAGATTCCCCACAGCTTTGATTTTGGAGCAATCCATAGATTTTGACTTTTTGTGGTCCGTAAATGCTGTAGAAAGTTTCTGCTGTTGCGGCGTAGTTTTGACATGCTAAAAAAAAAAGGCAAGTTCATAAAAGAAAAAGGCGCACTAAGAAGAAAAAAAAAGTAAAGTATAAGAAAAACCAGCGCAACAAAATAGCCGCACTCTAAAAAGAAAAAAATCGGTGAGCAAAAGAGGAACTTCATCGTCGGTGCTGCATACCGGAGAACCTAACCCTTCATCTCGTTCGCTCTAAGTCTAGGCCTTGGCCGATCAAGCACATTGATACTTTGGACTAATCTTCAATTTTGCCTTACTTATATTGAACAACTTTTATTCCTTTGCTACATATTTGACCTGTCCAAGCTTCACAAACTACAAATCATGCAAGGACGAACCATGTTATCGCTTTACCATCATGCGAGCTTGTTATCACAAACCAGCCGCTGATCGTACCTACTGATAGCAGGGTAAATGCTTGAGTGTTAGTGACTTGAGAAGCTCCACTACCTATTAGTTTATAGAGATACTTGTGTATTATCTTGTTTGCTACTTCCTTCATTCCAAATTGTAGTTCACTGTTAACTTTTCAATATTCTATTTAACCATTCGTCTTATTCAAAAAATATATGTAAATATTATTTATTTTGTTGTGATTTGTTTTATCATTAAACATATGTTAAGCATGACTTATATTTTTGCATGTTTGCACTAATTTTTTTTATAAGACGAATGGCCAAAAGACATCTCCAAAAGTCAACAGTGAACTACAATTTAGAATGAAGGGAGTACTAACAATGGCATGTCACACCTTCCATCGGCATGCGAAGTACAACACATTTGCTCTATCTCCTTTCAATGATATATTTGATGACTATGATGTCGAATATACTTGACTTGAAATACTCAAAACAAAGTAAAATGATGGTAAAATACTATCAAAAATTTAAAACAATGTTAAGACTAAGTGGATAAATCGAATGTAAAGACAATTGAAAACAGATTTTTGAAAGAACTTAACGAGGATATTCAAGATATTCTCATTGAAGAAACATATAGTTCTCTTTCACAATTATTCAAATGTGTCTCTAGAGCTGAAAACATGCGCGTTGAATTACTAAAAAAATTTTAGCTTCATTAGAGATCCCCGCACCTAATCTTGTCGCTAACATTTTGCAGAAAGGTAAGCATTATCAGGAAGAGGATGAAAAAGAGAAAAAGAATAGAAGAAACCATTGTTGTCACATGTGCAAATAAAGATTAAAAAAATAGAAGTTGCAGCTACATCAACTGAAGAGGCCCTACAAAGTAATGAAAAAGATGATGTCCTTACACATTGTGAAAATGTATTTGATGAGTGAAATTTGTCCACTACTCACGTTATTGTACAATAATAATTAGTGAAAATCATTACTGATTTTTCTTTATCAAAAAAAAATTTGCTTTATATTAATTGTGATAAAAAGAGTCGTGAGATGCTTCACTTTTATCAATACCATAACTAGTGAATGAGCATGTAGTTTTGGTTTTCGAATCAAACATCCATGCTACAAATGAAAATAAATATGTTCTTCGCAATGCAAGCAAAGAAGATGAGCAAAAATTAATATTTTCTTTGAATACTTTGGGTTATATTGAATTCAATTTTCTTTGTAATCTAAACAATTTAGAGGAGAAACTTTCTTTATATTCTAATTTGTCATGCTTATATAGAAATAATTTTCATCCAATTGAGAATATAATAATAAAGGAGAGTATATGATATGCCGAGTATATATTTGTTCAAGCATGAAATCCCCTTGTGTTGTAAATGAATGCGCCCGACTAGTGGTTAACAATCATTCTAGTCATGTCAGACTAAGTTGCTCTAGTTTTGAATCAAAAGATGTGTCACGAAGTCAAGGACGACTCCAATTTAAGAAGAGGGTGATGAGGGCATGTCTTGCATATTAATGAATAAGGCTCTATCGACTTCCTTTACTACTTCCTCGTCTGCATCGACGTCGTCAACTTCACCACATGATCCGACACAAATTTCTTCGCACAAATACATCTATGACAGAATTTTAGCAATCAACATATCAAAATGAAGTGAACATATTGATGGCTACATATGCATGCCTTCACCAACCCCACCTTGGCAAGGTCAGTCACATAACTGGCCATCTCGACCTCCTAAAATGACGCCATCACCACCACTGCATCGACCACCTCACCTGCATGATGGCGTTTTCAAGAAATGTGTCTCTCCATCTCCAACATGTGCCAAGCACCCACAAGTCACGTTGCTCCAAGGCCGTTGCTCCAAAGCCGGCTTAAGAGAAAGCCCAATTCATCCACAAGTTCGATTCAGCCATATGTAACCAGCCTACACAAAAAAGGATGCACATGCTACATACGACGTCCAAAGGAAGAAAATGAGCACTCTACGGAACACTTACGAGATAAGCTTTCCAACGGATTTAGCCTCACCTCAAAATAATCCGAAATCAATAGAAATCATCAAAACAATCAAGCGGACCAAATCTGACCTCAATTTTGGACCCATGGCCCTGTACCCCAACACGCCCACTCTAGCCATAATATGTCCACATATGGCCGTCGCTCCTTTTCTTGGTTGGGCGAGTGATGAAGACGATCTTCGATATTTCATTTCTTACATTGAACAGATGGTACCCTAATATCAAAGTCAAATCTTATGAAACACATCTCCCTGTCAATGAGTCTTCTATCCTTGATAGAGGGTACTTGTTTTTTATTGTCACCAGTTTCAACGAGTGATCAATAGTTCACACCTTAAGAGTAAGGTCCTTGTTAAACGAACAATAACAGGTGATCACTGCTAATTGTTCTCTAATAGCACCTGCTCCTACCGCAATTTCCCTATTTCAAAATGTTGCAAAGCCCGGGGGTAGAATCATGGTCCCTGCTCTGCATCTTCATCTCCGCTAATTAATCAGCATTTGTCCGAATGGCAATTGAAAAATTAGAGCGAGGCAGTACCCCGAGCTAAGTCGATGGCGAGTTCCGCATCTCTATCAGGCCCTTATGAACTTGTATCCAAGGTTCGGCAGTAGAGTAGACCACATCATCTCCTCAGCTCACTAAAATGCCAAAAAAATATTTACCATTATGTAAAGCCTTGCCATACAGTTCAATTTATAGCGCGAGTAGTTTAGTAACACGAACATGTAAATGGGATATGCACAGCAGGGCAAGTGAGGTGATAGGCTATCCTAAGCTATTCATCCATGTTATAGGTATACCGTATACGTCTTCAGCTGCTTTTGTATTATATATGCAAAACACGGACAAGTTAGAGAAAATGCAGCCAACAAAAACGCAAGCCTTAAAGCTTCCGTAACGATTGCTATGTGCCGTACCTCAGTAGGATCTTGTCCGTTCAGTAATAACAAACAACCTTTTTTCACGGATGCTCCTTCCTACAAGCATCTATCCAAAGTTAATAGTATTATTCATGAAAAGTGCAGCATAGAAACTGTAAAACCTGAAGATGTCTTTACAGCACAATCTTATTAAATGTTACATGTTTGCCAAAGAAAATTAGAAAACAAATGCAGAAAAAACAGAATCAACGTCAAGACTTTAAATGCTTAATAAAATTCTTCTAGAGTAATTTTCATTTTTCAATGTACATGGGGGCCACTAACGACATACACAAGGCTCTGTCACATACAAGGGACTGTATTATGTGCAAGATCAACCAGTACAAACTACTAGGAGACATTTAACAATGTAATAATATTTTAGTAATCTATTGAAAAATAACAACCTCGAGCTACCCGAGCATATATTGTCAAGCAAAAAACTAAAGGAAAGAGCAGAGTTTACCTTGATGCATCAGTTAGGTCGGTTCCAAAATCCAGGCTTAAACCAGCCATGAGTGCTTTGCATGCTTGGCCATAATCCTACAAAAACAAACTTGAACAGATGACTAGGGAACAGAAGTATACAACAGACACTACGGAAAATCAAATGATGTTGCAACTTGTATCACAGCTCACCTTCATCCGTATCAGAGCTGCCCCTTGCTCGTAGCAGGAATTTGGTAAATCCGGCATCATCTTTTTGTAGGTATTGACACCATCCAAAGCTTTCTCTTTTTCACTCATATGCAGCCAACAAAGGCTCCTCTTTGCATACAAGGTTGAATCATCAGGGCCAGTATCCATTGCCTATAGTAAGCAAATGATAACAAACAACAGATCAAGTTAGCCCATAAATGACACTTTATAGTTAATCACGATATGTAAAAAATTGATTGGACCATAGTTAATCATAACATCATAATCACTAGATATGCCATGTGCATGTTGCGGCCAGCTAACGGGCAGCATGACAGCATATGTACGTACATGGGTCCTGTGAAGGGCAGTAGCAGCTGTGCACATGCAAACACTAGCAGTTGTAGTCTACAAGTATGGCAAAAGATCAGGAATAGGTTGAAGATTAATTGCTCATTAGTTACGTTTTTATGTTATACATCGGTTGCCTTAATTGTTAAGGGAAGGTGATCGTCCACCCCATATTACTTGTGCTTTTCATCATCTGGCACCTCGTTGCAGGTAGCAGCCTTCCTGAGCAAATTGATGATTTACCATTTTGGACAATCGTACCCCTCCCTTCTTCCTCATCTATTCTTTTCCCTCTTGCTCCAGCCACGGCTGCCCAGACCCCAGATATACCTCCCACTCCCAACCCCAGCCACCCTGTCTCCAAATTCCACAAGTGAATTGAACCCAAACTCCTCCATCCATTCCTATTGCAGGTGGTCAGGCACACTTGCCACAATAAGATGGCCTCAGCAAAACTATGGTCCTCCATAACAAGCTCCCAGTGGACATCATCCTCAGCTTCAACACAATGGCCGACCTCACCTTTGTCACTTCATAACTAGCTATTCCTTCCTACGTCGATTTTGATCCCCTTGAGCCCCCGCCCATCCTCAGCCTCATAAACAGTACCAAATACAGAAGATTCCAACCCACTGCCCTCGCACAATCTTTATTGCCTCGCAGTCTCACAGAGGAAGGGTTCAAGCTTGAGCCATGCTCAAGCAAGCCTGAGGTGGTGGTCAACCTTTGAGCAAGGCTTGAACTCAGTTCGGACAAAACTTGAGCAGCTCCAGGACTCCAAAATGGCAGAAAAGGGCATCCATGGCCAAGATGTTTGCCTAGCCAATGCACTCTCCTTTCGCCCATGTCACCATGTGACATGGACAGTGGACTCTATGTGATGATCGAGATAACCTATTTCCTGCCAACACCAATCGCTAGATTGGCGTCCATGGCCAATCTCAAGAAGGGATTGGGAAAAAAGGTGCAACGGGTCATAGACTCATTGATGATCAAAAGATGTCAAGGCACATGGCAAAACGCACACGGGAATTGGGGATGTTTGTTGGAATAGTCCCACATTGGAAGTGGGAAGGGCCTCAGCATGGTTTATAAGGGTGAGGGTGCACCCCTCATTGAGCTAGCTTTTTGGGGGGAGATGTGACCCAAGAGACCTAAAACCCGCTGCTGTACGTTGGGCCTGCATATGCGGCAGGCCAACGGCCTGAGGGTGCTCGGCGGGCGCGCCATGTGGACGGCCCGGCTAACAATTGGTATCAGAGCCTAGGTGGCCCGTCTGGTTCCAGACATTCTCGGCCCAATGTGTGAAGGGGAGATTGTTGGAATAGACCCACATTGAAAGTGGAAAGGGCCTCAGCATGGTTTATAAGGGTGAGGGTGCACCCCTCATTGAGCTAGCTTTTTGGGGGGAGATGTGGCCCAAGAGACCTAAAACCCGCTGCTGTACGTTGGGCCTGCATATGCGGCAGGCCAACGGCCTGGGGGTGCTCGGCGGGCGCGCCAGTGGGCGGCCCGGCTAACAATGTTGTCGATGGGCTGAACAAAAGATCGAAATTATTCGAGCTATAATTTCAAAGCTCAGATCGTTGAGGCTCACGAGCCTGACTGAGGTTGAGTTTGGCTCATTTAGAGCTTAAATCGAGCCTAGCTTGAGTAGATCACGATCCTAAAGCATTGTTACCACCAAGGTGAATTCACCTTCTCCTTGCTTTGAGGTTTTGCCTCTGCTACTTGCCTCTGTGATGGCCTTGTCTTCTATGATGGCCACAGTAGCTTCATGGATTGCCATGAAGCTTTATTCAAGGACCTTATGGTACACAACTCCTTGCAAAAGCAGTTCTTCCAGATACACCCATCTCCGACAACCGAGCTGCTTGCAACCTATTAAACCAACATTTCAAAGTTTCTCTATCTCTGACTAGCGGATTATTCGGGTGGCATGAATTGTTCCAATACCAGTGAGCTTGATGGCAAATGTCAGGCAATGTCACTTGACTGACCATGAACAGAGCAAGGAAATAACAAAGAGAGGAAAAAAGTAAGGTTAAAATTGTCCAAAAAGGTAAATCACCAACTGATCAAGAACTATGTGCCATCTGAGTTATTGCCTACAATCCAGGACGAAACGATGAAAGCCACATGTATTGCATGGGCAAATGATTAATTTTCCCGAGTTGTAAGCACATCTAGTGGTTGCTTTATTAGAAGACTAGTATAAAGTCACTCAAATCATGAACCATTTTATGTGTTTGATTATAGTATGTAAGCTTTGAACATAGTTCGCAGTAGAATAGAATTTACCACAACTATACTGATAACTGATTATTCATGACGAAACTAGCTCAGACTAGTTAAACTGATGAATTAAATCATTTTAAGTTTGGTATTTTAACTACACTTTTTTATGGATATATGAAGATGCCTACATCAAACATGATGACTTCCAAAGCACATCATTGGTAATTGAATTAAGTGCCTGCACAGTTCGCTACCAGTCAGCAGTCAGCCACTATCGTAGTTATGTATAGGCACATCACGATTAAGTCTACTGCCTTTACCCTCCATGTATTAGCACACATCACAAGAAAACAACCTACTTTCTTGTCTTTATAAAAAACATATGCAACATTCGGTAGATATCCGGTAGATATCTGTTTTCTGTGAATCAGATACTGGGAATGTACAGATCAATGTATTAATCCTTCTGACAACAAAATTGAGACCAAGAAAGTGGTACATGTTCAAAAGTAGAGCACTCAGTTCCATGGCATCTTTGTTTGATTCATTGGAATCTTTAATATAGTTGCACATTAAAACTAAAATGAACATATATATAACGCAAATTAAAACTAGTCAAGAGTATATGATGGATAAATTTACCACAGGATGGAGAGATGAAGCATGACCATATTTCTTTTTATGGAACGTACAATTCCCTTGCTCTTTCAAAGCAGATCCATCATTTTTATGGAGCAGATGACCCTAATTCAAATGTACAATTAAAAGCCAAACTGAACATAATTTGCAAAATTTATAATGCATATAAATGATGTACTACAATTAAAAGTCAAAGGAAGAAATATAATTTTTAGCAATCTGGACAGCAGCTATTGGCATCAATTCAACTTTCACAATCAGTAGAGAAAAAAATATTTTATTCATACTTGCGCCTTTGAATTCCCCAAAAAGGCATGTTGAATTCCATCAATGCTCCAGTCTGCATATCTAGCTACAGGAGTTGTGAGAGGGAAAAGTATCTTAACGCATTCCTTCCATCCTTGGATTGCAGCAATTTCTACGGGCATTCTACCAATCTGTTAAGAATGATATCTAGTAAGTTTTACAAATAAACATGGAGAGCTTAGGAAAAAAATAGACTATCTTTTAAGAAAAGAATATGGCAACAAATTGTACTTAAAACGTATCATGAAGATCAGAAACGTGTATAAACAATAGGTGATTGTGCAGGTTGGCATAAAAAATTCAAGACGCTGTGTTTTCTTTTGGACATGTGTAAAGGAGGAACATTTTTATAATTATTTAAACAGGTCCCTTTCAGTTCTATTGATCTTTTTCTATCTTCTGGCAAGGACAGATCATATAAACTTCGTGGCAAGATACAGAACCTTTTCAGAGAGAGATGACATTAGACAAAAAGTGGGGGCACTTTACCCTAAAATGAATTGAATTATGAGAGAATTGCACTACTTTCATCAAAGTTTCACAATAATTTAGCCAGCGAGCATAAGATTTCACTACTTTATTGAAATAAAGAAACAGGACATGTGCAATATTCCATCTTCCAACCTTTTATGCTCATCCACAGCTGTCTCAATATACATTACATCATTCCCATTGGAGCCAAAACAGAAAGTATTTTTTGGTCCCTAAACTATGGGTATTGAGACGTTTAGCCCCGTAACATTAAAACTAGGTAAACTCGGTCCTTCAATTGACAAACTAGGAACAAATGGTCCCTTGGACAGCCAAAGGCTAGTATCGGGGAACATGACGGACATATAGCAGACATATAGCATGACATGACAGGTTTGGGTGACATGGCGTGCACGTAGCAAGACATGGCTACACCAGGGGCATTAACATGTACCACATTTCAAATCTAGTTTGTAATTAAAAATGAAAAATATTTATTGATACCACACAAGAGTGAAGTCACGTGTCATATTGTGCCACACAAGCAACACGTCACACAAACTATTATTTGTGTTGGAAATGTTAAGAAACCCTGCACTATAAATATGAGAGGTATCCCTTTGTATTCTGATGAAGAGATTAATAAAGAGTTGTGCCGTGGTTTCCTCTCTACATCTCTGTGTTATTATAACACGTTATCAGCACGAATCAGTCTCAGGTTTGTCGCCAATGGTATGCGTACTCGCAAACAGATGTGTTAATTTTCGGCATGTCGTACTCGCAAACAGATCTGTTAATTTTCGATCTAATAGATCTACTGTTTTTGCTTTTCGATATAGTATATCGTTGTTTTTGCATCGATCTAGTAGATCGTAATCGTAGATCAATTCTCTCGTGACCTGTAGTCACGCCCCGCACCGTTCCACTACGTCCCATATGCGTCACGCCGCCGCGTTACCCACACCGCCCTCGTATCGCGCCGGTGCGCCACCGTACCACCCGCGCCAATCTCGTGCGCGCCCGGCGCTGCTGATGCGCCGTGGCGCCACCAGCACCGGTCTTGGCCTTTCGGCGCCTCGGCGCCACGCAGCCACACCGCTGTGCCGCGCCATCCCATGCCACCCCAGTCCCGCCCGTAGATGTTGTCATCTGGCACAGCATAACCATAAGGTGGGTGCATGTAGACCTCTATCACAACTCACCATGAAAAAATGCATTTCTCACATCAAGTGAAGATGGATCACCGACGAACAGAGGCAACAACCATAAGGGAGTCAATAATGGTATAGTGAGCAACTGGAGCGAGGGTCTCTTTAAAGTAACGTCCATACTACTGCTTAAAGTCATGGGCCACAAGGCGTGCCTTATGGCGCTCAAGAGAAGGCACCAGTGAAAATCGCATACCATTAGTAAGCCCCTTTTGAAACGAAGAGGCAAGAACATGCTAGAAATTAAGCTTGTGTTGTGAATGGGCCCAAATGGGCTAAATATACCAATGTAGATGAGAGAACAAATAAACATAAAACCCCCTGTACATTCTACTTTAACAATTTGAATTATCAAAATCACCGTTTAAGCATTGAAAGACCATATGTGCCCAATTTCCATTGTTCAAAGACCACGGGTACCCAGTATTGGTGTTTATGAATTAAAATGTGTCAACATGGATATTTGCTAGAGCAAAAGACTATTTCCATCGAAAAATATATAATGCTGGTGATCAAGCACTAAAAAGGCTAGCACCTGGTAGTGCTTTTTGAACCACGGTAAACCTGAAATAGCATTGTGTGCCATCACTTCAAGACCTCTTATCAATTACACATTGTTAAATTTTACTCCCTCCAGTTCCATAATACTTGTCGTTTTAGGTTTGTCCTAAATCAAAGTTTTAAAATTTTATTTATAAAAATCTTTTAAATTATTTGGATTGTATACGTAAAAACCATACATATAAATTCGATTTGAAAAATACATTCACAATATCATATTTTCAAGGATTTTTTAAATAAATTTCATTAGTAATTGATAGTCAAAGTTGTATTTCGAAGACCATGTCAATGTCTAAAAAGACAAGTATTATCGAACTAGAGGGAGTAATTCTGAACTTCAGCGGTTTTAATTCCAGGATTCATTTCACGATTTCCCCTGTTTTTTAAAATCCTAGATACCAATAATTAACAAGATCTAAACTAACTTATCCCTATCCTATCAAGTAAAGATAAGCCTAAAGGTAAAGATGGAAAACACAACTGCTGGCCATGAACAAAACCACATCGCTACAATTCATAAAATGTGATAACTTACAACTAACAAGCTATGCAGCAGAATAAAACTCACTTCATCAGGAATATTTGCATCAGCGCCAGCTTCCAACAAACATTTAATGCAGTCAGTTAAACCAGCACTTGCAGCCGCTACCAATGGAGTTACAGGCCTACCAGCATTGACATCAGCACCAGCCTGAAACATGGAATATGAAAGACAGGATGTTGAAGATTGTGTTTCCAGAGTATGCTCTAACTTGTGCTCATGTTAGGAATCACATAAACAATTTATGTTTGGCTTCCTTGGCAAAAGTCTTGAGTAGCATATCTAAGGGCACAAGTCACGCCACCTTAATAAGTAGTTCCACACACTCCAATGAGGATGCGAAGATGGCCACTGTCAGTGGTTGATAGAATAAACGCACAACTCTGTTAGGCTGGGGAAAAGGAAAAAAAGACATTATTTGTAAATCAACAATGACACAGGGTACTGGAAAAAAAATTGGCAGTATAAAATGCAACTATAGAAGTGAAGTAAAAAAATTAACAAACTACTATTTTGCCTACAAAATAAGCAAATGGGGAACCGTTGTCAGGGCTTTTCAGTGTATCACTGATCAGAAACGTGTGTCCGCAATATTTTTTTAAAATAAAAGTTTCAGCTTTCATAAAAAATAAAAGTAGCCTGTTAGGCCTCGTTTAGGGTTTACAATCGTCAATGCAGGAGGCCCAGCAAGAGGAGGTTGTGGGCCTTGTGCAACAACCGGCGCAGCCCTAGGTTAGGGTCAGCACAGCTCTGGCAAGCTTAGCCGCTGGCTGGCTTGGAAGAGGGGTTGATCTTTTGATATCTTTTCCATTTATCTTTTGTTAATTGTTATCTTTCCAATTAATTATCCATATCCAGCTAGTTCCATGTTTCGGGTATTTGGCGTATTATAAAAGGAGAAAAGAAGAGAATGCCCACAAAATATTAGTCTAAGGCGCTGCCATCGATAACCGCCAGTTACCTGGGCATGGATGCAGTAGCCGCAAGACACCGCCCAATCCCTCTCATTTCAGGCTCCAGCCGGCAACACAAGCTTTCGAAAGAGAGCACCCACATCAATTGGTATTAGAGCCCCAAGATTCTCGGATGGCGACAAACGAGGAGTGTCTAGGGAGGGTGGAGACAGCCATCGACAATCTGCGGGTATTGCATGACAAGGTGCAGGTGTCATTGGACAGTATCAAGCAGGTTTTGGTCAATCTGGTCAAGGCCGACCAGGACAAGGGGAAGGAGGTTCCAGGATCAGGTAATCCGGAGGGCTTGGAGGCGAGTAACCAGCGTCGTTCAGAGGGGAACCTGGCGTTGGATCAGTAGGATCTGAGCAGTGCCGATGGACACGGTGACGGGGATCTCAGTGACCGTGGCAATCAGGACGACAAGAGGTGGGCGCCTCGAGCACCCCGATATGAATTATCGGAGTACGATGGAATGGAAGATACATTATTATGGCTTCGGCAGTGTGAGCGTATTGCTTGTGCACATAACATTCCGGAGCACAAATATGTTACGATGACTGATCTGCATCTTCGGGGGGAGGCTCAAGAGGTGCTGGATAATTGGGAGCAAGATGAGAAGAGCATCACTTGGAACGACTTCTACAACACATTGTTATAACAAACAGATTGAGAATAGCTAGGGGCTGAGCCAAGGTGCTCCAGACGCGGGAGGGTGAGCTAGACAGCTCAGCTAGGCCAAGCTAGATCAGGTTAGTGGAGACAAGGGACATTTTGCAATGACTATTTAGCAAAATTTGAGTAAAAACTTGAAAAGAGGCAAATGATGTCGTCCATGTCAATGTGTTAAATAACATTTTGAAAATGGCTACTCAACAATGGGGCATATTGGCAAAGATATCTAGATTAAACTAGAACTGCTTCATAAAAAAAACTAGAACTTGCTCTGGCCACAACTTGCCTTAAATATTAATATGAAAAAGAAATATAGTCTACAATGTTATAATCTGCTCACAATAATTAAGAATCTAGTAAATTTAAAGTAAAGGAAGAGCCAAAGACCCATGTAAAACAAAGAACACATGATAAAAAAGCATAGATTTGAGCCAATCAATAAAACAAAAGGGCCTAACTCAAGGAAGCACAAATAGCATGCAATCCACACTAGCCTGATCAAAAATTGGAAGGATCATCATGGAAAAAGAAGACGAGCACATCTAAGCCCAGCTGAATACATCTAGCCATGGCTCAGCTATCATGGATAGAATATTGTACTCTGACACATCTAAGTGATCAAAAGGGCAAACTAATGCTAAAAAGGAAAGGGAATATTACATCTGCCTGATACCGCAATAATAATTTCAACATTCTTATATTTCCTGCTTCAGCAGCAACATGCAGTGGTGCTCCTTTTTCAAATATGGGGTCAACATAAGCTCCTCTGGACAATAATAACTCTGCTATTTCATAGGAATCTGGATGACAAACATGAAAATTCTCACATCTCAATACAATCCAAGGGTTCATTAAATGAAACATATGTTTCAAAAGTAAAATGCTAACTATGGCCAAGAGCTTATTTTTTTATAATAAGAGCTTAATATTTTAAGAATAGATCTGTAAGGCATTTATATAACCTTGTCTACTATTAAAAATCTTTAGTAGTGACTAATGTGGTGACAGGTCATTTCACTAAAATTAGTCGTCAATGTTGTCCACATGAAATCCCTTCCACCATCACTAAAATTACCCATTGATACCATCACACAAAAGTCTCATCCACCATCACTAAAATTACCCACCACAAACCTTCCCATAAAATCTTCCTTTTTTTGAGAAAGGGACAAATATATGGAGCTCTCTTAATTAAATGAAGATATCTTCTTTTACATATGGAGCTCCAAACCACAATGAGATTAGCATTACAATTAGAAAGGGCCTAAATGCTAAACATCGCAGGCCATCCAAGTTCCTTCCCCCACTGTTGCCATCCGCCAAAACAAAATCACCAATAGCATTAATATCGCCTTTTGTAGTCTTGTCCACATAGGGATGCGGCTTGAAAATCTCAAAATCAAGAAGTAAATAGTAATCATGGCAGTATGTAGATCCAGCTTGAGATTGACGAAGAAGACAAGGCTGATGAAGCAGTTCGGGAGACTACCGTTGTCTTGCCGAAGATGGCATTCAAGAAAAAACCCAGACGACCCAGACCAAGAAGATCTCAGCCCTTTCCCAACGCAACAGACTCACCTTGGCCAGGTCCGAAGACCCTGAATCAAAGGACGGCCATTGCGCCAAAGCTATAAGGAGCATGTAACTGCGCCTTCCAGAGCCCATGTCGAAGCACTCGCACAGATCCGAAATCCAAAAAATGATGATGGCCTGCCCCAGCCCGGAGCTCGTAGCATAACGTGGACGCCACAATGATCTAAACCCGCACCAAGGCTATGAAAATTCCTTCTTCACGATAAGACGGAGAGGCCTTTATTAGCTAACCAAAATAACCCCAACCACTTGTCATCGCAAGAGTAGATGTTGTCGTCATCGTCGACGCCTCTTGTGTCACCAACAAAGAGCAAAAGATCCAATAGATCCATCTGCGGAGAAACTCTAAACTACCCCGTCGCGGATTTGCATCCGACCTCCTGTATCAATGACCAGGAGGCCGAAGACGATGAGGAAGCCAGGCAAACCCGCGCCAGTGAACTCGCTTCTTTCTTTCTTCGGTGTCAAGATATTCCACCAAAGGATATTGGTTTAGTGCCTCAAATAAAATCTTCCTACATCACTACTAAATTATGCACCTTTTCCAATCAATAAAAAAAACCTCCACCACTCCTCTCGCACGAGTGCAACATTGTTCCCCCTCCACTGTCGTGTACGTTTCCATCTTCCAGTCACTAGTATTGTTATTACGTCCAGTCTATGTTATGTGCTAGCATCCTCCACACCATTGCTGCTCGATGACACAGTGGAAAGGGTCTCTAGGCGACGTAATGGAAAGATGATTGGTTGCATTTTAAACATTATTAAATTGATAGAATTTGAGAATGAGACTTCCATAAAATTACCATCTACATGATGTCCCACTTGTTAAGAATTGTGGCGATGCATGGGAACTAGGCTAGTATAAGCTAAATTATTTGTGTAAGGCAAACCCTCGTTAAGATTTATCTTCTCCTTTGCATATATCTTTTTGTGAATAACCATTTCTTAAAATATATCTTCATAGTATGTTTCTAACCTACAGTATATGTTCAATAGACCTTTGTCAATTGATATACAATAGTAAAAAAAATAGATATAAAAGATAATTAGAAATAAAAGGTATATAAAATAGGGGCTTATGTTGGATTGGCATGACAAATCCAATCAAAACAAAAGTAGGACTATAAAAGGGCAAATTATATCTAAATAAATACGGAATGAGGGATACTATTGATCCTCTCCTACTTTTTAATTCATTTAGGTACTATTCTTTTGAGCTGATTTGAACGGTTGAACGGCTGAAATGGTTGGATTTTGAGAGTTTCGCGAGGTAGTCTCGAGATTCGGATCCATTTTGTCTGACTTGCTTTTTAAAGCGTTAGAACCCACCTTAAAAATAGCGAAAAAATGGACTCAAAAAACCCAAAACATGTCTTTTTAAAACGTAAATAAGCCGTTAAGCTATTAAACCGTTAAATTGTTAAGCTGAAAATAACAGAGCCTTAGTTCTTCAATTCACTCAAAGTTCCTTCTTTTCCTTTAAAAAACTATGTAAAGAAATTAAACTAGGAGAATTCCGGCAACACAAGTAGGGCCTGAAAAGGCTTTTTGGCACCTATGCAACAAAACTGGACTCGGACCAATGTGTGGGCATAACTAACACAGGAAAAGTATTTTTGGAGTTTGGACTGTTCTATCCCGACGATCCTAGCAAAGACATGGCCTTCAGTGGTGACGCGAACTTCATTACCCGTGTTTCTACCTATGCTGGTTTAGTGCCTACATTCAGTTAGCACCAGGTCGAAGCAACAAAAACAAGCCGTACAGTTTTCAGGCTCAATCCAATGTGAGTCTGGCTCAAGTTCACCTATCTGTCTTATTTAAAAGAAAAGTTTATACAGATTGAACATTTGTAATACTGTTCAAATAGCTATCAGAAGACTGAAGCAATATTAGGAGAATTTTTCTGTTGGCAACACTTGATGTTACCAATTTACCATATTAGACCCATTGGACCACAGATCACTAACATTATTGTTGCCACCATTAGTCACTCGGTAAGTACAGCATATGGCAGGACAAACAAACAGAGCACAGAACTTACTGCAGATTGGACATTGCATCCAGTTTTGGACTGAATATTACACACACAGATGAATGAACAGAACAAATCTAAACCCACGTATGACAAGGGACAGATAACCTTTAGATGCCGCAGAGTAGAGCGCAGTAAGACCATGCCAACTTGCTTTGTTTGGATCAGCACCACGATCAAGAAGAAACCTGACAGTGGCTATAGAACCAGTGCCATTTATTGCAAATATTAGAGGAGTCAGACCTAACAAGAGCACAAGAAATGGTAAGCACTTCATCAGAAGTTACAATCAACCAACTAATTGATAAGTAAATTGCACCTGCAATATGCATATTAGAGTGGCCAGTAAGCTTCAGCCAGGCACCAGCCTTTCAAAGCAAAAAAGGTCTATGCTACGACATGTCCCAAGCAGGTTTTACAGGTAAATATGTAACGCCCAACCCAAAACTGGATCTAGAATGGGACCACTAAAGCACATCAATCAAAATTGCGATCTTTACTAATAAACTTTCTGAGCATCTCACATATATTCACAACCACAAAATGGTAATCAGCAATAAGAATAACAAGATAAAAATATAAAGTATACAATAGCAAAAATCACTAACCAATAAATAGCAACAATAGCTCAATCTTTACACTAATAAATTGAAACCAGCCATATTTCACACACAAGTATAATAACATAAAGCATAACTCAAAACCAAGTCTCAACTAAGGTGAGCTAACTCATAAGTTATGAGCACTCATAAATGTGATAACTAAGTGTTATTCAATGAGCGTGCTGCAACGCCCTTCCCATTCACACTGCCGTCAGCCGTCATCAAAGAAACATCAACAAAAGCAAGGGTAAATCCACAACTCAGCAAGTACAAGATAAAAACAGTAAATATTAACACATCATTGTTAATCTATTGCAAGGTCACCAATTTCATCAAGTGCAACACAAAACTGCACTACATGTCCATTTGCTTGTCACATAGATTATACACGTGTAGCTATGTGAACAGCTGTTTATGTTCACCCTCTCAAATCCATCCATCTCATAGAGATCCCTGCGTCCTGTGAGGTGACTACCCAAGTAGGTCCAGTACTTTCTTTCATGACATCAAATCCCACTCCAGAAACCAGGATAAGGCAGAAGTGTTAGAGGCAACCACATGACCATAACCAGCTATGCAAAACCAAGTCACTAAAGGAACGACATCCGTGCTATCAGAACACTATGCAAAACCAAAACAGCCCTAGGTAGAAATCAAACCATCATCCCAATCGAAGTCGGCGTCCAGGTGGTACTCCTTAATCAGGAACTTGCACATCTCAGTCTTCCCAAACCACGCGGCCACGTGGAGCGGCCCACGCAGCCAGTACGGCGGGTCCTCGACAGCCGCCTCCACGACTCTCCCCTTCCTCTCCAGCCGCTCCGCCATCTCTGCGCACAGCAAGAAAACCCGCATCAGATCCGCGCGATCCACGAGCACCGCAGATCGGTCGACGGCAGCGCAGGATCTTACTCCTCACGCGGGGGATGTCGCCTTCCGCCGCCGCGCCGAGGATGTTGGAGGGACCGCCCAGCCGGGCCATGATATCGGAGAACTGCCGCGGCAGACAGGTTGATCCCGCGGAGGGGGAGAGGGGCGACACCATGGCTGTACCTCTCGCCTCCCTCGCCTCACCAGCTCGCCTATAGGCCCGGCAAATATGGAAGCTTCGAGAAGGCTAGGGTTTCCGAACAGCTCGCCGGGCCGGCGGCGAGAGGGAGGGGAACGGAAAATGGCGGGAAGAGCTGTGCAGAGGGCGGTGCCGTTTCCGTACAGTAGTTAGTACTCCGTAGTCCGTACCTGTCGGGCTGGAAGGATCGCTGTAGTAAGCTTGAACTGGGCCCGGCCCATCAATGGGCCACACAGCGCTGGGCTTCCCATAAGATTTTCATGAGGCTGATCCTGAGCTGCCATCCACGCACGAATACCTTCATTTAAAAGAATATTTTTAGTGTAGAAAGTCTCAAATTCGGGACGAGGAGCTTTTCTTTTGCCTCGGAAACGGATCCAGTGCAGAGTTCGAAGGGGGAAAAGAAAAGAAAATGTCACGTACTCCAACTCGTATCCCATGAAGAAAAATCACCGGCTCGTGACGTGCTCATGCTCGTACTCGTACTCGTATCCCATGGATTATATGGCCTCTCTTCCCTATAAATCAAGCGCGAACGGAGCTCTTCTGCCACAAGGATCTGCCATCCTCTAGGACGACTACCAGCCGAGCGATTCATGGCGGGGGCGGCGGAAGTAGTCGCCGCCGGCGAGAAGGGAGAGAAGGCGAGCACCACGGTAACCCTGGTCGCGTCGGATGAGGTGCGCTTCGAGGTTCCAGAGGCGGCGGCGAAGCTGTCGCAGCTCATCGCACGCATGATCGAGGACGACTGCGACGGCGTCATCTGGATCCCCAACGTCTCCGGTGAGCCCCTTGCCAAAATCGTCGAGTACTGCAGCAAGCATGCCGCCGGCGGTGCCGATGAGGAGCTCGAGCTCGAGCTAAGGAGCTTCGACGCCAAGTTCATCGACGTCGACGTGATGATGTCGCACGACCTCCTTATCATCGCCGACTACCTTGACATCAAGGAGATCCTGGACCTCACGGCCCAGAAGATCGCCGACATGATCAAAGGGAAGACGACTGGGGAGATTAGGGAGACGTTCCACATTGTGAATGATTTTTCGCCCGAGGAGGAGGAGAAGATCCATAGGGAAAACCCATGGGCCTTCAGTAACCAGCATCTCCTCACCAGCTCGCAAGCATCCTGGAGGGCCAATAGAATCCATGACAGTACGCCTTACCAACCAAGGTACTACTGGACATATGGCTCCCGTACTCGCCTCCATGGATATCAGAGAGCAGGCTGCTCCCCTCATCCTAGTGATGCACTTAAGAAGAATTCTGTTTCCACCCAGGCAATACAAGTCCCCACGTATCAGGGTGTAGCGCTTGGCCTTCCGCACAATCTTCTCGGCTGACGCATCATCATCGGGGACCACTCGGTCTCGTAGGAAGGTTAGGATCGGATCCATCAACTGCCCCTCCTAGCCGAGTGCGGTGACCACTCGGTGTTCACCTGGGTACTCCGCCTGGCCAGGCGTTTCCACCGGCGCTTCCTTGGAAGCGGCGTCGCTCTCCTCCCCTGAAATGGGAGCCAAAGCGGACGCCCCGCCATCCCCACCCACATTGGGGGCTACGACAAACGGTGGCTGAAGTTTTTCTTCAAAGACCCCGACCGGAGCCGACGCCCACGATGAGGCGAGCTGCGACAACCCATCCGCCAGATGGTTGTCCTGCCTCGGAATGTGGATGTACTCCAACCAGTCAAAGCGGTGTTCCAATTTCCTGACTTCGGCGACATACGCCGCCATCACAGGGTCAGCACACTGAAACTCCTTTTGGGCTTGATTGACGACCAGGAGTGAGTCGCCCTTAACATAGAGACGTCGAATGCCCAACGAGGCGGCGGCGCGCAGCCCCGCGAGCAATCCTTCATACTCCGCAGTATTATTGGTAGCTTTGAAATCGAGGACAATCATGTACTAGAGGATATCCCTGGTTGGCGAGACCAAGACCGCTCCAGCCCCCGCTCCTTTGAGCCTGAAGGATTGTTGACGTCAAATAAACACCAATTTTATACGTCAACATATTCCGGAATTCCGGTATTTCGGAGGGAAAATTAAGGTTTATACTAACATTTTATTTATTCTAATAAAGTTCCATAAGTTTTGGTGAGTTTTGGGTCCACAGGTACAAAATGGGAAGAACTGGAGCCGAACCGGGCAAAAAACTAGGCCGGCCGACCCACCCTAGGCCGGCTGACCTGGCCACATCACCAATCCGGCTCCAGCTTCTCTCAAGTGGCATAAAAACACAAATTGAGGGCATCTACACCATCCATTGCAGTCGGTTTGATCAAATGGACGCGGTTGCTTCACAAATGAGCATAGGATTCCCTTGGATTCCTTTCTTGCGCATATCAACTTGATCCACCGGCTTAAGGGGTTAATCTCCACCATCAGTGAAGCATCCTAGAAGAAATCCACAGCCGGGAGGTGAAGAAGGTGGGCCGGCCGACCCACCTAGGCCGGCCGACCCCCTCTTGATGCCCCTCGGATTCCCCTTTGGAGGGAGGCAAGATGACAAGTGTCCCATGTCGTGGCACCCTCTCATTGGCTCTGGAACACTATAAAAGGACCCCTACACCTCACTTTCAAAGCACACAACAACACATTCATCATTTTCATTCCACTTGTTAGAGTAGCTCTTAGTTAGTAGTAGTTGGGAGTTAGAGTCAAGTCAGGCTGAAGCTCGGAATTCCGGAAGTGTCTTCGGGAATTCGGGTAATAGCTCTTGTACCCTTTCCTAATTGTTTCAATTAGTGAGATCACTTCATTCATTGCTTATGTGTTGAACTTTATTTGAGCTGAGTATCTCTACATAAATGAGTTGTGTAGATTTGCCTTACCGATAGCTTGTATTCGTCTGGAATCAGTTTAGGTTCTCACTCATATACTGTTAGAGCCAGGTGAAGGATCGTGATGTCGCCTAGAGGGGGGTGAATAGGCGTTACAAAATTTTCAACCCTTTAAAGCACAGCAGAAAATGATATCGGATGTTCCGATGTTGATATCGGATAGTCCGATATGGATACCTGCACGAAAATCAAATCCACAACACAAGAGAGAGTAATAGCACACGAAGGTGCTAGCCAACAACAAGTATAACCACAAATCAAAGTAGATCAAGTTAGAGGCAAGAGGAAAACCAAGAGTGAAGTGGAGACTCGAAGATTTGTTCCCGAAGTTCGGATCCTTGAGGGGATCCTACGTCTCCGTTGAGGTAGGCTCGGTCACACTTGAGCCCAGGTCTCTTTCAACCCTTCCCTCACCGAGGTCGCACCAAGACCCCCCCCCCCCGGTTTTACTCCTTGATTCCTTCCCTTCCGGAGGCGGAATCGGCATTCACAAACTTGCACGGCTCACCACACAAAGCACCGGTGGCTCGTGGTCGACTCCTAGCCGTCTAGAAGTCCTCAACCTCCAAGAGTAACAAATGCACACAAAGAATGAACTCGGAGATGAACTCAAGTGCTCAAAGATCGACTTCTTCTCACTTAGCACTCACACCCTCTCCCAACTCTTCTCACAAAGAGGATCACTTAGATCTAGAGTGGGGGGGGCAAGAAGCCCTAGGTTGCTTGGAAGTTCTGCTAAAAAATGGTGTGGAAGGCAACCCTAGCTCGTGGGGAAGAGGGAGGCCCTAAATAACCTCACACAGAAACTAGCCGTTTGAAGCTGACAGATATCGGATAGTCCGATGTTAACATCGGATGTTCCGATATGAAAGTGAGAGAAACTTGAAGTAACGGCTATTTTTGAGGTCCTGGAATGATTCTAGAGAGGTTCCAACTAGATGCAACTGTAAGGATCCTAGGCCGAGAGGGGGGGTGAATCGGCTCTTCTCTAATTTTACTTCTCTCGATTCGCTTGTTTACTTTGTCAAATTAGGAACCCAAGCTATTGATTGACCTAGAGTCTAGTTGCGGAAGTGATCACAATAATGCACAAGCAACTACTAGGAGGCTCGATGGCACTCACAAGCCAGCGGTCAATTCAATATGCGGAAGTAAATATGTGTGGGGCCAGGAGATGCAAACCGAGTTGTTTACCGAAGTTCGGTGCTCAACACATGAACACCTACGTCTCCGTTGAGGAAACTTCTCACACAGAGAAGTCGAGACTCTCTCGTCCCTAGCCCTCAATCCACTCGTGGTAGCTCTTCACCAACACATGGTAGGCGAGCTCCAAACCTTCACACGGAGGCGAGTTCTCTCACACGCGAGAGCTCCTCACACCCACGGCACCGACACACGGCACCGACCGACACACGGTGGATTTCACCTCAACACATGAGGTACCCCCAACACATGGAGGATTTGGATCCGACACACGGATCTTGGCACCCCGACACACGGAGATGGCCGCACACACAGCGGACTTGAGGGCTCCAACGGATGGAGAGGATGCACCCCACACAAGGCGGTGACCACCAACGAATGGTGGGTTTGCGGCCACGGTCGATGTAGCTCGTGGCGTGGCGACGATCTCTCCGTGACGGAATCCCAAGAGCACTAGATCGGGAACGTCTCTCACCACTTCCCTTTCTCTCCCACCAGAAACTAGGGCAAGAACACCATGGGAGTTGGGGAAAACCTTGGAGATAGATGAGATGAGCTAGGGTCACCTTCTTCTTCTTCTTCCTCTCTTCTACTCCCTCTCAATCTCTCAAGCACATGGAACCCTAGGTGGAGATGGGAACCATGGGAGGAGCTCTCTTGGTGGCTAAGACAAGAGGCGGTACTTAATGGTGGCTCTCTCTCGTGTTTCTCCGTGCACCTAGCCCCTATTTATAGGCCCAAGGCGAAACCCTAGAAATGGACGGCTCAGATTAAATCGCGAGATTCACATTGCCCGTCGGACGCCGTCCGGTTCCGTCGGCGCCGTCCGACGAGGATTTGGCCAAAATTTGTGCTTCGTCGGACGCCGTCCGTGGCTTTATCGGACGCGTCCGGCAGCAGGCATACCGTGCACACGAACGGCTGCCCGCCAGTGTTTGGTCGTTGTCGAACGCGCCGTCGGACGCCGTCCGACGGGCTTGACGCCGTCCGGCGAGGGACGGTGTCGTCTCGAACTTAGTCGATTTTGGCGTGCTCACTGGAATTCCATTGCCGGACCCGTCGACGAAGGCGTCGACGCCGTCCGACAAGGCGCTTGATTTCAGCGACCTCTCCACAAGCTCGGCGACCTCTCCCACACAGGCGACCCTCGGCGGCGGCGACCTAACCCCAAGCACGGCGACCTCTCGGCGAGCACAGGCGACCCTCGGCGGCCGGCGACCTAACCCCAAGCACGGCGACCTCTCGAGAGTACCGGCGACCTCTCGGAACCCCATGGGACCCACGGTGATGTTTACGGACTCAGCTCGGTGGGGCCTGCAACGAAGAGATGTAGTCTAGCCAAAGACGCACACAAGGAAAATAGAAGAACTATAAAAACAGAGGTCCTTATCCTTAGCGTTCCGGCTGTACGGCCTATTTGCCATCAATTACCAAAATCAATTAGCCCATGGGAGGCTTGATCTTACAGCAACACTAAAATGTCAAATTCATATCGAAACATTCCGATCCAACATCGGATAGTCCGATATTTTTGGAGCTGGAAACAGAGAGGGGTCAATCGGAACATTCCGATCCAATATCGGATAGTCCGATATTTTTGGAGCTGGAGACAGAGTGGGGTCAATCGGAACATTCCGATCCAACATCGGATAGTCCGTCTGACACGACTATTAGCGAAGCAGGCGTAACTTTTGACTCCGAACTCCGATTTCGGTGATCTTGGGCTCTACGGAAAGCTAAGAACAAGGGCTACACAACCCACAAGGTCTCACTATCCAAATCCCAAAGGATAGGAGCAGCAACCACAAAGGAAGCCATGAAAAACCTAATACTTTCACTTTCCGACACCACCAACACTCCTCTCCCCCGATCTCTCTCAAAGATTGATCACTTGAGCACCTGAGACATATCTAAGCCATTCAACGTTGCATCCCTCTTAATAGTACGGCAATCCTTAGACTCAATTGAAATAAAACCATACAAGCTTTAGGATAAATCACTTGCCGTCTTCTTTCTTCATTTTGAGGTTCAACGACGTAGGTAGTCTTGAGCACCCTTGATGTATTGCGCATGATGACCTTTACTAAATATTGATAACGTCTTCGTCTTGTCAACCTTGACTTGATTCACCTCATGAGACTCTCGTCCCATTCGACTTTGCCTCGATCATCCTCCTCGACGATCATCATGCCAAATCGATCTTGACTTAGTACTCAACTCTTGGTGACATCATCGTCTTGTTGACTTCGACTTAACTGTCATCCTTCAACGTCCCTTGGTCATCATACAAACTTATAGGACCTAATTCTTTCCAAATCACTCGTGAAATACATTAGTCCAAAAGCTCAATAAATATGGATCAATTTGATATTCGTGAGCGATTGAGTGTCCAAGTGTTTCACGTAAATAAGCACAACATAAGTGGAAACACTTGGCACAAGAAAAGCCTCTACTAAGTGCATCAAGGTAAATATGTGTTTGATCTATATGCACTAGATAGATGAATTAATAATCACAAGTTCACTTAATAATGCACATGGGAATATATTCATGACTTACACATGTGTAAATTCATATTTGAAATAGGAGAGAACTTGTGAACTAATCTAGATTAAACTTCACTAAATTAAGTGTATGTGAGAATATTCATGGAAAGCCTACATGCACAAAGCCATTTAAACACGGTGAAGTTTATCTAGTGCACCAATTAAAATGATCACTAATACATGGCAAATAATACAAAAGATCTTGTAGAGTAACCAACATGTTTATAATATATTTATGCTCAAATAAATACAACAAGATATGACGAGCATAAATCTAATTAACCAATAGCATGTGCTTACACAAAAGTGGTTGCATATCTCAATTAGCAATCCATCTTATTTGCATAAATGAGACTACGAAAGATAAACAATCAAGTGTGTTAGTCTCATTGAAATGATTAGCATAAAACATACCTTTTACAATGAATAACTTGTCCACTCGACATATATGATTTTTCTCTAAATAGGGTGAGACTAAAGTAATCTTGACAATAAACATATTAGTCTCATAGCAATAAGCATATTTGAGAATGTCATTAAATAAGCATTAAACCAAACATTGTCATTAAATATGTTTGTCATTAATCACCAAAATCACACAAGGTCACTTGCACTTACACCAGGCATTGAACCTAAATCAACTTCTTTTTGGTACTGAGGAAGATTGATTAGAAATAGTCGCAGACGTGGTGTCTGAGACTAGGACTAACTCGGTTTACACCCGGGCCCACGCATATGTGGTAGGTGGTAGGTGGTGACAGCCCTATCCATCCATAGATACTAAGCATCTCGTGCGTAACCCACAGCGTCCGGCTTTGCACCAATAGAGCCCTATCGAAATGATCATAACCATTCGGGATTCCAATTCAGAATAGCGGGTGGTGGTGAATGTCCGAGCTCCGACGACGAATACCAAGTGAACCACTGTTAGATTACCCCAAGCTCGCTCAATAAACTGAATCACACGATTTTGAGAACTTATTAAACTTGTCTCGTTGTCCTCCCAACTGTTTATCTAGCTAGAGTAGCTTTCTCTTTATTTGTGTGAATATTTATCGTGTGTGTGTGTCATCGGTCCTTTTATTTATCCTAACCCCCATTACCTAGACTGGCTGGTATTTTAAATAATTAAGATATAGAAGATTGTCTCTTTAAACTCACGTTCCCTGTGGATTCGATAAATCTAGGAATACTCCTGGTGAAAACTACAAGCGATATCCGTCCGTTTGCGGATTAATTTCTTTAAGCATAAGTATCGTCAACAAGGATCCATCAAAGAATAACGTCCACACGGACGGCTTCGGTCCCGACTCCGCTTCCGGAGGCCACTCGGCGATGAAATCCACCAGCGCCTGACTCTTGACAGCAGTCCGGAGAACAAATTGCAGACCGAACTCTCCTAGATCCACCGCCCACTTCGCTATTCGGCCCTGCGCCTCTCGATTATGAAGAATCTCCCACTTCGCTAGCATTCTTCAACCCAAAAGCCATTCTTTGATAACAGTACACGCCCATGGGCATTACAAATGCAGTTTTTTTCTTAATCCTCCCCTGCCATACTAATCTGGTGATACCCAGAATACGCATCGATGAAGCTTAAAAGCTCGCACCCTGCGGTAGATTCCACAAACAAATATATGCGCGGAAGAGGGTATGGATCCTTCAGACAGACTTTGTTGAGGTCGGTGAAGTCGACACACATCCGCCACTTCCCATTGAATTTCTTCAGGACGGGGTTGGCAAGCCACTCAGGGTGAGTAACCTCCCTCACGATCCCCGCCTCTAGCAGCTTGTCTACTTCTTCTCAGATGGCCTCCTGGCGCTTTGGTACCTACCTCCGGACCTTCTGCCGGACTGGACGCACTCCGGGAGCACCGCCAACCGATGCTCGATCACCTCCCTGGGGACCCCGGTCATGTCGGACGGTTGCCACACAAACACGTCCGAGTTTTCCCGGAGAAAGATGACGAGCGCGCTTTCCTATTTGGCACTGAGTTCAACGCCCACCTTGACGGTCTTGGCGGGGATATCCTCACTCAGGGAGACCACCATAACCTCACTGGACGAGCCGGGCGCGGCTCGGGTCTTCGCCCGGAGAGCCCCGGGATCGGTGGGGCTGGACGGCTGCGCGGAGACGGCCCCAGCTAGATCTAGGGCCATATTGTCGCAACGCAGGGACTCCAATCTATCCACCTTGACGGTGATGGGACCTTGCGGCCCCGGCATCTTCACCACCATGTAAGCATAGTGGGTGGCCGCCATGAACTTGGTCAACGCCGATCGGCCAAGCAGGGCATTGTACGGGAGGTCGAAGTTCACCACCTCGAAGTCGACCGCCTCAGTACGGTAACTATCCTCCTCCCCGAATGTGATAGAAAAGCGGACGTGTCCCAGGGGCATCGACTCCACCCCAGGAGTGACACCATAGAATAGGAGAGTTGGAGAGCTCCCGCTCCAGAATCTGCAGCGCCTGGAACGCTTTGATGGACAGGAGGTTGATGGAACTCCCCTCGTCCACTAACACTCGCCCGAGCTTCACGTTCCTAATTGTGGGTGAAACCATGATCGGGACGTGCCCCAAGTCGACAGAGCTCTCGGGGTGGTCGGCCTGGCTGAAAGTGATCGGCTCCTCCGACCACCTCAGCAGCCTACTTGTCCCCAGACTTGGTACGGTGGCACACACCTCCCTCCTCAGCAACTTGTACTGGCAGTTGGAGGTGTAGGTGGCCGAGCCACCATGGATGTACGCCATGTGCTCCGTCCGCTGGAAAGCCAGCGGAGCGGGCCCTTCATCTTCATTGTCACTGTGGGGGCGACGCTCTTTAAGCCACTTTTCCACCAGCTTCGACACGACCTGGCAATCAGCCAAGTCGTGCGCGCTGGACCGGTGGATGGGGCAATACGCCTTGCCCTGTTCCCCTCCTTCACGGTTCTTGCGACGGTCGCGAACGTCGCCGCGTCGATCATGACGGTCCTCCCACCGCTCGCGGCGATTGTGCTGCCGCGGCCTTGCTTCCTTTTGGTTGCGCTCGACGACTAAAACTTGACCGGCCTCGGTTGCCTTGCGCTTCTTCTTCTTCTGGTCCTTTTGGATCGGAACCCTTAGAGGTCACGGCCTCCGCTCTGCCACCGCCACCACTCGTCCTGACGCTGATCGCACGATCGCGGGCCTCCGCCGCCTGGGCACATTTGTGCGCTAGGTCGAACAGCTCAGACGTGGAGGAGATGTTGCAGGTGGCCATCTTTTCTAGCATCTTGCGATCTTTAACGCTCCTTCGAAAAGCGATGATAACCGCTTGGCTGGAGATCTTGGGCATGGTATTGCGGCAATGGCTGAAGCACCGAATGAACTCTTGCAGCGACCCCCCCTTCTTCTGCTCCAGAGCGTGGAGATCGTCCTCCACCCCAAGCTGGTCGTAGGAGCCCTGAAAATTAGTGACAAACTGGTCACACAGCTCCTCCCACAAGCCTACCGACGCTCGCGTGAGGTTTAGCAGCCAAGAATGGGCGGATCCCGTCAAGACTGTAGGCAAATATTTAGCCATGACCTTCTCGGAGCCGCTGGCAGCCTGCACCACCATGGTGTAGATCTGCAGGAACTCCTCCAGATTGGTTGCGCCATCGTACTTGTCGACGGACGCTAGCCGGAACTATTCCGGCCACGCGACACAGCGAAGCCGGGCGGTGAACACCCGACAGTCGACGTCGTAAGGCGGCTGGCGACGATGACCGAGATCCCGAGGGGCTCGGAGGACACGGAGCCCTCTCGTCACCATCGGGAGAACCTCTGCCGCCAGAGCTATCCTGACACGGCTGGTCCCGCGCCCAAAAGCGGCAATACTGCAACTCATCGCTCAAATCCCCACCCCGGGATGCCGATGTTCCTCTAAAGTAGTTCGGAGGTCCTCCTGGCGCCCCCTCACTCTGGGAGGCACTTGGGACGGTACTCGAGTCGGTGCGCGGGCCTCCGCCCCAGTGGAGTCCGCACCCTGGACCTCCTTTCCCTTGCCCCAGCTTTCGAGGCCATAGCGTACTTGACGCGGGCGGCTCGAGGCCAACGTGCAATTTGCGCGCGACCTCGAACGGGACGCCCCTCCGGAGGTGCCCGACCGCCTAGAGGCCTCGACCCAATGGTGGGTCGCGTCTACGTGACACGCGATGTCCCGCAGCCACGGCTTGGCAGGGGAATCCCCTTCCAACTCCTCGACAGGAGGTGCATCCTCTTGCGGGCGCGACGAAGGCGCCCCGTCATCCGGCCGGTTGAGCGGCTTCCGGCGCGGGTCGCCAATCTCGCCCTCAGATCCGTGCTCCGACATCATTGCTCCTCAGAGTCCAACCCTTTTACAGATGCACCCCCAGCCCTTATATACCCGAGCTGGCCTGGACTACAACACGCTACACAGTACGCATTAATGGTCTTCCCACTGTAGCTATCATTCCCTCGGTGCCAGTCGTCACTGCCATTGCTTCTGCCGCCGCTACTGACAGCGGGACGGCTCGGATGAGACAGAGCAGCCTGCCTACCCCTAGCGCCTTTCCTATCACCCTGTAGCTGATACGAAGCGAGACAGCTACGGAGATGACCACAGCGTAGCTGACATCATTTGGCGGGGCGGAGGCAATCATGTTGTCAGAGCCTTGCCCACTCCGTCCCGAGCAGTTCCGTCGCATTAAATGCTCTTAATTTGGTGTATCCTGAAGAAATCCTTAGCAAGGAAGCCTCCTTGCACCCTCTCCCTATGTCCCTGACAGTGGGGTCCCCGCGCCCCCTGCTGTCTTGCTCGCCTGCCTGCGTGCCGGGCGCCACGCGTCCATCACATTGTTTGAACTTCCTTTGGTCTGAAACCAGACTTTGATCTGTTTGGACTCGATGTTCCTTTGTACATCACCTTTCCTTTTTGAGACGTTGGTCCCACCTACCAGCGACGCGGGGGGCACACCCCGGTGTAGAATACATCGACACAAGTCTACGCCCTGGCTATGCGCTAACGCTAGTGCCACCAGCGCCCAAGTCTTTGGTCTGCCTACGCACCCCGAGCGCCCAAGTCTACGGCTAGGCCACGCGCCTATGCCCGCACCACGAGCGTCCAATTATATGGCTCGGTGACACGCTTACGCCCTGAGCGACCACGTATATGGGTCGGCTACGCGCCTACGCCCGCGCCACGAGCGCACAGGTCTGTAGCTCGGTGACACGCTTACGCCTGTGCCCAAGCGGCAAAGTCTACAGCCCGGGTATGCGTGAATGCCGGCACCACCAAAGGCCCAAGTCTTGGCCCGCTATCGTCCGGCGCCCAAGTATCTGGGCTCGTCTATCGCGCTCGCCGTCGCCCGACCTCAAGCACCCAAATCTACGGCTCGGCCACGCGCCTAAGCTTGCGCCCCGAGCGCCTAAGTTTACGGCTCGGTCACGCGCCTACGCCTATGCCACGAGCGTCGAAGTATACGGCCCCACGACACGGCAACGCCTGTGCCATGAGCGCACAAGTCTACGGCTCCGCGACACGTCTACACCTGTCCCACTGTCAGGACCCGGTTGACAAAACCGTGCCCTTGTGTGTATTACCGCACTAGTCCCAAGGATCATCGCTAGTGCACACAGTCTCAAAAACAGAATGATGCTTTGCCATTATTTAAGGTTCAATTACATATGAAGCCCGAAATAGCACAACCAAGTCGGTACGTAGACCAACGCATAACACAATATGCTGAATACAAATACTCGTACTCGCTAAGGTACGATCTTAAATCACGGGATGTATTTAAACTCGTAAACTTCAAGCCACAGGCACGATGGTAGTAGGACATAGCCTAAGCTACAGTATACTCCTCGTATCCCCTGCTGCAAAGAGCTCCTTGCTCCCCTGGGATGGTTCTCCAACTAAAAGTTTTTTGTAAAGAAAGATAAAAGCAAGAAACGTGAGTACAATTGTACTCCACAAGTCCAAGGAATTTATGCAATGCGAAGCTCAGTACAAAGAACAGTTCTCTCGGGTTTTTCTTAAAATTCCTATCATAAATCCTTTATAAAGTATACAAAATTTCTTTTGGATAAGTTATCAGAGGATAGGTAGGAAAATCATTTCTTTCTAGTTAAATGACTTTTGTCTCCTCAGATTAGTAACCCAGTTTATCTTTTGAAAGGGATAAGAAGTATAGATATAGCTACCATATGAACAGTCACCAAACGTGCTCATAACCAAGAACGCAGCTATCATGATAGTTTATATAATACTCTGCAGAGTGTGTACACTTTACCTTCGATTGCTAGTGTGTGCTTGTCAGAGTATCGGGAATACAAGCCAAAGACGCACTGCACAAAGCCAGTTATTCCGAGGAATCTACTAGAAACTATTTATCATTAAATATGGAGCACGCGTGACCAACCCCGGTCATCCCGCTATCCAAAAGTTATCACGTGCGAGGTGACCACCCGAATGACCGCATACTTGGGCTACAAGAATCGGCCCAAGTTCCCATTCGTTGGTATCTCAATTTCAAATCAGAATAGTCTTCGATAGCTTCCTATGCTTACTTAGCTAAGCTTGTCCCCGTAAACAAGTTTCGAGGTCATACTGTATGAGCCCGGTTCATAAATTCATAGGAAAACAATCCTTAGACTGATTAAGGTGTTTGGACTCCGTTTTACCAGGGTAACCTCGTACCATAACGGTAGTCGTTCTTCCTTCTCAGTCAAATGTGTGTTTACATTACCAATTTCTTTAGTCCAATATGAAAACATAATTTCCTCATTTTACCATCTTTCATAATACCCAAACCCAACTTAGAGTTCTCATCAATACTCCACATGAAATAATGCGACTTAGCCAAGTGGCCATCATTTCATGTAATCATCTTGTTGTTTTTATCAAGATCCACCTTTCACGATTAAACATGATTAGTTACAGAGTGTACCCATTTACCATTCATATTTCTAGGGTTGAAAAATAATATAAGGGCAAAATCATTTTTCTTTTTCAGGTATTAACTATCTTTCCCAAATTATTATTCAAACAAATATCATGCATCTTTACTTCTAAGCATTTCACAAACATTTCGCAAACAAACATAAAATATAGAATATGCGTCAAGGGGACTTGCCTTCAAAGGTAGCGTCAGAAAGTACGCCGAGATCACAAGCCAGTCCGGAGACACCGGCGTCTATAATTGCAAATATGTCGCTTTAATACATTTTGTGCAAATGAATTTTTCAAAGTGTGAAAATAGTTATTTGGAAAGGTGGGATTTTTATAGACTTAATGAAATTTATTTGGTATTTTTCAGAGTTAAAATGAATTAATTACAATCTTTAGAGCAATTGTAATACTATTAAAAAAGTTTTTATTAAATGGGAAGGCTTCAGCACACAGATGAGCCGAGTCCGCCCCATCTTGTCTGCTGAAACTAACTCATGACCCACCAAAGATCGAAGGCTTAAGGCACCGCAGAAGGCCGACAGCGAGTCCTGCCTGTCGGTGGCTCAAGGCAGGGCTTGTGGTGGCGCGACGGCGCGGTCCGGCGAACGGCGGATTCTCCGGCGAGGGCAATCGGCTCGGGAGAAAGAGCATGGCAAGGGGAGTCTATTGGTGGGGTCGGTGTCGGGGGTTACCGTTGATGGAGGCGATGCTTGAAAGGTTGACGACACCGAGATGCTCAGGCGACGGGGAGGTTCAATTGATGGAGAGGAAACACAGAGGGAAACGTGGCGGTGCTAAAGGGCAAGGCCTAAGGGCTCGAGGACGGTGGAATCGGCGCGACAATGGTCGTCATGCTCGGCTCTGGCGGAGTGGTGGTGCGGCGGCTTTGGGATTTATAGGCGACGCGGGGTGCGCATGCGTCCAGGCGGTGGTTGGCACAGGGTGGGGAGGCGGCGCTACGCGGTCGTGGCGACACAGTGAGGAGGCGATGACTTATGGTGGCGCGGCTTGGTCAAGCTCGGCGGTGGTGTTGCTCCGTGGTGGAAAAATTAGGACGCGATGTCCACGACGGCAGTGGTGTGCGACGACGAACCTCGGCGGCTACTCTGTCCCGATACGGGACCCATGGCGGCATCGCTTCGGCCGGTGAGCAAGAGGGAGAGCAGAGAGAAATCGGGGAGGACGACGAAGAGGGGAGGGAGAATGAGTTGACAGGCGGGCCCCGTTGATTAGAGAGAGGAGAGGATGGGAGACTGACCAGTGGGTTCGATTTGTTAGGGTAGAGGAGGCTACTTCACCATGGGTTGGGCCGTGCGTGCTGCGAGGAGGGGAAACTGAGCCGAGAGGAGGGAAAGACGGAGATGGGCTGAAGGAGATGGATTTCTACCCAAAAGAATTTTTATAATAATTCCATTGCTTTAATTTACCTTCTCTTTCTCTCTTTAAATCCAAAAGTTTATTTTTCTCTAAGGAAATTATTGTTTTTAGAAATTTGTAAATCTAGGTGTGTTAAAATCAGTGTTAGCCTAAACGGTAAATGCTAAACAGTCGGCCACTCTTTGTTTAGCGAATAGTCGGACTACATGGCCGATTAAACGGGCCAAAAAACGGATTAAACGGGATTATACGGATTAAACGACCTACACGGCCTACACAGTTGACTACTGAGTAGCGTTTAAACGGCGTGTAAACGGTCTAAACGGCCGTGTAGGCGAACAGTGGTTAAAATACAGTTTCATGTATATTTATATATTTTTGCTTGGCCAACACACACACACACACACACACACACACACACACACACATATATATATATATATATATATATATATATATATATATATATATATATTCTTGTGCTTCCTTAAATATAGATTAGAAAATAATTTAACTGAAGCTTTGATATAATTTCTTCATAAATTATTAAACAATTATAAACACAAATTAATTTTTGAAAATTTATGCTTTATAAAATTGAGGATGTTACAGTCACAAGCGTCCAAGTATACGGCTTGGCGACACGCCTCGCCAAATACCGAAGGCGTCAAGTTTACGGCTCGCCACGCGCTTATGTTCACACCTCGAAGCGCCTCTACAATGGGCGGCGCATGAACGTTTATGCCCTGAGAGGCCAAATATATGGTTCGGCGACACGCCTACGACTCCGCCACGAGCGTCCAAGTCTATGGCTCGGCGACACATCTACGACAGCGTCCCGAGAGTCAAAATCTACGGCTTGGCCACGCACCTACGCCTACACCTCGAGCGCATAAGTTTACGTCTCGGCCACGTGCCTACGCCTATGTCGAGCGTCCAAGTCTTCCCACTTCACCGCTGCTTGACGATCTTCTAATGTGACAAAGCTCTAGGCTTAGGGGTAAATTGCTGTGACGACATGCTTAATGGTCAATGCTCACCGATTGTGTGGGAGATGGGAGATAAAGCTCAGCTGATGGGTTTTGGGCTAGTCTCCGTAAAAGAAGCGCATTGGCCAAATATTGGACCGAGTCGAGGTAGATTTAAACTTGAACCGACTTAATTGGAATTGTGACCCCGGCTCCATTTAGCTATCGGGTTGTAAGGGCATTTTCAATGCTTCCTTCTTTTGGCCCTAATTTTACCTTCAAAACACTGTAGCAGTAGGTAGATAATAAAATATAAGAGAGAAAAATGTATGGAGATAATAATAGAAAAGTGGATGGATAGACAAATATGGAGGTGGCATTGGACTTGCCCTAAGGGCATTTACAATACAATTTCTTCACTCGTTTATTGCTATGCTATGTAGGATAGAAGGATGACATGGTATAGAATTAATGTAGAGAGAAGGAGATGGTTTCTTCCTTAAAAATCATTTCTCCTTTTGGTTCAAAGGTTTAGAATTAGGCCATGTTCTTTTGAGTTGATTTGAAGGACTGAAAATGACTAAATTTCGAGAGCTTCTCGAGATAGTCTCGAGATTCGGATCCATTTCGTTTGACTTGCTTTTTAAAATGTTATGAGCCACCTTTAAAACAGCGAAAAAACAGATCTAAAAAACTTAAAGCATATGTCTTTTCAAAATGTAGATAAGTCGTTAAGCTGCTAAGCCGTTAAGCTGAAAAGAATAGCCTCAATGCGTATAGTGTAGATGTCTTTAGAAAGAAGGAGAAAATATTAATAATGGAAACGATATTAAGATATAGTGCAACGAAGACATAATTTTTTTTTTATCGCTGAAAAGAATAGACTTGCATTGCAACTGTGCTAACAGACGGATGAGAATCATTATCGCTGCGCTAGGAGCCTAGGATTAAAGGCACCACCAAGGCAGACCTTCTCCGGACCACTCGACCCCACCTGGCAGCGGCAGGCTAGCAGCCGTCCCCTCGTCCTCGGTTGCTCAGCCAAAAACCCTCCGCTGAGCCTCGGTTGCTCCGCCGCGTCGCCCCGCCCCCAAACAACACAACACAACACAACGCAAACGGCAAACCTCCAAGCCTCTTAACCCCCCCGCCCCGCAAGAACACGCGCCTCGTGCTCTCAGCCTCATCAGATCGGATCCCATTCCTCTCCGCGCCCCCATCCCGCCGCCCCTAGGTAACGGCCTCCGCCTCGCCGCATTCCTTCCCCCCCTGCTCACGCTCGCCACCTTTGCCCCCGGGGAGGCTTCGCTCCGGGGGAGGCGCTTCTTGGCAGATCTCTCTCCGGCGGGCATCCGGATGCGTGCTCTCCGCCATGCTTGCTTTTGTTATCTTCTGGGGGTATGGCCGGATGGGTTTGTTCTCTGTTCTTGGGGGGTTCTGGATTCTGCCGGCCGGCTGGATGCGAAATGGCCGTTTCTTGGCGAGAGCTTAGAGGAGGGGGAGCATGGGTGCTTCATTTTGCTACCTTAGCTCAGGATGGACATGCCTGAATTTGAATCTTTTTGTTTATTCCTGTGTGGCGAATTGGTTCGATCTCGTCAAGTGGTTATGAAAATTAATTTTGTTCTGCCGAGTGAGGTTAAAGGCTGATTTTTCTATGTCTTTTGTCTTTGTTCTTGTTTTATGATATTCCTGGCCGTACCGCAGATTTTTTTTTAAAAAAAAGCTTGGTCATGTTACTGTATGATAGAACTGTAATTGTTCATCCTAAAAAATCCTCGTGAACTGAAAGTATGAAACATAGCGAATTATTCATGCTTCACTGTGCAGAAATACGGGTTTTTTTGCTCAACCTAGGAACTTCAGGTTTAGCGTGTTGTGTGGTGTTGGGCTGTGCCTGGCTGCAAAGCTCCCTGGAAAGGAAATTTATCTACCTAATGTGCTCTATCGATGGATGTGTCAACTTATTCTCATTGCAGTTCACATTTCTTTTACATAAAGGACGATGGGTGCATCTGCAACTGTTGGAATGCAGACAGTGGCACGCCCTTGCAACCCGGCTTGCCAACGAGTGCACGGGTTGAGACCAGCAGTTTCGATGTTTCGAACGGCACTTAGTTCCAGAACTGGATTTGCAGCCTGTTTAAAAACCACATCGGCCATGCCGCGCATTTCTGCGAACCATAAGAGATTTTCTGTGAAGGCAATCTCAGGTGCGCAAGGATTGCCCATTGATCTCAGAGGTATGCTGAACTCAGCTTTTCTTATTTGAGGTGTAACTAAATAGATAGATGGTTATTGCTAATTTGAATGGTTAATGTCTTTTCCGTGGTTGTTTCTTCCTGGAAACTTTGTATATCATCTAGTACTATTTGTTCTCAATAGCCAAATTCCACCTATTAGGTAGGAAAAGTTCCCATGCCTTGCCTACTACAAATATATTTTGCGAGTGCAACCTTTTTTTCTCTCTCTCCCCATAACTGTGGCAAACAATAAATACTGCTCCAGCTAATGGGATCCATATCTATCAAACATCCGAATTTACAAGGTGGACTGACTTGTAAGAGAATGAAAACGGGATGCTGGCATAGCTAATTAATGTCGCAAAGTAGGGGAAATGCTCAAAAATGGGCCCCACACTGGAATCTAGAACTCTTATCTTCTTGGCTCTAGCCTCTAGCCACATGACAAAGTGTTGATTCGTTCTATGTTTCAAAGGGTTAGTAGTATCTCTACTATAGCTGTTTGTTGTTGGCACCTTTTTTGTGCTGTAGTACTATATACTTCTGTTGTCCATGTGAAATGACATGCACATTTGTTTTTTATTTGCTATTAATTTAGCAAGTTCCACTTCAGTTTTAGGTGTGTTCTTGTGCTTTGCCATAAGGAATATTTATAAACATTATTAGTTTGTTATGCACATGCAACTTTTTTTTGTCATGCTCTTATACTTGAAATTTACGTTGAAAAAGTTTTAAAATATTTCATGGAACAACGTGCCGGGAACTGTGTACTTTCCATCATAACACATTGTAATTTGTATAGATCTAGTGCTCCTCAAAAGGCAGCCGCCTCTCTATTACCTTAGATATTGAAACATCATCGTGACCAATTTGACAAAAAAAAAAAGAGAGAACAGAACAGAACCTATGATTCACATTGGTTTTTTTAGAATTGTACTTATCTTATCATGCAGTGTCTCATTGGTAACACATCCTGTGAATTTACAGTATAATTTACACTAATTGCAATTTTCCATTTTAGCACTGCACTTCCAAATTTTGTTGCTTTGCAGCTAATCCTTCACAAACAGACCAACCAAGCTTGTTTTTTCAGGAAATGTATAATCTGACCTAATTCAAGTGATTAACTAGTTCCATGTGCATTTTTTTCAGGTAAAAGAGCATTTATTGCTGGAGTTGCTGATGATAATGGCTACGGCTGGGCAATTGCTAAGGCTCTTGCTGCAGCTGGTGCTGAGATTCTTGTTGGTACATGGGTGCCTGTAAGTGGATCTCTTTCATGAAGTATATCTGATTATTCTGGCGATCTATCCTACAGACCGTCCACTTTTTCAGGCATTGAACATATTTGAAACAAGCTTGCGACGTGGAAAATTTGACGAATCACGGAAGTGCGTTAGCTTTGTGCTACTTGGGCTTAGTTTATATTTTCTTCTATCCACTTCAATGTTTGACAAGCATTTGATGCAGGTTGCCTGATGGATCTCTTATGGAGATCACTAAAGTCTATCCACTGGATGCAGTTTTCGACTCCCCAGAAGACGTTCCTGAAGATGTAAAGCTCATTATTTGTGATGTTTTCCCTTGTAATTTTGCATTCTAGCATCTAGCTTTATGAAAGGATAATTCTCCCCATTGTAGATTAAAACAAATAAAAGGTATTCTGGATCTTCAAATTGGACCGTTAAGGTAATCTGTTGTGTGTTTTTTAATTCACCTCATGCTATCTGATGAATACTATCTTGTTTAATATTTTTTATAATAGGGCCTAATTTGTATATGCCTTCATTTGACAGGAAGTTGCTGAAACTGTGAAGAATGATTTTGGCAGCATTGATATCCTTGTCCACTCTCTTGCAAATGGTCCGGAGGTAAATCCACCATTTCATAAATATTATCATCACGGTTGCCATCAGTAGCATAGGCTATTTAGTTAATCTTCTTTTTCCCCTCAAGGTCACAAAGCCTTTGCTGGAGACATCAAGAAGAGGGTATCTTGCTGCAGTTTCAGCATCAAGTTACTCTTTTATTTCCTTACTTCAGCATTTCCTTCCCATAATGAATCCAGGTAATACTCTCTACTAATGTGCTGTGCTGTGCTGTGCTTTGCTTTCTATTCTGATTATTTTATCTTTTTTTTTATTTGCTACTGTTTGGTTCAATTTGGACAGCAGATCATGCTCTCACAGTTTACCAGTTCTTTATTGGATTCACTGTTCAGTGGTGAACTGAGAACAAATGTCAGTAGTGATTAGTGAATCTACCTTGCGCTTTTTATGTTCCATGGAAACTGTTACGTCCAAGCACGCAACAAGGGCGATATAGGGGGATACAGCCCTTGACGCGGGCGAGATGAGCTGTTGTCGAAGCTACTGCCTTTGGCTGTTATCGGAGCCACCGTCTATGAGATCTAGATCTCAATTTTTACTTCATTGTTTTAGATGATAGTAAAGAATACATGACCCTCCCTTTTATAGTGAGAACAGACTTAGATCTTAAAAAAAGATCAACTTAAACTCTAAGAAAAGAATTACTTGAACTATAAGAAACTAATCTCTAATAGATAAAAACATATCTTAAAATAAGCGTAGCTTGGGGCCACGTGCTACAGCACCTATGGCACTGTTCATGGCCAGTTTGGGTCTTATTGGGCCTTACATGTTTGATAAGCACGTAATGGGTAAGGCCCTTGACACGGCAAGACGGCCGTTTATTGTCAGCGACGCCTTGGTTATTATCGGAGCCACCACCTATGAGATTTATTCTCAATTTTGACCCATTGTTTGGATGAAAATAAATGATACATGACGCTCCCTTTTATGGGAAGCACTGACTTGGACCCTAAATAAAAGACCGACTTGAACTATAAGAAAAGACTTGACTTGCCATAAAAAACTTTTCTAATAAAGCGAAACTAATAAGGTAATATCTATAACCCTAATTGCAGTGGGGCCGTGTGCTACAGGACCCGCGGGTATTGTTCACGTGTTACTGTTCGTGGGCCTAGGCCCTGTTGGGCCCGCCCATATCAGAAACTATAATGTTGAGTCCATGGTTGTTAAGGCGTCCTTCGTCGACACTTAGGCGGTAAAAAGGTTTTTGCGGACGCCATAGCCGACGCCTTAGCTTCGAGGTGTGTGGCGTCGCTTCATCGGCCGTGGCGTCGCTGTGTTGTCTAAGGCGGTGATTTTGCCCCAGATCCGAAGCCCAAATCCCTCCAAATCGTTGCGTACCTTGGCTAGTATGAGGTCGCCTAGTGCTCCTCTGATCTGCGACACCGCCTGGTGCTCCTCGGATCTGCGCCACCGCCTAGCCGTGGTAGCGTAGAAGTGCTCCGCATGTCCCCTTCATGCTCCTCGGATCTGCGCCACCGCCTAGCCGTGGTAGCGTAGAAGTGCTCCGCCTGTCCCCTTCATGTTGTCGCCGTCGCCAAGTGAACCTCGAGCAGTGGTTGGAGCTGAGGAGTGGGGGCAGTAACCGGAGAAGGGAGTAGTGGAACGCGTTGGCTGGACCATGGAGGAGAGGGAGGCGGTGCCGGAGCAGGGAGATGGAGGCGGAGCCGGAGCATGGGAGAAGAGAGAGGTTGTGCTGGATGGAGTGGCGGCGGCGGCGGCTTGGTCTTAGGGTTAAGAACGGGGAGGGAGAAGAAGTTGGATGACTGGGCACTTGGGCTGTAGGAAGGTAAATGAAGTGGATACTTGGGCTGGGCAACTAGGCCTTGTAAGTTGGCCTTTATAATTCCTAACTGAAAAATGGAACTCTGGATTTGAATTGAGCCATAGAAGTGGTAATTTATTTGCTTTCATTCGCCATACTTTTGTGTCTATGGCGTAGTCTCACCATGAGCCTTAAGCGCTTAAAAGGTAAAAAGGTCCGGGTGACCGCCGCGCGCCTTAAGCGCAGTAACAACCATGGTTGTGTCACTTGTGTGGCACAATCTGCCATTCTCAGCTGATGCATGTCAATTATCAAGCCACTTAACCTAGTGTTTGCTTCCTATGACACTATAACTTGTGTAAGTTGGTTCATTCCCATGCTACCTTAGGCGAAAACTTTTGTGAAGAAAATACCAATGAGGTTACCCATACTCCTTGTTGTGGTAAACCTTGAGTCCACCAAATGGGCCCTAGGTTTTTCCTGTATGCAAATCATTTGTTATTTCACGTTTGATAAAAACCTTGTTGGTTCTGATGCACCGCCTTTTGCCTTTGTTTTGCACTTTTTCATGTTTATTTTGCCTTTGTTTTGCACTTTTTCATGTTTAATTTGTATATTTTGCAGGAGGTGCTAGTATCTCTTTAACTTACATAGCCTCTGAAAGGACAATTCCAGGGTAAATTGTTCTCTGAATTTCAAGTACAAACCATGAGCTATCGATATTTATGATCTGTTTGGTGATTTTTTATGCTTGTAGCTATGGTGGTGGCATGAGTTCAGCAAAAGCAGCACTTGAGAGCGATACAAAGGTACATACTTTTCTATGTGGTCGTTCATATCTTGCATTTACCCTTCCACAAGTGCAATCTACGATGCAATGATATGTTGGAAAAACAACTTGTCTTCTCCTTTCTTGCTGGAATTGCTTCTCTTGTATCTATGCTGCCATTTTTTTGGAAAGTGTTTTGAGTCCTCTTGCTCATGTCATTTCTGATACACGTCCTTATCTGTGTACCTATAACAGAGTGCAACACTGCTTTTATATTTATTTGCAAGCCTCTTTTATATGTAGGTTCTTGCTTTTGAAGCAGGTCGAAAAGGCAAAATTAGAGTGAACACCATATCAGCAGGTATCCTCTCTCTCTCTCTCTCTCTCTCTCAACATAGGAAGTAAATATGTTCCTCTTTTCGGAAAATCTTGCAGCATCAAATTTAGCATTGGAAAAGCATAATTTGAATATATAATTAACAGATAGTTGCTAAGTGGTGGTAGCTGTATGTGTCGCCATGCGTTCCATGTATAAATCTATGTTTATTTTCTTAGGTCCACTGGGAAGCCGAGCAGCCAAAGCTATTGGCTTCATTGAGAAGATGATCGAGTACTCCTACATCAACGCACCATTGCAGAAGGAACTCTTGGCAGGTTGAAATTGCCTTCCGGATCCTTTGATTGTTGACTCTTTTGATGATTGTGTCTTCAGAATTTCTCTAAAATAACCTTATGCATTCGACAGATGAAGTGGGGAACACTGCAGCCTTCTTAGTGTCTCCGTTGGCATCTGCAATCACGGGCTCAACTGTTTATGTCGACAACGGACTTAACACAATGGGACTTGCAGTTGACAGCCCTACTCTATCCACATAAACATGTTTCTGCTTGATGTGATGCCGTTCTTAGTCCGTGCATTGCCGCCCACTTAGAATTTATCTTCACTATCAGTCGGCAATAAAGATAGTACTAGATTGCTTGGATGTTCGTGTTGACAAACAGACTCAGTACTATATTGTTCGAATGAATTTGAAGATATTCACTTTTTTGAGGAAAGATGGTAGCTTCAAGATAAAAAAAAAATCTGGAAAATAAGTTCGTACCTTTGTTTTGATTCGTCTGACTATCGGTCAGCATAAGAAATAGAATTGTACAATTGCAGTCCTCTGGTCTATTTCATGTAAGCTCGAGGTCCATGGAAGACTCTTTGGGTGTGTTTGGTTGGGAAGCGGGGCGGTCAGCGCCGTCGGACCATTGCTCCGTCAAGCCAGCCATGCCATGGTCGTTGGATTCGATCCGGCAATGGCGTTAAATCTTGAATGAACATTTGTTTTTTATTTAGCCATGTAAAAATTCAAAAAATCAAAAAATCATAAATATTCTCTAATCAATGTAAGGTACCACATATATTTTTATATTGATATAAACATTTATAAAATTAGGTTATTCTTTAAAAACGTTTATAAAAATGAATATTGGTCGCGTTAATGTCTCGAATAAAATATATGTTGTACGACATTGATTAGAGTATTTGTGATTTTTTTGAATTTTTAAATTTTTACATGGCTAAACAAAAAACAAATGTTTGTTCAAGATCTAACATGCCGTTGATCGAATCCAACGGCAACATGGGCGCTTGACGGAAAGCAATGGGTCCGACGGGCGCTGGACCGCCTCGCCTGCTTGTTGTACCATCGCCGACCATCCAAAGACGAGGTTAGGGATGAGATAGATTGATAATGCATGAATTTATCCATGCACCGGTGTTTGGTTGTGTTTTTCTTAACCAGACCAACCGGATGCTCTTAAGAATCATTTGACGGTGAATTAAAAAATCAAAAGCCACGCACCAATCCATCCGAAATTCTGGGCTCAACCACAAGTTGATCATTCATACATGAATAATCATGTCAATTTCATTCAACACAATCTGTGCAAAAAAAAAAACCTTTGCGAATTTCTCAAGTCCAATGTAATTAAGCATCCATCTGAAGGCAAAGCTATCAACTCAAATCTCCAAGAGGAATTGATCGTCAGGCAAAACTACTCTAAATCACATGATGTTGCAGGTTGTTGGGTCCTCCTCGTTGATGAGCTACCAGCCTCTGACGCACGCCGCCGTTAGCACCCCACGCCGCAGTAGTACAAGACGCCACGCCATGCCCCCTACTTCCTCCGCCGCCTTCCCCTCTTCCCTCATGCGCCCCATGCCGACCCACGCCGCGCCGCCGCCGCCGGGGATGCGTAGGGTGAGGAGGTGGCGGCGCGTGTGTCTGGTGGTGGTGGGTGGGTGGGGGGAGGACAGGCGCATGGGGGAGGAGGAGATCGGGAGGTGGCGGCGCTAGGCCATGTCGGCGGCGGCGCTAGGTCACGGGGGAGAGGAGGAGGAGGAAGCGCTCGGGAGAGGAGGGACGAGCCGAACTCTCCTTCTTCCACCGGACGAAGCGGTCCTCACTGTAAAGCATCGGGCTGATCCGCTGGACCGGGACAAGGGGATCCTATTTGAATCAACCAAACAAAAAACGGGATCATGCTGGACGGGACCGTGCCGGTCAGTGCTACCAAGCACACCCTTTGTTGTCTTCAGAATAAACAAAATGCAGCTAGTTCGGCCCTCTTTGATTTGTGGTTGTGATTTGGTTTTGGTTTTTGGTTTTGTAGTTGGAAAAGCTGAGCACCTTTCAAAAGAGACTTGAAAAGGCTAAAAAAATTCATTTAAAAATATTTTAAAAATATTTAAGAAAAACACTCACAAAACCTAAAATTACAAAATACTATATTTTATGGTTTGTATGAAAATGATAAATTTTGTAAACCGAAGCAGCACCGTAACATAATCGCAAAGTAAGGAGGGCCAGTTCTCATCACAGCACGCTGGTAGGGGCATGCCTTGCAACAACTAGACGATTACCCCCACCAAAAAATAGATGCATACGAAAATTTTGGGCCTTTCTTTGATTCACGTCTTTGGTTTGGTTTGATTTGATTTGATTGGGCCAACAATTGAGGAACTTATAAAATTAGTTCGCAAAGACAAAAAATATTCAATTTTTTAATATTTTTCAAAAAATCTACATAATCCGAAAACGTTATTACAAATTTTGGCTTAACCTTTCTAAATTACGAATGAAAGAGAATCAAAATAGGCCCGGATTGTGCAACAATTATTTTGAGAGGTGTTTTACTCATGCAAAATTGGACACTATGTTGTTATGCCCTGCGGGCAACCTATATTTTTCTCTTCCGCTATTAAAATGCAGCATGGGGCTGCGGAAGGACCCATTGAAGACAGGCTGCCACGCTAGAGGACAAGAATCGGGTCCAAAGTGCATCGCCATGGATACAGGGTGCAAATATTGTGGGGGTGTCTTTGGGCTTACACTAACGAAAGCCATCGAGAAGTGTGCACACTGTTCTGGGAGCTTGAAGACAAGCTTGTATATGACGCCCGCTAAGTAAAGACTCCACTGAGTTTGTCCATGTCCCTGACAAAACTTATTTCCTAACCAAATGTCTTATTTGGTTGCCACTTGTAGCATGCAGTGAGGATTAGGCGACGTGAAGGGCTGCGGAAGAAGCTCGAGGAGGACCTTAAGGTTTCCTGGGCCCGAGAACTAGACACCAAGGCTACTGCAGTTGGCAAGGAAACCGAGCTACAAGTTGCCACCATGAGCTTTTTAGAGAGTGCCAGCCACCTGCGCCATCGATGTTCCCAGCTTTAGGATGAGCTTGTCGCCGCTAAGTCGGTGCTGGCGAAAGCGAGGCCTCATCTGCCAAGGAGGAAGAGCTCAAGGCATTGAAGGCGAAGGTGAGGAAGTATTCAACACTGGCCTAGGCTACCCAAACAGATATCGAAGAGCTCTGGGAGGTGCTCTTGGGAGCTAGGCTGGTGCGGGTGAAACTCTAGGTCGAGCTTAGCAAGGCTAAGGGGAAGATCTTGGCTCTTGAGCACAACAAGGCGAATTGCAACGTATAGGCAGCCATCCTTTGTATGTCACTTTTGTGTATGAACGTCGGGAGAGATCCCTTCATGGTATTTTTAGTTTTTACTGATCAAAGCCCCTAAATGCACCAAAACAAACATAGGACTAGTACAAGTAGGAACGAGTACTGAGCGTGAAGTCAAGCACAAAGTAAAGACAGAAACAAAAAGTGACTTTGTTTTGAAAAACACAGCTTAGCGGTCCTACCAGCCCCCGCTGTGGCCAACGTTGTATGGAAGGTACAAGTTTGGTCATAGGACAAATATGAATTGCGATTCTTGAACTTATCATTGCACGAATTTACGCGTCATAAGCGTAATCTTAGCGAGTGCAAGACCAACACCGAGAGGATCAGATGCGGTTGAGGCCGGCTTATGAAAAGGTAGAACTCCGCATGTGGTGCTCTGTCTTGACTAGCCGTGGTATGGAAACCAATGTGCTGATAAAGACGAGAGCTTGTACATGGGCAAGGTGCTAAAGAGAATAGACTTTGCTTTAGAGGATGCAAAAACTTTATTAACCAGTCAAGATAAGAAGGATGCTAGACAAACCTGGGGTTTACAAAGTATAGATTACAATCCTAAGCAATGGGTTTTAAGAAAAACAATGCTGAAAAGCAAGCCAAAAAGAAAGCTTAGGCTAAAACTTACGTAATAGGCTGATGTTCCATGAATTGGCTAGAACTTCTTCGTTCTCGTTGGCAAGGCGAACAACTTTTGGTCGTTCAGTGGAGCTGACCGTAAGCAGGCCCTCCCAGGGGTGTGAGCTTGTTGACATTTGACGAGTCCATGATGCGATGCAAGACATGATCATCAACTAGCAGGGCCCTTGGATGGACTCCTTTGTGCGCAGTCCTAAGGAGGGCTTGCTTTCTACCCATATTGATGCTTGATCACGACGCTCTCCGAGAAGGTTGAGCTCTAGCAGCCGTTCGAAGTCCTGGTCAATGTTCCGGTGAGATTTCACGTAGGCTGACCCAAACATGATTTCTGTTGGGAGGGTGGCCGACGCACCATAAACAAGCTGGAAACACATTTCCCTAGAAATTCAATTAGTGGTCGTGCGGACTTCCCATAGGACGAAGGAGAGCTCATCGACCCAACCTGCCTTGTTCTTCTTGAGATCGTCGTAGACACACTTCTTGATGCCCTGCAAGATTCCACCGCATCGTTGCTCTATGGGCATGCCACAGAAGGGAAGCTGATATGGTGCCAACATCTTCACATTACTCCTGGAAGTGGGAGAGTGTAAACTAGCTACCGTTGTTCATAATCGAACGGTGTGGGACACCGTAGTGGGTCTACACATTTTTGCAAAAGAATCGCTCTGCTGCCTGGGTAGTGATGGATGACACTTACTCTGCCTCTATCCACTTAGTGTCGATGATGACGAACAGGTGCCTACATCCTTTCAAACCCTGTGGAAAAGGTCTGAGAAGGTCGACTCCTTTGGATGAGAATGACTAGAAAAGGGGTATGGTTTGTAACGCTTGAGTTAGCTAGTGGACCTACCTAGCATGGAAATGATAGGCCTGACACCTAGAAACCAGCTCGTGTGCATCCTTAAGGGCCATGGGCCTATTGTAACCCATGTGAAACGCTTTACCCTCTAGGGTATAGAAAGCGTAGTGGGCTCCACACATACCTTCATGGAGATCTTTGAGGAGTTATTGTCCCTCTTCCTGTGGGATACACTTGAAGAGCACTCCAAGTTTACATCTACGGTACAGGGATCCGTCTGTTAGGCGGTAGGACAGAGCTCGCCTGACAGGCTGCTTTCGTTCAGCTTCTTGCTCGGGCAATGTTCCATGGGCCAAATACTGAATGAATGGTGTCATCCGGTTTGGCCCATACTTGAGCAAGAAGACATTGCCGTTAGTCTCTGTCTCCTCCTCCTCAGGGGTGATAGAGGGCTTTGTTAGGTGCTTGATGAGCACTCCCGCCAGAACGGGTTAAAGTGAAGTTGTCGAGCTAGCAAGCTCATCTACGACAGTGTTGTACTTTCTGCGGATGTACAACACCTCAAAATTTTTGAAGTGCCATTCAAGCTTCCTCAATTTAGTAGATAACACATCATTGAGTCATCGGTACACTCGAACTCCTTGTTATACTAGCTGGCAACCAGCTACAAATCCCTTTTGTAGTTAGTCGTTAGTCTGTCGCATTGTTGGTTGCGTCGAAGTGTAGTTGGATGGAATACTTGATTGTGTCACCATAAGGGGATGTGGTGGCAACATTAGCCCCTGAGCGTTCGTAAGCTCGAGAGCCATCAAAATACATGGTCCCTTTCCGTCCCTTGGATTGTCCTTTGATGTTGTGGATGGCTTTGGGCTAGTCCACTCGGCCACAAAGTCAGCGAGTGTTGGTGATTCTTATGCCTCTTAGAAATAATCTGCAAATGCACGGATATCATAGTAGCTTTCACTTGAAAGTGTTCCAATGGTATCGATTTTCAACGAAGAACGAGAAGTGTCTAGTTTAGAATTTAGCTCAACCGGATGGATATGAGGATAATGATGGAAGTGGGATAAGATTGGGCCGAGAGTTTCTACAAATTGGATTCCACTTAGCTAAGGTACAAACTTACCCCAACACAAAAGTACTCTGAATTGGAGCTCAGTCGATTTACTACGACCCACTATCGATTAAGCACACCGGATTTTTATGATCACCCCCGATTGGGCTCGACTGAGCTAAGACTAACGGGGTGGACTTCACAAAAACTACAACTGTCGACGATTGGGATATCGGACCCAAGTCAACTAAGGTTCTTGAGAAAAGGGAGATAGAAGACCTGCCGAGCAAGGCAAACAACAATCAACGAGCAACAGGGAGACACAGGGTTTTTATCCTGGTTCGGGCCTCTCAGAGGAGATAATAGCCCTACGTCCAGCCTTTCTTTATATCCAAGAGAATTACAAGGGCGAGAATATGGGTGTATAGGAAAGCAATGATACGCTAAGTCGCGATCTCCTGGCGTAAGATCAGGTGCCCTCTACACGCAGTAGAGGCCTTGTTTATATAGTGTTGAGCAACCGACCTACCGAGAGATAATCGGGCCGGGCTGACCACGAATTCGTAACGAACTCGTATGCATGCCAAATACATCCTGAGGTAGATAAGGCATACTCCAATTCTTGAGGATCACGACATCTGCTCCAATCCGGGAAACCAACGTCCGGGTCTTTACGTAGCCGTGCAGAACTCTTGTTCGAGTCGGACTCAAACACGATTCCTAGGCCATTACGCACCGTGCCAGCCAGGAAGCTGTTCGGCAGGATGCACATGGGCCTGATAGAACCTTCTAAGGAGTTGGGCCCTAGTAGGCTCTTCGATTGGGCCGTCATGGAGTGGGCCATGGCAATGGGCCGTGATTTTATCCCCGACAGCTAGCCCCCGAGACTCAAGTGGAAGGACTCACTGGAGTGGGGTCTTCCTCTTGAGACTCCAAGTCACGAAGAGGGAAATTTTGCTGCTACGAAGACGTGCAACAAACGACAGAGTAGGTTAAGGTTGAACCGAACAAGACTTGTTCGGGACCGAATAAACCCGATCGATCTTAGAACAACTCCGTTCGTCGAGCAGAAAAACACGTCGTCTCGAAAGCGAGCACCCAACCCTCGGTCACGGATATTTGGAAAAAATAGCCGTTGGCGATCGCCTGAAAAAACAGTGACCATTTTACTTAACCGTTGTAGTAAAAAACTAGCCGTTTGTGGCGAAAATCCGTTGCAGAGCTGCTCGCCTGGGATTATAAAAGGACCCAAACCGTCCGCGGCTTGCCACTTCCGCTCTCACGCACCTTTCCTTCTCGAGCCCTTTTCCAACCGCGCAAGCATCAACAACCACATCCCACTTCTAAAGCTGCTCGTCCAAACCTGGGGATCGCTATGGCCAAGTTCTCAGGCTCTAGCATGACCGAGGAGGATTTGAGGACTTTAGAGGAGGAAGGACTTCATCGGCCGATACCGGAGGTCGCCGGGAGGAGGAATCACCGGAGCCGCTCGAGGACGAGTTCGTCAACTTCGAGCAGTTCGAGATGTTTGGGCTTAGGTCTCCCGAAAGCGATTTCGTGGAGGCCTTCCTGAACATAAGCGGGCTGGAGGTTGCGAACCTCAACCCTAACTCTTTCCTGCAGATGGCCGTCTTCGCACACCTATGCGAGGGCTACCTGGGAGTAGATCCGTCGGTGGGGCTGTTCCTCCACTACTACACCGTGACGAGGAGCAGCTCCGCCGCTTCGGCGCTTGGGTGCTACTACCTCAAGGTCCGGGCCACCGCCGACAACGCGCCCTATTTTCGTCCGCCATTGCTCGACTCGATGGGGCCGTGGTGGATGAGGTGGTTCTATACCAGAAGGAGCGGCGACAGCAATCTCGTCTTCACCGGAAAGGCGCCGGTGAAGGGAACTCCAATGCCGCGGCCGGAGCCGAGCGGCGAGGAGTGGTATCTCACCCGGAAGATCGCCTCTCTCGTGGGCCTCGGGCTCACGGGCAGGGAGATAATCCGGGACTTCGTGGCGAACAAGATATGTCCGCTACGGAAGAGGTCCTATCCCTTCTACAAGATAGGAGGTTGGGAGGGCATCACCAGGGAGAGCACGGGTAAGTTCCTCAAACACTTAACCGTTCTTTGGTGATTCATCCGAACAGGAACTAACAACTTCTTCTGCTCGGGCAGTAAAGCCAACCGACGCATGGGTGACCGAGCAGGTCGACACCATGCTGAAGGCTGCCAGGAAGGACAATGAGGTCACCGGCGAGGTGGCCTATACGTGTCCACGAAACGTGCTTGTCCGCACACCCGAGGTAAGTTACTTAGAACCCATTCGGTTGCTAGACTTGCACGACAACTGCATACTTACATTCGCTTCACAATGTGCAGGAGGATCAGCTCATCATCGGCGGGATCGTCGAAGAGCTCTCTGGGTCAGAGAAGGAGGAAGCGAGGAAGGGCAAGACCAAGGTGGCCGCGAAGCCCAAAGTGGCTGCCGAACCGATGCGAAGCTCACCGCGCCATGGCGGTCGCCAGCCCTCAAGGAAGCCCTCTGCGGCAACGAAGCGCGCCGAGCAAACCAAACGCGCGCGCGGCCAGCCAAGTGGGAAACGCCCAAGCCCCATCCTCCTCACCGAGCAAAGCGACGAGGAGGTATGGAACCTGACCCTATGGCTTACGCGCTATACGCAGGCTCACCCGGGCCATATGGAACGGCTGCAACAGGTCACCGAGTAGAGGAGGCTCGAAGAGGAAGTCGCACAGAAGAAAAACTTCTTCGTTATGCAAAAAGAGCGCCACCACCAAAGAGCTGAGCTTGTCGCCGCAAGCGTCCGGAGGCCAAGGCGAAGAAGGCAAGGAGCCCCCGAGCAAGAGGCGCAAGCTCCGTCAAGGAGCAAAGAAGAAGGTTAAGTTCTCCGCGGCAGGTACGTAATAGCAGAGCTGTTCCCTTTACACTATACTGGACCGCGCAGGCTTTAACTCACTTCTTTTTGATCAGTTGCCTAGGAAGAGACCGCCACAGACGATGTGGACGCGGCGATCGAGCAGTCTTTGCTGCCCGAGCACCTGCAAGGTGCTTCACGAGCAACGAGACTGCTCGCTCTCAAAGACAAGTTAGCAGTGTGGTCAGCGCTTCCGTCGAGCTCCGACGACCAAGTCGACGCCTTGAAGGGCGTGATCAACCGGCTGGAAGCAGAAGAAGCGAGGCGCATCACCACGAAAAGCGGAGCCAAGGTATTGGCTCTGCCGGCTGCCCAAGGCGAGACCGAGCAGGCGGTCCTGCCAAGCACTTCGTCGCAGGGTAAATCGTCCTTGTGACGACGGTAACCTCCGGAGAGCAGGGAGAAACCCCTGCTCCCGGGGAGCAAGAAGAAGGTAGCGAACAAGGGGATCAAGTTGCCCTGTCCGTAACCCCACCGACGTCTCCGGCCAGAGAGACGACAGTCTTGCCCGAGGCTGCCCGGGCGGAGGAAGAGGAGGAGCAGGAGCTCCCAGGCGACAAGGAAGCCGCCGCCAGCCCTCCCAGGACCGAAGTTGCGGGAGAGGAGGCGAGCCCGCGGGCGGGCGTGCTTCAACAAGAGGAAGGCGCAGCACAGAGAGCATCGCGCCGCTGTCGTTACGAGTAGCCGGGGCTTCGCCACCCACGGCCTTGGTGAGCGCCTTAGCCGGAACTTGAAGACTCGGCTTCAAGAGGTAAAGCGCAAACCGAAACTTGTCCGCTTTAAGTCACGAACAACTAAATGTGATGGATTTATTCTTCTCTTACTCAGGTTATGCGGGGCACCATGGAAGACTTCGAAGAAGGCGTTGGCATCGGGCGCAGCGCCATTCTGGGAGCATTCCAAGAGTATCGGGTAAGGGAGCTCGAGGGGGAGCACCTCGCACCGGCCAAAAGACGAAGCCAACTGAAGACCAAGGTTAAAAAGCTCAAGGCCCAGCTGGTCGACGAGAGACAAACTTCCGCGGCACTTCAGGAGAAGATCTCCACCCTGTGGGTATCACAGGAGGAGGCCGAGGAGATACGCGGGATAGTCGTGAGGGCGAGCACCGGGAAAGAAGGGTCAAGGTGCTGGCTGAGCAGCTCAAGACCGCCGAAAGCAACAAGGCTAGTCGAGCGAGGATCGACCGAAAGCAATGCTACCCGCACCGACGAGGTCGAGGCCCTTCGTGCGGAGGCCGAGGAGCAGGCCAAGCACAAGACAATCAGCAAGGAGGAAGCCGAACGTATCCGAGCTGAGGTTAGAGAAGGAATCAAAGCCTAGGGTGAAGTCGCGCGCCTCAAGTTAGAAATTGAGGAGCTAAAGGAGCAGTTTGCTTCTAAGTTGCAGTAGAGCTGTACCCTGAAAGGGCCTTGTACCTGCAAACTTTTGTTAATGTAAATAAAGATTTACCTTTTCCCTGCAAAACAGAGCAGCAAAAAGACAAGAACGAACAGGAAACCAAGAGCGAGGCGAAACAGCGCTAGAAAGTTTTAGGGAAAACGGTAGCACGCCAGCCTAACTCCCAAATTTCGTTGTGCATCTCGCTCGAAAACTGAGTTCTGAACTCGAGCAGTGCACAAGAGAAAGAGCGACGCCCTAGCCCCGGTACGGACGATGCTTGAAGACCTAAGTTTGCGAAATCAAGCACGTGCGTAGAGAGATAGAGCGACACCCGCATCCTGATCGGCTCATTCCATGAACTGCTAGTCGACGTAAGTTAGGCGATTCAGAGGGTAACCGAACAAAGAAAGTGCCTCTGCCACGAGGGGCTTACGAGAGCAGGCTTTGCCAAATGGTTGTGCCGTGAGCGGTAAGTGCCTCTTCCGCGGAGGGCTTACGAGAGCAGACTTAGCCGCAAGGCGAAAAGCCGTGTTACGTAACCCTGAGTTTAGGAACTTGCTGATGCTAGATACGGGCAGGGAAAACCTGAAGATTGCGGAGCCAAGAGTTCGCAAGACCGGGCAGCCATGAAGTGTTATCAGAGAGAAGATAGTCTGAGAAGACAAAAAGTGAAAAGGGCCGCAGGGGGCCGCGAACATTCACTGTTTATTGGATTGAACTTTACATGGCAGCACTAATACTCCTTGTTTACCTGATTGATGACTAGCTGTGAATCTCCCTTCACAGTTAGTCGTTGGACGCCGAGCGATTTGGACGCTCTTAGTCCTGCGAGGAGGGCCTCGTACTCCGCGGCGTTGTTAGTCGCCGCAGAGTGTAGTTGAATGGAATACTGGAGTTGCTCTCCTTGAGAGGAGATGAGAACAAAACCAGCCCCTGAGTTTCCAGTGCACGAGCCGTCAAAAAAATAGTCCAGGGGATTTCTTCAGGTTGCTCGGGAGCTTCCTGGGATTTGGGCGGACAAGTCCATTCAGCGACAAAGTCAGCCAGGACCTAAGATTTAACAGCAGTTCAGGCAGCAAAAAGAATATCGAATTCTGCTAGTTCCATTGCCCACTTAGCTATACGTCCGCCGGCTTCCTTGTTCCGTAGGATTTCTCCCAGAGGGAACTTGGTCGGGACCAGTATTTGATGCGCCTGCAAGTAATGTCGAAGCTTCCTGGAGGACATGAGCAAGACATAGAACAACTTTTGGACTTCAGGGTAACGTTCCTTTGATCTATAAAGCACCTCGCTCACGTAATAGATTGGCCGCTGGATGCCTTCCCTTTCCACCGTCAAGACCGCGCTCACCGCTTGTGGCATGCAGCCAAGATACAACAATAGCTGTTCACCGTGTCGCTGGGTAGTCAAGGCGGGTGGGTTGGACAGGTATTGCTTTAGATCTTCAAAAGATCTATCAGCCTCCTCTGTCCACTCGAAGCCATTGTGCTTGCGCAGGGCCTTAAACAAGGGCAGCCCACGTTCGTCTTGACGAAAAATAAACCTGCTTAGACCAGCCATCCATCTTGTTAGGCTCCACTGCGCCCTTCAGCGCATCGAGTTGGTCACCGGAACTTAGCGGGAGCAGGCTCCACGCTGCCAGCTTGTCCTTGAGGCTGGCCGACCTCACTGCCTGCGACGCACCGTGCAGGTGCTCAGGCAGCAGAGACCGCTCGATCGCCTCGTCGACGTCGTCCGTGGCAATCTCCTCTTGGGCAGCTGATGAAAAAGAGAATGGTTGAGCCTAGTGCGGTTAGAGAAATTGTAAAAGACGAAAGTTTCATTACAACATACCTACCGTGGAGGGCTTGATCTTGATCTTCTTCGCCAAAACCTTCCGCCTCTTCCTCGGGGGCTCCTTGACGCCTTGCTCGTCTCGGCCCCCGGACGCTCGTGGCGATGAGCTCAGCTCCCTGCTGAGCTTAGCGCTTTTCTCGTGCAGCGCAAGAAGATTTTCCTTGCGCGCGACTTCCTCCTCGAGCCTTCTCTGTTCGGCGACCTGATGCAGCCGTGCCAAGTGGCCCGGGTGAGCCTGCGCGTATCGCTTAAGCCAGAGGGTCAGTGTCTTTACCTCTTCGTCGCTTTGCTCGGCGAGGAGGGAGGGGCTTGGTCGTTTCCCGCTTGGCTGGCCGCGCGCGTGCTTGGTTTGCTCGACGCGCTCCGTTGCCGCACCAGGCTTCTTCGAGGGTAGGCGGCCGCCGTGGTGCGGCGAGCTCTGCGTTGGCTCGGCCACCGCCTTGGACTTTGTGGCCACCTTGGCCTTGCCCTTCTTCGCTTTCTCCTTCTCCGACCCAGAGAGTTCCTCTACGATCCCTCCAAGGATCAGCTGGTCCTCCTGTGTGTTCGGAATAGGAATGTTAGCATTTACGACGGTGCAAATCCAGCTACACAGACGAGGGTTCGAGAAACTTACCTCGGCTGTACGGACAAGCACTTTCCGCAGATAGGTATAGGCCACCTCGCCGGTAACCTCGCCGTCCTTCTTGGCTGCCTTCAGCATGGCGTCGACCTGCTCGGTCACCCATGCGTCGGTAGGTTTTTCTACCCGAGCAGGAAGTCCTATCAGTTTATGTTCGGAAGAAGCATCAAAGAAAGGTTGAGTCCTAAAGGCACTTACCCATGCTCTCCCTGGAGATGTCTTCCCATCCCTCTATCTTGTAGAAGGGATAGGGTCTTCTCCGCAGCGGACAGATCCTGTTCGCTGTGAAGTCCCGGATGATCTCCCTGCCCGTAAGCCCAAGGCTCACGAGGGAGGCAATCTTCCTCGTCAAGTACCAATCCTCGGCGGACATCTCCGGCCGAGGCATCGGTGTTCCCTTCGCCGGCATCTTCCCGGTGAAGATGAGCTTGCTGTCGTCGCTCCGCCGGGTGTAGAACCACCTCGTCCACCACGCGCCCATTGAGTCAAGTAGCGACGGACGGGGGTACGGCGCGTCGTCGGCAGTGGTCCGGAGCTTGAGGTAGTAGCACCCAATACCAAGCAATGGAGTCTGCTCCTCGTTATCAGATAGTAATGGAGGAACAATTTCACCCGGCGGATCAATGCCAGATAGCCCTCGACAAAGTGCCAAGACGGCCATCCGGAGGATCTTTGTTCGGATTGAGGTTCGCCACCTCTAATCCGCTAATGTTCAAGAAGGCCTCAGCGAAGTCGCTCTCGGAGATCTCAACCCAGCAGTCGCGAATCGCTCGAAGTTGACGAACTCTCCCTCAAGCGGCTTCGAAGTTTCGTCCTCCCCGGGCGACCACCACCTACGGTGTCGATGTGCCCATCTTCCTCCCAAACTCTCAAGTCCTCCTCGGATGCGCTAGAGCTAACGAACTTGGCCATAGCGGTTCCCGAGTTGGGCGAGCAAGTTTAGCGGTGGAGTTGGGTGCTCGGTGTTGAGTCTTGGTTGGAATTAGGGCTTGGGAAGGAAAGGCGCGAGAGCAGTGGGCTGGCGCGGCGGCTTGGGAGCTTTATAGTCCCATATCTTGCAGCTCTGCAGCGGTTTGCCACAAAGCGGCTAGTTTTTATCAGAACGGCTAGGTAAAACGATCGCTGTTTTTTTTTGCCAATGATGATGAAGTTACCGTTGAGTTACGCCAGCGGTTACTTTTTCAGCGTCGCGTTGAAGGTGAGTGCTCTTTCGGCGGATGTGATTCCTGTTGAACGGAGTTGCTCTCGGTCTTGTCGGGTTTGCTCGGTCCCCAACAAGTCTGTTCTCGGTTGAACGCTAACCCGTTTGGTCGATTGTTACATGTCTTTGTAGCAGCAAAATTTCCCTCTTTGTGACTTGGAGTCTCAAGAGGAAGACCCCACTCTAGTGAGTCCTTCCACTTGAGTCTCGGGGGCTAGCTGTCGGGGATAAAATCACGGCCCATTGCCATGGCCCCTCCCCGACGGCCCATTCGAATGCGACCTACCAGGCCCAGCTCCCTGGAAGGTTCTATCAGGCCCATGTGCATCCCGCCGAACAGCCCTTGGCTGGCACGGTGCGTAATGGCCTAGGATTCGTGTTTGAGTCCGACTCGAACAAGAGTTCTGCACGGCTACGTGAAGACCCGGACGTTGGTTTCCCGGATTGGAATAGGAGTCGTGATCCCCAAGACTAGGAGTATGCCTTATCTGCCTCGGGATATATTTGGCATGTCGAGTTCGTTACGATCTCGTTGTTAGCCCGGCCCGATATTCCCTCGGTAGGTCGGTTTGCTCACCACTATATAAACCAAGCCCCTACGGCGTTTAGGGGGTATCTGGGACGAGTTTTACGACTTGGATCTAGCTTTTAGCATCTGGTAGCCACCTGATCATAGCACACTACTCCTTGTACACCCATAATCTCGCCGAGACTTGTTCGTCTCGTCGAGCCACCTCTTGTATTCATCTCTGATATATAAGAAAGGCTGGACGTAGGGCTATTATCTCTCCGAGAGGCTGAACCGTGATAAAACCCCATCTCTGCTTCGTTGTTGTTCGTGGTTGTTCGGCGTGTCTCCTATCTCACTTCTAAAGAACCTTAGCGACTTGAGATCGTTATCTCAACTGTCGACACTAGGTTTCTGCTGATCTACTCATAGAGGGTTTTCTGCATAACATGTTGAAATGAAGCCCTGCATTTCACAGGCCGAAGGACATAGTCGTATAGCAGAAGGTACCAAAGGGAGTGATGAAGGTTGTCTTATCTTCATCCTCAAGGGAGATAGCAATCTGGTGGTACCTGAAGTACACATTCAGAAAGGTCATTAACTCAAACTCCACCATTGCATCCACGTGCTGGTCGATGCGAGGCAACGCGAAGTTGTCTTTAGGGCAAGCAGTATTAAGCTCTGTTTGGTCGACACACATGCACCACTTGTTGCCCTTCTTCTCGACCACCACCGGATTAGCGAGCCACTCCTAGTGCGCGACCTCAGGGATGAAGCCGACTTTCAAGAGATCGTCAAACTGTTCCCGGATGATGTCCATCTTAAACTTTGAGTATTTGCAGAACTTCTGTCTTATGGTCTTCTTGCTCGGTTTAATGGAAAGTTTGTGCTTGATTACCTTCTATGGGACCCTAGACATATCGGATGGTTCCCAGGCGAACACATCCGAGCTTTCCCGGAGGAAGGCAACAAGCTTGTTTTCCTATTTGGGATCAACGTATATTCCCACATTGACGACCTTGTTGGACTTATCTTCTTAAAGGTGAACGACTATGGTTGGCTCACCGATCTGCAGCGAGGCCTTAGGTTGCGGGTGCTTGGTATCCTGGTCATCCATAGGCCAATGCTCGGGCAACTTACCAACCATTGATAACACAAGCTCATCGCACTGCATAGCTTCTTTGACGTGGTCTTTGATGGTAACGAGACCTACCAAGCTAGGGATCTTAAGGCAATCGTAACCATGATAAATGGCGACCATGAACTTGCCAAGAGAGGGGCGTCCGTGTATGGCGTTGTAGGCACATCTATGTCAATCACATCGATGGTTATGAGATCTGTCCGAAAGTTTTCATAATCTCCAAACGTAACAGTATGGACGATCTACCCGATAGAAGGATCATCGAGCCCAACGCGATGTCATAGAAAGGCATAGACTCACCTTTGATCCTAGATGACAGAATCCACATTTGCTAAAAGACCTTTGCACAAATTATGTCCATGAAGCTCCCACCATTTATCTAACCTCTTCCCTCACAGGTGTTGCTAATGGTAGGCGAAATGATCAGAGGAAGGGTGTAGTCTTTTGTCAACCTAGTCGGGCAGTATTCTTAGGAAAACATTAAAGGCGTCGCCGCCCATTTAACAAGTTCGGGCTGGGGGCCGTCCCTGCTCGATTTGGAAGACCTCACGAGCAGTGACCTTGAGTGTGTGTTGCAATGAGTACGCGGATGAGCCCGCGAAGATAACATCGATGAAACGTGCAGACGGTGCCGCCTCCAGCCTGTTATCCTCCTCGTCCTAATCTAGACGTTCACCTCCATTCTGGTTGTTCACGGTTCACTCAGTGGGTTCTAGATAAGGACCTTTGTCGGCATAATAATTCTCTAACTTGACCTTGAACACCTTGCAAGTGGTGATGTTATGAGCGGACAATTTATGGAAAGGGAAAAAGCCTTCAACCAATGCGTTATTGTCCTTGTTCTTGCGATGAGGGTCATTAGGCTTTGCCTTTCCTTTGTCCCTGCCATCAGTCTTTGGCTTCTGAAAAGGTTGTTGCTATCCCTGGAAAGCGGCAACCACTTTAGGAGTGAACTCCTTTTCCTTCTTCCTCTTAAAGGCCTTTTTGTCGGAGGGTGGCCTCTTCTTATCGCCAAATTCGTCGATACCTCGTTAGGGGAGAGCCTTCCCCTTGTCCAACATCTTTTCTCCAGTGGCCGACCTCCTCCCCACTAGCATACTCGTCAGCGATGCGGAATACATTGTTGGGGGTTAAGTCGGACGTTCTTATCTTCCCCAAGTCAAAACTCAAGCCCCCATGATGCATGCCTTCAACAAAGGCGTCAATGACGGCATGATCAGGGACATTGGGGATAGCGTTACGAACCTTCATGAACCTTCTGGTGAAGTCTCACAAAGTTCCATTGGGGCCCTACTTTAGGAGCTTGAGATCATTAGGATTGCCAAGACACTCATAGCTGCTTTTGAAGTTGCCGACCAGAGCCTCAGCAAGCTATTGCCAGCTATGGATGGAGCCTAACTTTTGTTTGAAGAGCCAAGCTCGGGTTGAACCCTCCAAAATAGTAGGCAAGTAATTGGCCATGACGTGCTGATCGCCCCCATCGTCCATAATGGCAGTGGTATAGACGGATAAGAACTCATCAAGGTTCTTAGAACCATCATTCCTCTCAATGTGGCTTGGTTTAAATTTGTTGGTCAACACTATGTTACATAGTGCGTCAAAAAATGCTGAGCAACCAAAAAAAGACCCCAAGCTCTGACGGACAGGCTCAAGATCAAGATGTGCAAATGTGCTTCGTCTTGGTGGATTGGCGTTGGCTGTCATACCAATCGGGCCTAATCGTTGCTAGACTGGAGTCCTCACAGACACCGAGCTTTGGACATCCTCGGGCCCTTGGCCCTGCTGCTGACCCGCTTACTATTGCTAGGGCATCGATCATGAGAACGGTCCTACTCATGGCTGGGAGCACCGTGATCATTACCGTCATGTCAGCTACTGCCATGTGGTGCTAGTCGTGGTTGTTTGAGAGGTTCTGAAGACACTTCCTCGAACAACTTGGGATAAACCGGTCCCTATGCGACACGCTCTAGGCTCCAGGCTCGTCATTTTCCGCACAGGAAGCAGAATGAGCCTGGTGATAAAGATCATTGACAATTGCATTCATGCTTTCGACGATAACCTACTGCATAACAACAGGGTCAATGTTCCCTAGGTTCCACTAATAGTTATAGGGAGTTTCAGTGAGAGCCTGGACCTTTAACCTGTCTCAAATTGGACTGGATACAACCAGGTCAGAGGCGGCCGATCGAGGTGTAGGGGTGTTATAGTTGAGTTGTTGGTTTCTAAAGAGAGAAGGCACCCGCGAGGGATGGTGGCCTACCTTTGCGCACTTGTGGATGTCGACCCGCTTTTCCCTGAGTCTATCCCAGATATACCTTTGAGCTACAAAACATCGAGCATTAGGAGCATGTGCACCATCGTGCTTCTGGACCACCTGGTTTTGGTTCTAAAGCACATCATCGGCTACCATGGCTGGAGCATTAACGGTTTTCTCATCATCACCGCCTTTGACTTTCGTGCTATCAACCATAAAGACCTTCATGGCTGAGAATTCACAAAGGGGGTCATTACAGTATTGTCGTAGGAGCCTGAGTTACTGTCGGCTTCAGTGACATAATCTGGGATATGAACCTTCTCTGCAGACAGAAAGATGCTATTGAAAGCATCCTCATATTCATGACGAGTATGGAGGACAGGGAGTGTCTCTGGGACGTACTTAGGTGCCCATCCAGTATCCTGATCATTATCAAAGGAGAAGTCCTTGCGCATCAGTCCCCTTAAGATGTAGGTTGCTGCGTGGGGTAGGGATCCAAGGTCCTAAAGCCTTAGAGGGCAAACTATTGGGACGATGGAGAACCAACCATGGGACAGCTCAGGCTCTAATAGCATGGATCAAGACAACCAATTACTCAAAAAAATCAATGGATCAAGCCATCGATCAGCTCTAAAAAGCTACCGAGGGGATCAGCGAAACCGTCACTCATCCGCTCCATGCTAGCTCTGTTCTTCTATTCTTTCTGCTCTTTCGAATTTCGTAGTAAAGATTTTTGTTTAAATGTCGTGTGATGCGCTCTCTACATCTACATGTTATTGTTTAACTGAGATTGATTTATGTGATTTGCGTACAAGCAAATACTAAAATATTATAACAATATTTACGTATGAGAGAATTTTTCTCTTAATTATACGGCGTAGCCGTCCCTATAGTTGTGTTCTCGTCATAGTCACATAGATGGATTATTTCGGCCATTCATTCCACAAGATCGGCGGCCACCAGTAGGCCACGTTGGCCCGTCTCACCAAACTTCCCTCGTGCCGCCTTTCAAGCCTTCGTGTCGTCCGCTCGCCTGTGACGCGTACTGTATTTTGAGCGGACGCCGCCCCCCGTGCCTACGTGCCATTCCCTCCCTGCAACGCGTGCTGCCTCCTGAGCGGACGAGCATCTTTGCTAAACCCTCCTGCATTTTTCCTTTTTTCTATTCGCCTCCCCGTGGGCTCACGTTTGGGTCCTTTCGCATTATGTGTTCGTCCTTCGAGTCCTATCGCTCTTGACTTAGTATAGAAATATAGAACCTCACAGCGCTGCTCTTTTGGCCTTTGTTACTACACCCGTAGTTCGTGGAAATTACGGCCTTCGTGCATCTAAATATATACTGTGGCCTCTGCTATTCTCTCGGCCCCCGCTGAACCCCAATCCCCATTTGTTGTGCCTATCCTCTTTCAATGGCCGCTCCGCCGTCGCCCTTCTCCTCCCTCCGCGCCCCTGCTCTTCCACCTACTCTCCCATCAAAGCCGCCACTGACCGCCTGCCTCCGCTCCTCTCGCCGCCGCCTCTGCGGCTACGGGATTCGGTGAAGGTGGCCTCCATGGAGGCTGCATCCGCTGACGACTGGTGCCGCCTCTTCTTCCAGCAACACCTCCTCGGCCCGTCGTCGCCGCCTCCTCAGCCACCATTGCCATTGTCGCTGCTTCCCAAAGGGTTGCCGCCGCCTCCTGTCTCCTTCCCGCTGCGATGTTCTCGCCGCCTTCCCATCGTGCTATTTGGCCGCCGGATCATGTGACACCGGGCCCTATGCTGGCCGGATGTGGCGGCAGTGGCCTCGAGCTGACCGGATCTGGCGACGGCGGCTACCAGGGCAGTCACTAACCCTGGCCGCTGCCGCCTTCCCCTCTTCGCCGCCCCACCGTCCCCCGTCCTCCAACTCCGACAGGCAGCCTTCACCACCCGCCTCTTCTTCTCTCTCAACGTGCCACCTCCCCGCCGCCGCTTTTTCCTCAGCGGCGACGCGTCCCCTCCCGCCGCCGTGGCCATCGCTCCTTCCTCAACGCCGACGTCTCCACCTCCCCGTCGTTGTGGCTGCTACTCCTTCCTCTCCAGCGATGCCTCCACCTCCCTCCGCTCCTTCTCGCCCGCGCCACCTCCCCTCCTTCCTCCCTATCGTTTGCTCACATTGCCGATGTCGCCGCCCCAACTCACATGCCTCGGCCAATGATTGCGATGCCGCCTAACTCGCATTCCTCCACTGATGATTGTAGGTTTTTCAAAATCTTGCTATTTCTTGTTTCGGTTTGGTTCATATTTTTGTTAGTTCACTATATATTATCTAAAGGAAAAAGTCTACTTACCTCCCTGAAGTATTGACTTGGGCGCACATAACCCCCTGACTTTGAAAACCAGGTAAGCAGTCCCATAAACTATTGAAACCAGTGCACTTAACCTCTCGGGAGCGGTATTGGGGGTGGTTTTACCACCGGGGCAGTCCACGTGGCTCATGACATGGCGTTCCGATTACAAAAATATTACACAAATGAAAAATAAAATATGGTACACATGTCATCCATACATACATATGGCTTTTCGTTTTATTTTCAATCTATTTCGGGTGGTCGTCTTGAACTCCGATGCCACCATCTGCACCATCCCCATGGCGTACGTGTTCCTTGTTTGGGCGCTTTACGCTTCGCCGCCAACGCCGCCATAAACTAACTGCGAGATGTCGACCGCCACGACTCTGTGATGATCGAGCGCTAGTGTCGGCGTAAGAAGTCAAGTCATGCATTTTGACAGTGAGATCAAGAAGCGCATGCATACTTATGATGGGGTGCCTTGAGTAAGATGTCTTGGCGGCGGCTTGATTGGAGCGGGGATGGGCGCGAGAGACCGCCATGATGCCGAGCGGGGTCGGAGGTCCGAGCGGCCATGGACGGCCACGGACCCAGCTGGTCGAACCCGTCGCCACGGCCGAGTCCTCGACGCCATGACGTCGCGATCGACGTGTCGGGGCCCTCAATGAGTGGTGCTAAGCGCCTCACGGGTCGGAGGTTCATGAAGGGAGACGAGCGCCTCCGGCGATCTCGCTAAGCTGCTTCTTGCGGCGGGCGGGGATGGCCTTCACGGCAGAGCAGAGATCGTCGCCGCCATGACGGTCTCCTTAACGCCTGCGACTTCCCGCGACCTTGCCGACGAGAGAGACGGAGAGGTGTCGGGAGAGAAGGGGGTAGAAGAAGGGATCGAGTGCCACGTCATAGTCCACGTGGACAAAATAGTCCACATATTCGGTTCACGTGGCAAAACCACCCTCAATTCCGCTCATGGGGGGTTAAGTGCACTGGTTTTAATAATTTGTGGGACTGGTTACCTGGTTTTCGAAGTCAGGAGGTTATGAGTGTACACGGGCGGTTCCTAAACTATTAGTCGATTCTATCCTAGGTCCCCAATCTATGAAACTACAGTTTTGGGTTCCTAATATTTTTAACAGGGTTCGCCTCGGTCCAAACATGCCACGTGATAACCCTATAGCTGACGTGGCGCTGACATGTCATGTAAAATAGTTTTAAAAAGGGGAAAATCATTTAAAAACAAAAAATATGTGGAAATCAATTAAAAATCATTAAAAATGAAAAAAAATCATTAAAATGTGGGAAAATTATTTTTAAAATCATAAAAACGAAAATCATTAAAAAATATATATAGAAAATATTGGAAGAATCATAAAAATACGAGAAATCGTTAAAAAGGAGAAATCAATAAAAAATCATGGAAAATCATAAAAAAAACATAAACAAGTGAAAAATCATAAACATGTTAGAAAGAAACATAAAGACAATGTGATCGCCTTTAATACATCTATAGTTGTAAGCGCAAGATCTCTAGCATCGTGGCGTATGAAAGCCCTCAAGTGCTACTTTTTTCTATTTTTTATGAATTTTTCTAATTGTTTTACTATTTTCTGTATTTTTATGATTTCTGAAATTTTTTAGGATTTGTTCTATTGTTTTAAAGTAATTTATGTGACATGGACGGCCACGTCAGCACCACATCATCTTTAGGGCTGTCAAATGGAAGTTTTGGACCGGGACGAACTCCCATAAAAAGATTAGGGACGCAAAATTACAGTTTCATAGATTGGGGACCTGGATGAGAATCGACTAATAGTTTAGGGACCGTGCATTTTACTCTTATCTAAATTATCTTGCATAATTATAAAATGCGGTCAGAAGAGCTTTTTTTTTTTTTTCTAGAACAAACATGTTGTAGTGTTTCATTCCTTCCTGTTACACATTCTTATCCAACTTTCGTATATTGAGGTAATTATAGTCATGGTCTTCGGATACCGCCTTTGTTCAAAGACTGATGCAAATATGGTTATAATGTAATGTAATGATGTCAGATACACAGCTTTCTTTACAATGATTTTATCGATGAAATACCTTGCTTATGCACCAATGCTATAAATTCCATATGATTTCCCGTATTGACACTACTTTAAATCTCATTCCACATGTCTGTGCTGCATGTGCCTGTAAAGTTCTTATTACTTCTACTGTAGGCTTTACCGCATTTTAAACCAAAAGGATCGTTTGCTTCTGAGTAACCTTTCAATGCTAAACACCAATTTTCTCTGATGTCATCTCAGCATGTTTGGTTTCTCACATGCTGTTGATTATTTGTTAGTGTTGGCTATGTGAACAAATGAAATTAGTCAATTTAAATTAGTTTTTCTGATGATTCATCTTATGCTATAACCATGGATGGCTACTCCAATTTGGTCTTTGTGCACTAGCAGCCACCCTGAAGCTGCAGCAAAGGGATGCCCACACCATTGCCAGCGAGGTTCACAACAAAGCTTCTATATTTGCAGTGTTATTGACTAATGCATGTTTGCATTATTTTATTTGTGTAGATGAATTATTCTTGCCTCTATAGCAGCTGATTTTGTATGTCCATAGATTTCATTGATAACTTTAATCAAGGATTGCATTACAGATCAGTTTGCTTTTCTCGCTTTTGAGGAGATTTAAGATGATTTATCATGTATTGGTACAAGATTTGTTATATGTATGACTCTCCATTCGCATCGATCAAATTTTAGCCAGTTCATATTTTTAGGATAATGGTTTTCCTATACCTTACAAATTATCTTTACTGACAATTCCTTAGAAAATAGTTGAATTCGTTTGGCAATAGTCTAAAAAAATAGCCCTGTAAACATAATCTAGAAATCATTAACTGAGTCAGTCCAGTGCGCGGAGCACGCTTTTAATTTCCAGTACTATTTAAACGTCTTCCAAATAGCACGATAAGGTGTGGTTTTAAGTTCATGCGCTGTACAGGAACATTAGACATTTATCTAAAAGAAAAACATTACACATCAATAATATATATCATATCAATCTATCTATTCTATAGTACAAAGCGTAATATATCTACTTCGGTCATAAAAAATCATTGTTGACTTTTAGACACTTCCTTTTATTATTAAATTTTATTCAAAAGATTAGTTTAAATATGTAAAATATAAGTCATACTTGAAATACATTTAATAATAAACTGAATCATAACAAAATAAATAATATTTATATAAATTTTTAAATAAGGCGAATTCAAAAACGACGCCTTGAAAAGCTCAACAAATGACTTTTTCGCGACCGGATAAGATATTTCTATAGTACAAACGTGACAACGAGTCGTCTCCGGTTGACACGTGCATGCCCTTGCAGCCCTCCCCGCGCTCGCAGCCTCGCAGCTCGCTCGAAGCAGCGTTTCGTCTTCGTCCTGGGCCGACACGTGGCTTGCTTCCTCGCTCGCCCGCGCGCCCCGCTCGCCCGCGCGCTGCACGCTCTTCGTCCTGGGCCGGCACGTGGCTTGCTTCCTCGCTGCACGCTCGCCGCTCGCGTCGCCTGTACGCGACGGCCACCCCGCAGCCAGCGCTGCCGCGTGTCCCCCCGCATGCCCACGTCGCCCCTGCCTCGCTTTTGTACACGCTGCCCGCACGGCCGCACGCGCTTCTCCGTCCTCTTCCCACTGCCCGCTTTCACCGCCTCTCACGGTTGCTCCGCCTCCAGCACCCCACTGCTCCCGCTTCCTCTCTCCTCGCGTCGCCTCCTCTCCCAGCCTGTCGCGGCTGCCCTCGCCGCCTTGGTGCCCCGCTATGGCCGTTAGGTCCGCATCCGAGGTTGCCGCTGCAACGCAGCGGCAGTTTGCCCCGGGTAGGCCGGATCTGCAGACAGAGACTTCGCGGAGGGCAGATCCGACGACGATGGTCCTCCGGATGGTTGGCGAACCGGGCTAGCGTCCACTGCCGCCCGCGCTCCGCTCACGACGCTTCCACCGTCGCGTCCGCCGCTGTCCCGCTATCTTCGTCGGCGCCGCCTCCCCTATCGATCTGCCTCCCTGCCGTCATCTCCCCTCCCTTCGCCGTGTCGGCTCGCCTCCTTCGCCCGCATGGCTTGCCCTTTTGATTGCAGCGCCAGCCAGGAGAGGTCAGCCTGGCGTTGGCAGGGAGGATTGCAGCTGGGTTGATCAGTCGGTAAGAAAATTTCTGAATTTTTTAAGATCTTCCGTCTCTCTCTTACGGGCCCTCTTCCCATTTACAGGGTACTGTACTACTGTGAGCTCGCAATGAGCTTGAGGCGTTTATGTGTGTGCTACTGCTTAGTGGGGTTGAGGGGAATAAGCCATGGCCGGATCCGCTTCCCTCTTGGCTCGATCTGCCATCCGTGCAGATGGAGCCTCCTCGCCGACGCGCCGCCTCTAGCCGGTCCTTTCCCTAGACTCCCCGCTCTGTGTGAGTGCTCCTCACTGGATTTGCCCCCTCCCCCTCGCTGCTGCGATCCGGCCATAAAATTGCGGTTTTCTTTCTCTTCTTGCATCGCAGCTCCACTATGGTGGATCGGGTGGACCATTTACTGACAGCCTTGCTACGGGGTACTCAAAGCCGCACTGCTCGCCAGGTTCGTTCGTGCCGGCTAGCCATCGATTCCAGTACGTTCCAGTTGCCTCCGCGATAGGATCAAACATGTTCATGTCTGATTGTCTCTTTCCATTTATTGGACCTTTTGCTTATGCATCTGGAGAATATATTTATTGCTTATCTACCTTCTGCATCAACTAATTAGCTGCTCATTTTTACCCGGTAATTGTTCGATTGAAGTGGCGTGTATTGCTGCTAATTTTGTTCAGCTACTCTTAAGCCAAAGGTAAATTATTTTACCCATGTTAGCCACATATTCAGCCCCTCAAAACATTTACCGTTACCACATTGGACTGTTGCTCATTGCACAGATGCGTAAGCATTATAGCTTACTGCTATGGATTTCAGAGTTCTAGGAATCACACTATCCCACATTTCTTCAGACTTGAGATAAGACGCTTGCAACTCAGCTTGCTCTCATGCATGACATTGCATTAGTCCGGATCATTGATTACCGTGATAGGCCTTTCCTTTTTTTTAGCTTAGCCAACCTGCCGGTTTCCATGGTCTTATACATGGAATTTAAGTGCGTTGCCAGTTTTTGGTTGCTTCTATTCTCAAATTATGCGTGTTCAATTAGCTTCTGTTATCAAATTATGCATGTTCAATTATTGCAAGCATGTGAACATTTCGGTTGGGAACTGGATGTTGTTATTACCATACTACGGTACACGTTTGCTTCCTTGATCCGCCCGGTGACATATCGGTTTGACGGCGGCGGCCATGCGCTCTCGCTGCTCCTGACGCCGATTTTGGGGAGAGCAAATCCGGCCACAACCGGTTTTGCCCACCCCTCTGCCGCTGCCTTTCCGCCACCCCTCCAACCTGGACCAGTCATCGTCCCTCCGGTCTGGGCCAGCCTTCACCCGTCCCCCAAGACTGTGGCGGTGCCTCTACCACAGGGCGGCATGGCGGTGGTCGCCGCTCATCTCTGCCTCTAGCCGCCCGCCCTCGACAGTCTGTCCTGATGACCGCCGGCCCTCGCCCTTTTGCTCTCTCAGCCTGTCATTCGTGAAATCTCAAAACAGGTATATTTCTACCCCTAATTTCCCATTTGTGAAATCTCAAAGCTGTGTATGCAAGGTTGATTAATTCATGTTCTGTAATTTATTTTGATAAACAATGCTTAAGGTTTTCAAAGGTCCTCATGTTATATAGTGAATTTTACCACTTTCTCCCTTGCTTGGTTACTTCCAGTAGTGTTGTTGCTTAATTAGTCATGTGGTGGCCATAACACTATTTGCATATGCACGCATGTTTTTTTCCCTTTATGCTCATATTAGTTAATAGTCAAAAATTCTAGCTACTTCTTTTGTCCATTTATTTATTTTTAGGCATCAATTATGTAAGATGGCCGGTTTTAGTTAGCAATAATTATAGATATGCATTTGAAAATCTCATTGTTAGCTATTTTTTATTATTATGCAGAGGCTCTTTTTACTTTGTTTGTTTGACTGGAAGAGGGACAACTAGATTCTGCCTATGGTGCCTCTTCAGCATGTACACTTTTCCTTCAATGGTATGTTCGTCTGCGATGACATTTCACCTGTCCCTGTACTGAATTTCTTGGTTCTTTTTTTTGCGGCATAAATATAGATACAGGTTGGTTTATAGAACATTTGCTTCTTGCAGGTTTTATATTTGCTTGATCCTAATGGGCTGAAAGGCTGGTGTGCATACATGAGAAATGGTGGGTGCACTCCATGGTGCCCAACCGAAAAAGATCTACCGCACACCCATTGTCATTGTCGTTTGCTAAACTAACACACACACAATTCATGTTAGCATTCATCTTCAACCCTACCCATCGCACAAATCGTGCTTACGTTCACCCTTTCGCCCGCGCCGCGCTCGGTATTATCCAAGCCGGCTTTCTTATTCTTTGTAAGTAGATGCTCATCGCCTTGAATTTTTCTTCTGAATGCTATATCGCAATCCATGTAATAATCTTGGGCAGAGCTAAAATTCCAACCTGCTATTGTTGTGTGATTTTTGCTAGCTACGGTAGTTATTCCAATTTATGTGGTGAAACAAAATTTAGTCGATTCGTTTATTAACATAAAATTTGAAAGCTCACTAGATCATTTTGCTTATGTCAAAAGACTGATAAAAATTCTTAAAAATTCTTGAACATAGATCATTTGAGGCCTTGATCTTTGCTATCTTGCAAGGATATGCCTTTAAATTTGAAAGCTCACTAGATCATTTTGCTTATGTCAAAAAGCTGATAAAAATTCTTGAAAATTCTTGAACATAGAGTATTTGAGACCTTGATCTTTACTATCTTGCAAGTATATGCCTTTTTTTTCGTAACTTAAGCCATGTTCTTTTCAAATGTTTAGATTAGTAATCTTTACAGTTTGGTAAAAAATAACTTAGTGCAATGCAAACTCGGCGGGCCATGGGCCCGCCTACTCCACTAGTAATAGTACAAACGTGAACATGCCATCCTCACCTCGCCAGGTGGCCTTTTTCCTGCCCCGCAGTGGCCACGTCGTGCCGAATTCCCGCCTCCGTCGGATCCCGCCCGAGCTGCTAGGATGGTCAGCCAGCGATGTTTTTTGCAAAAAGAATCCCAGAGTTTTCGTTTATCAACCCGTAGTCCGCGCATCCTCCTAACCCTACCGATGTCTTTCTCGGTTCCCTCCCTGTGCGCTCTCCCTCTCCCCGCCGCCTCTTCCCCAGCCTCTCCGTTCCTCCCTCGCCTCCTGTCGGGGATTAGATTACGGCCCATTGCTATGGCCCACTCCCTGACGGCCCAATCGAACAGCCTACTGGGCCCATCCTGGAAGGTTTCATCTGCCCATATGCATCCCGCCAACAAAGATCCCGACCGCGTGGTGCGTAATATGGCCAAGGAATCGTGTTTGAGTCCGTCTCGAACAAGAGTTCTGCGACTACGTGAAGACCCGGACGTTGGTTTCCGGATTGGGTAGGAGTCGTGATCCCCAAGATTAGGAGATTACCTTATCTCTGAGGGCGTTTTTGGCATGTCTTGAGTTCGTTCACGATCTCGTAGTTAGCCCGCCCGATATTCCTCGAGAGGTTGGTTTGTTACGATTATATAAACTTGGCCCTACGACTGTTTGGGGGCGAGTTTTACACCCTTAGCCATTAGACTTTCAGATACTACTCGTCGAGACACGTTGATCTCGCCGAGTTCCACTATAATTCTCTTTGATATAAAGAAAGGCTAGACGTAGGGCTATTATCTCTCCGAAAGGCTGAACGGGATAAAACCATGTCTCCCTGCTTCGTTCTTTGTTAAGTGGTTGTTCTGCGGTCTCTATCTCCTCTTTGAAGAATCTTGGTTGACTTGAGATCGATATCTCAACCGTCGACAGCTGGCGCCGTCCGTGGGGACACGCAGATCGAGCATGTCGAACTCCGTCAGCGATACAGAGATACTTCCTGAGGGCTACGACTCGGAAGGGCGGGATGTTTCATCCTGTCGATTCAGACGATCTGTTCGGTCTCGAACACTTTCCGTATCTGGGACGGAGGTCTCTGCCTACATGGCAGAGATAGCCGCAGATCGCACTCCCATCATTGACGATGACTACGGAACCGATGATCTTTACGACGGTTTAGATTTATCGGATTTCAAGGCTATGTCGGTAGATTCTACTGTGGAACCAAATGATGACACCGTCTAGCATACCTTCACACGGCCCCAGCAGCATTAACATGGCCGATGTAGGAACCTCTAAGAATCCTGCACGGGCTGTGGCGGCTGGCGAGGTCGGGCAGATTAACTCTGCTCGGAATCAAGACGAGGCTGCGCTGGTTGATCGCGAGCAAGACGTCATTTGCCGCAACCTCGACGATTCCATCAATCAGACCGTGGCAAGGTTCCGCGATCGGTGCAAGCGACCGCGTCGCGACCCACCTCGCGTGCCCTCGCCAAGTCTCCCAAGCGAAATTTCTCTGTCGGGTTAGTTCTCACAGAATCGACTCGGTCCGGCAGAACGCGGATGCCTCAGGGGTCCCAGAACCCCTAGAGCAGAGTCGAGAACGACTTGCGGCCATGGCTTCGGTGATTAGATCCACCAACCAGGCCAACCTCGCCCGTATGGGCGATGCTGTTGCTTCTAACCTAGAACGATTGGCTGAAGGCCTAAAGTCTCTAGGAGAAGTCAACAACTCCTTCAGGCAGCGCAGCCAAACTACCCGGAACGATTCGGACAGCTCAGATCGATCGCGTGACCATCGTCACCATCGAAGGGTTACTGTCCATGAGCAGGCTACCCGTGGTCGCCGTCGCTCGCCGAGTCCTCGTAGTCATCGCGACCACAGGGGCAAGCGCGCACGCGATGATCACGGACGGTCCCCTCGTGAAGAGCGCGTCGTCGCGACCACGAGGAAGGAGCGTGGTGGTTTGTCCCGGAGAGAGTTTCTTCAGGCCGAATCATCCCGTTCAGTAGGAGTTCCTCCGCGCAACAGGGCCAACGTCTTCTCAAGACTAGGTTCTGCCGAGGAAGGTGGCCGGTCGTATGCTTTGGGTCAGCGGGGCTTTCTCGACGAAGTTTCGGCCGTCCGGTGGCCCTCAAAGTTCAAGCCCGGTCACATGGAGAGGTACAATGGGACTCGAAACCGGAGGAATTCCTTTCCATCACGCTCTGCCATCATGACGGCCGGGGTGACGAGCTTCGTTATGGCTAATTACCTCCCGATCGTCCTTGAGGGCGCCGCTCGGACGTGGTATTCAATCAGCAGGAGGGTTCCATCAGCTCATGGAACCAGCTTTGTGACGCTCTGATTGCCAACTTCCAGAGCTGTTACGTGCGTCTGGGCAAGGATGATGATCTGCACCAGATGATCCAGATGAACGGGGAGACCCTCCGCAACTTTGTGAAGCGTTTCATTAAGATCCGCAACACAATTCGAACATCTCGGATGAATCGTTGTCCGTGCCTTCAAAAGCGGAGTCATGACGAAGCGGCTCACCCAGATCTCGAGATCAACGAGACTGGACCGCCAACGACTGTTCAAGGCGGTGATCGCTATGCCAATGCGGCAGAGCGCTGCTCAAGATAAGAAGGCGTTTGACAAGGGCGAGCTGCCCACCCAACCTGGTGTGGATGAAAAGAAAAAAGCAAGAAGAATGTTCTGGTGACAAGAAGTTCCGTAAGAAGAAGAACAAAGGTGATGCAAACAATACCGTCGCGGTATGGATCGCGCAGACTCCTCCCAAGGAAGGGCGTAAGAAGCCCAACAATAACTACAAGGGCAAAAGCACGCTTTCGGGGGCGGACAAGGCAAGAAAGGTCCGAGCGACCGATTTTGCAAGTTCCACCAAAGACTACGGGCACAATATACGCCATTCTGAAACTTGGGCATAAAGCTCAAGATTTCTACAACGGCAAGGGTCCAATGCCCACCCCGCCGAACAAGGTGATGCTTAGTAAGGCTAGCGCCAAACCGACGATGGTGATCGGGAAGATGATGATGAATATCAAGAGCCCGTGAACCACATCGCCGTCATCTTTGGCGGCTCCTCGGCTTACACCTCTCGACGTAGCCTCAAGGAAGCTACTCGGGAGGTCCACAACGTTGAAAAGGCAAAACCTCAGCCTGAGTCGATGAAGTGGACCGAGGTCCCCATCTCCTTCTCTCAGGAGGATTGCCCCACTGGGATGACCAAGCCTCAGCGGCTCCAGCCGTGGTCGCCCACCATCGACAACGCAAGAGTTGGCCGTGTCTTAGTAGACGGCGGGAGCGCTTTGGACTTGCTTTCTGCTAAAGTCTTGGACAAGATGCAGATTCCTCGTTCCAAGCTGAAGGAAGTCGCAATGCCCTTCTACGGGATTGTTCCGGGAGAAGCTGTCAAGCCGTTAGGCGGAGTTGTCTGCCGGTTACCTTCGCAACCCGAGCAACTTCCTGGACGAGTTGATCACTTTCGATGTGGTCGGCTTCCCATCCGCGTACAACGCAATCTTGGGCAGGCCATCTTTCGGTAAGTTTATGGCCGTGTCCCACCACGCTTACCATTGCGTGAAGATACCGGGTCCTAACGGTGTGATCACGGTCAAGGGCAACTACAAAGTCGCTCGGATTGCGACGGCGATCCTTGCCCTGATCGACCAGCTTCCGTCATGTGTCTCAAGTTCCATGAGACCAAGTCTGCCGCCTAGGGTCTCCCTTCACCAGGGAGAAACCAAGAAAGTTCATTGTCCTTGATGATACTTCCAAGCGGTTCACTTGGGGCCAATTTGGACCCCAAATAGGAAAGCGAGCTCATTGCCTTCCTCCGAGCTAATGCAGATGTGTTTGCACGGGAGCGTCGATATGCGGAGTCCCAAGAGGTTATCGAGCACAAACCGGTCGTCCGTGGGACAAAAAGCCTATTCGCCAAGCTTGCCGCTTTGAATTCAAGCGAGGATCATCAAAGATCAGTTAATAAACCGCCATTGCCGGGTTCATCCGCGAGGTTGATCACACCGAGTGGTTAGCCAACCCTGTCATTGTAAAGAAGAAAGGCGGCAAGTGGAGGATGTGTCGATCACACAGATCTGAACGCAATTGCTTGTCCTAAGGACAATTTCCGCGCCTCGTATTGACCAAATGAGATGCGATCAAGGACGCCCAAATCTTGAGTTTTTAGATGCTTACTCCGGTTACCACCAAATAAGCATCTCCCCCGAGGATTAAGAGAAGCCTGCCTTCATCACCCCCTTCGGCACTTTCTGCTATATGACCATGTCTTTCGGTCTGCGCAATGCTGGTGCCACGTTCCAGCGCCTAATGGAGAAGACCTTCCCGAGCAATAGCGGAAAAACACGAGGTCTATGTCGATGACATAGTTGTAAAAAGCAAGTATGCTCCAGATCATGTAAAAGACACGGCCGAGACTTTTCAGAATCTCACCAGCATCGAATAAAATTAAATCCGAGAAGTGTACCTTTGGTGTTCGATCCGGAATGTTGCTCGCTTATGTTATTGGTTACAAGGTATTTACGCCAACCCCAAAAAAATCGAGGCCATTGAAAATTTGCGTGCTCTAACTACCGTAAAGGAAGTCTGAGCCTCATTTGGCGAATAATCGCTCTAAGGTGTTTATTTCCGTCAAAGCGAACGCGGTCGCCCTTCTTTAAGGCCCTACGCAAGCACAATGGTTTCGAGGGGCGAAGAAGTCGATAGATCCTTCCAGATCTCGAGCGATACCGTCAACCCCTGTCTTGACTACCCAGCGGCATGGCGGCGGCTCCCATCGTACCTAGGTTGCACGCCACAAGCGGTGGCCTTGATCTTGGCGGTCGAAAGGGAAGGCATCTGACGACCAATCTATTACGTGAGCGAGGTACTTCACGGATCAAAGGAGCGTTACCACGAGGTCCAAAAGTCGCTCTACGCCTTGCTCATGTCCTCCGGAAGCTTCGCCACTACTTCGAGCGCGATCAAATCTGGTCCCAACCACGCTCCTCTGGGAGAAATCCTACGGAACAAGGAATCTAGCGGACGATAGCTAAGTGGGCAATGGAACTAGCGAGTTCGATCATTATTCTTGCCCAATCGCTATTAAGTCACATGTCCTAGCCGACTTTGTCGCCGAATGGACTTGTTCGCCCAAATCCCGTGAAGCTCCCGAGCAACCCGATGAATCCCTTGACCATGTTTTTGATGGCTCGCAGACCGAAACTTCGGGCTGGTTTTGTTCTCATCTCCTCAAGGAGAGCAACTCCGAGATTCTATCCAACTACACTTTGTGGCGACTAACAACGCCCATGAGTACGAGGCCTCTCCTCGGGACTAAGAGCGTGCAAGTCGCTCGGCGTCCAACGGCGAATCGCGTGAAGGAGATTCACAGCTTGGTCATCAACCGTGTTAAAAAGAGTATCGGTCTTTGCGATGACTCAATGGCGCGATACTGGTGAAGTGAGGAAGTTGGGCGGCACTTTCGATTTTTCGAGGTGCTCTTCGTGCCTGTGAAGGACAACTTTACGCCGACCACCGCTCCAAGTATGGATCCTCACGAGAATCTGCTCCGCAGGTGCTCGTCGAGTACCTTTACAAGCCCTCAATCATGTCTCCGGACGAGGCAACGAGAGATGTGGTCTTGTCTCCGCTATCGATCGGCGGTGGATCGGACAACGCCATTTGTCCGTTACCTCGCAGATGGGACCTCGCCGACGACGGCCGAAGCGTTCCGGCTTATAAGGCGTCTTTGCTCCGTACAAGCTTGTGGGCGGCATCCTTTACCGTCGAGGTGCGCTGGGAGTTCTCTCCAAGTGCATCTCGCAGCAGGAGGGTGTGTTCCTTCTTAGGGACATACACGCGGGTGCCTGTGGCAACCACACCTCCTTCAGAACTCTGGTCGGCAAATCGTTTCGCATGGGCTATTATTGGCCCATTGCGTTACAAGATGCCCGGGACATCGTGACTAAGTGCAAAGCTTGCCAATTTCACGCCGAAAGGCACATAAGCCCGCCAAGAGCTACAAACAATCCCCCATCCCGGCCTTTTTCCACATGGGTGCGGATCCGCTTCGCCCATTCCCTAAGGGTACAAGGGCTACACACATCCGCTGTCGCCATCGACACTTTTACAAAGTGGATTGAGGTAGAGCTGTGTCGCCTCTTCACGCCAAAACGGTTGTTCGCTTTTTCAAAAGCAACGTGGTCACGCTTTGGGATCCCCACAAGTTGATCACCGATAATCGGTACCCGGTTGAGCGAGCTATTCCGGGAATCTGCGAGCAATTTGGGCACCAAGGTTCTGCTTCGCTTCGTGGCACACCCACGAGCAATGGAAGCGATCGAGCGAGCTAATCTGACGAGATAGTCCAGGTATCAAGCGGCGGGTATTTGCTGCTCTCGGCGGCACAAGCAGGCTCTGGTCGACGGTTCCTTCCGTCCTCCAGGCGATTCGACTACTGCCGGTAGGCGGCCGGGAAACTCCTTTCCAATTGGTCTATGGTGCGAAGCCATCCTGCCTCCGGTTGTACTCGGTTACGCCTCGCGCGAGCTCGATCAACCTAGTTGACGACGAACAAGAGCCTCCTCGATCTCGATCTCCTCGAAGGCACACGCGGCCGGGCATAAGTCGAATGGCGCTACCAAAGAAGCTCTTCGCCCGACGCCGCCAAATCGGCTTCGACCAAGGGTTTTGAAGGCGGGCGACCTGCTTACTACCGTGTCGAGAACTTGTCCAATGCCAATAAGTTAACTCCTCGTTGGGAGGGCCTGTTCACGGTCGTTTCTCTTCGCTGCCCGGGGTTTTGTTCACTGCTATGGAGGGCGGAGAGAGCTGACCAAGACTTGGAACATCGACCCGACCGTTAGTTCTTTGTGTAGATCTTTTCGTGTTTGCTTAGCTTTGCTTTTTTAAACTTCGCGCTTTAGTTCGTCCAAGTCTCTCGGGCACCATGTAAAGTTCAATCCAATTCTTGATGAATCCTCGCGGCCTCTGTGCCCTTTTCGCTATTTGTCTTCTCGGACTACTTTCTCTCGTAACACTTGATAGTCGCCTTGTCTTGCGAACTCTTGGCTCCAATCTTAAGGATTTTTCTCTACCGTGTCTAGTTTCGATAGGTTCCTAAACTCGGGGTTGCGTAACACGGCCTTTCCACCTTGCGGCTAAGTTCTGCTCTCGTAAGGCCTCCGCGCAGAGGCACTTATCGCTTAGCGCGACCACTTTGCAAAGCTCGCTCTCGTAAGCCCCCATGGCGAGGCACTTTCCTTGTTCGGTTACTCTCGGGCGCTTAACTTACGCCAACGGCGCACTTTGGAACAAATCGAGTAAGGTTCGGTGTCGCTCTTTCTCTCTACGCGACGTGCTCGAGTTATAAGCTTAGGTTCTCGAGCATCGTCTGCACGGGGCTAGGGTGTCGCTCTTTCTCTTGTGCACTGCTCGGGTTCGCAAACTCGTGTTTCCGAGCGATGCACTGCGGGCAGGGAGTTAGGCTAAGCGCCACCGGTTTTCTTAAACTTCCTAGCTACTGTTAAGCTTTTCTCTTAGTTTCGCTAGTTCTTATCTTTTTTTCTCTCTCTTTGCGGGAAAATGGTAAGTCTTTATTAACAAAATTTGCGGTACAAAAGTCCATCTCGGTTCTGACCCTACTGACTACCTAGAAGCGAAGTTGCTCCTTGAGCTCCTCGATCACTTCCTTGAGGCGCAGGACTTCCCTCGGGCTTTGAACCCCTCTGCGCCTCGGCTGGAGGCGATCGGCTTCCTCCTTGCTCCTCTGGCCGCTCAGTCGCCTTCAAGACGGAGAGCCTCGACCTCTTGGTCTTGGCCCATGCAGCTAGTCGGTCGAGCCTCGCTCGCTAACTTCATTGCTCGGCGGTCTTGAGCTGCTCGTCCAGCTCCTTGACCTTCTTCTCCGCGGTGATCGCCTCACCGCCATCCCACAGATCTCCTCAATCTCCTCCCGTGAAGCCCACAGGTTGAGATCTTAGCCTCGAGTCCGCGGATGTCTGCTCCTCCTTGGCGAGCCGGGTCTTGAGCTTCTTGGCTTCCTCCGCGAGCCGGTTCCGCTGATGGGGCGCTACAAGAAGCGCTCTTCAAGCCACTTCAGGCGGCCCGGCTTCTCTCCATGGTGCTTTCGCCTTCACGGCTTCTTGTGGCTCCTCGGCTTCCTTTAGAAGAGCCTCGAGAATGCCTCTCCTTGGTCGACAGGCCTTGAGCTTCTTCGCTTCCACTTCGGTAGAAGCTCGGCTTTGGGCGTAGCAGAGCGCTCGCCTCGATCCCCGTCTGGAGATGCTCCGGAGGACGCCAAGACTGGCGGCCTGCTCGATGGTGACCCCATCCTCGAAGTTCCGCCATGGTATCCCTAAAGACCTGAGGGAGAAGATCTATTCAGAACACTTTGGGATAACACATTCAAACTGAGCAAGGTTTGGTCTTGGAGTTTACCTCGCCAAGCCGATGCTTCAATCCGCGGCGCAGGCGGTCCTCGAGGCCATGCGTCACGAAGCCCCGCTCGTGCTGGATGAGGCGGGCGCGTTCCTCCCGTCGCCGCCTTGTTCGCTCCTTCTTACGGGGGCGCGTTTGTTCAGGAGCAGGTGCAGCGGGCGAAGCGCTTTCGTCTCCGCGCTCCTTCTCCTCTTCCTCTTCCTCTTCCTCTTCCGCCCGAAACGGCCGGGCGAGATCGAGCCACTCCTCAGGTGGCACTGTTGCTCCCACGAGCCGGACGACTTGCTCGACCGCTCGGGGCTTCTTCTGCTCCTCGGCGGCTGGATTTCACCACGCACGGAGAATTCCGTCGCCTCGGTGAGCTGCCCTCGCGACGGCGGATCGGCAGAACCGGCCGCTCGGTCCCGCCTCAGCGGCTTCCGGAGCGTTGTCTTGGCTTCATTGTCCACAAGGCCACAAGGCTTCTTCTCCGCTCCACCATTTACACGCTTTTAAGCCGCGTCAGTTGCTTTTGAGTTCGACGAGAGCGGCTCCATGCCGCCATTTTGTCCTTGAGGCTTGCCGACCACGCGCCCGCGATGCACCGTCAGGCGGATGTTTCGGCAAAGGCGACCGCCGAAGGCCTCCTCGACGCCGTCTGTGGTGGTCTCTTCTGGGCAAATGATGAAAAAGAGTTGATCGTTAAGTCTAACGCGGTCAGGAGGTTGAGAGATCTGAAGATCGATTCCTACATACCGCCGTGAGAGGCTTGATCCTCGATCTTTTCACTGAACTTTCCTCCTCTTCCTCAGGGGCTCTTGGCGGCTTCTCGCCTTGGCTTTTGGGTGTTCATGCGACGAGCTCAGCTCCTGGTAAGTGGAAGGCCTCTCAAGCAGCGGAAGAAGTTTTTCCTGCGTCGACTTCTTCTTCGAGCCTCCTCTGCTCGGCGACCTGTTGCAGCCAATCCATGCGGTCAGGGTGAGCTTGCGTGTAACGCCTAAGCCAGAGGGTCATGGTCTTTACCTCTTCGTCGCTCTGCTTTCGGCAAGGAGGGAGGGCTCGGTCTTCCCCATTGGTCGACCAGCGCGCCGCTTGCTGGTCCGCTTTGCAGCGCCTCGTCGCTGGTGGTCTCTTCGACGGTTGGCGACCGCCGTGCCGCGGTGAGCTCCGCGTCGGCTCGGCCGCCACCTTGGGCTTAGTGGCTATCTTAGCCTTGCCCTTCTTCGCTTTCTCCTTCTCAGACCCGGAGAGCTCCTCTACGATCCCTCCAAAGATCAGCTGGTCCTCCTGCGCGTTTTGAGAAGCGAGCGTTAGCATTAAAACCACAGTGCGAATCTAGCAACACGAACTGGGTATAAGTGATTTACCTCGTCTGAGCGGACAAGCACGTTGCGCGGACAGGTGTACGCCACCTCGCCGGTGACCTCCCCGTCCTTTTTCGCCGCCTTCAGCATGGCGTCGACCCGCTCGGTCACCCATGCATCGGTTGGCTTCTCTGCCCGAACAGATGGAGTCGTTAGTTCCTGTTCGGAAGAAATGATCAATAAAGAGGTTGAGTCTTAAAGGCACTTACCCGTGCTCTCCCTTGTGATGTCTTCCCATCCCTCTATCTTGTAGAAGGGATAGGACCTCCTCCGCAGCGGACAGACCACTTATTTGTGAAGTCCCGAATAATCTCCCCGCCTGAGCCCGAGGCTCACGAGGAGGCGATCTTCCTTGTCGAGTACCGACCCTCGGCGGACATCTCCGCGAGGCATTGGGGTTCCTTCGTCGGCGCCTTCCCGTGAAGACGAAGTTCTTGTCGCCGCTCCGCTTGTCAGAACCACCTCACCCACCACGCCCATCGAGTCGGCGGGGTGGGCGAGGGTATGGCGCGTCGTCGGCGGTGGCGAGCTTGAGGTAGTAGCACCCGAAGGCCGAAGCGGCGAGCTGCTCCTCGTTCATCGTGTAATGTGGAGAAACGGCACCGGGCGGATCGATCTGTGAGATAGCCCTCGCCGCAGTGTGCGAGCGCGATATCCGGAGGATGGAGTTCGGATTGAGGTTCGCCACCTCCAATCGGCGATGTTCAAGAAGGCTCGACGGTCGCCTCAGAGACCTCAACCCAAGCGGACTGAACTGCTCGTCGATTTAACTCTCCTTCGAGCGGCTCCGAGTATCCTCCTCTCCGGCGACCTCCACCTGGGGTGTCAATGTGGTCTCCTCCTCCCAGACCTTCAAGTCCTCCTCGGTCAAGCTAGTGCCGGTGAATTTGGCCATAGCGGTTCCCAGAGTTGGACAAGCAGGTTTGGTGGTGGAGTTTGGGTGCTCGATGCTGAGCGTGGTTGGAACCAGGGCTTAGAGAGGAAAGGTGTGTGGTAGTGGTCATGGTCATGCAAGACTTGGGTACTTTTATAGTCTCATGTGAGTGGCTCTGCAACGGTTTTGTCACAAACGGCTAGTTTTTACCGCAACGGCTGGATAAAATGGTCGCTCTGCTTTCACTTCTTGCCGATAGGAAGTTATCATGGAGTTCCGCTAACGGCTATTTTTTCCAGTGTTCAGACTGAAGGTTGAGTGCTCGCCGGGCAGATGCAATTCCTGTCCGATGCTGTGAGTCGCTTCAAGATCGAGCGGGTTTGTCCGGTCCGAGCACGCCTTGTTCGGTTGAACCTTAACTCGTTTTCGGTCAATCGTTACATGTCTTTGTAGCGACAAAATTTCCTCTTCGTGGCTTGAGTCTCAAGAGAAGACCCCACTCTAGTGAGTCCTCCCACTTGAGTCTCGGGCTAGTCGTCGGGGATTAGATTACGCCCATTGCCACGGCCCACTCACGACGGTCCAATCGAATGCGACTATCGGGCCCGATCCTGGAAGGTTTCATCTGCCCATATGCATCCCGCCAACAAAGATCCCGTGGCGTGGTGCGTAATGGCCAGGAATCGTGTTGAGTCCGTCTCGAACAAGAGTTCAAGGCGACTACGTGAAGACCTTGACGTTGGTTTCCGGATTGGAGTAGAGTCGTGATCCCCAAGATTAGTGATTACCTTATCTACCGTAGGGCGTTTTTGGCATGTCTTGAGTTCAGCATTCATCTCGTAGTTATCCTACCGATATTTCTCGGTAGGTTGGTTTGTTCAGATTATATAAACTTGGCCCCTACGACCTGTTTGGGGACGAGTTTTACACCCTTAGCCATTAGACTTTCGCATACTACTCGTCGAGACCTGTTGATCTCGCCGAGTTTCACCTATAATTTCTTTGATATAAAGAAAGCGCTTGGGCGTAGGCTATTATCTCTCCCGGTATACCGAACAGCGATAAAACTCCTGTCTCCTATTCGTTGCTGTTTGTGGTTGTTCGGCGTGTCTCCTATCTCCTCTTTGAAGAACCTTGGTTGACTTGAGATCGATATCTCAACCGTCGACACCTCCTTTGCTCGCTCGCCTCCTTTCGTCGCCTTCCCTCCTGCGGCCGCGGGCGTCGCTGCTATTCCCTCCTCCCCGGCGGCGCAGGTCAATGGCCGGCGGGAGGATGGGGTACCTCATCCTTCTCCCCTCCCTATACACGCCCCCTAGCTCCTCTTCTAGATCTGCCCGTCCGTGTTCTCCCCTCCGCCGCCCCGCCGCCACTCGGCGCCGTTCGCCTCTCCGGACGGACCCAGCGATGGTGGGCTCGACCAGCGCCGGATCTGGCCACGGCGCTCCTCGGGACGGTCTCGCCCCCTTCGATGGCTGCGAGCCCTCGGTTTTTCCTCCTCGACGTGCCGCCGGCCCCTTTGCTCCTTCTCCATGCCGCCACCGCTCCTGCCTTTGCATCGGCGCGCCTCCGGTCCGTCTCCCTGCCATCCCCTCTCCTCCCCCATTTCCAGTCCAGCAGCGCCCGTTCACGTCACCCCCCTCCCCTTCCACCGGTGCCCCTGTCCACACCGACGTCTACGGGCAGCGGAGGCGGCGGCTCTAAGAGCTGTGGCCATGGGAGATGGCGGATCCGCCCGCAGCGGTCCTCCCGTCGTCTCCTCTGCTGCCGCCCCCTTTCCACCCTTTTCTTCCCGTCCCTCCCTGTCATCGGCTTCTTCGCTGCTCATGGCGCTGCTTGGATGCTTCTCGCTGATGTTGCTTTTTCACAGTCCAACGAGTTGCTGGAAATTTTTTTTTGGGTGTCGTTGATTTCCTGTGTGCAGGGTGTTCGATGGATTTACTATGAGGAGACCATCTAATTTGGTCAGCTATATAGGGTGGCTCTTCTGGTGATAGGGAAGGTTTTCTGATCTCAAAACACTGGTATTGATTTCTTCCTCATTGTTGCCCAGGTCTATACTTGCTGAGATCATAGCTGGGTCAAAGTATTACCTGAGACGGTATGCTATGCTGGGTTGCACAAATTTGTACTGCCGCCATTCGGTTCTGCTATTCACGTCGATGGATCTTTCCCTGTTGCCATACAGTTTTTGCAATGTATTCCATGAAATTTCAGGAATTTTAAGGATGGTCATAATCCTACCTATCAACCTAATTAGTGGTCGCGCAACATAGATCCTACCTATCAATGTTTTTTTTGCCTATAATAGATACAAGTCCGAACAGGGCCTCCTCCACGAGAGATTCTATGTTGGTATATCTCCCAAGTAGATTTACATCGTATGATCTGTTTTATTGCTAGAATTAGTGTTTCTGATGTAGATTGGTGATCTTGCTGTGTTTAGCCGGGTTGGTTGTGTTTAACATTGTTTACATATATTTAGATCATGGAGTTGAAGGGGATACAGTGTAGTTGGCACTTCCAAAAAAAATTGGATCTGTTCTCATCATTTTGATATGTTTTCTGAATTAGTTTGTGTCGACGGTTGAGATATCGAACTTAAGTCAACCGAGGTTCTTGAGAAAGGGGAGATAGGAGACACGCCAATGTAATCGAACAAAGAATCAACGGCGAAACGAGGAGACAGGGTTTTTATCCTGGTTCAGGCCTCTCCGGGAAGATAATAGCTCTACGTCCAGCCTTTCTTATATATCGGAGATAATTACAAGAGGGTGCTCAACGAGATGAACATGTCTCGGCGAGATTATGGGTGTACAAGAAAGCAATATGCGACAATGTGAAGTTTCTTGGCCCCTCTACACGCCGTAGGGGCCCTGTTTATATAGTGTTGAATAACTGACCTATCGAGGGATAATCGGGCCGGGCTAACTACGAGATCATAACGAACTCGACGTGCCAAATACATCCTGAGATAGGTAAGGTAAACTCCAATTCTTGGGGATCACGACTTCTATTCTAATCCAGGAAACCAACGTCCGGGTCTTCACGTAGCCATGTAGAACTCGTCGAGCCGACTCAAACATTTAATCCTAGGTTGCTCTAGTGCGTGCGCCTAGGAAGTCGTTCGGCAGGATGCACATGGGCCTGATAGAATCTTTTAGGGAACTGGGCCCTAGCAGGCTGTTTGATAGGGCCGTCATGGAGTGGGCCATGGCAATGGGCCGTGATTTTATCCCCGACAGCTAGCTCCCGAGACTCAAGTGGAAGGACTCACTAGAGTGGGGTCTTCCTCTTGAGACTCCAAGTCACGAAGAGGGAAATGTCGCTGTTACGAGGATATACAACGAACGACCGAGCATGTTAATGCTTTCTGAAACAGACTTGTTCGGATCGAACAAACCCGATCGATCGAAAGCAACTCTGCTGCGTCAAACGAGAACGACATCCGTCCGAGCGAGCACCCCTCCTCGGTCATAATCGAAAAAAGTAGCCGCTAGCGGATCTCAACGGTAACTTACGCTGCAAGAAGAAAAAGCAGACGACCGCTTTACATAGTCGTTGCGGTAAAAACTAGCCGCCAGTGGCAAAAACCGCTGCGTAGCCGCCGATCGAGGCAATAAAAAGCACCTGCCGTCGCGCTTGCCGCCGCTTTCACGCCTTTCCTTCCCAAGCCCTAATTCCAACCAAGCCAAGATCAATCACCAATCTCCACTCTCAAAGCGTTTCGTCGATACAGGAATGCTATGGCTAAGTTCTCAGGCACTAGCATGACCGAGGAGGACTTAAAGATCTGGGAGGAGGAAGGCCACATCGACATCGGCAGCTGGAGGCTGCCCGGAGAGGAGGAAACACCGGAGCCGCTCGAGGACGAGTTCTTCAACTTCTAGCATTCGCCTTTGCTCGGCCGAGGTCTCCGGCGACTTCGGGGGCCTTCTTGAACATCACCGGTTGGAGGTCGCAAACTCAACCCCAACTCGATCCTCCATATATCGCCTTCGCACACCGCGAGGACTACTGGAGTTGATCCATCGATGGGTTTTTCTCTCGCTATTATACTGATGACGAGGAGCAAGACCGCCGCTTGGCGCTTAGGTGCTACTACCTCAAGCTCCGCCACCACCGACGACGCGCTTTACCCTCATCCACCACCGCCGACTCGATGGGGCCGTGGTGGATGAGGTGGTTCTACACTGAAGGAGCGGCGGCAACAAGCTAGTCTTCACCGGAAAGCTCCGACGATGGAACGCTGATGCCTCGGCGGAGCGATCCGACGAGGATTGGTATCTGACGCGGAAGATCATCTCCCTCGTGGGCCTCGGGCTCACGGGCAGGGAGATCATCCGAGACTTCACAGCGAATAGAATCTGTCCGCTACGGAAGAGGTTCTACCCCTTCTACAAGATAGAAGGATGGGAAGACATCACCAGAGAGAGCACAGGTAAGTGCCTTTAAGACTCAACCTTCACTTGGTGATTTCATCCAACAGAACTCGACGACTTCTTCGTTTCGGGCAAGCAGAACCGACCGACGCATGGGTGACCGAGCGGGTGGACTCCATGCTGAAGGCTGCCAAGAAGGACGGCGAGGTCACCGGCGAGGTGGCCTATACGTGCCCGCGCAACGTGCTCGTCCGCACATCCGAGGTAAGTCACTTAGATCCTCGTTTGCGTTGCTAGATTCGCACTATTGTAAAATGCTAACATTCGCTTTCTAAACGAACAGGAGGACCAGCTGATCCTTGGAGGGATCGTGGAGGAGCTCTCTGAGACCGAGGGAGCGAGGAAGGGCAAGGCCAAGATGGCCGAGAAGCCCAAGGTGGCCACGGTGCCGACGCGGAGCTCACCGCGCAACAGCGGCCGCCAACCATCCTAGAAGACCCCCGTGGGGAAGAAGCGCCCTGGGCAAATTAAGCGCAAGCGCGGCCAGCCGAGGGGAGAACGCCCAAGTCCATCCCTCCTCGCCGAGCAAAGCGACGAAGAGGTACGAAACCTATCCCTTTGGCTAAAGCGCTTCGCACAAGCTCATCCGGGCCGCGTGGAACGGCTGCAACAGATAGCTGAGCAGAGGAGGCTCGAGGAGGAGGTGGCGCGCAAGGAGAAGTTTCTTGCGTTGCGCCAAAAGAGTGCCCAGCTCAGCAGGAAGCTGAGCCTGTCGCCACAAGCGCCTAGAGGCCAAGGCGAAGAAGCCGAAGAGCCCCCGAGCAGGAGGCGCAAGCTCCATAAAGGAGCGAAGAAGAAGGTTACGTTCCCTGCGGCAGGTACGTAGTAGCAAGGCAGCTCCCTTTACATTGTACCAAACCGCGCATGAACTAAATCCTTTGTTTTTCATCAGTTGCCCAGGAGGAGACTGCCACGGACGACGTGGAGACGGCGATTGAGCAGTCTCTGCTGCCCGAGCACCTACATGGTGCCATGAAAGAAATAAACCGCCGCCTCAAGGACAAGCCGGCGGTGGTGGGCTGCTTGCGCACTGGCTCCACCGACCGAGTTGACGACCAAGAGCGCTGTGGCAGCCGAGGCCCAAGAAGCGAGGCACGGCCACGGAGAATGGAGCCAAGGTCTTGGTTTCTACCGGCCGCCAAAGCGGGGACGAACAAGCGGTCTGCTTTCGGCGATTCGTCGCGAGAGATCGTCCTCGTGGCGGCAGCAACCTCCAATGAAAGGTGGAGAAATCCTCGCCACCGTGGAAACAAGAGGAAAATCGCAGACAGGGGCCTCAAGTTGCCCCATCCGTGACGCCACCTACGTCTCCAGCCAGAGAGACGCCAGTCTTGCCCGCGGCTGCTCGGGCGGATGAAGAAGTTGAGGAGCAAGGGCTTGAGGGCGAGGAAGCCTCGCCGCCGCCATCGCCTCTAAAGCGACACGCTTCACGCCAGCCGCAATGAAGGAAACATCACACAGCACGCCTTTGCCCGCACGCAGACTTTACAAGTCACGGGCTCGTGAAGCGTCTTCGCACGAATTTGAAGGGCAGGCTTCGAGAGGTAAGCTTTAAACTTGAACTTGTCTGTTTAAAGTTACCATCAATCTAACATGACGGAATTGTTCTTCTCTCCCTTAGGTCCTGCGGGTCACCATGGCGGACTTCGAAGAAGGCGTCGCCATAGAGCACAACAATCATGGCAACCTTCCATGACAAATACGGATGATCTGGCTCAAGAATGTACTCATGGCCTCGACCGAAAGCCGGAACCTCTTCGCTGCGGAGGTGAAGGAGCTCAAGGCCCGGCTGACCGGGGAGAGGGATCCATCTCCTCGGCTCTATACGGGAGATGCCGGGGAGCCTCGCGAACTGGCCGCGAGGGCGCAAGCCGCGGAAGAAAGGGCCAGAGCTGTCAAAGCAGCTCAAGGCACGAGGCGCCTAAGTCGAGAGAATCTTTGACCAGAGATCTGCGGGCCAAGACCGAAGAGGTCAAGCCGCTTTCGTCTGAAGCCGAACGAGCCGAGGAGGTCAAGGCCATTCGCGCAGAGGCCAAGGAGCAGCGAAGCGCAGCAGCGAGGAAGCCGAACGCCTCCGAGCCAAGCTGAGAAGGGTTCCGGACCCAAGGGGAGGTCCTGCGCCTCAAGGAAGTGATCGAGGAGCTCAAGGAGCAACTCGCTTCTAAGTAGCAATAGGGTTGCTCCCGAAAGGGCCTTGTACCTATAAATTTTGGTTAATGCAATAAAAACTTACCTTTTTTCTGCAAAAAAGAGCAGTAAAAAAACAAGAACGAACAGGAAACTGAGAGAAGGGCAGAACCGCGCTAGAAAGTTTTAAGAAAAACCGGTAGAACGCTTAGCCTAACTCCCAGCCCCCGTTGTGCATCTCCTCGAAAACTTAAGTTTGCGAACTTGAACAGGTGCACAAGAGAAAGAGCGACACCCTAGCCCAAGGTACGGACGATGCTCGAAAACCTAAGATTACGAATTCGAGCACGTGCGTAGAGAGATAGAGCGACACCCGTATCCTGATCGACTTGTTACAGGAACTGCTCGTTAACATAAGTTAGGCGATTCCGAAGGTAACCGAACAAGGAAAGTGACTCTGCCGCAGGGGGCTTACGAGAGCAGGCTTTGCCAAGTGCTTGTGCCGTGAGCGGTAAGTGCCTCTGCCGCGGAGAGCTTACGAGAACAGACTTAGTCGCGAGGCGAAAAACCGTGTTACGCAACCCTGAGTTTAGGAACGTGCTGATGCTAGATACGGGCAGGGAAACCCTGAAGATCGTGGAGCCAAGAGTTTGTAAGACCAGACAGCCATCAAGTGTTACCAGAGAGGAGATAGTCTGAGAAGACAACAAGTGAAAAGGGCCGCAGGGGGCCGCGAAAATTCACTGTTTATTGGATTGAACTTTACATGGCAGCCCGAGAGACTTGGACGAACTAAGGCGCGGGGTTTTTGTCAGAGATAAAATCATGGCACATTGCCATGGCCCACTCCCTGACGGCCCAATCGAACAGCCTACTAGGGCCCAGTTCCCTAGAAGGTTCTATCAGGCCCGTATACATCCTGCCGAACAGCCTCCTGGCTGGCAAGGTGCGTAACGGCCTAGGATTCGTGTTTGAATCCGACTCGAACAGAGTTCTGCACGACTACGTGAAGACCCGGATGTGGTTTTCCGGATTGGAGTAGGAGTCGTGATCCCCAAGACTTGGAGTTTTTCTTATCTACCTCGGGATGTGTTTGGCATGTATGAGTTCGTTACGATATCGTAGTTAGCCCGGTCCGATTATCCCTTGGTAGGTCGGTTTGCTCATCACTATATAAACAGGGCCCCTACGGCGTGTAGAGGGACCGATCCAAGACAACTTGAAGCCAAGATCGTATATTAGTTTCCTGTACACACATAATCTCGCCGAGATCCGTCCATCTCGTCGAGCATCCTCTTGTAATCATCTCTGATATATAAGAAAGGTCGGGCGAGGACTATTATCTCCCGAGAGGCCCGAACCAGATAAAACCCGTGTCTCCTTCTTTGCTGTTGATTGTCGTTTCGTTACGTTAGGCGTGGTCTCCTATCTCCCTTTTTCAAGAACCTTAGTTGACTTGAGATCGATATCTCAACCGTCGACAGTTTTGACAAAAAGCGCGGAGCTAAGCAAACACACGAAAGACCTACACAAAGAACTTACGGTCGGGTCGATGTTTCAAGTCTTTGGTCGCCTCTCTCCCATCCTTCATTGCCAAAGCGTAATGCGGCGCGGCGAAAGGCGGTTGAAACGACCGTGAACGGGCCCTCCCAATGGGGAGTTAACTTGTTGTCATTGGACAGGTTCTGGACACGGTGCAGAACGTGGTCGCCCCACCTTCAAAGCCCTTGGTCGAACTGATTTGGTAGCGTGTCGGCGAAGATTTTGCTGGTAGCGCGCCATTCTGACTTGTGCCCGTTCGCGTGTGCCTTGGAGGAGATCGAGTTCGAGTAAGCGCTTTGCTCGCCGTCAACTGTTGACCGAGCTCGTCGAGGCGAGCCGAGTACTACTTCAAAAGCAAGATGGCTTCTACACCAGAGACCAATAGGAAAGGAGTTTCCCTGCCCACCGGTGGTACGTGCGAATCGCCCAGAGGACGGAAGGAACTTCGTCGACCGAGCTTTGTTGTGCTTTCGCGGAGTGCCGCGAGCACGCACTGCTTGATACCTCGGACTATCTCGTCTGTTAGCTCGCCGATCGCTTCCATTGCTCGTGGATGTGTCATGCAGGCGGCGAACCTTGATACCCACTGCTCGCAGATTTCGAATAGCTCTTCTCGAATCGACCGCTATCGGTGATCGCCATATGGGGAATCCTGCTGCGTGATCACGTTGTTTTGAAAAGCGCATACCGATTTGGCGTGAAGAGAGGACACATGCTCTGCCTCAATCCACTTTGTAAAAGTGTCGATGACGACGAGTAAGTGTATGTAACCTTTATACCCATTAGGGAACGGGCCGAGCAGATTCAGACCCCGTGTGGAGAAAGGCCAAGATGGGGGGATCATTTGAAACTCTTGGGCGGGCTTATATGCCTTCCGAGCGTGAAATTGGCAAATCTTGCACTTAATCACTACATCCCGAGCATCTTGTAACGCTGTAGGCCAATAGTAGCCTATGCGAAACGCTTTGCCGACCAGAGTCCTGAAGGAGGCGTGATTGCCACAGGCACCCTCGTGTATGTCCCTAAGAAGGAACACACCCTCCTGCTGAGAGATGCATTTGGAGAGGACTCCTAGCGCATCTTGGCGGTAAAGGATGTCGTCCACAAGCTTGTATGGACTAGCACACCTTATAAGCCGGGAACGCTTCGGCCGCTGTCGGCGTGGTCCCATCTCGCGAGGTACCGGACAAATGACGTTGTCCAAATTGGACAACTCTTTCGATGACGGAGACAAAGACCACCGCCTCTCTATTGCCTTGTCCGAAGACGTGATTGAGGGCTTATAAAGGTGCTGAACGAGCACCCCTGCCGAAGCAGGTTCGCGTAAGGATCCATACTTGGACAGCTGGTCGGCCAAGAAGTTATCCTTCCTGGGTACGAAGAGCACCTTGAAAAATCAAAAGTGCAGCCCAACTTCCTCACTTCAACCAGGTAGTGCGCCATTGAGTCATCGCAAAGACGATACTCCTTGTTGACCGATTGATGACCGGCTATGAATCTCCTTCACAATCGGCCGTTGGGCCGAGCGACTTGCACGCTCTTAGTCCCGCGAGAGAGGCCTCAGACTCCATGGCGTTGTTTGTCGCCGCAAAGTGTGGTTGGATAGAATCTCGGAGTTGCTCTCATTGAGGAGATGAGAACAAAACCAAATTTCCGAGTTTCTAGTCTGCGAGCCATCAAAGAACATGGTCCGGGGTTCTTCAGTTCTTGCGCGAGCTTTCGGGACTTGGGCGGCAGTCCATTCAAGGACAAAGTCACCAAGACCTAGGATTTAATAGCGGTTTGGGGCGAGAAATGTAATATTGAAATCTGCCAGTTCCATTGCCCACTTAGCTATACGTCCGCCGGCTTCCTTGTTCCGTAGGATTTCTCCCAGAGGGAACTTAGTCGGGACCAGTATTTGATGCGCCTGAAAATAAGGCCGAAGATTCCTGGAGGACATGAGCAAGGCATAGAGCAACTTCTGGACCTCAGGATAACGCTCCTTTGATCCATGAAGCACCTCGCTCACGTAGTAGATTGGTCGCTAGATGCCTTCCCTTTCTACCGTCAAGACGGCGCTCACCGCTTGCGGCGTGCAGCCAAGGTACAATAAAAGCTGTTCACCATATCGCGAGGTAGTCAAGACAGGTGGGTTGGACAGGTATTGCTTTAGATCTTGGAAGGATCTGTCGGCCTCTTCTGTCCACTCAAAGCCATTGTGCTTGCGCATGGCCTTAAAGAAGGGCAGCCCGCGTTCGTCTTAATGGGAAATAAATCTGCTTAGAGCAGCCATCCGCCCTGTGAGGCTCTGAACTTCCTTGACGGTAGTCGGAGCCTGTATGTTTTCAATGGCCTCTATTTTTTCAGGGTTAGCGGAGATTCCTTGCGAACTAATGACATAACCGAGCAACATTCCAGATCGAAGATCAAAGGTACACTTCTCTGAATTTAACTTAATTCGATGCTTGGTGAGATTACGAAAAGTCTCGACCAGGTCTTTTACATGATCTGGAGCATACTTGCTCTTTACAACTATGTCGTCGATATAGACCTCTAGGTTCCTTCCACGCTGTTCTGGGAAAGTCTTCTCCATTAAGCGCTGGAACGTGGCACCATCATTGCGTAGACCGAAAGACATGGTCGTATAGCAGAAAGTGCCGAAGGGGGTGATGAATGCAGTCTTCCTTCATCCTCGGAGAAGATGCTTATTTGGTGATAACCGGAGTAAACATAAAAAAAAATTAAAAACTGGGCATCCGCAGTCGCGTCGACCAACTGGTCTATGCAAGGCAACAGAAAATTGTCCTTAGGACAAGCAGCGTTCAAATCTGTGCGATCGACACACATCCTACACTTGCTGCTTTTCTTCTTTACAATGACAGGTTGGCTAGCCACTCCGTGTGATCAACCTCACGGATGAAACCAGCGGCGAGCAGCTTGCCAAGCTAATCCTTGATGATCTCCTGCTTGAAGTCCGAAAAGTGTCGAAGCTTCTGGCGAACAGGCTTTTTGTCCGGCCAGACTGCCAATTTGTGCTCGATAACCTCCCTTGGGACCCCGGGCATGTCAAACGGTTCCCAAGCAAACACGTCTGCATTAGCTCGGAGGAAGGCAATGAGCTCGTTTTTCTATTTGGGGTTCAGATTGGCCCCAAATGCACTGTCTTGAAAGAGTCATCAAGAGACAGCGGAACTTCTTTGGTCTCTCCCCCTGACTGGACAGAAACCTTGGGACGTGCAGACTTGGTCTGCGGGACTTTGGGACCACGCGGTGGAAGCTGGTCGACCAGGGTGAGGGACTGCTCGTCGTAATCTAGAGCAGCCTTGTAGTTGCCCTTGACCGTGATCACACCGTTAGGGCCCGATATCTTCATGCAATGGTATGTATGGTGGGACACGGCCATGAACTTGCAAAGAGATGGCCGGCCCAAGATCGCGTTGTAGACAGATGAAAAGTCTACCACGTCAAACGTGACCAACTATGTCCGGAAGTTGCTTGGACTGCCGAAGGTGACGGGCAGAACAATCTGCCCCAACGGCTTAACAGCTTCTCCTGGGACGATCTCATAGAAAGGCATCGCGACCTCTTTGAGTTTAGAGCGAGGGATCTGCATCTCATCCAAGACTTTTGCTGAAAGCAAGTCCAGCGCACTCCCGCCGTCGATCAAGACACGACCAACTCTAGCGTTGCTGATGGTCGGAGCGACCACCAGTGGGAGCCGCTGAGGCTTGGTCATCCCAGTGGGGCAATCCTCCTTAGAGAAGGAGATAGAGATCTCGGTCCACTTCATTGATTCGGACTGAGGCTTACCTTTTCAATGTTATGGACCTTCCGAGCAGCTTCCTTGAGGCTGCGCCGAGAGGGGTAAGCCGAGGAGCCTTCGAAAATGACGGTGATATGGTTCACGGGCTCCTAATATTCATCATCATCGTCCCGATCACCATTGTCGGTTTGGCGCTTGGCCTTGCCGGCATCACCTTTTTCGGGCAGGGTGAGCATTGGGCTCTTGCCGTTGTAGAAATCCTCGAGCTTTACAGCCCAGGTCCTGCAATGGCGTGTGTCATGCTCATAGTTCTGGTGGAATTTGCAATATCGGTTACTCGGACCTTTCTTGCCTTGATTGCCTCCCTGAGCGGGCTTCTTGCCCTTATAGTTATTATTGGGCTTCTTCTGCCCGTCTAGGGAGGAGGTGTGCGATCCATACCGGCGACGGTGTTGTTCGCATCACCTTTGTTATTTTTCTTCTAGGACTTCTTGTCACTAGGATTATTGCTACTCATCTTCTTTTCATCCACACCAGGCTGGGCGGGCAGCTCGCCCTTGTCAAACGCCTTCTTGTACTGAACGTGTTCTGCCGCATTAGCATAACGATCAGCCGTCTTGAACAGGTCATTGGCGGTGCAGGTCTCATTGATCTCGAGATCCTGGGTGAGCCGCTCGTCGCAGACTCCGTTTTTAAAGGCGCGGACAACAGATTCGTCCGAGATGTTCGGGATCGTGTTGCAAATCTTGATGAAACGCTTCACGAAGTTACGGAGGGTCTCCCCGTTCATCTGGATCATCTAGTGCAGATCATCCTCCTTCCAGTTTCATAATAGTTGTCGTTTTAGGTTTGTCCTAAGTCAGTTTTAAAACATTATCTATAAAAATCTTTTAAACTATTTGGATTATATGCATAAAAACCGTACATATAAATTCGTCTTGAAAAATACTTTCACAATATCATATTTCCGTGGATTTTGTAGATTATTAGTAATGGATGGTCAAAGTTACATTTTGAATACCGTGTCAATGTCCTAAACGATAAGTATTATGGAACTAGAGGGAGTACCTAATTTACAAATATACAAAAAAGAGAAACTTGCTCATTTGCCCCCAAAGTCATTTGACTTTGCTTATATGCTCCAAAGTACTTGATACATTGCTATTTTGCCTTTTCTCTAAACATTTTACCATATTTTGTTAAATTCAAAGAGATGGAAGAACAATCATAAGCCTCAATCCCAAAGGATAGATGTCGTGATGCTCTTTCAAGACTTGTGATTTCAATAGTTCTTTGTTATCTAAACTCGTTACTGTTTGCTTCATTGTTCTTTTTTGGTGTTGATGTAAAGAAAATGTTGGCATTGGATCATTAAAAGATGATTGGGAGCAGAATAATGGTGTGGATACAAAGGAAATTATCAACTGGTTGATGATGTGAATAACATAATTCTCTATCATCATTACGTCATATCCATTCCAGATTTTCCACCGAGCACAAAATATTTATAAAGCATGGCATGAGATTTCCATATATGCATTTAACGTATGGAGGAAAGCATAGGTAGTATTGTCTTTCAATCTCATTGCACTGCTAAAATATGGCCAAATATTCATAATATGAAAAAAAAAAATTGGCTCAAGTACTTTGGGGCATACGAACAAGAGAAAATTGCTTATATGCCACTATTGAGAGTGGGTTTCACACATTTACCACCTTGGTCGTTGCATTCACTTTAATACCAGTGACAACATCACCACCCTGTTTCTTTGCCATTTCAAGCCTCTTTTAATTATTTTTGCTTTTTTTCCTAAACCAAGGCCGTGGCGAAATGACATCCTTCCTCCGTTTTGTTCTTCCTACCCTTGCTACTCCGCTCCCAACCATCATCGCCTCGCTGCTTGGGCCCTAGCCGCACTGTCGCCGCCCACGCGCTGAATGGTAGTCACACTACTGTCGCCCGTTGCCAATAACCCTACCACTATCGGAGCTCACAATGGCTGGAGCTCCTCCTGCGCCACACTGTCGGACCTCCTCCTTCGCACGCTGTCGCTGGAGCTTGCCATGGTCGGAGTTCTTCCTCTGTTCACCACCTTTAGAGCTCCTTCTCCGTGCACCGCTGTCGGAGTTCGCCATGGCCCAAGCTCCTCATCCTCGAGCCACCACTAAAGCTCGTTGTGCTCGGGCTCCTCTTTGCGTCTTGCCGCCTCACTCGCTTTGGCCGAGCTTGTTGGTGTCCATGGCAAGAGCTTCCATGGCCTGAGTCATCATCGACGTCACTTGCCGTAGAGAAAGAGATAGGAAGGAAGGGGGAAGAAGATAAAGATAAAATGGTAAGTAATAAGATGGCGAAATTGTCAGTGGAAAATGTGTGAAACCCACTCTCGAGAGTGGTATATAACCAATTTTCTCATATGAACAAAGTCAAAGTACTTCGATGCAAAAGGAAATTGGTAAAATATTGGGATAAATCATCAAATTTGTCGTAGAAACAAAAGAAACGCTATGCGTCTTAAATTCGTAGACGTCAGATGCTCCCCTCCGCATCGTTGTGTGGTTAAGCCCACGCACATATGGGGTGGGGCCTGCGCCCATAAAGCTCTAGCTGCTTCTCTCTCCCCGTAACACTATAGCGTTGTCCCACGCAAATATGCGACAATGCTGGACTTCGGGCTATGAGCCACCTCAAGCGTCGCAGCACCGTCTACGGCTAGTCAGCTTAGCGAAGTCGTCGTCCTCCTCTTCCTTAATAATCTCACTCCATCCTTGTTCCTCTCTCTGTTTTTCCATCTATACTCTCTTTTATAGCTTCCTTTCTCTGGTCTCTTCCTCTCCTAATCTCTAGCATCATCCTAGAGTTTTGGCATTTGGATCTGACAAGCACAGCATGGGGGCTCGCCGGATCTGAAGACGAGTTAGAAGGAGATGAATCCCTCTTTTCGCATGAAACTTTACAAATATACATATGAAACTTGGGTTTAACATGTTGAACATTGTTTGTTCTCGTGAAAGCTTTACGTGCTGAACTTTCCTGTTGTTCTCATGAACCTTTTTATCATCAAATTTAAACATGAAGTAGCAAAGTTTCACTTTTTTTAATCAAGTTTCACTAGTATATTTTGCAGGTTTTACCCGTCCTTTTTTATGTTTTATTAGTAGTAAGTTTCACTGCTTTCTTGATCTTTATCAGCACTTATTGAAGGTTCATTAATCTTTTTTTCAAGGTTCATCAGTAGCTTCACCAAGTTTCAACACTTCTTTTTTACGGGCTCACCCATGTTTCATGTGTATATTTATCAAGGTTTATCGGTTCATTTCGCAAGATTCTACAATTATTTTTTCAAAATTACATGCTGTTGTGAGTCGTCCGACGAGAAGATTTCCATCACACATCTTATTTGTAGCGCTGGCCTAAAAACAATGGCAGAACGTGGATGTGGGCATCTTTGCAATTAAATAATAACAAAATTAACAATTTTTTGAGAAAGGATTCCCAGTTCATTCCAGCTTCTTTACGCTTTACAAACAGACCCCTTTGAAAATAAAAAATTATAACCAAATCCTGAATGGCCCTAATCACTACCCTCCGGAAGCTTTTCTCCCTTTAACTTCTGCTATCGAGAACGGAAAAATTGGTTGAATAATATATATTTAAATATAAATTGGGAATCTATACGGCATACGGGGTAATTTACAAAAATGATCTACTTTCCGCTACCCGGGACGTCGAATATGCGGCTTCCGCCACGCCGCGCGCCGGATATCGCTGCTTCGCCATCGGCATGGCTTCCGCCACCCCAGCGGAGGAAACTGCTTCGCCGCCCCGTTGGCGGAAGCCACCGCACCACCACGCTGGCGGCTCACCGGCCGCTTCGCCGCCCTGGCTCGTCCCTGCCCGCCATTCCATTCTCGCCGAATGCGTGCCGATTTATTAAAGTGCGTGCGAATTATTATGCCAAAGAATGTGACGCTGGTCGGTCGCCGCGACGCTATTTCATGTCTCCTTATTAGCTGTTAAACCTGCGCTTTAATTTATTAAAAGGTAATTAGCTATTAATAAATTGTATGCTTAGGTTGATTTAATCACGCACGCACGGCTATATAAGGAGGAGTTGTCTCGCCAGTGCCGACGGTGCTCATTCCTCCGCAAACCATTTCACGCTCGGTGCTTAACTTGTCGCTTTCGTTGCTCGCCTTCCTGCCGCTCGGTGCTAAGCTTCTTTGCTTTCGGTGCTCATCTTGTCGCTTTCGGTGCTCACCGCTCGCTTTCGGTGCTCATCTTGTCGCTTTCGGTGCTCGATTGTCACTTGATACTCACATACGTTTGTGCTGGTAGCGTTTTCTCACTGTCTTCATCAAGGTGATTTTTTTTACTTTGTACCAGTTTGAATATAGATGAAGACATAGTTTGAAAACTTTCATTCATTATTTCATGTGCTTGAATGCGCAGGTGTTGGTACCTCGTGAGCAGACTGTTTGTTCGACATATTATTACTAGGTATGCATTTTAATAAACTCGCGTTCGTGGACTTGTATATTATCAGAGAATGAAATATAGATTAATGTAGATTTTGTAAGCGGTGAAATGTAGCATTACGTCAGAGATGTAATGACTATAGTATCGACTAATTTATAACGGTGGTAAGAAAACAATAACGCGGACCGTGCATGTACCATTTAAAGTAAGTTAAATTTAAAATAAATACAATATTTGCGGTGCTAAGAAAACATCAACGCAGATCGTAAATGTAACATTTGAAGTGAGTTGAATTTGAAAAAAATATAATTATTTTACAACAGCTTATATGTTCATAGTTTGTTAAAGAGGTAAAAAACTATTACGATCAAATATGCATGTGATATTAACTCGTACCTACTCAAAGTATGTTATGCTTTATGTTTAATAAAGTGAGGTAGTTATTTAGCGTAAGTAAAAAATAGTTGTCCACAGACAAAACATTATTTCATGCACGCCGTTGCTACCTCACGAGTATATTGTCCATTGGCGACATTATTAGAAGGTATGCATTTTAATAAACATTGCTAGTAGACTTATATAATGTAGTACAAGCAACTATTGATCAATTGACGGGAATGTTTTATTAATTAAATACAACACATATTATAGAACAACAGTTTTAATTTCATGTTAGAAATAAGTGAAATGGTAATATTGCCATGACTAAATATGTAGAATTTGTATGGAATAATGACTAATTATATATTAATTATAACCGAGATAACATAGTGTTCAAAGTAAAGGTAGACATGTCATATTAATTAGTTAGTGTGATATCAATATTTGTTACGTTGTATGCATACGTAATTAAAATAGTTAGTGAATTAATTTGTTATCAATATTAAATTGTTGTTTAATTATTTAGTTCATTAAAGTTAGTTAGTTAATAATGGTACTTATGAAATTTGACAAATAAACATTATTTATGTCTTGTAGGCGTTGTTTAGGGTGTAAATAAAAATGATATATTCAATTAAAATCCAAAAATAATAGAAAGTCTACGTAACAATTGTAGACTCGGAATAAAAATAACAATTCTTGTGGAAGGTGTTTGCATGTGCCTGCTTGTGTGAAAATATTAAAATTTATAGTATTGAATACTGAGCTTACATATATAGACGAGTGACATTTTTTAAATGGCACATGGACAGATCTTTATGGCAACAACGTTGCATATTTTCTATGGGATGCTCCAACACAAGTGCGAGTGCTTTTGTTAGCATGCACAGCTTGCATGCATACACAAGCCGCAATAGATCTTCCTATAGGACCTAAAGACTTAATAGGGGTGGTTGCTGAACACTTGGCATAGATCGTGAAACTTCAAAGTGCGCTACAAAGTGATTCGGCCCATTCGTCCCCAACACTTCGCATGTAGTATGCAACCTGTGAGAGCTTCGAAACCGATGTTCGTGGGACTTGTATGTTGCAAAGTCTGTTGAGAAAGCGTTCGAGATTGGTGTGTACGCTGAAGTGGTACCACGAGAGGAGGGAGGCACAAGTGAATCATCAATGGCTGTAGAGTCTGCTACATGTGTTCCCAGTAGCACGGTACAGATTGGGGAGTCATCGCGAGGTCCAATCGCGGAAGTAGAGGAGAGGGTTGGAGAACATGAAAGGGTTGTCGTAGCGGAGGAGATTGATGTCGCGGTCATGGAAGATGATGAGGTCGACGTGACGGGAGAAGGTGAGGATGATGGTGAGGATGATGCAGGGGTTGCAATCGCGTACTTTCGTGAAATAGAAGCAGCGAACTGCGTTATGCCTGATTTCTCCCAGATATCTAGCTGGGGATATGAGCATAACGATATACAAGTAGGACAAAGTTTTGGAAGTAAGCAGGAGGCGCAACACTTCATTTCTAATTTCGCCATCACCACCCGTCGTGAGCACAAAGTGCTACTGTCTGGGCCAGACGTCTATGTGGTTGGGTGTAAAAAAGAGGGGGAGTGCTCGTGCAGCACGGGCCCATAGACCAAAGAATGATCAATACTTCATTATCTCACAGTCGAACCGCACACTTGTAACGCGGAGGGTGTCCTAAACATGAGTAAGGTCATGGATGCTGTATATAGCCCAAACACTCCTTAGCATAGTGGAGTCGACATCAAACTAGCACCAAACACCATAATTGCGGAGATGCAGAGCCGAACAGGGATGGTAATCCCATACCACCTTGCTTGGCGGGCAAAACAAAAGGCGCTAACGATGATATTTGGGGGATTCAAGGACTCCTATAACTAGGCTCCCCGTTTGTTGCGGCAGATAGCATTGACCAACCCGAGCAATCGAATGGGGAATTGACCAATGCCCGTGGAGTGGCGAGATGGCTCCTATTCAAGGTCATATGTACTGTTGAGACTTTGTTGGGCATTTGCTCCGTGCATAGAAGCATTTAGGCATTGCCGCCGCTGATTTGCGCCGACGGTACATTCCTAAAGGGAGGTATCATGGGGCGCTTTGACCGTGCTAGCCGCCGATGGAAACAATCGATATTACCGTTGCCTTCGCCATTGTCGAGAGAGAACAATGACACCGGCTTTGGTTCCTGCGGTTCGTGAAGAATGCGGTGGTCGTGGATAGAACCGGTGCTTGTGTCGACGGATCGTGGGTTGGGTATATTGCATGCACCGGATGTTCGAAGGAGGTCATGACCCGGCTTGTGCTTGGCCCGATGTTCAATCGAGGTGGTGCATGCGACACCTTGGTGCAAATTTGTACACCGCATTTGAGCCGCACGATGGTCAAGAAGTTTAAGACAATGTGCTTGCGTAACCAAATGCGTAAGTTCCAAGCAATTTATAGGACCTGAACCAACGCACACAAAGGCTTGTCGCCGATCGGGAGCGAGAGGCCATGCGAGATGGTTGGAGGGAAGGAGTCTGCGTGCATCGAACACAACGTCACAAGAAGTGGATAGCGGTAAACCGGCGGAGAAGTGGGCACTAGCTCACGATCTCGACGGCGCTTCGGTAAGTAGTGCCACTTGATCACACCCTTTATGTACGAATGTTATACTAATGAAACGTACGTGTCATTTTCTAGGTATAAGATAATGACGACTAATATCGCCGAGTCGTACAACAACGTGCTTCGAGGAGTTCGTGCTTCCCGATATGCTCAATCATAGAGCTTACTTTCTATCGGACCATGGAGTACTTTCGAGACCGTGGCTATGCAAGCAGAGCAATCGGCGTGCATGTTTTCTCCACGCGTCGGCGCCATCGAGCAAAGACGGTTGAAGGCTCAATTCCATGTAACCCAACTATATGATAGGGCCACCAACGAATTCAAAGTAAGTCGCCGAAGGAAGCACGTGTCGGGTTTAGCGCGGGTGACACCGCAAACTTGCTACATTGGGAGTTACGGCGGTTTGCTCGTGCAACAAGCCACGATTGAGCATATCCCATGCTCCCACATCGTCGTCACTGCGCGTCGACTTAGTGGCAATAATGGCCTCCAATTCGTGTCCCGTACTATACAATGCAAGCAATCTGCGACACATGGAGGCGAATTTCGCAACTTCGTGATCGGGTTATAGAAAATGGAGGCACCACAGACATGGCTACCGCTTCCGGCTACCAAGCGAGACACACCGGAAGGCCACCCTCACGATTAGTGGGTGACATGGATGAATCACAATCCGGGGTGGTTTAAGGCTTTGTGCTAGATGCAGTACTGATATGACCGTCCGCAGATGCCCAAACTAGACGGGCACTAGCTCATGTATTTCCCAACTGAAAGTTGTGTATCTGTACACCCTTGTAGTAATGTATTCTAATATGGTCACCGTTAATATATTGCTGTTGTATTAAGTTCAATATGGTTACAAGCTGTATTTGTATTCCGTTAAGTTCACACAGGTTATAAGATGGAACTTCCGGAGTTGTTCAAGGAGGCCATCGATAGTAAGCACAGGGCAAGAAAAATGATAGCCAGTGTACAGGTGACATTACATTCTATTGCTTGGAATGAATGCATATATGGTTTTTACGGTAATTTGCTATTTTCGTAGCTACGACCCTTTCGTCTGAGGGGATCCAGGCTCCTTAAAAGGCTCGATGGGAGATTCCGTGTACCTCTGGCGCACTGTGGATTGCTCCCTTATGTTGCTCATGGATGGGGCAAACTTGCGATGGAGTGAGGACGCCTCGCCGATCTGCGATCTGAACTTTTAACTGCACTTGCGGACAGATGGCGTCCTGAGACACATACTTTTCACTTTCCGTGTGGGGAGATGACGATCACGTTGCGAGATGTCGCAATGATTACTGGTCTTCCCATTGAGGGTCGTCCATTTGTTGTCATCAAGCCAGAACGGCTTGAATGGCAACAGTACATAGAGAACAGGTACGAAACAATCTATTATTCGAATCTATTGCACAATTAACCATTTCTATTTGTACACTTACAACAAGGAAACAAAACTACAGGTTCGGCGCTGAATACGGTGCGAAGAGTGACCAGGGGGTGTCATTTTCGTGGCTGAAAGCATTGGACGAGTATGGGGATTGCCCGAAAGAGGCCGACATTGAGACCGTGAATGTGCACTCTGAAGTATACCTACTTCTATTGCTTGAAGTGTTATATTCACGCACACAAATGGAGATTCCGTTGGTGCGCATCTTGTGTGGGTTGCTCGCCAGCTCGCGTCTGATGCTCTTCACGGGAACCAGCCAGATGCCTTCAGCTGGGGCTCCGCTATTCTTGCCGACACCGCACTTTGTGCGAGGCATGTCGGAGGACAGCGGATACTTCGATCATGGCGGGTTGTCCCATGCTGCTACAGTTGTGGTCATGGTTCTACCTGCCCATGCTTCGACCGCGCGTTAAGCACGCGTACTACCCGGTGGACGTTCCCGACGATATGCACGAGTTGGAGCGCCCCACACTTGGATATAAATATATGCATGCCACAATTCGTTGGGCGCAAGAGGTTGATCACGGGTCCTACATGCGGGTCGTTGCTGACCTGGATTTTATCACTGAAAATGATGTCTGTTGGGACCCGTTCTCTCCATATGTTATGCATGAAATAGCACAAGGAGGACGCATCTCGGCAGCTTGCTTAAACAGTGAAGCGTACTGGTTGACGAAATGTCATCTGTTATGCATGAACGCTGTCGAGGTGTACTCACCGGAGCGTGTTTTGCGCCAATTTGGATACCGTCAACTAGTCCATGTTCCTCCACCGCGAGACGCCGGTCGCTTGCATGGGTATGCTTTCTATCAACCACGTTTATTTACACTCCTCATATTTTATTTTTGTTCGTACTAACCAAGTCGACTATTTATTATTTCAGAGGACCGCCAGGACACAACCCTAATTGACGGTGCAAAACGCGTCACACATCGCTTTCATTGGATGGAGGCAGCCATCGTGGATGTAGTCGTGTCGTTGGACCTTACAATCCATACGACTACAATGCCTATTATGATTGGTACATGCCGAGGACAAGATGCCATCTTTTAAATCGACCAGCGCAGCAGTAGCAACAACCGTACGCAGCTACTGTGGCGGAACGAGTTCACCGTCTGGTACGTGTGATTGCTTAAATGTCTTATGATATGTTCTGCGTTAATGTATTACGTACCTAACGGTTGTTAAATGTTTCAATACGCATACGTGAAAGCGCGTGCACGCAAGACAAGGCGGACTTTCGATGACTCAAACGGAGCGGCGGGGGATCGCGAAGGCGAATCCCTTCGTAGTTTAATCCGAAGATCGGCGACCGTATGCGATCCAGACACGGCAATCGGAGGTCACGAACCAATATAAATAGAAGGGACAGAGACAGTCCAAGATCGCCGATGCGCCGAAGCCTCTCTCGTAACGCTCCGCCCCACCAATGAGGACAATGTCCATGGAGAGGCAACAGACATGTTCCGCTTCGGTCCCTCCCGATCCGCAAGAGCTTCGACATCGCCCATGATATAGGTACCCACCAACATTCAGCTTTTACACCGTTTGCATCCCCACCGGTGTACGGGTCACCCCATGGGCTGGATATTAATCGTCAACCAACTCAATCGGTCGAGAGGGAAGAAGACATGCACAGCACGCAGCAATCTTTTGGGTATAGGGGCGATGCACCCACGCAAACCATGGCTGATTGGGAAAATGAGAACAACGCGTGGCAACAAATGTTTGGGTCGGCCGTAGCATTCATCGATTTGTTGAATACGGTTGCTACACCCCATCCACCGTCCCCGCAACCGCATCACCAAAGGGTCGAGTTGGCACATGCGAACACCACTCCACCACCGCGTGAGGATGCATATGCTAGTTGGAATGTATATAATGGGCAATCCTATCGATTTGGCACCACTCCTCAGGTGGCGAGACCAGCCCATGCCGCATCTCGCCTACACGGTTTGGACCGTCACAAGTCATGGGATGCATCAAACACGACCTCCTTTTCATTGGACACCAAGATTTCACAAGAAGAAGGGGCATAATAAAAGTTACAAGTGCGTCTCATAACATTTTGTTTTCTTTGGTTTTGAAAGTTTTGCATTCTTTCTTAACTAATTGTATAGAAGCCAACATTTGTAATGGTCAAATATATTTATACACCCGACCATATATTTTTGTTGAATTTATTGAGCGCCAATTTTATCTTTTTTTTCCGACCTATCTGAAATGAAAATGAAATTCGCTATGACCGATCGAAGTCACAAAAACGAAGGTCACAAATTTCATGCATTTACCATTATGAGAATTACGGGCACTAATTGCATTTACCATCGTAGTACGATGGCGAACAACGTTTCAAAGAATGCATGGATTAGGCCAAGTTGGTGAGAATCGTCCGGTCCGGGAGGCGTGCCCATTACCCTTCGGAGGACCTTCCGATCAAAATGAAACAGACTACGCGATGCGATCAACCATGTTGCGGCCCGCCCTCACATCCATCGGATCGCCCAAGTGTGCATGTGGAATTGATGCGATGGTGCGTATATTCGATAGGCCAAGATTGGTTGGACCGGACGGAGATTCTACCGATGTCCTCTATACGCAGTGAGTTTACTTGCATTCATATATAACGAATTGATTTTCGTGAGGTAACCTAACCTTGTATCCTTTGCAAAACAGATAAACGATTGTCGATGACATCATGGATGGATGATCCTTTTCCAATGGCAGCAGATGCATACATCACGGTTCTCCACGCAAGGATCGCAGATCTCGAACAACGCCTCGAAATGACAAACCGTACACTAGAGATGCAAATCCGCATGGAACGCTTGTGCCTCGCATGTCGGAGGCGTGTGTAAACCGCCGCACCCACATGTTACGTACTTTTATATTCCCTAAATCATGCATGCCATCGCTTATATATGTCATGCTATTGTCCGTGTGTTTTTTCGCATCGGTAATGTAGGCATGCGAGCATCGGACTCGTGTTTGTACCATGTGATATGTTGCCGCAACACGCCCGCCAAAGTGCCCTATCGTCTATGCGACTTCAACCCGCCTTTGTCAAAGTGTCTTATAGTCCGCGCGACGGACTCATCATTTGGTAAAGTGTCGTACTCGTACACGACGTGACCGATCACCGCTAATCTCGACTACAATGTTGAAGTGAACTATCATCGAAAAGTTCTGCGGTGACACATCACATCATGCGAATCGTGTGGTCCAAATAGCCTGTTGAAGTGATCTATCACCGCAAAGGTCCGCAGTGACACATTAAATCATCTTGAATGTGTGGTCCAAATGTCCTGTTGAAGTGACCTATCAACGCAAAGTGCTGCCGTGACACATTAAATCAGCCAATAGCAGTGCGTTCGTATGTCTTATTCAATTCGACCACGTTACGCAATATCACCTATTTAAACCCAAGCGGTCTCACTACTGAACAAGACCACCAACAAGAGCATTCTAAGCACTTCACTTCGCAAATCTCTCGGGATCAAGACAGCCATATGGAGTTCCCATCGCCACCAAGGAGTCTCTCCACTAATCCGTCCCATAAGGTGTTCAAAGCCCATGTGTCTATCTTGCGCCTTTTTGCTTTTGAGGTTGTCCCAAGCCATGGGCTATACTTACGGGAGAAGGTATTGGAAGTGCGCAAACTATGCGTACGACCGAACTGCTGAGATGGAGAGGAGGGCAAAGTACCCTGTAAGTTACTTCTTACTTATTTATTCCCTAACGAACATATACACGCACATGTTAACCTCATTCTTTGTAGCCTCCATTATGCGAGTTTGTGCAATTTTTGGACGCGGAGCAGACTCCCAAAATGGAGCGGCAGATGCAGCGGGAGGCGGCCGACCGCAGGGCCAGAGCCGAGGAACGGTGGCAAGACGCCCTCAGGGAAGAAAGAAACAAGCGTGCGAGAGAAGAGTTTCAGGCACAACGCGAGGCTGACCGACAGCGCCAGTTCAATGAGCGTGAGGTAGACCGTGCCAGAAAGCGCGAGAGGGCTGCTAGAGCCAGGGATGCAGGACCTAGCGCGTTTGCGAAGGGGAAATACCCCCCGCTGCACCCAGTAGTATGGTTATCGTTTATGACAACTATGTTTTTAAATCTCCTAAGGTATGTAGGTTTAGATATGATGCACTACTACGGTAGATTGTCTTATGCATCACGCGTGCCATTGCTTGTATGTTGTAATCTGAATTTTTATTATTTAATATCCGGTTCTCTAGATTAACAAGTTAAATGAATCATGCTTCCGCCATCCGAATGGCTTAAGCCGTGTCCGTGACCGTGCTAACTACATCGGATTCCCGTCATTGCTTTGCGTTGAATCAAGCGTGCCACCACAGATTGTGCACCATTGAACCGTGTTCTGATTATCCCGATTCGGCCACAGCAAATCATTCATGGGTCAAGCGTGAAATCAAGAAAGACACACTGCAATGAAGCCGCTTATATTTTCTGCAATTCCGTGAATGTCGATACTTTCGCAATTTTCATTTAAATGTGTATTAATCAACCAATTTTTCCTAAAATATATGGTCTATGCAAATAAAAAATTATAGTTCGAACAAAAATTATAACAAAATAAACTATCAACGAGAGATCGATGTACATAAAATAATACAACATCATCTAATCACGTTTACAACGGCCGAAAGGGAAAAATTTATTAAATATCCGAACAAAAATTTCAATATTTGATTGGTTTCAGATCTGTGAATGAGATTCGGCTCATGGCTATTTGAGGACCTACTGGCGACGTATAAGACGGAGCGCTTTTGCCGTCTTGGGTGGCCGGGTTATCGGCTTTAGCCACCCGACGTGGCGGAAGCCACCCGGGATGGCGGAAGCCGGCTCTAGCCGTCCCATGTGGCGGAAACAGCGCATATTTCGTGTATATTCCTCCCCTGTGGCATAGATTCCCAATTTGTATTTATATATATATTATTAAACCAATTTTTCCATCAGAGAACCTTTCTTATCTACACGTCTCCATCCTTTATTTCCTCTTCACGGCCACCCCAAACTCCACCAAACCGCAGCAAATCATCTGTATCTACTCTAGGAATTGAAAAAAGATCAAAAAATGGCAAATGGTGAAGGAAAAATTGATGTGGTGGATCTGTCTTCCGGGTCTTGTTATTGGCATTCGATTTTGCGGAAGATTTCTTAGCCAGTGTCCTGCGGACGCATGACATCCTTTGGTTGTTCCTGTTCCCATAATTGTTTGTTCGTTCCGTCTTGCGGATTTCTCTATCAACCCTTTTTTTTTTCTGCACAGTTTCTTGATGAATGGACCTTTTTTTTTTCCGTCCTGGCCGATCTGTTTATCTTTGCATCGATTTTTTCTGGATTCTTATCCTATGATGTTGCCTCCGGGTTTTGATTCAAAGATTTTTTTCCCCTCGATGTGGTACGATTTGTCTTTGGACTATCTTTCCCGATTGTCACTTTAAAAGGATTTCCGTGGACTTCAAATGATGGAATGGATTTTTTTGCTTATACATGATTTGCATGATATTTTTATTGCAGATGGATGGATCTTTTTTCATGGGCAAGTCCCATTGCCAAGAGGCGGTCTTGTGCAGTCTGCCACCTGGGATTAGATGATTATTGTCTTTGAGTAACTAAGGCCCTTGGTTATTCTGATAGATCGATCTTCTTTTCCAACCTTCTGCCATGTTGATGGCTAATTGAGATTTTTGGTCTCCCTTTCATTGGTTGTTCTATGTAACACTTCATTCACCCTTCTGAGTGTGCATCTCAAATGTATCCCAGTGAGCTCTGGTAATTAAGATCTGATTTTTATTCACTAATTTGTGCATTGGAATTAGGAATTTGGCATGACTTTCTTGATAGGAGGAAAAATATATAATCACACCAAATTTCATGTATCTGGTATAGATGGGAAGAGGATGAAGAAATTCTTTGATGGTTTGCTAATCTTAGGAATACGGCCTGGTAGATTGAACAATAGGGCTCCTGACTTTGTTTCTGTTTGGGCTATTGGAAATTTGGAATTCATCTTCTTCAGTCGCATAAGTAGGTTCAACAATAGGGCTCCTGACTTTGTTTCTGTTTGGGCTATTGGAAATTTGGAATTCATCTTTTGTTCACTTATGTACACAAATATCTTGACATATTTTGAACCACTTCTTGCTTAGGAATTATTCTTCATAAATCTTTGAGATAAGCATCCACTACCTGTTGCACAAGAGCATGCCTTTTCTTTCTTTTTTTTTTGTTTCTATCACCCATAGTCCAGAATTCTATCATAAGATGGGGAGAGATTGTAACTCTATGATGGTATACTTGTCTGTGATCTTTTATTATTCTGGTTCCATTAAGAATACGGTCTGGTATATGGAATAAGAGGGCTCTTGACATTGTTTCGTTTCCAGCTATTGGAAATCATCTCTTTTAAGTCACGTAAGTCCTTTTGTTCACTTATGTTCGTGAATATGTTGAAATATTTTCATCCAATTCTTGTGTAGAACAGGTACTTGGTAAATCTATGAGATAAAATTCACCACCTTCGGTAAAAAAAATATATTTTGGTGGATTTTATGACCTGTATTCCTGAATTATATTATCTTTAGTTGCCTATTTTCATGCCCAAATTTCATAGCATTGACTGTAGTATATATTTTATTCAGTGTTCTTTGATTTCCCTTAATTTGTGCAATTGTGCCCAATCTAGTGATGCTTCTCTTGATACTCTGGCAAAGAATAGTTTAGACGTTGACATGGTTCCCAAAATGCAACTTTGACCACTAATTACTATTGCAATTTATTTGTAAGACTTTATAAAATTGTAATATTATGGGTGTACTTTTGGGGACGAATCTACACTTTGAAAAATGAAGACAGCCAAAGTTTTGAAAGTTTTGACTGCAGGTGTCAAAAAATGATCTATCTGATAACTGGAAGGAGCACTATTTTTCTCTTTAATTATGTTTTATTTACATGTGATGGTTCACTTTATTCATTCACTCTGCTGTCTGGCCTTAACTAAGTTTCCTTGGTTTTTGCTTTTCAGGTGGAATAAGTTCATATCCTAGTTTAGCTCTCATGTGCAACTCATCCAGGTAATATCCAAGTTGTTTAGCACAGAATTTCTTTTACTTGTTGCCACACATCTATATGTTTGCAAATTTGTATCATTACTCACACTAGGGTAATTCCATTGTCATTGGGAAGACTTAAAATAATCTATTTGTTCAAAGTCAAACAGTTTTACCAAAGAAACTAGGATTTGAAATTAGAGAAGAAACATTACAATCAACACTATTCTATTTGCTTGGTATATTAATTTTTGCTACCCTCAGTTTACTGTTTTGTTTCATCATATCGTAGTAATCAATCAGCCATACCAGTGTCAGTATATCTATTACCTAGCAATAACTCTCAGTTATGACTTATGGTAGTCTGTCCAATTCAATTTCTATCAGCCGCAATATGTACGACAATAGCAGTGTATTGCCTTTTTTTTTCCCTTATAAGAACCAATGCAGTGGGTTCTCACCTGTAACAACCAATAGTTATTTTTAGAGCAAAACCAATACTTTAGTTTGATGAGTACAGAATGGACTAGAAATAGCAAAATAGAATTTTTTACTAGATAATAGATGTGTCCATACCCTGCTACTCTATGATGGGTTAATTGTTTCCATCTTTGAGAAATAAGATGTTTTCATAAATGCATTGAACTATTTTTCCTGCTTTACTATGCAAATAAACAGATTGTTATGCTAGAGCCTTTCTTTTAATCGGTAGTCAAAGAGCAGCACAATAAACAGTATGGTGTTACCTGTTGGCTGTTGTATCTATCGTGTTGCATCATGTTAAATGATTTTATCATATCTTTCCACCTATGGTTTGCCTTATCATTCCTTTTTACTACACTAGGGATTGTGTTCTTGTTTTAAATTGCAGTTTTGCATATCACTACAAACAATAATTCACCGTAGTTGAGCGACAAAGGATGCCAAATTTGACCGAATCATGTTGGTTGCTTGGTTCTTTTGAATCAACTAGTGCCTCATTGAAATATCATGTGAATCATAGCCTGCTCTATACGTATTTATTTCCTTTAATAAACTTAGTTTACAGTTTAGTTGTATGTACTATATAGATTGTGATAGCACAGATGCAAAAAGAATTATCTTTTTCTTCTAAAAGAACAGCTTAATAATCTTTGGAAAAAGTCCACATTTCAACCTTGAACTCTTTTGCCGATTCATTTTTCAATCAAACTCTCTTCAGTGGATCTAGCATCCAAGCAGGGTCCGCAACTGCCAGGGCTCTGTACAATGCAACACACTGCACAGCTAGAGCAGCTAACTTCTGATTTTCCACCACATGCTTTACACTTGACCACACTCCTGCCATGGTGAATGTCCGGTGTATAGAACGCTTGCCTATATTACCAACTCTTGGTTGCTTAGCACGCCATTTGTACTTGTACTAATTAATTAATGATTATTAAGCACCTCTACTATTGAAAAGAATGGAGTAATGAGTGATCAACATATGATGAGACCTATTAGTCGTAGTTATTATTTAATCCAATAGTCCATGCATCATTAGGATATATTCTATTTATTTATACTGCTTTCTTATTTTAGTGCATCACTTTTTTAAGCTTTCTATTAGCAAATATGTTTTTATTTATTTGATTTGTTTTCCTACTTTGCACTTTGCAGTGTGTTTATAGGAAGCTTTTATTGGCACCTACGAAAAAAATAGCCAGACCTATGGGTATTTAGACACGACACACACATGTATGTGAGCGTAACAAAATATATGAGCCAAACACATTAATTGGTCACAATGCGGTAGGACGCTTGATATTATTTTTTATTTATAATGAAGCACAAACACTCAGCTAGTTAGTTTACAAGTGCTCCCATAAACATGGTTTTAATCTCAAGTGCCAAGCCGTTTGATATGATATTTAAGTTTTGTTAGCTTAACCCCTCTTAAATTTTGTCATACCTTCACCATTGCATTACAGTGGTTGTGGGTTGGGACTTTGCTCAGTCTCCTAAAAGTTTCTGGCTCCACCATTGATGCTCTTCATGTTGTCCATGACTCCATGTGAGTAAGAAGGAACTTGGTTGACCAGAGAAGGGAGGAGAGTGGAGGCTGTTGAAATTGAACCCTTGACCCCTCTTGGCAGAGCATCGCCACCGCCGACCTTTTTCCAGTAAGCCTTCTTTTTATTCCTATTTAGTATTCACCCTACCTTCTCCGCCTCTCCCACCCCAATTGGTCGCTGTAGTGACCCTGTCTCGTACACCCATCTTTTCTCTCCCCAGGTCAGCAACACCACGTTTCATTAATCATGCTTGTCTAGTACCTTCTCTGCCTCTCTTCTCTTCCCACCCCAATTTGATCAATTAAGTTGAGCTCTATAGCAGCGTGGTTGTGGCATGGTGATGACCTTGTCCATGGTACAGCAATAGTTTTTTAGGTAAACTAGCGAGGGCGTGGCTTTAAGGATGACTAGGAGGGCCTTTGATTTATCAGATCGAAGAGATGTTCTCAGAGTTGGCTAGGTGACAACATTGGAAAACACGTCCAAACTGAGAACTACTTGTTGGGCGATCTTATTCTTGTGGGCTGATTGGTTGAAACAGACACCAAGGCAATAGTGGTCCTTTTCCGTCATGATCCTTCAGTTATCTATGGCAACTTTAAATTTGTTTGAAACTTGTGTGGTTTGAAAATGTGTTACTCGTGGTGGTTCACTGAAAGGCTTAACAACGAAAATGAAAATGGTTTACTTGCAGTTGGCTGGAACACTCTGCAAGCTCAGATGAGGTCATTATTTGGATTGGAGTGTGGAAATGATATATGAACTATGAACAATATTTTGCTGCCTGTAGAGTACAAGCACAAGCTCCAGGTTGAATCGTGTGTTCAATGGTTTAAGGTATTCTGCTGTTTCTCGATTTTCTCTTCATTGTTTTGCACACTGCTTGGTAGCAAAAGTTCTTTGCTTCATATTTGTGTTCCAAATATCCGTTTATTTCAATTTAAATGTATCTTATGTACTCCCTCCATTTTTTAAAATTTTACCATCGTTGACTTTTGGACATATCATTTGATCATTCGTCGTATATAAAAATTTAGTGCAAATATGCAAAAATATGAGTCATGCTTAAAGTACATTTAATGATAAAATGAAGCATAACAAAATAAATGATACTTAAATAATTTTTTAAATAAAACAAATGGTCAAAGGACATATAAAAGTTAACGGTCACAAATAAAAAAGAACGCTGTGTAAAGTAGAAACGTCTTGGATTGTTTTTTGGACTAGCAAGTTGAGCAGCACGATTCATATGATTCGATATGAAACAATTTTAGAAATGGGAAGCGTTTATTAAAAGGTACAAAAAATTGCTTGCTTCATCATGTAGGCCTCTATTGTAAATTGATTACCACTGAAATCCACAATTAGATGTGCGTAAGCTTGGAAATTTGCAGGTTGTGGCCTTGCAATTTCTGCAAATCGTGGGCCCTTTCTTGTTCAGTATGCACGCAAGACATGATGAAAAAACACACAAAAAAAAAAGGTTCCCATCTAGAAACTTTACAACACTGTCAGTATGCTGAATTGTATTCTACAAGATGATACGTCTTTCGCCTAACAAAGGATAGTTGATTTACCTAGAGTTGAACTCAAAAAATTTCAGAATAAAAATCAGCAACAAGTTTTAACAAAAGGCAAGCTTCTAATGGAATTCCGTATACATGTTCCAGCAGTTGTTTAAATGGCGTCTTCTCCAACCATGTGACCGCCATCAACGGGCTTAGCATCTGCATAGTTTGCTTGATGCTGAGTAGCAGCAGCATATGGCACCCTTCGCCGTCTGTTGTGTTCATCTGCTTCCACCAAAACAAAGAGCTTGTTGTCAAGTAAATATATGACAGGATTTGCATGTACTTCCAAATTGTACACTGTGCTGTATGTAATGGAATGCGCAATGTGATTATTCGTGCATCAAGCAGGGGCTCCATGTTCCATATAGATGAAATACTGTCAATAACATGATCGTGATAACGTAAATTCTGGAAAGCTATCTAACCCAACAATATAGAAAAAGTTCTGCCGATAACATGATTGTCATAACATGATACGTTACAAGAATCATACCTCCGTAAACTGGAAATAGAGCATAATATACAGATACAAAATACAGAACAAATGGTACATGCAATGCAGCTGAAACTGCTCTTTTGGGAGCAATCATCCTAAACTGGACAGAAAAGAAAATAAGTTTTCTGCAGCATCAGAAAAACCTTCCATATCTCTATGGTCAAGGAACAAACGGATTAGTATTTACCACTTTCACCGTCAGATGCCTCAGCAAGCCTTGCTATTGCATCGATGAGGGATTGTTCTTGCTCCTGCAAACATCGCTAGTTAGTCAGAATTGAAAGCTTCCTATTCAAATGGTTTGTTTATTTTTCTGGCTTACCTTCAGTGCTTTCTTTGCCTTCTCTACCTCCTGAGGATCAGGATTGCTAACACTAAAAACCCTCTCCACCTATGCAAGAAGATAATAAGAACAGTGGCACGAGATTTACAGTTCTTTATGATCAGAAAAGCTAGGAAAATTCCTCAAACCTCTTTTATTAGGCTCTCAGTATGAAGTATATCAATGTCATCGGGCGTTCTCTTCCCAACACCATTTTGCGAAGGTGGAACATCCTTCTTGGATATACTCTTATGGAACCCTCTCCCCCTTCCTGTACCTGGAATGGGCCCGGCACGGCTTGACTTCTTCACCCCACTACCTGGAGCACCACGGCCTCCCTGATATATGCCAGGGTCTTCACCTTGCCATCTTATGTCATCAGGTCCCATCTTAAAGATTATTTCCATTAGATTAGTTGATTAGTACAGGACCATGTTGACACAAAGAATGCTATGAATACAACAACATGGTCAAGTTGGCAATGTCTGTTCACAGTTAAAAGTAAGAAAGAAAAAAAGATTTCATTTATGCAAGATACCCTGTTATTGTAATTGTTTCACAAGCTAATATCTGCCTAGTTAAGTAATCTTTAATCAACATCACGCACACATCTAGGCATCTTAATTTATCCAATGTATCTCTCAGTGCAACATATATTAAAAAAGAATTAGGAAATATTGAAATGGAAGAGTTATCACAATGTCCATATAAAAATGCTGTGTACCTCTTTAAGATCAACCCACTCCCAACTCTCATTAGCTGTATTTAAGTCATAAGCTAGCACATAAAGGCCCTGAAATGGAGAATCTCTTAGATAAGGCCTGAGATTTGAATCATAATAGTATACATAATGAGATAAAAAAACTCACCGTGGCTGGATTGTAATCAGTTATAGTTGCTTCATAGAAATTGTTATCTTCAGGCCACCGAGTCATGACTTTACGGTTTATTAATGGATCGACATGCTGTGTGTGAGAAGGTTCAACAGCAGGAGGGCCACCAGGAAAGTTTCTATTCATATGTGGCCCCCTTCCACTAGGACCAGCTGAAGATGCCATGGGCTTGACCGCAGAGCCCCCTGGCATCTTCTGACCCTAGAAGAAGCACATGGAATTCGTCAAAGAATCCAGAAAATGATTCCTTTTATAAAAGAGCAAGTCATCAGAATCATATGCCTACTGGTTTTGTCTTTTTGCCTTTCGGGCCTGGAGGAACTCCTTTTTTAGCTGTTGTTAATGATGGTTGAGATGGTGTAGCTAGCTGTTGTGAATGCATAGCCGGAGGTGGTGCAGCCAAGGAAGGAACAGATTGAGAAGTCTTTTGCCTCTTACGACCAGAGGTACTAGGGCTAGGTGCAGGATCATGCACGGGCTGGGGATTGTTGGGTAAGCTTGCCTGAAGCCCTCCTGTTGACCTCCATTCCCTTAATTCGAAACAAAACAGAAATTTAGGAAGATGGAAACAGAATACATGTGAAAGTTGCATGACTAGCACAGATATGTATCTATGGGTACCCTTTATCTATATACAACCTTATGCTGCGGATAATATCATCAGTGTTGACCCTGTTTAATAGCTCTCTGTGTTCTTTGTCAGATACCCTTAGCTCCTTCCTAAGCTCAGTTATGAGACCTTCCTTCTCCTGAAATGAGGCCAAGTTGATCCTAGGTCATCTTTGAGTAAAATCAGCAAAAACTCCAAAATCAAACACTGAGATAGTTTAATGGTCGCAACCCATGTAATGGCGTCAGACTGAGCTTTAAATGCACGAAGAACTGAACAATATGCTTCTTGCTCAAGCTGATGAATTTGTGTTTCCATATCGATCTGTGGTCTAAGGTATGAACTTGCAGAGACCATAGCTCTTCCATTACCACTGACACGCCCACTGCCTCTTATACTCCTACTATTTGGAAATGGTGGTGGAAGATCATCATCAGTTCCTGTAACCATCACAAAGTTGAGTAACCAGCAATTAGTGTAAGATGCAGAGAGCTAGTATACCAGCTCTACAACAGAATTTTCTACATTTTTAGCAGAGTATCAGAAAAGAGTTCACATTATTCTTGTAATTCCAAAAAATAACATAAAAGAGAAGTCAAAACATGTGGGATGTGGCTCATAACTTCTAAACACATGTAGGCCATCAGTGTTACAAACCAACTTTGTGTATAACACACCACCATATCTTATCAAAGTTACAAAGGAAAGCATGTACATTATATAGTTCAGCAGAACAAAAGCTGCAAGAAGTCAAGCATCTTTATAACTCTTAGTACAATAATGGAACTCTGCAATCAACTAGTCCATGTCAAAAAAAAAAGGCATGAGAGCACAAATGCACAATTCAGCTTACCAATATAGATAGAACCACTTGGAAAATCCATAACAAGAATAGCAAGAATAAAGAAGGCCAAAAAAAATTTCACACGTCCTAAAATGAAAGCCCTGCCAAATCAAGCCCAAAGCAACCATTACATTGAAAACTCGGAAACAAAACACAAAACAGAAATTGGAATTTCACTAGGATATCAGTTACTGGCAGAGGGAAGTACCACTCCCCCCTCCCCTCTAAATTAGCAACTAGTTAGTGAAGCTCAAAAGCATGTACGGGAATTTAACTTGGACCAATTATCAAACATACGTATTTAAATTTAATCATACACATCAACTTGCCATTTTGTCTCAATATGAGTAGAGTGCGCAATGTTTCCGTAAGTTTTCTTTTATATGTTTCATAAAGGCATGCAAGTGAATTTACGGTCCATCAACACATGTTATCTATCAAGTAGAGCAGCAGTAGCAGAGGTGAAGAAGAGAAGAGAGGATTGGCTGGGTCCACAGAGACTCGGGCAAGGGGGAGGGGGGCAGCAGCAGTTAGCAGCGCAGGTGACAGAGGCAACAGCAGACAGATCCGGCCCACCCAGAACACAGCCTGCCCCAGGGGCGAATCCAATAGGGGTGCCGGGTATACCAATGCAGCCCCAAAAAAATTTGAAAACCAAAGACTTATAGTGTTAGGTTTAATCTGAGAAGGAAGCCCAGTTTCTTTGTGGCTATACCAGCCCCACCCCAACCCACCAACTGAACCAGCTGGCCGGCCCACTTGTGGACGTCCACCAGCCCACACGACCAACGTTGAACAATAGGCCAACCAATCCATCCCCATTTCTCAAAAGCAAAACCCTAACCATTGTCATCTCCTCTCTGGTCCCCTCCCCTCACTTCTGACTCCTCGGTCTAGACCTGGCGCAGGTGACATGACGCCCGGTGCAGTGGTACACATGCCAACCAGGCAAGGCGGCTAGGCACCCATGGGACCTCACCGACATGGCGTCATTCCTGACGCCCGTCGCCTCCACAACAATGACCTTGGGCTACCAGCTGCAAGGTGCATTGTCGTTGCTCTGTTGCAAGTCTCCACTCTAGCAGGCGATCAACCCATCAAGCTCCAATCCCAGACCCTCAGCCTCTCACTAGCAAGGATTTGCCGTTGTCTTTGTAGCAGGTGGTTGTGTGTAGCCACTTAAAATTGCCTCGCTAATATTAGAAAATTAAATTATAGTAATTGTTGGCACATTTTGGATGTGTGTTAGCCAGTTTGTAAAATCCGTATATGTAATGAGAGTAGCGTTGTAGCTACTAGCTATGTAATTGGTAGAAGAAATATATCAACAGCATTCCAGTAGCTAATCAGCTATTCTGGAGATACTACTGTTATCTGGAAGCGTGGCTTTTGTAAGACATGTTGATTAATTTACATTTTATATTTTTGTAGTTTTTTTGTCATATGAGCCTCGATGTGAACTATTTATTGCAATGTTTATGTGTGAAATTTGTTTAAGGTCCTGATCTTTTGAGCTGATCCGAATGGCTGAATAGCTGAACGAATGAAATGACTTAATTTTGAGAGCTTCTCGAGGTAGTCTCAAGATTCTGATCCATTTTGTTTGACTTGCTTTTTAAAGTGTTAGGATCGACCTTCAAATCAGCAAAAAAGGACTCAAAAAACTTAAGCATTTGTCTTTTCAAAACATAGATAAGTCGTTAAGCAAAGTTGTTGATGGTGTAGACCAACCACTTCATTGCCTCTTCCGAGGAAATTTTAATGAATGGATGAGCCTCTACCTTACGGAACAGTTTGAAGAATTTGTAGACATAACAAACGCCACTCCCCTCCTCGTTGGACCCTGATAACGCGCTCAGGTTGGACAGAATCAACTAATTCTCATACTTATGATCTTTTTTCAGTCGACTGTAGAATAGCCAATCCCCATTCAATTATTCCCAGATGGCCAAATGAAGGTAACCAAGGTTATTAATTCGGTAAGTCGAGTCGAGAAGGGACCGACTTACCGACTAGTCAACTTGTCCTCGTCGACTTGCCAATAAATCAATATAACATTTACAGGGTTGTATGTGTACATCTTCATATATATAAAGCATAGCTAATGTTCACAAACAACCTTCATAAACATCACAAACAAGCAACAACAGCCACTAGCTAATTCCAAACTGTCACATGAATAATAATTAAACATAAAGAAGCAAAAGACGCTCATAAGTCATAAGTCAAGTCGCCTGCTTAGTCAACTCAAGTCGACGGCTAGTTGACTCTAGACGACAAGTCGATGGCAAGTCGCCCGACTTGCTCACTAAGTCGAGTCGCCAGTGTGAGTCGTCTGCTTCGGACCGACTGGACGACTAGTCGCCGACTTGATAACAATGAAGGTAACCAATTCACAACAAACCAGTCAAACTCATAACTGTCCCCAGGAATGAACTCCAGCCAAGCTAGGAAATCTAACTCCCCATCGAACAATCTCGCACGAATGTTGTTAAAACCTCTAAGGGCCAGGTTGGATGGCCCGCATTTAACCCCAAAACAAGTGTAAAATACAAGCTGTAGAAATTTCCTGGGCACACTGATGAATGTGCACTTAAATGGGCCAATAACCTTCTAATTACCCCTTGCTTTGGGCCTTTACAACCGAATTATAAAAAATGCCTCTCCACATGCCACTTATTTTCCGGTGGAATTGTGGAAGCCATGCAGACCGCTCTCTCATCAAGGTTGCCGCTGCAAAAATAAAGATCAACCAAATTGGCAGCAGCGCAAGCTCATCTTCAAGGGCAATGGAGCGTCAGTAACCTAGTGCTCATACCAGGATTCTGAAGGGGAGCTTGTCCGCTATCGTGATGGCCTCGGCACAAAGCCCATCTACAATGACAGCAAGGTGCTCATCCACCATGGCTGCAGAAACTAGTTTGACGGCATTGTTAGCTTCTCCTAGCGACGGCGGTGGCCAGGATTCTGAAGGGGAGCTTGTCCGCTATCGTGATGGCCTCGGCACAGAGCCCATCTGCAACGACAGCAAGGTGCTCATCCACCATGGCTGCAGAAACTAGTTTGACGGCATTGTTAGCTTCTCCTAGCGACGGCGGTGAAGAACTAGTCAGATACACAGCCTGTAATTTAGCTTCTTTGTTCATGAATCCAGTAGAATAATGTTAAATTTGATATTTTGATTCCCAGTCTGATTTTTTTTGCCGTCTGATTGAACACCTCCAATGAGGTTATTGTTTTGTCATCGAGCTCCATTGAAAGACTAAGCTTCAGGTAATTAATGGACAATTACCGCCGAGATAACTCAATTTGGTTGAGGCTTTAACCAATCAACTGAAAAAGTTTTAATTTTTGGGGAAACTTATGTGCTGGCAATTTGCAGTATTTGGACAACTTGTAATTTGCAAATTAGCTGTTCTGCTAGCAATTGCCCTGTAATGTATGCAGATGTGAATGCAAGTATTTTCAAGGGAAAACAACTACCGAAACAACAATTTTTTGGTTGTTTCCTTGTGCCCAAGAAATTACACTTGCGATAGTTCACAAGTGTAAAATAATTCAAAAATCCCAGGAAGAGCCTAAATGAAATTAAGCTACAGGTACAGAAAACTATCGCAAATCGCCGCTAGTTCGGCGCCATAAACATACACCACACAAGCAAAGACATTCCAGAGCAACAATTTCAGGGAGAAATCGCTTAAAGCCCTAACTCCACAAAGCTCAAATCACTCCCGAAAGAAGCTGACAAGACCCCTAACCCAAACCCCGCATCACGCCTGCTCAAACCCTAGCTCGCAACTCCGAACTCGCAAGAACTGGAACCCAAAACCCCACCGACCACCCAAAAAGCCGCCACCTTTTCTTCCCAATTTCCCCCACAAGCAAACCGCAGTCGTGTGCAAGCAAATCAAGAAGGCAAGAACCCAGGAATTCCAAACCCTAGCAGCAGGAATCAACCACAAGCCAAGGTCCCCCGCACTCACCGCTGCTGTCGACCATCCCGTAGTCCATGGCCCGCGGCGCCCCAGAGCCCGGGCGACGCTCGCGAGCTCCCGCAGGACCTGAGCCTGAAACCAGCCGAGGATCAGGGGTCAGCCAGCTCCCGCCGCATCACTGGCCGGAGAACCGAAGCTACTACGGAGGCTCCAGGCCGGCCACCCCCTCCCCAGCGGCCCGGATCCGCGGGCGCCTCACCTCCGTCGGGCGAATCGCGTGGCGAGGCGGCGGAATCCGGCGAGATTTGGGAGGGCGAGGACGCAGGTGGGGAAGAGACGCTAGCTAGTAGCAGCACGTGTGTGTTGTGTCACTTCGAAGAGAGAGAGAAAAAGAAAAGAAAAAATGAACTGGCTATGAGTGGATTTTATATCCTTGGTCCTCAAAAATGCCGGGAGAAGAGTTGCCTGCTATATATCGTTTCCTAAAAATTTTGGTCGGTGATTTTTTCGTAAAGAAAAGGTTCAATTCAAAACTTTGGACCGCTCTTGGGTGGTTCCCTTTGCTGAGTGCTGAGCATGCACGATTGATTCATAATAGCACCGTATACGCGGCCGTGACGAGCCATCCGATTGATCTTAATGATAAAGAATTGGCCTAAACAAATACCTAACGTTTTATTTCGAACAGGTTCAAATCAATAGCCCAATAAAGTGCAGAGTATAAAATTTTAAAGAAACAGCAAAATTTGGAATGTGTAGAACGATGCAATCAATTCTCTGAAACCCATTTACTTTTAACATCTAAATATTTTGATGGACCCTCACCCTGCAACCATAGTTATAGTTCCATTTTTTAAACCTTTTTTTATTTTTTTATTCCATGTACCGCTAACTTTAAACTATAATTATATGTCTTCGAAGTCTTTTTTTATCCCTCATCCCCATTATTTATTTATTACGCTTTTGTGTAATATTTAAATCTTTTTCATCAAACCCTAGGATAAAATTATGGTTCAATTCTATAATGTTTTGGTTCTGAAGAATTTTTTAAGTTTAGTATAAAAGTTAAAATGAGTGGTCTAGTGTTTTTTATTTCGTAATTCAAAAGTACTATATGGGACTATATGGGATAGGGTTTATATACAAAACCCTTTATTTGTTTTTTTCTTCACTCAAAACCCTAAGGTCATGTTCTTTTCAGCTTAATAGATTAATGGCTTAACAACTTAACGACTTATCTACGTTTTGAAAAGACAAATGCTTTGAGATTTTTGAGTCCACTTTTTCAATATTTTGAAGGTGGGTCCTAACGCTTCAAAAAGCAAGTCAAATGAAATGGATCCAAATCTTAAGACTATCTAGAGAAGCTCTTGAAATTCAGTTATTTCAGCCGTTTAGATCAGCTCAAAAGAACAGGGCCTAATCGTACATAAGTATTATATGCTTATCGTGCTTAGAAAAGTATTTAATGCTCACAAAAAGGCCAACAAATAGAGCAATGTAATAAAAACATTTGCTCACTTTTTTAATCCTAAAAAATTTAGAAATGGATAAATATTTTTATACTCACAACGAAATTTCTTTCATTTTCATCATTCTTAATTTATTTTTACTAAAACTTATTTATCACTAACATCTAAATCCTTTTATAGGCCCTTAGAGCATGAGCAGCAGGGTTGCCATCCACGCCTGCATCATGTGTAAATTCTCACAGAATCGGTCACAAGTCCGTCAAGACAATCACAAAGAATTGCTTGAATTTTTCTTCCATACAAGACGATGCAGTCGCTTTTTGATGAAATACCTGCTAGGGATGCTCTTACCATGAAACTATGGTTGAGATTCCATGTTTTGTAGCTTTTTTTAGTTTTTTATTTGAATTCCTAAGTATTTTTATGACCCCACCATGAAAATATGGTTTTATATTGTAAAGTTTAGGCAGTAAAAGGATTTTTTTTATTTGGCCATAAAAAGGTGCAACGAAAGGAAAAAATGTTATTTCTTAAATTCATTTGTAAAAATTTGTCCTAGGTTTTTTTTTTTGGCCATAAAAGGTAAATATTTATCTTTTTCAGTTGGCCATAAAAAGGTAGAACGAAAGGAAATAATGGTTTATTTCTTAATTCATTTCTCAACTAAAACTATTATTATAAGAAATAGCTAACTTTTTTAAGGGCCCTCACCATGATATTGTGACCTATTTTTTCTTTTTTTTTCTGCGCTATAAAAAATGAAACTTATGAACCTATTACTAATTATATATCTTTAATTCTACATATCCATAAATTGTGAACACAAATTTTAAAATGTTTGTAAAATTCATGTCTTCTTACTGTAATTTTTCCATGAGCATTTGCATACATTGCATTTATGCGATTTTTCTGAATAGTAAATATTGTCTTTTATTTGCATACGGTAGATTCTGGCGATGAAAATTTTTTTACCGACCATGCGGAAGATTGTCCTCGCTGTGCAAACTACGGCATCAATGTTGAACCTTTGACATCAATGTTTGTGAACTTGTTTTGTAGATTTATTGAAAAGCATGACATGTTAATAAAAATGCTATTTAGTTAATTTACCTGGAGCCATCCAATATTATTATTCATAGTAAAATTATACTTGCCGCCATAGGTTTTTATTTATCACATTTATATTGGCACGCTCACAATCTAGGTTTGCATAATTCTTATAATGCTTAGAACCCCTTTATTTATATTCGTGATGAGTTGTGTCATATTTGTTTTTCTATCGTGATTTTAAAGGATGACTACCGTCATATTTTTAAAAGGATTAGTCAATACGAGAGTTATCAAGTAAAAAATGTTTTACAAAACCTAAGTAGGGTGGTTGGTTGCAAGGCGAGTGTAGCAAGCACAAGACATGGGTCCAGTGTGGGACCTACCCTATTTTCCTAGGGACCGATTCCATAGGGTAGTCGAGCTAAGTATTATAGTGCAACCACGTGTGCTGGAATGGGACAAGACAAATTACCCTTCGAACTCTTGGCTTGATCATCCCGTGTGGCGGGAAGGTGTGGAAGATCCATGGTGTTATCTTTCAAGCTCAAGATAGGAATACAACCAACGGGAGGTTTATCCTGTGCCGTGGAGAATCCATAGAGGGGGTGCCAACGAAGAGATAGCTGATTAAAGGTATCATTACAATTAATGCTCTTTGATGGGAGTGCATTGTATCACATGGATAAAGCGTGCAACCTCTACAGAGCGTATAACTATCATGATAGCCTTGCCTGATGTCAAGGGCAGGCGATGGGGAGCTGCCTCTCTGGTACTTTTAACCAAGGTTCTAAAAGTCGCTAGTCGCTAGTCGGGCGGCGAGGTGGGGACTAGGGTTAAACGGGATTAATCGGACACATAAATCGACACTAGTCAGAATTAATCAGGATTAATCGGTAATCGGTCCTAATCGAAGGACAATCGACTAGAGATTAATCGGGGACTAATCGGGGATTAATCGGGATTTTTAGAACCTTGCTTTTAACATTTTGTTTTGAAAATGTTTTCAAGGAAAATAATGACAACAGTCTTGTGTTGTGGTTTTCTCCTCATAGAGGCACTGTGAGTGCGAGGATGTAGGTTCACGGTGGGGAGCTGTAACTAGCCACTTGGAGCAAAATCGACAATCGCCGGAACGTGAAAATAAATCAGTCCAGTATTTGTTTTTCCCTATTTTTCCTTATTGAAAACTTAGGATAAATTTTATAAAGCAGGATTTATGCAAAAAAAAAAATACTCCTCCTTTGTGAGCCTTAATTGCATTCAGTCAGCCTTGCTTGTTGAGTGTTCGCGTACTCTCCCCACCTTTCATGCGGTCTGCTGTAGCATGTAGTCCCCTCAATTTTCTTCAATATATTTTATCAAGGATTTTGGGTGGTGATGACCTAATGAAGATCAAAATTGATTCACTTGAGATCATTAAGCCTCATTGGGTGAGGTTTTATCCTTGGTGGTGCGGCATCAAGTTCAAAGTTTTAGAGTTAGGACATTTTGCTAGTTTTTAGGCTTGGGAGATTAATCAAGCATGTAGTTCGGTTCTTTCTTTGTTGTACTATTAAGGGTGGTTTCTTACCATTACTCATTTAGGTAATATATCTCTCAAACTTATCAAACAGCTTGGAGCAATAAAATTCTAGATATTGGTTCTTTTTTTCTAGCCTAAATCCTTCTAGAGGAAATTAATTTCACGCCAAACAAGTCCTTATTCTCCATTCCTTCGTTCGGTATCCTACCAAAGAAATTCTAGTTCACGCCGAACAAGCGTTAACTTTTCCCTCTTCATAGTCCAGTTCACACCAGATAGTCCGACGTGAACATTCAATACTCTCATTCAAGTCCAAAAATATTCTAGTTCACGCCGAACAGTCCGACGTGAACCTCTAGTCCAAAAGACTTCTAGCACAACTGTCCAATGGTTTCTTAGTTGATGTCGGACAGTTTGTTGCAAACTGGTGTAGCACGTAGACAAAACTCTGTATGCGCCGGACAGTCCGTCATGTGAAGAAATTTCACTGAGTGTCTATTTGGTGTAAACCACAATTTTTCAGTTGCATTTTGTTACCGTTGAAATCCGTCCGTTGTAAAAGCAAATTTGACAATATTTTTTAAAATGGTACTTTGTATTCTAATCAACGGCTAGGAAGTGTCTCAAACGGCTTGCCCATTAGCCTATTTAAGGGCCCATAAACTCTCTTCCTAAGTAAGGATTGGCACAAAACTTCATTCTTTCACATTTTAGCCAATACTAGAGCCTACCTTTTCATCATAGTTCACCTATTCACAAAAAGGCCAAATACCCATTTCTCCAAAATTGTTCAAAGTTTGTTTGTGAGAGTATTATCCAAGTCAATGGCTTGAAGCTTATTACTCTTAAACTTTCAATCCTAAATGGCTTGGAGGTGTTGATCTCAAGGAGCTTGCCATGACGCTTATGGGATTTCTCAAGATGTTGTTTGAGGGCTTGGAGCTTGCCTACCGGAGTGGTGAAAAGATACCAAGAGTGGAAAGGAAAGAGGCTGTGGGCTCGAGCGTGAGCCAGTCCTTGGTGATGGGCTTGCCTCAATGGGGAGTTGAAGAGGACACTAAACCTCGGTCAAGCAAATCCTTATGTCCTGATTTTGATTGACCAGAAATGTCATCTTGGATTGTAATCTATTGGCTAATATCTTTGTAATGATCTTGAAACTTGAATTCAACAAGGATATTGGTCTAAAATCAGATGGTTTTGTAGCTGCTTCAATTTTAGGGATTAGGGTGATAAAAGCCTTTTTTATAGATCCAACATTGATCTTGTGATGAAAAAAATCCTTGTATAGTTGATAGAAATCATACTTGATTATATCCCAACACTTTTTGAAGAAATGATTATTAAAACCATTAGGGCCAGGTGCTTTTATCAGTAGCCATTTGAATAATAACTTGGTCTATTTCCTCATTTGTACATATATGAGAGATATCTGATAGATCTACTCTATGCAATAATGATGACAGGTTAAAGTGCATTACTGATTCAGAAGTAGTACCCAATTTTTGCTAAAAAAAGATCATATAAAATCAATTATTTTTCTGTGTGAGATGAAACCAATTGACCATTGTTATTAAGTAATGAACTTATAATATTTCTTCTTTTTCTGTCAGATGCTACAACATGGAATAATCTAGTATTCTCATCCCCTAATTTCATCCATTTCATAGTGCATCTGTTTTTCCAGTAAACTTTCTAAAATTATAGTAGTCTAATAATATGAGCATTGATATCCTTCCTAAATTGAAACTCTTTTGAAGAGAGTTGTCTAAATTCCTCCATTCTGTTCAAGAAGGATAATATTTGATGACTCTTGTCAATTAATATTTTCAGATTAGATATGTTCTTACTCCAATGCTTATGAATCCTTCTCAAGAATTTGAATTTTGTATTTATCCTACAAGCTGCATCTGTATGTGCTATTGGTTGGTGATTCCAAGAAAATTGAACAATTTTCTAAAAATCAGGTAGTGAAGTCCAGTAATTTTCAAATCTGAAAATATGAGACTTAGGGATAGTTGTTTTACAATTAACCACACAAGGAGAATGGTCAGAGACTTCTGAATCTAGAACAGATACTGATGAATCTGGGAAGCTCGTTGTCCAGTTTTGTGTTGATAGGAACCAATCAAGTTGTTGTAGCAATGGTTGTCTTTGTTTATTTGACCAAGTATAAGACTTGTTCTTGATCGGAATATCAATCAAAGCGTGATGAGTAATGATATTGTTAAAGATTAACATATCATTGAGATTTGCACCTGATAAGTTACGGTTGTGGGTGAATCTATAGAAGTTGAAATCACCAACAAAAATCCATTGATCAGAATTGGCTATATTTAGGTTATAAAACCAATTGATAAAATTATCTCTCATACTGCCACTGCAAGGACCATAAATATTCAGCAAATGCCAACTATTACTATCATGAACATTGGTTATTTGATTGTGAATCACAAAAGGAGTAATTTCAATTGTTTGAACCAAATAATAATTAGAATTCCATAAGGTGATGAGACCACCAGATTGACCAGAAGGACTAAATGAGAAAGAATCAAAGGACTTTGGGCAAAAATTCCTGATGAATGCATTGTCAAAATTGTCTCTTTTAGTTTCCTGAAGACAAATAAACTGGCATATGTGAGTAGAGATCATATAATAAATCAACTGCCATTTGTGAGCTGAATTAATTTCATGAACATTCCAACTTAAAATGTTAAGTTGTTTATAACTCATTGAAAACTAATTGAGCTGCTAACCAATGAGAACACAATCCACGTATGTTCTCCAAGCATAATATACATAACATCAGTAATATAAAGACCCAATAAGAACCTCAGAGAATTAGGTATTGATAACCACTTAGAAACATAAATTATGAGCCAGTACATCCATAAAGTTCTGAGGAAATAACAAAAGTATAATAAGCCACTGCAGATCCAAAAGTGTGATGATTCTTTATCCATACGAAATAGAAATATTAGATCAACATCTACTGACTAGTAGTAGATTCATCCTCCACCATCCTGGTATCTTCATCCAAGGAGGACACCTTGGACATGACACAATATTCAGATAAAATCTGAATTTTCTTATCAGGTAGTGAAGTTATGCTAGCTGGGTCTGATTGAAGAAGTTGTACTGACACTTGAATATCTTCATCTGTGAATTGTGTTTGATAAGTTATCACATCTTCTTGAAAGAGAGCCTTCTTTGCATGTTTGCCTCTTGGTTTGCCTTTATGATGCATAGGCAATGCTAAGAGAGCTCTCTTATCTTTGCTGAGTCTTGGTCTCCTACGAACTTCTGTTTCCACAATTGGGCATTTTAGTTTTTTAGATTTAGGAGTATCCAGTACTGCAATTGGTTGAGCTAAACCAGAAATTGCTTGATCATTGTCTGAGGAGCATATCCCCTGTCTGAGCTTTCCTTTTGAGGAATTTTTGAAGTTGATCAAACAAATCTATATGACCCCCCAGGTATAGTCACTTCTGTGAATCTTGTACTAAAATCAATAGAATTAAATAGAACATGGCTATTCTGGGCCCAGATGGTAAGCCTTGTTGTATTGTACGGTACTATTGCCCAATTTTTAGCCTTATCTTGCATGATGTTCCTCTTGTAAAAAAGGGCCTTCTAGAGAGCTATCAGCTACCCCAGCAGAATCCTATGAGCCATGTGCAGATAAAGATGTAGTAGATGTGCCCTCAGCTGGTGCTAGAGTTTGATATTGATTCTGAACAGGCCAAGCAAGCCAAGCAATACCATCAATGATGATGTCATCATGGTCTACATCCTGAATAGGTACAACAATCTAGTTTTGATTTGCATGTTGAGCTTCCTGATCAGCTTGATCATGTAAATCTTCTTGGTCTTCTTGTTCATCTTCATTCTGTGGTTGTGGCAGAGGATCTGGATTGGCTCTAGGGCCTGGTCTGGGATCCTTGTGGTCGAGCCATGGTTCTGCTAGATTTCCTCCAAAGCGAAAAACTGGGATGGTGAATGAATAACGTTGATGCCCAAAAGGAGATCGAGGAATCCTAACTTTAATGCTTCTCGGAATATCATCATAGTCCACAACAAGGGCCTTAATAAACAAACAATTAGCAGTTTCCATAGAACAAGTCCAGTTTAGTAGTCTGCCAAAGGGTTTAACTATCTGTTTCAGGTAATCAATTTCTACCATATCCAGTGGAAATGGCACAAGCATCAACCAAGTTTCAATAAAGAAATTTGCACTCCTGACATTTCTTCCTATGTTGTGTCTAAAAAACATGACAATGAAGTCTCCAATTTCTCTGGCAGGACCATCGATAAGTCTATCCGCATCCATAGTAGTTGCCAACTTAACAAGACCAATATCGAAAGGATGCATGAAGGTGTTAACAACAGGGATCTGCAACTCCTATGTCAAGAACTGCTGGATTTGGTTACGAAGTGGCAATACCTGGTCTTATTCGATGCCACCTTGAACTGTAGCCCGAATGAAATTTTGGTGGTAACGATGCGGCTCCTGGTTGAGGGTGACGGCGGCCTGAGGAAGCCTATTATGTCCACCATCAATGATGTGTGCTTTCGGGTGTGGCAGGTAAGGGAGAGGATTGATCGCAAAATTCGCCATTGAAGGGGGAGGTGGAGGCGGTGGAGAATGTGATCGAGGTAGGGGAGATGAAGCGTTTTTATCTAGATGATGAGAGTCGTTGGGCAAATCGCGGGAATTTCTCTCCCTCTTTTTGGAAACAGTATCAGATTTCTGTCCGATGGGTCTCCATTCCATATTAGACTTCGACCCGATGGGCCTCCATTTCATGGTTGGTTTGTGTCGGACCGAATTCTCTTGGGCTTTAGGCTTCCATGTCCAATTTTTTTTTTCGTTGAAAACAATTCTTCATCTGATGGCCAAGTCGGTTGCAAAAGGAACAGTGCGTATTGGGCCGGCCTACAAATTTTGAAATTTGATTTTTGAGCCTAATTGGCTGATCCGAAATTGGCGGATCCCAATTTCTTCGCTGAAAGTGTGAAGCACCAATTGAACAATTCTGCATTCCTTTCACAGATGAACTGGGAATTTGTGCAGAAGTAAAAACTGAGTGCGAATTTTCTAATTGAGTCATCGGATGAAGATTCTTCTGGGCAATGACTGATCTCTTAGGCGGGAGAGCGGTATGCAAACGTTGAAAAGCTGATTTAACATGAACTATAGATGTTTTGGATTTCCTTGATGAAATCAATGTCCATTCTTTATCCTTTTCCATCTGCCAAAGCCGGAATTCTCTTCGCCAATTAGGCATACCATCATTCCAAAGATGAAAGATGACAGAGAAATCCTTTTGGATGATGCTATGAAATTTGTAGATATAAAACCCCACATCTTTGGAGAATACTTCAAAACGGAATCCAAAATCATATAATTGTTGAACATGAAAACCAGATCGATAACCACCAAAACAAGCCACAAGAACTTGTGCCACTGATTGAGGAGTCAACCGAAAACAAAAGCGGCCAAATGAAATCACCAGGATTAAAAGACGCGAACCTCTAGAACCATTTGAGATGACTGGGCATCGAAAGCGATCCCAAATATTCTTCGCGAATGTTGAACCCCGATCAACAGAATTGAGTTCGAAGATCTCCATGGAGATGAATACCTCAAATCAGCAGGAGGAAGATTGTCCATGAGACCCATCATTAGTCGCCTTAGTAGTCGCCTCCCGAGCCATTAGGAGCTAAGATTGAGAACAAGAGTTGTTGCCTCATCCTGTTCGAGCGAAAGCTGAAGGAATAAATTGATCCTTTTTCCTAAATCATTACAGCATAACATGTGACTGGCACTCATTGTGGATATTAATAATGTAACAGCAACCTGTTAACTAAATAAAAAAAATTCACCTTTGTATTCCTATTATCTGCCAATTATTGTTCAACCTGAGGATACATATAGGTTCGAGTAAAATATTTTCAAGCTACAGCATACTCGTGCACTAAGTTATACCTGGATGCTTTTGCCATGCGAATTCAGCACCAAAACAAATACACAAAAGCATCACCAAAAGGTACCTCCACTAGTTCTGCCATTCCAAGGCTGGTCTACCAACATGCACATCATCAACACCATATGTACCAACCCTCCTAACATAACGTGATTTATATGATTATTATGATACATTGATTCACATGTCTGTAATTCTTCCCGCATAGTATTACAGAACATCAGGTATCCTTGTTGATGGTAGTAAATCAAAACCCAGTCCATCCAGCTGGTTGGTAGGATGCATCTTTTTTTGCTTCAGACTTCAGATCATTGAGAGATTGAGGAGCATTCCCCAAATTTGACATCTTGGAAGGTAAAGTTCCAGAAGCAGCAGCCTTAAAGCTATCTTGACCAAAGGCAAATGGGTCAGCACCAGAGTTTAAGTTCAACTGTCCATGTGAGCTAGCTTTGTTGCTATTTGATGATCGCAGCGTTCGGACCGACCTCGGGTGGGTACTCCTCCCAGCTGCCTGAACTTTTGGCACTTCAGGAAAATCTGGCCATGGCGTTGGATCAGGACTTGGTGTTCCTGGGCTTGATGTGAATAGGCCTTGCCGGAGCTCTGGAGGGGTTCCTTCAATCTTCTCCCTTGGCTGTCGAAAACAATACATTACTAAAAGATGCTATTAAGGGTTTGGAAACTTTGCAGTGATGGGTGATTGGCAATGTCAAATGAGAAAATTGGACAAGATCATGGTGGGTTAATTATTTGCCAGGCTGGCCAGTTTCAATTAACAACTATGCGTATCTGTTTAGAATTTTAACCATTGGCCAGTTAATCAAACAAGGAAACACAGAATTTAACCCTGGATATTATTGACGACAATGAGGAATGTAGGATCAATCATACCGGAGTATCAACACCTGTGCTGGGAGGGGAGAGTTCAATCTTTGAATTTTCTTTGAACTCCTTCATTGGCAGTTTTGCAGAGGCTGTAGCTAGGGCTTTTTGGAGTTCTTGTATCTCTCGCCTCTGAGAGGAGCAAATGGCTGACAATTTATCAAACTTCAATGAAATTTCTTCCTTCTCCAAGTTTGCTATCTTCAATTGTTCTTTCAGTAAAGTTACTTCAGCTTCCAGTTGCTGTTCTTTCAGCTTATTAGATGTGTTTAAACTACTGACATTGTTCTGTGAGCTCACTTTAACATTATCAAAGTCTGCCACAAAGGAGTTAAAAGCAGTACCCTGTACATTGGTTTTATTATCTGTTTTTGTCACTTTTGCTTTCTCTAGCCCATATTCTGAACCATTTGGAGAAAACCTAATTTCAAAATCCCCAGGAGAACTATCAATAGAGGCAGAGAGAGACTGCCTGTATGTATTATGTGTCGGACTGTTCTGGTTCTTTGCCTGTGATTGCTTTGTGGTGGCTTGGTATACAGGCTCTTGATCAAAAGCTGACACCTTGTCATCCACAAAAGCCAGCTCTTGGGCATGCTGTGTCGACCAAAATGCACCCATAGAACCCCTATCCTCCACAGCTTGTGATGGTCCTTGTGACCTCACATTCAAATGATCTTTGGGAGACATATTCCTAACATTGTCCATTGATGGTGAAAGGGAGCTCATCTGGGTTTCCCTCACTTCTGAAATACATACATTTAGATTATTAAACAGAGACAACAAATGAATGATTTTTATACAAAGTAAATCACTGAAATCTAGAAAAGAAAGATCCAAGCAGCGAATAGAACAATTGCTTTCTTCCTTGGATAATCTAGGTTATGAGATTTCTACTGAAAAATGTCTTCTATTTTCTAAATTTTCCCCAAGTAAACCTAAAATACACAAAAAAGTATAGAGCAATGACTTCAATTCTACAAAAAAAAAAACATGGAAGTAACCTTCATCCACAGTTGCATGAAACTCAAAAGCTGATCCAGATGGGGATCCATCAGGCAAATCCTTTTGCAACTCCAAAGGAAGTAATTCATTAATACGGAACCACACCTATAATGGTTCATGCATGAGAATTAGAGATACAGAATGCCTTGTACATTCACTGTCATAGAGCATGCGCTAATTAAGACGAACCTAAATTCATGGAAGTGAATGGGCAATCAAGCAAAGCCCTTGCCTGTGTAATGTCTGGTCTGGCATCTGGAGAAGACTGAAGCATGTCTTTGATAAGACTTGTGATGGGAGAACTGTATTTTGGTAATTCCAGGATACGATAGTTTCCGTTAAGTATTTGGAGCTTTGATTCTCCATCAAATGCTGATTTCAAGTAGCAGATCCTATACAAGAGGCATCCAAGAGCCTGAAAAGAAAACAACTATTAATGATTCATCAGATATTGAGTATAATAACTACTATAAAATATAGGGGATATGAAAACTATTTTTTTTGTAATCCCAGATAAATTTGCAGAAAGACTTTATGTTGATATATAATACATGTAGAGATAATCTACCCATATATCCACTTTCTCACTGATAACCTCCCTCCTGTACAAGTCCCACATCTATGTACAGTAAAAAGCTTACAATTAGTACATATGTACAAAAAAAATTGAGAAAGTGCTCAAAAAATATATATCCAATCTGAACCTCAGGGGCCCTGTATGCAGGAGTGGTGTGCTTTCTAATGTTATCCTCTTCAAGGCCCATCTCCTCAGGTTTATCAAAGCACTTATGGTTTATTGATACACTACCAAAATCACATAATTTCCATGCACCATCGGCACCAATAAGTACATTTTCAGCCTTTAGGTCCCTGCATACGAAATCTTTGCGGTGACAGCTCTGAAATGAAAATCGACATAGCATTTCTTTTTAGGGTTCAAATTGACAAGAATGGTAAGTTAATGCAACCAATGAAACACAATGTCTTGCCTATTGCAAGCTGCAATCAACTAGAATTTGTAACGCATTAGATGAAGCAAAGTAACCAAGATTGGTTCCGATAGCAACATGGAATAGCATGATAACATTGGAAACTATTGGTTTGCAAGACCGTGTAGAGTACCAGTATGAGCTATGCTTGGTATTGACAGCACGACTAGCATGTGTTTTTCAGCTGTATGCATGGTGACTAGATTCATGCCATGTAACAAAATATTAACAAAATATGCACTACGCAGCAAAGAGAGCAGCATTTCACATAGCAATTCCATAAAATGACATAGAGACCTGTGAGCAATTGCTGGCGTTTGGCAGTGCATTGCAAAGACCGCATTGCAAACATCCCGGAAGATCAGAGCCACCTGCTTCTCATCGAAGTACCCCGCACCTCTACTCTCCAATGCTGAAACCAACGACCTCTCACAAAACTCCATCACCAGCAGTGCCTCCCTCATGCTACCCTTATCCAGTCTCGTGTGCGCGATAAGCGTGACCACGTTCGGGTGCCCCTTAAGCGACCTCATCACCGTTATCTCCTTCTGGACCAGGTCAAGCGATTCCCTGTCCTGGATGATGACGTGCTTGAGCGCGTACTGCTTCGCAGGGTTCATCAGATCCTTGGCAAGGTACACGCACGAGAACCCGCCCTCAGCAATGGCTTCCTGGACGTGCATCTTGGTATTGCCAACATCAATGGTTCGGCCCTCGAGCCCGGACTGCTCTTTGGGCATGAACTGCCTGAAGGGTCTCCACATGGTTGAACTACAGGTCCTCACAAGCCACAGTAGCCTCAGACTGGTTCAGTCCCCAAACCCCCGTGTATGAGCCTAACTACACATACCAGCAAGGGGGGCAGCTGCCAGGGTTCCCATGGATGAGCAAGGGGGGATCCCCGGTACCTGCTGCAGTCGCCGGAGACCTTGAGGAAGGCTTTACCGGAGAGCGAAGCTAGAGATCTGGCCGGGGAGGGTCGGGGGAGGCCGGAGAGGCGGACCGGCGGGGACAAGGAGCCAAGGGCAGAGGCGGCGAGGACGAGGCGCGTCGAGGCGGGGATGGGGCGGGGTGGAGGCGGTGCCGGCGAGAGACGAGGGAGACGTGGAAGAGGCCGGAGGCGCGAGGGAGAGGAGACGCGGAGCTGTGGAGAGGTTGAAGACGGAGCAAGGCAACTCCCTTGATCTGCTACACAGTACTCACTTTTTCGTTTTGACAATATTTGCTCGTCTTACTTTAAAGGTTTGGACTCGTGTTAGTGTCGTGGGCAGTTCTAAATTTATGTTAGCCAGATAGATAATATGGTCTAATAAATTCGGTTGAATGGTGTTTTGATTCACCTTTAATTAGAATGGATACAAATAATGATCAAATTCTCCCTTCTCTACCTAGATTACAAAAATATATAAGGATTGACCATGCTTTCTCTGGGTAGCCCTTCGATTGCATCGTGTTTCCTTGTAATAATGAACCACGTCGAAAATATTCCTAGAGGCAAAACTCAATCGGATCGAACAATTTGCTCAACAGCCGAAAGTGTCTCCTTTTCAAGGTCTTCCCGAATAGATTTGCCAGTCCCGAGCATCACTGCCTCGAACAACCATGGAGCACAGAGAAACGACGAACAAGGTTTTGAAGTCAAAGACTTCCTTCTCTGTGGTAGGAGGGCAAAGAAGTTTGCGGCCGCTACAACACGTGCCCTCGCTGCCCAACAGGAGGAAGAAGACTCGGGAGCTACTCGCCATGGAGGTTCTGCTCCGGGAAGAAGGTTCATCGATCGTAATAGATTGGAGGGTCATGAGCGTCTCTTCAACGATTACTTCGCGGACAACCCTGTTTACCCTGAGTAAAAATTTCAAAGAAGGTGAGTATAAATGTGATCATATTTTTGTAGATAACATCCTTGGATTTAATAAAATTTGCATTGCGGTTTTAGGTTTCGTATGCGTAAGGCGTTGTTCCTCAGCATTGTAAATACGGTGGAACAAAAATTTGACTACTTTAGGAAGAAGAGGAATAATGCTGGGACTCTTAGAGCGTCGGCGTTACAGAAGGTGACGGCGGCACTAAGAATGATTGCCTATGGGGTTTCCGTGGATGCAATTGATGAGTACGTTCACATGGCCGGTCCAACCATCCTGGAGAGCATGAAAAAGTTTGCTGAAACCATGGTTGAAGTCTTCGGCCCTGAGTACCTCCGAACGCCAAATGTGGGGGATACCGCTCGGCTCGCAGTTTCCCAGGAATGCTAGGAAGCATCAATTGCATGCATTGCGAATGGAAGAATTGCCAGGTGGCTTGGCATGGAGCTTACACCGGTCATGCAAATGCCCCTACTCTTATCCTAGAGGCTGTAGCTTAGCATGACCTGTGGATATGGCATTACTTCTTCCGAATGGCTTGATCTAACAACGACTTGAATGTGTTGCAATGCTCACCTTTGTTTTTCAGGTTTGCGAATGGAGAAACTCCGGAGGCCACATATGTTGTGAATGGTCGTACCTACAATATGGGGTATTACTTAGCTGATGGTATATACATCGAGTGGGCTCCTTTCGTGAAGGCCATACCAGGGCCGCAAGGTAACAAAGGAAGTTTTGGATGGAACAACAAATGGGCGCTCGTAAGGATGTCGAACAAGCTTTCGGCATTCTTCAGGGTCGTTTCCACATTGTTAAGGGTCCAACTAACTTCTAGGAGCCATCCGTGCTGCACGATATCATGATGGCATGCATCATTATGCATAACATGATTGTCGAGGATGAAAGGGACATTCGTGACCCAGATTGGAACTACGAAGGCTTCGATGGCCTCGTTCAGCCTTCAAGAGGTGGCATACCGAGCGTTGGGGAATACATTAGTAGGTATGTTGCTATACGCGACAAGTAGAAGCACCATCAGTTGAGGGAAGATCTCATGGATCACATGTGGCTTCACCATGGCTGCCAGTAAAGCGTCGTAGGTTATTGATCAATCTAGTACTTTCAATGTGTAACTTGTTCGTTGTTCGGTGCTTGTTAGATGTTCATTGTTCGGTGCTTGTGAGATGTTTGTGTTCTTCGGTATGTCCATCCAGTATTTTCAATTCAATAAAGTGTAATGCAACACATATGTTTGTGTCAATGAACCATGGTGAACCAACACATAGATGAACATGTCCAGCACATGAGCTATGGTATAAGACAGCTTTTATATACTACATTGTTCAACACAGATACAATACTGCAGGTTAGATCAGTTTGGTATACAGGAGAGAAACTCTGAAATTTGATTGGCAGAGTATATATGATCAGGCATCACTTATATGCAATGAAATCTCTATAGACCATGCATAAACCAGCATATATATCAACATGAATCACCATGATTAAGCATAAATTATTCATTACATGTCCACCACAGAAATGGAACACAAATTGTACATTACATGTCCAGCATTAGCAAATCAAATACATGTCTAGCATTACCAAATCAAATATATGTCCACCATTACGAAATCAAATACATGTGCACCACACAGAGTCACATCATTATCCAACTAATAGAATCACAACACAAATGATGCATAAAAAAGCTACGCATTCCCCGATGAATTGCCAGATGGGTCGGTACGGTTAGCTCTCTTAGCCAGTATTTCATCCTGCAGGGACAAGTAGAATAGACGATGTCGTTCATCCATATCATTCAAGTTAGTATTCATTATTCGCTCATCGTCCTCTCTACGTGCCTTTCTTCTTTTTCCCGCAACAGCTTAAGCTCAACTTGCTTAAGTTCTCTAGTTAAATCCTCTATTTGAATTAGCAATTTGCATATCTCATCTCTTTGTACCCTATCTTTGTCCCCGTCATCTTTAATTTTAGATATAATCTCTCCTAACTTCTGCACCGTGTCATGAGATTGTGTACCACTCGTAGCCCTAGACTTGGCCCTCTTCCTCCCAATCGGCCTCTCAGGGAGTGCGTCACCATCAATATGTAGTATATCATTTGATCCAAAAGGCGTAGAAGAAGAACCTCGCGTGGCCGTACCAGTTGTCTTTTGCTTCTTGGCCGCCTAAGTTGATGCATAATTTATCCACTTTGCTTCTTTGTGCAGGAGGTCCCATATCTTAATCATGGTGAAGTCCTTGCCTTCCTCTCTTTTGAAAAGGGATAGGGCATCCACAGACAATAAAAGGGCAGCAAAAATAATTAGTAAAGAGAGCAAACAATTGGAATGTAAACTAACTTAGCAATGACAGGTTGTACTTACAACATCTTTATCATTCTTTCCACTTTCGTTTCGCTGTATCATGCGATCAAAGCATCCTAACATTTTGCTCACATCTCGTGCAATGTTGGCCCAGCGTTGAGTAAGGGATTTCTTTGTACGGCTAGTATCAAATTGCTTGTGGGTGTTTTAGTATTTCAGAATTCTCTTCCAATAGCTTTCCCTAGGTTGATCAATACCCACAATAGGATCTAGGCTGACATTCAGCCATGCTGAGGCTAGAAGGTAATCCTCGTCACTAGGAAGTTTTCTTTTCTACCTTTGGCCGACGATGGGAAGGGTGCTTCAGCTTCATCATTGGAGGATTGTGCTTCCAAGTTCAGAGGTCCAGAGGCAAACGCATTCACGAGGGCTACACTGTTACCCCCTTGCTGAACTTGTTGGAATATGAAGTAGTCGGACTTGCCAGCAAAATAGTCGGCATAGTTGAATTCCATTGAAATCCTGCAAGCAGTACATATATACTATTGTATCGAAAAAAAGAAAATTCAACAATCATACAGTACAGTACCATCGATGAACCACATATGAATACCAACGAACTTAAACACACTACACATTTTTAAATAAAGGACAGACTTCAACACTTAGTTCAACGCTAGTACAATGCATAGTTCAGCAGTTTGTTCAAATAGACATACATGACAAATAGATAGAATACAGAGAATTTAAGCAAACAAACACTAAATCACTAATTTTTTGGTGAAGCATTGTCGCTGTCGTATCCGAATTCATCGTTGTCCATGTTGTACCGACAATAGTCGTCATTATCAGGAGCCACATAGTCCATAGGCTAGACATCATTAGGACTAACATCCTTTGATGGACTATTTTCTAGAACATTGTCGGTAGTAGAAGAGGCAATTGGATTCTTGTTATTTATGTCATGCAATTCAGCTCAAATATTGAGGAAAATCTTCTTTAGCCTAGCAACCATTGCTTCGATCTGCACAAAGGCATGGTTGAATCCATAACTTCTAGGAGTATCCCTCGTTTCAAAATTAGATTGGATGCAATCCTTAAAGGCAACTGCTGCATCTTCAATGTCTTCGGCAATAGCCTCCAAGAGGGCGTGCATCCGCCTTAACTCGTCGGCCATCTACAAGCATCAAATAGAAGTTGATGCACGGGTTGACATGGAATATACAATCGACCATTCACCGACGATGAAGACTAGCGTTGATTTCGTCTAGGCTCACCAATCACCTCGAAATCGACCTACGCTGCGCCCATTTCGTCCTGGTCGCCAATCAGGCCGCAACAAACCCTAAATCGCCAATCGCCTATTTGTCATCCCCCCACCGCATACCCCCAATATACTGCAGATCTGCAACCAAATCGCTCCAAACCCTAGCCGCGCACAACTAATCCCCTTTCACAAGTCGCTGCAACCAAATCCCCCAAATCGATACAATCGAATCGGCCTTGAATCGGTGCACACAAATGGAAGACGAAGACGTACCTTCGATTCAACAAGCTTTGGTGCACCGGCGACGATGTCTAGTTCGCAGACGGCATGGGGCGGACCAAGTCCTCCGAGGACGGCTCGCTGTCGGACGAATCTGGACACAAACGCCTCACCTCCTTCTATTTCCACCGCAACCGGAGACAACGTTGCGCCTCCCGCGCGCGTAGGGCCTCCTCCTTGTTGCTGTTTCTGCACCAGCGCGCGAGCCCTCGGTGGTTGCGCGTGGACAGGATAGGGTGCCTCCTTGCGTTCTCCAGATTTGGGGAACGCGCAGCAAGCCTCTATCCGCTAATCGCCGGATAGGGCACCTGCTGGAGCGCACCATTGACCCCTAATGTGACCTCAACACTGTTCATCTATCCGCAACAATTATTTGAAGCACCTGCTAGCGATGCTCTTAAGGTGGGTGAACCTTGAATGGCTCAAGTTCTAATCCGAGTAGGATTAGGACTCTCCCAAATTTGGAAAATAGCTAAATCCAGGGTTCTATCGTAGCACGAGATTAGGCTACTAGAATCTCTCCTAAAAAATTTGGACTTGGGTCTCTCTCGTTTGCTCATCATTTCATGGGTTTGACAGACTCCCGGTAGAACTGCAACACTTCATGGAATCATGAGATAGCCATGGGCTTTGGGCTTGAAATTTGGAGGGTGACTAAATGATGGCTTCTAAGAATTGCTGCAATTTTTCTAGAATTTTCCTAAATGGTTTTCTAGGGTTTTGGCTTAAACCTAATTTAAAAATAATTTAAACTATAGTTTTGTATATAATAATTCCCTTTATTTTACTTTTAGGGTTTTGAAAATACAAGTGACATGCGATAAAATAGAGGATGTCACACTGGCCCTCGGTTTCATATGGGATCCCTCTTTAACGGTGTACATCATCCCGTTGAGGTGGTTTTGGCAGTTGAGGCCGGTAAAACTGACTTTCTTAAGGGCCAAGGGATCCAAGTGTGAACGACATGCAGCCATTCGATCAAACCGACGTGCATGGACGATGGGGATAGCTTCCTTTTGTTCTTCTCAGATCCCTGGAGAAAGATCGGTCCCGGCGTGGACCAAGTGCTAGTCGGTTGGCCCTATCCTGGTCGGTCGACTGGGGCTTTCTTCGGTTTGGGTCCAATTTTGCTCAGTAGGTCTCTGGAGACACAAACTTACCAAAACTTGTGAAACTTTGTTAAATTTCACATTTTTAGTCCATGTTCATTTATTTGGGAGCTATGTTCACGGTCGGAAGTGTATGAAAAGTTATATAAATTGACCGTCAACACTAGTGACTTGGGTGGTGTCCAATCCAATACATCCTTTACTTTACTTGAGTCAATAGCCACACCTCCGGCTAATATGACATATCCTAAGAACGCAACTTCCTTTAACCAGTATCTGCACTTGCTAAACTTAGGCCTTGTTTTTTTTTAGCGTATCGTGCCGTTGCGTTTTACTGTAGCAAATTTTGTTATTTTTATATAGCCTATGTGTTGTGTTAATTTTTAACGATTTTTTCATGGCTTTTAGTAGTCCTTTCCAAGATTCTAAAACTATTTTTTAATTATTTTTTTGTAATCTTTAGATCTCTTTTCAAGGGCTCTCAAATTTGCTACAGTAAAACGCCAACGTAACGGTACACTGAAAGGAACAAGGCCTTAACATATAATTGATGTTCTCTGAGTTTTTCCAACACTAATCTCGGGTGTTTATCATGCTCCTCTTCATTTTTTAAGTATCTGAGGAATTCATCAATAAAGATAAATTCATTAAGTTCATGAACACTTTATTCATTAAATTCATGAAATAGATAAGTGCATTGGTCAATCCAACAGACATCAACGTGTACTCGTGCAGTCCGTAACGAGTAGTGAAGGTTGTCTTGGATATATCCTCTTTTCTGATCTTGACGATATGATGGTAGCCTAATCATAGATTAGATTAATTTTGGAGAAAACATAGGCTCCCTTAAGTTGATCAAATAAATCATCAATCCAAGTCAATGGGTACTTGTTTTTTACTGTGACTGTGTTCAAGGATCCGCAATCCACACACATTCTCAAGGTTTCGTCCTTCCTTTTTAACAAATATAGCCGGGGCTCCCCAAGGTGGTGCAATAGGGCAGATAAAAACTTTGTCCTCCAACTCCTTGAGTCGCATCTTCATTTCTGCCAAAAAGATCTACAGCTATTTGATGTAGTCACTGAGCTATTGGGGCAGTTCTAGGTGCTAGCTCAATAATGAACTCAATGCCACGATAGGGTGGCATACCAGGCAACTCATTGGGAAATATATTAGGGAACTCTATGACTACTGGGACTGAATCCAAGGTGACTTCTTTCAACTGATTCAAGGTACTGGCAATCTTGGTATAAAGATCAAAGAAGAATCCTAATCGAATACCAACACTGTTAACAAGTGAAATGGCTTGATTGGCACAATCGATCTGGCCTTTATACTTCGTTAACCAATTCATGCCTTGGATAATCTCTATTCCCAGAGAATCTAGTAAGATAAGGTTCACTAAGAATTTAACTCCATTAACATCTATGTTTAATTTAGGACATACATTATCATTCTTAATGTTTTTCCTAGTGTTTGAACAACCATAGGGTTCTTTAGATCCACTGTATTCCAACCATCAGATTCCCCAAAACTTTTTGATATGAATGAATGTGATGCACTAGAATCAAACAATATTGTTTCTGGAACTGAGTTTACCAAGAACATACCAAGAACGACACCTGGAGCATTTTGTGCTGCTTGTATGGTGATGTGGTGGACTGTGAAAGGGATATACCCTAGATCAATCATAGTGATGATTGTACCACGTCTTTGTTCATGTACATATGATAACATTGTTTATCGGTTCCCTGAATAAATGTCCTGACTTTGTTCATTGGGTACGACTTGATTGTGAAACACATTGTTATATGACTTTATTTTAAACGGGTCCCTGATCCATATCATTACGAGGAGCGGTGATGATTTGATCAACATATATATTGGTTGATGGTAATGTTTCACACACCATAGATATAGAGATATCAAACCAATAGTATGGACGTATGTTGAAGAACATGGGCAGTCGGACAGACCTACTCCGAGACGCCGTGAATTGTTATCTCTTATAGCGCCATCAGCATATAGTCTCGAGTGGCATACCTATATGGTCCTTAGACCTGAGATTGTCATGGATGCCCAGCATGTTGACTCGTATACTTTGGTATCACCAAACGCTACGCCGTAACAGGGTAGTTACAAAGGTGCCTACTGGGTATGCCACGATACATTGCCAGGGGTGTGATAATCAAGATGGAATTTGCCCCTCCTAGATAACAGGAGAGACACCTCTGTGCCCCTCATATGAATGGATAGGGAAAGCGTGCGGCAGTGCTAATATGACTAATGAGTTAGTCATGATATGTATCCATTCCACTGCCGAGTGAAATTATCTTGCCTTGAGCTTGACTGGTATGAGGTGGCAAAGGGATCAGTATGTGAGTGTATCAAGGTTCAGCCGAATAATAATTCCGTGCATTCAGGGGTCAATACGTACTGCTAGGTGTCGCTTTTGATCGGTGGATTGAAAACGAGTTTCCGGATCCACAGCCGACTTGCACTGAACCTAACGGGTCACACACTTAACGGGTTGGAACTCTTTAATGGATTTATACGTAGATATGATCTACGTTAGAGATAGAAACCCTAACCGGCTGAAGCCCACTAGCGTGACTATATAAGGAGAAGGCATAGGGGCGGCGTGATTAGATGAATTGAGCCCTCACCACGCCTAGCCATCGTGCGCCCCTCCTGTTCTCCAGAAACCCTAGCCGCACCGCGAGGTGCTAGCACACCCCGTAAGGCATTCCTGCTCGGTACGTGTGGATACCGCTAGAGGCGTTGCCGTACGCGGACATGCTGGTCGGTTGGATCGTCTACGAGCGTCGGAAACCACTCGGCGAACATCGGCAACCACTCGGCAAGCACTCGGCTACCACTCGGCGAGCACGGGCAAGCACTCAGTGGTGATCGAGACGTGTATGTCTACTTCCTCTACGCTACGACAAAATCGCTCACGCCAGATCTCACACAAGGGTAACGATCTGTGATCCTCTACTTGCATATGCTCCTGGGTGAATCGAGGTAGAAAATTTTGATGTTGCGCTCGCGTAGCCTACCTGTTTCCCTGCAGACTGGACCTCTACCAACAGTCTCAAGGGTCATCTTTATGGCCCTTTTTGGGTTGTCAGGGCACCTTCATATTTTCTAAAAAAAAAATATTAGTCAATATTCATTGTGTAAAAAAGTTTGCCTTGCTACATACATCACGTAACACTCTCATTAATTTTAATAGGAGTCCATAATATATGGAATTATTTATTCACTTGAAAATGTTCATGTTCAGTAAACTTCACCATTACGTTCTAGTAATATGTACTAAGCATGGGTGGGTGTGATCACAAATTTGAACTCTGCATCATGGTAACCTTGATAAACACTTTGGCATGCTAACCTTGACATTCTACAATAATTTTCCATATTTTATAAGCTTTTTATGATTTATTGTTCCTTAAAAATAATTTATACAAATATCATCAAATAATTTTCTTGTGTACTTTTGTAAATTCATGAATTATATGAATTTATTGTAATTTTTTGAAAGAGTTATCTTTTTAAACTAGTTAAAATTCAAACTAGTTGTAATATAGGAAATGTATATGAAATATTTTCTCCACGACCATAAGCGGGTTGTCGAGAGAGATCTCCACCTGCATTATCCATGGCTTGGCCCACTGTATGTTGCTAGCCCGAGGGTGCACGTATCTCGATGACCTTCAAGTAAGCGATTGAGACAATCTATAAACCTAGAAAAACATTACGTGCCCATACTTACTGAAATGAATACAGTGGTGACATTCTATGTGGTGTTGGTGCTCACCCATAAGGTCGTAGGATCGAGCTCATGCCCCATGCCCATGCCTCGTCATTCCTCATTTTTTTATCTCTCTCGACGGCCTCTACATGGGCCATCAAGAGAGATATCATCCTGCCCACGTGCCACAACCCATTAAGAGAGGGAATTTGTGTCATAGCACATCTCTCCATAGCGAGAGCCAAACCATGGAGAGAGATGCATATAGAAGTGCCCATAATTAGCCATCAATAATTGGAGGTATCTTTATCTCGAGGGCTAAAAGATACTTATTTAATCACCTTGCTAGCCACACGTTTCATTCATTCACCGCGAGAAACTCTTGCACCATTTCTTCTATACTGCTAGCTCGAGTCTCCATGAACAACCAACCCCCTCCCCCGCAGGTGCCTCATCAATTCCTATGATGGTAGGATTGTGAGAATGCGACGCCGGACAGGCATATGGTTCCGCCATCACTCCCTGCATATGCCACCGCCATGACCACATGAGCCAGCGCCGCCACCTCTAGCCAAATCGGTGGGTTCCTCGGCGACAACACCTCCTACCTCTCCACCTCGTCCAAGGCTAGACTGGGCTTTACCTCGTCCGAGCTTCGATCGAAAAAAATGGTTGCAACATGCTTAAGTACGACATATTTTGTGATTATAATATATATTTAATTAAGTAACTGTAATTTAATTTATAGTTTCATTTTAAGCTCATGTAGTGGGCCATCGAGACATATGGTGATCCTGCAGGCGCCACGATGTGGCCCACCAAGGCAAATTGCATGGTAGCATATGTCTCTCGACGGCCCATGGTGAGGTCGTTGAGAGAGACTTGTGCCAGTATGGGTTTGTCGATGACCGTCGAGATAGACCGCATGTGTCGACAACTTTTAAGGAGCCATCGAGACAGTTAAAGGAATTTCCATGGTTGATTCGTGGCCATCGAGAATATTTCTCATAGTCGAATTTTGTAGTGTATGTCTCCCTACTCCCTAGTTTCTAACTCTTATATGTTCAAAAAAATTCTTAGTTCTCGTGTGTACCAGCACAAATCACATTTTAAGATTTCTTATATGTGTAGTGACCATCACAGTAATAAGCTAAGGCATCAAACAAGAAATGGTCGTCGTCATTAGAGTGCAATCCACAATTGTTGTTGAAGACTAACATGTCAAGGTAGCCTCGACATGGGAGGCACTTATCTAGTCTATACCTAATATTAAAGAGAATAGAGTTTCTTCTCACTTCTTCTCTCGTTTTCGTCCATTAGGCCCCCAACACCGTTCGATCGCGATCGCACGGTTCCTCCCTCTCCGCCACTTAGAGGCCTCATTAACCGTTGATTTTCAATCCGATGGCTACCAGCCCTCTCACTCCATACCGCACAACCCCTATCCCAAGCCTCCCCAGCCCCCAACTCGCAGTCCCCAACCCCACGCTCGTCGCTCCCGAGTTTCCCCTCTTGTGACGGCCAGCATCGGGGGAATTTGAAACGGGGGTGGGCTGGCCTCGCCATCCCTCTCCCTCATCCGAGTTTCCCAGCCCACCCCGATCTCGCGACGGCTCGGAGGCAATGGCGATCCACACGAGCAACCGCTACGCCTCCGCACCGTCGGACTTCGTGACGATGGCGGAGCTCTACCCCTCCTTCCGTCCCTTCGTCTCCCTATCCCAAGGCGGCGTGTGGCGGGGGAATTTCCAATTTGCCCTGAAGTTGATGTGCCTTTGCCAATTTGCCCAAAGTTGAGTAGCCTTTGATGTTGTGCCCTGAGTGCTCTAATTGTTAACAAAACTTACAAACTAGCCCCCGGATCCCTCTTCTCTCTCCCTGCTCACCTGCGACCACCTCTCGGGGCGGCAGCAATGGCACACTAGCAACGGCCGCTCCCACGGCAGCCTCGTGCGTGGAGAAGGAGAGGGGGCCTCACTTGGCGCGTGGAGAAGCAGAGGGGCACCAACCTCGCCACGCGCATGGAGGAAAAGCAGAGGGGCGGTGGCCTCACCCAACCGCGTGGAGGAGAGGGGTGGCGCGCCGGCCGCCCCAGTTTGGACGGAGGGAGAGAGGGGGGATTCTGCACACAAAAGTTTCTTGTGTCTGTTCGTTATCCAAGGACTAGTCTGTAAGTGTTTGTTAATAGTTAGATCCACCCAGGGCAAAACATCAAAGGCTACTCAACTTCAGGGCAAATTAGCAATTCTCCCGGCTGCGTGTCCGCCGACTTCACCGACTTCTCTGCCACACGCGAGCTCACGCGCGTCCTCCTCCTCCACGACCACAGCGTTAACTGGTTAGTCACCTTCTACCGGTCGCCGGCCCCTTCCCACCCCAAACTGATTCATCCGAGTTGCTCCTGCGGTGATTAAGCTGCTTTTTTAGGTCGTCCATGTCTTTCTGCTGAAAAAGTAGAAGTGTGCCCCTGATTTCGAGTTCATCCAGTTATATCTCAGTCTCCAAGCACCTGTAATTCCACACACTTATCGTTTTATAAACTGATGATGCCACTCCCACAACTCAGAGCACAAAAACCTGACAGTTCTTGGTAAATTTCAGTGTTTGGTACCGATGTATATATTCAGAGAAAATATTGTACTCAAAAGGGTCATGACAGAGTGTATAGTGCTTATTGTTGGTTGTCATGACAAATGTCGTCCGAAGTTGTGCAAAGATTTGTGATCAATCAATGTAACGAATGGTGTTGAATGTACTCAGTGTACACACCACAAGCTATTACTATATTTTCTAGGTTACAAATATTTTTATTCATGACACTGTCTAAAAATAGAGCTTCTTAGGCACATCTTCTCTGCTTGTCATTTCAAAAATATTCCATTCTTTTCTTAGGGTAGATTGGTTAATGTGAAAAACTCGTTTAACCAAATTTGAAGTAATCTTCACTCTTAAAAATTGTTAGATGCCATGCTAGCTAATGATGAGACACACTTTTTTGAAAAAAAAAGGAAACTTATATGTGATGCACACTATTTGTTGGTCGTATTTTCCTCGTAGATTGTTGTGTCATATAGTTTATGATCATTATTTTCAGTTCATATATGATTATGGATTTTCACTGCTGCTTTCAAGTGGATGTCAAATGGACAACTTTGTCCAATTGTTTCAAACAGATCAAACTACGTGGATTGAGGACATTCTCTTATCTGATGTCGTACTATCAATATCCAACTCAAGTGAGACGACAGTTAGGGGCTTTGATATAGACACTGATGCCAATTGCATACACCCTCTCATTGGGGCATCTTTACTAGGCTGGAGCTTTGTTGGATCTGGTTCTTTTGACCTTGTGTGCTACATATTTCCCAAGGCTTCAACTTAGTTACATGAGAAACATGTGTGTGTTCTATTGCCTATTCCCCCCCCCCCTGTTGATGGGAACACCCTTTTGTTTGGAGATGTAACCGATGTTGCTCTTGAATGGGCTAAGAACAATGCGGAGAGCAACCCACATCTAGCCAATCTAATTGAGAGCAGAAATGCAAATGAACTGTCGTGTTCTTCCAATTCTGAAACAGATACTAGGGAAGTAGTTAGGGACAACACTTTAGAACCAGTCTTTGATGTAGTGGGGGTCAAAACCTATCCTTGTGGGTGTTGTGAAGGATACTGAGACCTTTGACTTTTGTATGTGCAATCAACCATTCTTTGAGAGCATAGAGGAAATTGGTCTAAATCCAAATACTTCATGCGGTGGAACTACTGAAGAAATGGTTTGCCCTGACGGTGAGCAGACATTTATAACACATATAATTGAATACAGTGTTTCCCTTAAGAATTCTTTCAGGTGTTTAAAATCACATCCTGATATGTTATCAATTTATTTTTGTTATTCATGATGTTCTTGAAATTTCTATTTAGGTGGTTTACATCGATGGTTATTAGAAAACGAAAAACATGCGTGAAGATACATGATTTCCTCATCAATGTGAATGTGATTTTTTATGCGCTCTAAAGTTACACATAAAGTGGTTGATCATCACATACAATGCCCCCACCCCCATACGACACTCCTATAATCAACCGTTTGATATTTCCTGTTTAACACCGATGCTAAAAAATCATTGCTGTCCAATTGCAACTTGCCTATTTCCTAATATTAATGTATGTATCTAAAAGTTACCGGTGAGCTGTTGAATTCACTTAATATTTCATAGAGGGGCCTTGATTTGATGATTTCTTTCTGATGGTGGCACTCTAGAATGCATCCACATACAAGTTCTACAATTGGTCAATATTGGTTAGATGTGTAAAAATGATTGTTTTATTTCTCCCGTTGCAATGCACGGACATATTTGCTAGTTTAGGAAAGAAAAAAAAAACAAAGAGCATGCCTCAGCCGGGAGGAATATATTGATAGGAAGAAAGATACGGTTAGTTGTACTTCCCTCGGGTGGGCTGTCCCTAGACCGTTTTGGGCCGTTCTTACCTTCTTCTGATCCAACCAAGCCCGAACGTGTTCGGTCGAATTTCAGTCAACTTTTTAATCCTATGGGAAGGACCAAATTAAATTTTATACCGCAGAAATTTTACTGACTGCTGTCAAGACAATCAGGGACTGCCGCTACCTTTTATTACTTAATTGAGAGCAACTTTCTGTTGGTAGCCTGGCACATTGGATTTTACTCATCTAGGCATAAGTGTATCCTTGCGGTGAGATTGACAGGGAATAATATATAATCGAATGATGTGTCAACTTTTCAAGGTTTCACTCCAAGATGTCATCCTCAAAAGATGCAAAAGTTGCAGAATGTATGGTAAGGGATCGATGCCTGCAAAAAAAAGAAGGAAAAATACCCTGCAGGTTGGCAGTAGTGACTAGTAAGTAGCGAGTACTGGCTAGCTAGATCACTGCTGGTACGGAGCATTCATGTGATGAACTAAAACAACAATAGGAATTATATCCGGCCTCTACATTATACGGAACAAATTCCTGATCAATGTGTTGAAGGAAATAAATAAGTCGATGAACAGTGGAGAAATTGTCCAGAAATAATGGACTAGCATGATGCCAACAAATCACTTGGAGAAGAAGAAGCAAGTTACACCGAGTTATGATTAAAGAACCAAAAGAGACAGTAGCACATGTGTTACAAGGACTCAATGCCAGGAATTAACATCCATCCTACTTGCTACTTCCGATCACCAGCAGCAGCTAGCTACAACAATCGAATTAATCTGCTCTTAAAAGTTACAATTAATTAATCACTTGCACTAGAAATGCAAAACAAAATGTACTAAACAAAAATCAAATTGATGGCCAGGAGCCAGCTCATGAACACACGCAAATGAGCTACAAGCTCCTGGCCAGCATCTCCTGGAACCTCCTCCTGTACGACTGCTGCTTCTCCAGCATGAATCTCTCGTGGCATCTGGCGATGAACCTCTCCGCAAGCCTGTCGATCTCGCTGCAATCCTCCTCCTCCTTGTCGCCGCCGCCGCCGTCCTCCTCCTCCTCCGTCTGATCCTCCTCGGCCCACTCGAGGTACCCGGAGATGGGCCGCAGCTGCATGTGCTCATCGGTGGGGATCACCGTGTTCCACGACGAGTCGTAGTAGGCCATGCCGACGCCGAACGGCTCCACGGCGGCGGCGCTCTCCGACGACGGCGGCGTGGCAGCGGGCAGCAGGTTGAGGCGCATTGCGCCGCCACCACCGCCGCCCGGTTTCTTGCTCTTCCTCCTGATCTTTCTCCTCAGCCTGACGCTGTGCCTGGCGATGAGGCCGGTCTTCATGTTGAGAAGATCGAGGAGCACCGACCTCGCGCCGCCGAGCGCTCCGGCTAGGCGGCCGGCGTGCTTGAGGATGAAGGCATGGAGGAGATGCTTGATCTTGTAGGCACTAGGGCTTCCTGAGGTTTCGTGCTGGGCTTTGATCTTGAGATCATAGGAGGGTGGAGGAGATGGGAATGGCTTCATGTGAAGTAGGTGATCCATGGGGGGTGAAGGCAATGCAGCTAGGAAATGCTTTCTCAAGCTCTTGGTGGCCTGCCCTACTGGCTCATATATGTGGTAGCTAGCACTTGGGACCCATCCACTAAAGGCTCATCACATTGGTTAGGACTCAGGACAAAACCTTGCCATAATTTACATGCTTTGAGGAGGTGAAAAAGTAAGTAGTTAGGGTTTAGGAATCATCGCATGTTACTTGATTAATGATGGTTTATTCTGATTTTTTTCACACAAAATTAATAGCATGCATCTTTTCTCCAGCTTGATTCCAATGTAGCTCAAGTTTTGCTTTGTAATATTAGTAATATTGAGCTTGTTTATAATTCAAGATAAGATCTAAAATGAAGAAAAAAGACTTGCTAGGTGCTTATTGTACAAATGAAATAATTTTAGTGAACATGATTAATTAGTTTCTCCTGCCATCCAGGTGCTAAAACTTCCTTGATCATTGTATCCATGCATGTGGTGTTGTTGCATTCTCATCTGATTAATATCGAGTGATGCATAAAAGAAAAGGAGAGGAAGAGAAAGGGCATGCCATTGTGTTTTTTTCTCTCTTGTGATTTGTGTGTTTCCTTTCCTTTCCTTCTCTTCCTCACCCCTCAACTGCTTTTGCTTTCTGTTTGGTCATACAGAATCAGGGGATCCCATTCTTTGTTTGAATGGAGCAGCAAGGAGGTTACTCACAGGCTTTTTGTTTAGAAAGAAAAAGAAGATCACACTGTGTGGTCTGACTGGTCCCAGACTCGGTGGGCACACAGGCACAATTGCTCGTACATACGTACTCCTGCTCTTGGCCAACAAACCGGCTGACCAGTTTTGACTAGATTCAGGCATGTAATATTTTTGCTCAGAGCCGCCGCTGCCTCTCATTTCCTGCACTACAGGAGACAGCAACACTATCGACGGTTTAAGCCGTCGAGAAACTTAGCAAAACCGTCGAGATAAATCAGTCTCGACGGCCAGCCGTCGAGACAGAGTCGTCGAGGCAACGTCGTCGAGAGAGAGCAATAGTCTCGACGGCCTGACCGTCGGTACTATTAGTATCGAGGGCTGACGCAACAGCAGTCGACACAGATGGCCAAGACGCCGTTTGCCGTTAGGGCGCCATAGTCTCGACGGCCACCATAAGCCGTCGATAAAGAGAAAGTGGGTCCCACCACAGGGTAGGCTCCTGGTGACGTGGCACGGGGCACACAGTGTCGACGGCCACATCCTGGCCGTCGACAATGTCGCGATAGTCTCGACGGCCAATCACCGGCCGTCGGCACTGTAATCGCTGAGATAGTTTCGGCGGCCTTATACTGGCCTTCGAGACAATAACAAAACAGGAAAAAAATAATTTTTAAAACCACAAAAAAAACAAATTTTAGCGGTATGCCAAGCCCGAAAGCAAACAAGCACTCGCAAACCCAAACAACCTAACATTCACATATACCCCTCGTCGCATAAAAGCGACCACAATTCATCAAAAGCACATATATAACACATCCAAATTCATCAACACACATATATAACACTGTCGGTACAGTAAATACCGGGGTATTAAGAGTCCTAAAGAAGACTAGGCGAGGGCCCCACGCGTCAAAGTGAGGCGATCAGCCCTAGCGCTGGCGAGCCCCTCAACAGGCCAGCGAGGGTCCCACGCCGGCGGGTGATCGAGCCCTAGCGTGTGGGCGAGCCCTCAACAAGGCCGGGCGAGGGCCCCACGATCGAGGCGGGCTACAGCCCCAAAGCGCTGGTGAAGCGCGAGAGGCCCCCTCACTGATAGGTGGGGCCCGCGAGGCTGGAAGCATCCCGAGAGAGGTCTTCTAGGCGAAGGCTCTCCTCTGCTGTGAAGGACAGGTGCATTAAATGCGACATCACGCGCGGATGCACCGAGGAAGAGATGATTACCGCCACAGTGACCTCTGCTCGTCGATCAATCATCATCGTGGCATCGCTGAATTGACCGCAGAGAGAGGGTTTGCCATCATCGGGATCGCTCGTCGAGACGGTGCAAGTTGGGCCCTTCCTACTCCTTCGCCGGCATGTTCACACGAGTCAAAGGCCACTTGCGAAGCACGCATGGGCGGCGCCGCTCGGCACAGTAGCAGCACATTTTAGTCTCTCCGGTCTCGTCTCTCTAGTCTTATCAGCATACTTTACTACCACCCCCTTTGCTCTCTCCGCCAACCCGCGGCTTGTATAAAAGGAGATGAGAGAGAAAGGAGAGGAGGAGGAAGCATTCTGTAACCATTCCCACATAACCACAACACGAAAAGAGGTAAGGCTCGGCAGGAGTAGGACTATTACCCGTCAGGGGGTCCGAACCTGGATAATCTCTACGTGTCGCTCCTCGTCGTGCCCGACGCTCGAATCGGATCGAACTCGAGCTGATCGGCTAGCAAAGTAGAAATCTGATAGGGGTGTGATTCACTGTGGTTCGGTGAAGAACACGCTGTCAAACGCGCGCCAGGTAGGGGGCGCTAGCATCAGTCTGAGTTCTTCGACTTTTTCTCGGGCAGCAATGGCGGATCAGCAGTCCGCGATGGACAAGGAAGCAGCCGCCAGAGCCGCGGCCGCGGCGTCGGCTGCGGCAATGGTGGTGGATCACCGGGCGCGACCTCCGCCAAGGCGCCTGGCGAGAGCAACCGTCCTGGTCTCAGCTAGGCGACGCTCGCTCGGAGGAGTGCTTTTGACACAAAACCTCCATGCGGCGAGGCCCTCTTGGAGAACCCGCCGATTCGGTAACTCCGGACTCTCGGCCGCACCGTGGTGGCCGCTTTGGCCTGCATGAGGTCGATGCCGCCACCGGCGTAGTGCAAGCTCCTGGAGGCACGGGAACCGGTGTTTCCGCTTCTTCCCGTTTCTTTGTTTCTCCGCACCCCTCCCGTGGATCTCCTGGTAGGAGGGAGCGGGGCCAGGATGGCAGGAGCCAGGCGACTCCTTCGGGGGTTCGACAAGGCAGACGCGGCGGTGGACCGGACCTCCGGGCCCACTTGGAGGACCGCCACCTACTACATGGAGAAGACCTACGTGACAAGCTCCGCCGGCGGCACAGTCGACAGCGCGACCGCGCTATCACTGCCGCTCGTGGAGGCCAGGAGGCGGGCTCGCGACGACGCCCTAGCCGGCGGCGGCGCCTCCTCGCCGCTTTGGCCGCCGAAGGCGGCGGGGCGAGGGCCATATCTGAGCAGAGGCTCTAGACGTCGGATGCCGCTCCTTTTCAAAGGAGTCTGCGCGCGCCGAAAGGCCGGAGAAGTTCCGACCGGCCCCCATCGAGAAGTACGATGGCTCCACCAACCCCGACGAGTTCCTACATATCTACACCACGGTGATGCAACCGGCTGTAGGGTCGGGGAAAGTTCTGGCGAACTACTTCCCCGCTGTCCTCACTGGCGGAGCCCGCTCGTGGCTCATGAACCTACCCATGGAGTCGGTAGGGTCGTGGAAGGAGCTCTCCGAGCTCTTCATCACCAACTTCTAGGGCACTTTCGAACAGCCCGGAGTCGAAGACGATCTCCACAATGTGGAGCAGAAGAAGGGAGAGTCGCTGCGCGACTACATCCGTCGCTTCAGTCAGGTTCGCAACACCATTCCTGATATCTCCATCGACGCCGTCGTCACGGCTTTCAGGAGGGGCGCCCGAAACCCCAAGGTCAAGGAGAAGATGGCCACCAGCAAGATCAAGACAACAGAGGAACTCTTCACTTTGGCCCACAAGTGCGCCCTGCAGGCGGAGGCCCGCTTCCGCCCGGCCGGAAGGGCGGGGACCGCTGCGGGTGGCGAAGCCGGGACCTCCAAAAGTCCCGGCGGGAAGGACAAGAAGAAGCGCAAGGCGGCCGAGGCCTGGCAGGTCCTGGCCGCCGAGCGCGATGATGACAACGATGACAGCGGCCGGCCACGCGACGGGCGCGGTGGGCGGAAGAAAGGAGGAGGTCGTGGCGGCGGCAAGGACGGTCCCCGCAGAGGCGGTCGTGACGGTCCCCACGGCCGCGGCGAAGGGCGAGGACGTCGCCCCGACGAGTGGGACGGAAGGACCTACTGCCCTATTCATCGCAGCAGTTCCCACGATTTGGCTGATTGCTAGGTCATCAGCAAGATAGTGGACAAGCGAGTCCACGAGCAGCAGCAAGCATCCAGCAGCGGCAAAGGCAAAGAACCAGTTCCGCTTGGCTTTCAACAGGCGGAGCGCGAAGTCACCTTCATCCACGGTGGATCGGCCACCTATCCATCTCACGCCACTTTCAAGCGTGTGATGAGGGAGGTATGCGCCGTCGTGCCCGGCATGGGGTCAGCCCATGGGTGTCTACTGCTACACAAGGATGGTGTTTGGATTGAAAAATGCAGGCCCAACCTATCAGAGGGCCATGCACATCGCTCACCGCCCCCAGGTCGGGCGGAATCTGGAGGTGTACGTCGACGACCTGGTGGTGAAATCCAAGAAGGCGGAGGAGTTGATCGGCGCCCTGGAGGAAACCTTCGCCAACCTGAGGAAGTACTGCATCAAGCTCAACCCCGAGAAGTGCGTCTTCGCCGTTCCGTCGGGCAAGCTGTTGGGTTTCCTTGTCTCCCAGAGGGGGATTGAGGCGAACCCCGACAAAATCGCGGCAATCAAAAATATGAAGCCACCGACGCGACTTTAGCATATGCAGTGCTTGGTGGGCTGCTTGACTTCCCTGGGCCGCTTTATAGCTCGCCTGGGGGATAAGAGTCTCCCCATGTTCAAGCTCCTGAAGAAGACCAATCAATTTGAGTGGACCACAGAGGCGCAGGAGTCGTTCAACGGGCTGAAGAAGTACCTCACCTCTCCACCCGTGCTGGTCGCCCCAGATCCGGACGAGCCGCTGATCCTCTATGTCGTGGCGAACCCGGAGGTGGTCAGCGCGGTGCTGGTGGCGGAAAGAGAAGGAGTTCAACGCTCGATCTATTACATCAGCAAAGTTCTCCACGACGCCGGGACAAGGTATTCGCAGCACCAAAAGATGCTATATGCCGTGCTGACGGCATCCAGGAGGCTGCGCCACTACTTCCAGGGGCGAGGAATCACTGTGTTGACCAAGTACCCCTTGCGGGAGATCCTCTTCAACCGCGAGGCGACGGGCCACATCGCCAAGTGGCAATGGAGTTAGCCGAGTTCGACCTGAAGTTCGCCCCTCGGACGGCGGTCAAAGGGCAGGCGTTGGCGGAGTTCGTCAATGAATGGACTCCGGCGGCGGCAGAACTTGAAGACACCCCAGCGCCCTCGCCGTGGACTCTCTTCTTCGACGGTTCGTTCCGGCTGGAGGGGGCTGGGGCCGGCGTCGTTCTGGTGTCTCCCACCACCTGGTGGTGCTAGAGTTCCGCGCCACCAACAATGCTGCGGAATACGAAGGGCTCCTCGCTGGGCTCAGGGTGGCCTCAATCCTGGACATCCGGCGGCTACAAGTCAAAGGCGACTCTCTCCTGGTCATCAACCAGGCGAGGAAGGAATTCACCTGTTCAGATCCCGTCATGGCGGTCTACGTGGCAGAGGTGCGCCGTTTGGAGCGGCATTTCGAGAGGTTGGGCTTCGCGCACATCCCCCTGCGTGACAACTACATGGCGGATGAGCTATCCCAGATTGCGTCGTCAAGGGCACCAGTCCCGGCTGGGGTCTTTGAGGAAAGACTCACGCAGCCGTCTGTCGCAGCCCCCGATTCTGGTGTGGACGGCATGATTCTTAATGCAGCTCCCACATCTGGTGGAGACGTTAGCATTCCCGCAACAGCTCCCTAGCCGGAGGGAGGATGCGGAAGAACTGCTGCGGGGGTTGAGGCGGAAATGCCAGGCCAGGCAGAGTACGTCGACGACCATCCTAACGTCGTCGCACTCGTCCGGAATGGTCAGTGGATGGATCCTATCCTAGCCTACCTGCGGGACAGAGTGATTCCCGACGATGACGCGTTAGCTGAGAAGATAGTGCGCAAGGGCAAGCGCTACACCCTGGTAGGTGGGAACCTATATCGCCAGGGCGCTAACGGAGTTCTACTGAAGTGCGTCACTCGGGAAGCGGGGAGCGAAATCCTCTTTGAGATCCATGGAGGCATGTGCGGGAGCCACTCAGGGAGCCGGGCGTTGGTCGGAAAGGTCTTCCGCCACGGCTTCTATTGGCCTATTGCCCTCCAAGATGCCTTCGAGCTGGTGAGAAGATGCGAAGCGTGCCAGTTTCATGCTAAGCAGATCCACCGACCAGCCCAGGCGCTGCAAACCATTCCGCTCTCCTGGCCATTTGCGGTCTGGGGGCTAGACATCCTGGACCCGTTCCCGCGGGCGACCGAGGGCTACACGCATCTGTTCGTCGCCATCGACAAGTTCACCAAGTGGGTGGAAGCCTCGCGGGTCCCGACGACCACCTCCGCTGCAGCCATAAAATTCATGAGAAGCATCTTCGTCCGGTTTGGCGTCGCCAGTAGAATCATCACCGACAATGGCGCTTCGATTCCATGGCCGACTTTCAAGATTGGTGTGAAGAGCTGGGCACTAAGCTGTGCTTCGCCTCCATCGCACATCTGAAGAGTAATGGGCAGGTGGAGCGGGCGAACGCAGAAGTACTTAAAGGACTCAAGACAAAGGCGTTCGATCGCCTGGAAAAGCGTGGCAAGCGCTGGGCGGAGGAAGTCCCCACCGTGCTTTGGGCGCTGCGGACAACCCCCAACAGAGCTACCGGTGAGACCCCTTTCTTCCTGGTGTATGGTTCTGAGGCAGTGCTCCCGTCAGAGCTCGCATTCGGACCCCCAAGGGTGGCGGCGTACAGCGAGGATGGTGACCCTGACTAGCGTCAGGATGAAGTAAATCTCCTGGAGGAGATCAGAGATAGAGCGGCCATCCGGGCCGCCAGATATCAGCAATCCCTGCACCGTTATCAAGCAAGAAGGGTGTGCGAGAGAACACTGGCAGTGGGTGACCTCGTCCTGCGCAGAGTCCAGGTGCAGGTAGGTCGCACTAAGCTGTCTCCCCTGTGGGAGGGCCCCTTTAAGGTGGTCTCAGTATCTCGTCCAGGCTCAGTCGGGCTAGCCTTCGAGGATGGTCGTGAATTGGCGAACACTTGGAACGTCGAGCAGCTGAGGAAGTTCTACCCGTAGGTAGCTGTTTCAGAAGCTTTTTGGTCTTCCCTTGGAGCCGAGCGGCGAGGTCTTCCCCCTTCACCGCTCACCTCAGGGGCGACGATGTATAAAGCCATCTGCAATATAAAGATAAGTTCTGTTTCTCTGTGAGCATCTGTTTCTCGCCTTGAAATCTGCTAGAAAACATTATGTTGAAAACTGGTAGTGAGAAAGTACTTAAGGCTGATGGCCCCTTGGTTGCAAAGGCGAACGCTTAAACTTATTGTTTGGGAGAGGCGGTATGACGAAGGCGTGTTCTAGCTCGGTGTGTGCGCTGGTGCGGGCTTTGCGCCAACGATGGCACCAGCGTCTAGACCACTTCCGGAAGCTAAGTTCTCGCCACGCAACGTTTAAGTCGGTTTGCGGAGAGACCATAAGGGTTGAAGTAACCAGATGCCTAAGGAAAAAGCGCTCGCTTTCAGCAGAACGTTCTGTCTCAAGCTTTTGCCAGTCGGTTGCCTAAGTTCCTTTTTCTCGCAATTAAAAGGTTGCGTCAAGGATTAACGAGACTTGTGGCAGGAAAAGAAAAAGTTTGCATTGACAGGTCTTATATACAAGATGAGCAGCAAAAGGAACCGATCATTCCTCGTCGTCGTCGTCCTCCGCTGGTGCAGCGCCACCCATCATGGACACTCGGTCCGCGGCAACTTCGACGCGAGACTGTTCGTCCCGGTCCAGCTGACGCGGAGGCTCCCCAGTGGCGGCGTCGAGGTCGAACGCGGCGTTTTGGGCAAGGCAGTTGCCCAAGACGAACCGCGCTGCCTCAAAAGCGCCGTGGCGACCATCCTCGATCGCCCGCGTCCGCATCACCACCGGCAGATCACTCAGAGCCTTGGCGGCGCGCCCACCGCCCGGCGTCTTCAAGACGGTGCGCTCCAAATGAAGTACAACGTAACCCCGGTGTTCAAGACCTCCACCAGCCTGCGGTAAGCGGTCCGCAGCATGGCGGTGAGGGCCCGAAGGTGTTTAGAGTGCGCCGCGCGGAGGTTCGAAGTTTCCTTGGCGGCAGAGGCGGCGGCGGCTTGCGCCGCCGCAGCCTCGCGTGTCGCTGCCTCCTTCGCAGCGACCTCCGGTCAGGACTTCGCCGCGGCTTCGCCGACGGCTGAGTGGCGAAGCGAAGCGCCTCTCGCCGCCCAGTGCGGCGGCGAGGGCGCTTCGCCAAGGCGCCCGACATCGGCGCGATAGCGAGAGGCGTCGGTGTCGGCGGCGGCGCGCGAAGGTGCTCCACCTCGGCGTCGGCCGCGCTCTCCACCGCAGGAGGCATCGTCTCCGTCGAAGGGGTCGGGAACAAGCCGGGGGCAGGCGGAGAGTGCGGACGGGAGCTTGAAGCCCCAGGATCTAACCTGTCCCACAAAGAAACACCAGAAAAGGGTTCAGGTATGCGAAAAAGCGCGTAGCATGCTAACCCTAACGCAAAAATACATGCATGCAGAAAGCTACCTGAAGCGGCGCCCCCCAAAGGCGAAGGCAGAGGGGGGCAACCTTAGGCCGCGGGACCGGCGCAGCCGTTTCTCCTCCCATTGAGGGAGGCGGAGGCGGCGGCGGAATCGCCATGGCGGCGCTGCCGAGGCGGCATCGCACAGAGTTGCTGCGCGATGGGCGTCGGCACAGAGGTGGTGCAGCGGCGGACGCCGGCACAGGAGGTGTCGGCGCAGGAGGTGCTAGCGCAGGAGAAGCCGGCCTAGGCGGCGTTGGCTCCGGAAGAGTCGCCGTGCTCTCGGCAAGTGGCAGAGCGGCGGCGTCTGCAGCAGCGCCCCTACCGGAGGGGGCCAAAGAAGACGGAGGCAGCCCGGGGTTCGCGGGGCGAGGTCTCTTCGGGCTTGTTCCTTCCTCGTCGTCGTCGTCTTCGGAGAGGATGAGGCGGCGCTTCCGAAGCGCGCGATCGGCGTCGGTCGGGGCAGGAAGCGCGACGGCCACAGAAAGACCGGCGGCCGCAGGAGCTCTCTCGGTCGTCGAATGTTGATCGCGGATTTGCAGGGGTCGCTGGACCACCTGAACCGCGGGGCCAGTAACTTCCATGGGGGGCAGCGCACGCAAGTACGGGTTGCGCTCCCATGGGTCCCAGTCGCAGAGGGGACGGACACTTGCAGACGAAGGGGCGTCGCCGGTTGGCGCGGGCAAAAGGCCCGCTAGCCATTGGCGGAGTACCTCCTCTGACACGTTCCTTGCGGCTGGACAGCAGAAAAAAGAAGGAAAAGGGAAAACAACGAATTAGTAAAGAACCAAGAAGGAAAAAGAGGTTCCCCAAAGGTAAGAAGATCCAAAAGAAAGCAAGAGCACTTACCTCCGGAGACGATGCGGGTCCCATCATCGTTGCCATAGTACTGCCAGGCGGGGCGCGCCCTCATGCGAAGCGGGCAGAGGTGGCACCGCAGGAAGTCCGCCACCACATGGGTTCCGGTGAGCCCATTGTGGCGGAGGTCAGCAATGCGCGCCAGCATCGCCTCCGTCTCCGCCGCATCGTCGAGCAGAGACCCCAGCAGGCGAGGGATTCCGCGGAGCCCTAGGGGAAGATGAGTTCGTCGCAGCCGCTGGAATCCTCCACATACAACCATTGCCGCGCCTAGTCCTTCCAGTTGGACTTGAGCGCGAGCGGGATGAAGGCGGTGGAGTCGCGGAGCGAGAAGTAGCAGCTCCCCACGGCCCCGCTCGAGCGCGAGCTCGCATGCAGTGTGAAGAGCTGGCGCCAGAGCGGGAGATTAGGCATCACCCCCACGAACATTTCGTAGAGGTGAGCAAAGATAGCCATCATCACGATGGAGTTGGGGGGAGGTGTACCGCCTGGATCTCGTAGAAGGCGAGCACCCCTAGGAAGAATTCTAAGTAAGGTGGGACGAGCCCCGCCAGGACGGCCCAAGTAAAGGTGATGATCTCTCCGTTGCGGGGGCTTGGCGCCATGGTGCCGGCGCGAAACTGGGCGGCGGACGGCGGCACATATTGCTGGAGCCGCGCGACCGTCTCCTCATCGGCAACGGAGACGGGTAAAATTGAATCAGGCGGCGGCGCTGCCGGCGTCGAGGTGGCGGCCGGAGTGGAGTCCCCACGGCGACCCTTGCTGCGTTTTGAAGCCATAGGAAGGTGGCGGAAGCACAGCGGCGAAGAGGCTATGTGCGAAGGCGCTGACAAAGGAGCTCTACGACGGCTGCAAGAAATGCAGATGCTGGTTCGAGGCTCTTTGGCGTGCATAAGGATTCACCGCGGCGCCAAGGAATGAAGCATTTATAGCCAAAGAAGCGAGAGCGACGGTTTGGATTCCGTCCCCACTCACGCGCGCGGGGCCATTATACCCCGCGCGCCTCGGCTTTCCGCAAAAAGCGGCATGGTTTCCCAAGGAAGATCGTGCGCAGGTGGAGAATCAGGCGTACGGCCGCCACAGGTGGTGGGCCCCCCACGATTCATCTCCCATCGCGCGAGAAATGATGAAATATCGGCGCGACGGTTTGCGTATCATGGTGGACCCGGGGGCTACTGTCGGTACAGTAAATACCGGGGTATTAAGAGTCCTAAAGAAGACCAGGCGAGGGCCCACGCGTCAGGTGGGCGATCAGGCCCTAGCGCATAGGCGAGCCACTCAACAGCATGAGCGAGGACCCACGGTCAGGGGCGATCGAGCCCTAGCGCGTGGCGAAGCCCTCACGCCCGGCGAGGGCCCCACGCGTCAGCGGACGATCGAGCCCTAGCGCGTGGCGAAGTCCTCAAGACGCCGGGCGAGGGCCCCACGTGTCGTAGGCGATCGGCCCTAGCGCTGGCGCGAGCCCTCAAGGCCAGGGGGCGACCGTGCCCCAAAGGCTTGTGGGCGAGCGCAAGAGGCCCCCTCACTAATAGGTGGGGCCCGCACGACAGGAAGCGTCCCGAGGGGAGTCTTGTGGGCGAAGGCTCTCCTCTGCTGTGAAGGACAGGCGCATTAAATGCGACATCACGCGCGGATGCACCGAGGAAGAGATGATTACCGCCATAGTGACCTCTGCGGGTCTGATCAACTGTCACTGTGGCACTGCGGAATTGACTGGCGGAGAGAGGGTTTGCCGTCATCAGACTGGCCGCCCACGTCAGGCGGTGCAAGTTGGGCCCCGCCTACTCCTTCACCGGTGTGTTCACATGAGTCAGAGGCCACTTGCGAAGCACGCATGGGCGGCGCCGCTCGGCATAGTACCAACACGTTTTCGTCTCTCCGGTCTCGTCTCTCTAGTCTTATCAGCATACTGTACTACCACCCCCTTTGCTCTCTCTGCCAACCCGCGGCTTGTATTAAAGGAGATGAGAGAGAAAGGAGAGGAGGAGGAAGCATTATGTAACCATTCCCACATAACCACAACACGAAAAGTGCTAAGGCTCGGCAGGAGTAGGACTATTACCCGTCAGGGGGTCTGAACCTAGGTAATCTCTGCGTGTCGCTCCTCGTCGTGCCCGACGCTCGAATCGGATCGAACTCGAGCTGATTGGCTAGCAGAGTAGAAATCTGATCGGGGTATGATTCACTGTGGTTCGGTGAAGAACACGCCGTCAAACACATCCAAATTCATCAGCACATATATAACACATCCAAATTCATCACATAACACATCCAAGTTTCAGTTTCAAAATAAATGCAATAAACCTAGCGATCTATTGATCCGGATCGCTCGGCCGGGGTTCGCTTGACGGGGGTGGATTGGACGGCTGGGTAAACATCGGCGGGGCACTCGCGAAGAGGTCGGTAACCCAGGTGGGACCCTCCTGGCTCGCTGATGTGTCTCCTCCCTCCGTGCCGTGAAGTTCACCGATAGCCGCTGAACTGGAACCCTGCATATATAGCACATATAAACAGTTTACAAGATTTATAAATGGTTTGCAACATGAATTAATGTGAGTTAATAACTTACCATCGATGTCACATACGGCAAGTCACCCTGTGGGCGAGTTGGGCCCACGTAGTCACCTAGTGGAGCAGTGTGCGTACCGTAGGTCATATAGGGAGCCGGTGTCCCGTATCCACCTCGATACGGTGGCGGGCCCCCATAGAACACCGGACCACCAGCGGTACCACTCGGGCCAGCCTAAAATTTTATTTACGACTTATGCATTTAATTGCAATAAACGACATGTGAATGAATAGTAGAGGTTAAAGGACACTACCTCGCCCAGTCGAGAGAGACTCCAGATAGGCGAACCTCTGCTCGAACTCCGCTCGCTGCCTCGCCATCTCCGCCTCCTGCCTCTGCCTTGCTTCCTCGTGGCTCCTAAGGCTGTCCCTCATCGCCTGCATCAGCTGCCTATTCTCCTCCCTTTCCCGGTCCCTCTCCTCCCTCTCCCGCTGCCTCTCCCTCTCCATCCAGGCCTCGAAGGCGCGTCGGCTCTCCGTTTGCGAGTGCGAAGCTCGCACCTTTGGCATGCAATCCTCCGACCTGCAAAAAGCGGTGTCACTAGTTACAAAATATCACCTGAGCTAACTCGTACATAAATAAGACAATATGCTATCTAAGGTGGTCCTGTCCGAGCGCTAGCCTCCCATGGGCCTTCCCACCCATAGCCTGGTGTATGACTACTGGGTCAAGTGGCTCCTCCTCTAGGTCCTTATCTTGCCCATGCTTCTTAGCTTAAGCCTCTTTGTAGCGTGCCTACATTGAAGTAAAGATAAATTAGATTGTATTAATGTGTAAGAATCTGAAGTTGATCAACAAGTACGTACCTCTCGCTACGCGGCTAGCTGGTTCACGGGCCCAAATGAGCCATCTTTGTTCTGGGAGGAGTGGCCCCTCTGAAAAACTAACAGCCAAGACGGAAGCTGGCCGATCGTGGCGCCCTGCATCATACAAGGAGTGTTGACATATTTGTGATCACGAAAAGTGAAGTTTAAAATAGTAAAAGGTACATTACCATCCTTTTCCTCAGCTGTGCGAACGACGACTTCCCTGTCGTAGTCTTGCTCGTCATAACGGCTCGGTTCTTCTTGGCCTTCATAGACTTTTCCATGAACGCCTCGATGGCCCAGTGCTGCGACAAGGCCTCCCAGGCATCCGGGGCGTTCGACACCCAGTCTATTCGAACCTGCGCATACTCTTGAGCATGCAGGTACAGCTTGCGCGCATCGGACATAGTAATCTTCAGGCCCTTGACAATCCTGACCAGACAAAACAAAAATAAATCAAATGTTAGTACAAATTTGCATCGAAAACCTCAGATGGAATTAGTGTATACCTGTGAAAATCTTGCACAGCGGTGACCCATGCACTAGACATCAGATCCTGCACCTTTTGCTTTGCGTTCCTGTCCATGACAAAATCAATGTCAGCCTCCTCCAAGCCCGGACGAGGGCGGTACCTAAGCTGAAAACAAATGTAACAAGAGTAAGCGGCGGCGGTGCTGACACAAATGGAAAACAGAAAAGTTATCACGCACCCAGAACTCCCATCTTATCTGCTCGGCAGTGGAGCTATCTCCGTACGGCGCCACCTTATAGTCATCCCAAGAATAAGCGGGATGTTGTGCCCCCTCACCGACCATACCAGGGTAGTACTGGCGGACGAGGATGCCTAGTGCATTACCTGGCTGGGTATCGTACTTATTGTGGTGGACATTGGAAAAGTTGCTATAAAGAACAAAAGATAGTTAGTTAATTTAATTGACAGTGAATTAAAGAATTATAATAAAATCTTTGAAATTAGCTATCGCCATCCGACTCAATAACAATACGCTGATGCGCATGTCTCGCCGCCTTGGGCAACTTGTTGTGCCCCCTTCTACCGCTCTGAGAGCTCCTAGCCTGGCTAGAGCCCTCTCCGGCCCCAGACTCCTATGTAAGTGCCAAATCATCCTGATCTGGCGTACCCTCCTGTCCAGACTCTAGAGTGCCCTCCTGGCCCCCCTCGATATCACGGTCGTCCTCCTCATCCTGCGAGGCGCTCCTCCTAATCTGTTGTCGTGGCATACTGCATTTAAAAATAAATGTTAGTCCACATATTATTAAAAAAAAAGAAATTAAAAGAAAAATATTAACCATTAGGAATACCATTGAATTAGAAGTATGTATCATCTACATCGAGAGGATCATCGATAAGCCCTTCTTATTGTGCTTGCGGTGCTTGTTGTGCTTGCTGATTAGGTGGATTTAGTTCTTCATTCACATCGTCATCTATTGTGGCTACTAGGTTATCTAGTCCATTACCAACATCAATCACGACATTCCTATTCAAACGTTGCTCTTGTGTTGGTTGATGGTAATCATCGTACGTCGGTGTAGCCAACCTTCCACCATGACCGAAGATCTTCCTCGTGGCATTTAGTACTACCTTTCATAGTTTTGCGACATGGATAAGACAGATAGTACACTTGCTCCGTCTGGTTGGGTAGTATGAACGGATCATACCCTTGTAATCTTGACGTGTGATTAACCTCCACCAAACCTAACTCAGGTCGACATCTAGCCCCTTTGAAAGGATCGAACCAAATGCAACGAAAGAGAACAACCGATAGTTCCTTACTTCCTTCGAATACTAGTTCAATTATTTTCTCTATAATGTCGTAGTACTCCATACCATCTTCCCCGTAACACAGTACACAACTGTTGATTGATTTTAAATTAGGTTTTATTCTTTCGTGAGATGCCCATCTGAAACGAAACCCATTGACATCATAAGTTCCGTGCACCTTTACGCTTGATCTGGGTCCACGCGATAAAATACGGAGATCGTTGTGTACACTGGAATGAGTCGTGCACTGTTTTATACAAAAGAATAAAAGTTAAACACTGATGTGCTATAAAGGTTATGAAGTTATTAAAATAATCAAACTTACATATTTTCAAAACCAAACGAGGAAGTTTGGACGTCCAGGTCTAACACCCTCCTTGATCAATTGAGTTCTTTCCTCCGAATTGGGGTCATTCAACCCTGTCCATTCTCTTTGTATAAACTGATTTTGCATGTCCCCCACTTCTTTCATATTGTCGAACACATATAAGAGTGCAGCTAATCTTTCTTATTATGATAACTCTCGTCTTGTACTTCTTCCCACGTGATTGCCTTTCCCATGAAACAGCTTTAGGTCAGATTGGGGTTCATTGCAAACTGTGTTGTATCTTGATAATTGAATGTTGACATTGTGCTCTCTCGCCAAATATTTGTTTGAAAAATTGGTTATCTCTTGCATGTAATACGATTCTGCTATGAAACCTTCAACACGAGCCTTGTTTTTAAAGTTTGCCCTAACCCCTTTAAGACGACGCTCCACCAGATACATCCACCTGTACTGAACAGCACCTCCCAATCTAGCTTCAGCAGGCAAATGAACCAATAGATGCTCCATTGGGTTAAAAAACCCAGGAACATATATCTTCTCAAGTTTACACACAAGCACGACAATATCCTCTTCGAGCTTAACCATCTCAGACCGCTTTATCTCTTTAGCACACAGTTTTCTATAGGAAAAACTCAATTCCGAAAGGGCTCTCCATACGTCTTCGGGTACATACCCACGAAACTCGACAGGAATGAGATCACGTATGAAAATGTGATAGTCGTGACTTTTCATTCTGTGTATCTTACCTTGAACAATGTTGACACCACGACCAATATTAGCTGCGTACCCGTCGGGGAAGTTTAACTGTCCCTCGAACCACTCGAGAACTTCTTTCCTCTGTGCGACTGTCAGGCAATACGGAGCCTTGGGCTTTTTTAACATTTCTTCTATCATATTCATTGATGGTCGATTACATATTTCAGCGCAATCGAGGCGTGCCTTGACATTATCCTTGGTCTTGTCAGGAATATCAAAATTGCTCCCAAAGATTGCTTGTGCCACATTCATCTCTTGATGCATAACATCAAAATTATGGGTAATAGCAAATCGTTTGAATAAGGAAGTGAGTATAAACTACACTTTTGTGTCTAATGGTGTGACACACCATAGCCCTCCTAAACACCATTTCTCCCTTCCACCAACTTGGATCGCAAAGTTTTGATGGCAGCCATGGTCATCCGCCCACGTTTTTGTCCTTTGACAATGGTATTTTTTCGAAAAGCATTTCTCTGTTTCCTAAAAGGATGATTTGGCTTAAGAAAAGCACGGTGACAGTCAAACCAACATGCCTTCCCCCTATGTGTTGACTGGAACACGCTTGTGTCATCCATACAAACAGGACATGCTAGCTTGCCATGCATACTCCATCCAGAAAACATTCCGTAAACCGGTAAATCATGAATAGACTACAAAAAGGCAGCCCTCATGGAAAAGTTGGTATTGGTCTTCCTATCATATGTTATTGCTCCATTCTCCCATAACCCCTTCAACTCTTCGACCAAAGGTCTCATAAAAAATCCAGATTCTTTCCCGGATTATTTGGACCAGGCACAATGAGTGATATTAACATGAACTCCTCTTTCATTAAAAATGATGGCGGAAGGTTCATGGGCATAGTGAACACAGACCAACAGGAATACGATGTAGCAATCATATTGAAAGGGGTGAACCCATCGGTGGCAATAGCTAGGCGCACATTTCTCTGATCAGCTGCAAAATCCAGATGTTTCTGATCGAAGTGCTTCCACGCGTCTCCATCTGACGGATGTACCATCAAGTCGCCCTTCGTCCTTTTACCCTCCTTATGCCACCTCATCTGCTGAGCCGTCTCTTCGATTATGAAACACCGTCCTAAACGTTTAGTCAGCGGGAAATAACGAAGCACTTTTCTCGCCACACTAGTCTGCCTCTTAATTCCTTGACCGTCCTCTACCACGACATATCTGGACACCCCACATTTATCACAAGACAGCTTAGCTGCATCATTTTTATAGTACAACATACAATGATTTGGACAATAGTGTATCTTCTCATATGGCATTCCGAGACCACTTACACTCATACCAATTAGGAGGCAACTTGTGACCTTGAGGAAGGACATCGGACCACAAGAATATGAGCTTGTCGAAACAGTTGATAGAAAAATTATATTTGCACTTGAAAGAGGATCCTAAGGCCTAGAGGGGGGGGGGTGAATAGGCAATTTTAAATTCTTTTTCGATTATTCTCAATTAAGCATCATATTAAGAATTACCCAATCCTAGTTGCAATTATCAAGTAAGCGGAAGCGATAAACAAAATACAAGGCAACTAAGACATGGCATTTAATTTATCACAAGCAATGCAATAAGAGTAAGTGCGGGAATATAAATGACTAAATGAGAGAGTGACACGGTATTTGTTTGACCGAAGTTCGGAGCCGCAACTCCTACTCTCCATTGAGGCTACCCCTTGCGCACAAGGACCGGCTCGCTCTCGAGCCTAGCGCCTCACTTACTCCCCGGTAGTCGTTCCGCCACTCTGGCGAGGTGGACTCCGTCACCCGTACACCGACTCGAGAGTAGCCACACGCCAAGGCCTACTCCCAAGCCCACGCCTCCACGAAGGATGCCGTCGTCAAAAGTAACAAGCCCGAAACGCCCCGATCATGCCGGATCGAAGGACTTCAAATGAAGCTCGGTATTGGGGATCAATGATTTGTGGCTTTGGATGATTTTGTGGGTGGAGGAATGGCTCTAGAACACCTAATTGATGAGCTATGAATGTGGTAGGTGAAGTGGAGCAGCAAACCTCAAAGTAGCCAGCCACTAGATAGGTATTTATAGCCCCTAGAGCAGAACTAGCCATTGCCCCCCGGAAGGGGACAAAAAGACTAGCCGTTAGCCTCTACCGGACGCCGTCTGACAGAGGCGACTGCTCACTAAAAACAGCTGATCGGACGGCGTCCGGTAAGGACCGGACGCCGTCCGACAGTGAGAGTGCATTGGAATTTGGCTAACCAAACGGCGCCCAGACGCCGTCCGACCAGAAAAGGGACTCAGTTTTTAACATTATCGAACGCCGTCCGGTAACGACCGGACGCCGTCCGACAGTGTGTACTGTTTGCTCGTTTTGCTGATCGGACGGTGTCCGGCTGTTCCCAGACGCCGTCCGAAAAAGGGATATTTCGTGCTAGAATGTGTGGGGAAATTTAGGTGGGTTTCTCTCTCTCTAGAAATCTCACAAGAATATATTTGGGTATTTTTAGAAGAGGTGGACTACGGAAACCGAGTTTTCGAGAATTCGCAAAGATCCGACAAGATTCGAGATATTCAAACCCCTTTTGAAATCCGACGAAAAACAGAAAATAAATCCTAACTACTCCTAATCTATACGTAACCTCTTCTCTCGTTCGGTCACGCACTTGAAACCTCAGAGCAGCTCACAAATTTGTCGTCGCTTCAAATTAGGGTTTTGCAAAAACGCCGAGTCTTCGCTAGGGTTCCGAGAAATCTAAAAACCCCTAGCACTTAATATTAATTAATTTAGACATCAATGCCACTAATAAAAATTAGGGCTCAACGATGCTCACAGCACTTAACTGCTAATATACGGGCCACAACAGACAAGAGAACCACCGTTGTGCTATCGTGCAGAGGTTGTTTTGCAGACTCGAGAAGTTCCATGAACTCAGACAAAGCTATGGGTGGCTCTGCATTGGGAAAATTATGACCGAAGTCATCCATCATATCATTCACCCGATCAATTTTATCGAAACCTTCACCGGTTGGGAGTGATGTTGGCGGTGGATCAGCCCACCGACCCTCTCCATGATAAACCAATCGACGGTACTCGGCTTTGTAGCCATGCGTATACAGGTCTATTTCCATCTGAGCGCGGGTTTTTTTCTTTCAGTTCCCGCAATCAACACATGGACAAGTTACACGGAAGTTTTCATTTCGCGCATCCCGAAAGCACGATTCAGAAACATCTCAGTCTTGTCATACCATTCATCTGAGTGGTGTCCATTTTGTTGCCATCCATCGTACATCCAACTTCTATCTTCTTCAATCTCTGATCTACCAGCCATCGTTGCACGTGACGTGAGGGTTTAATATTAGGCTTTGGAAGGCTTCTATACCCACCTACGAATTATCGTTCGATCACATGTCACGTTGCGGTACTGGAGGTTCGATTCGAGATTTTGGCAACATAACCCTACGGGTTCTCCTAGTGCAACGATGGCTTGGGAGCCTACAAAAGCTCCGAAGCACTTATTTTATGCACAGGAGAACCTCTATTAGGGTTACACTGTCGAAAATCTCATCTCGAATCATCCGGTACCACAACGTGACGTGTGATCGAACGGTAATTTGTAGGTTGTCCACTGGGACGCCCAAAAGGGGCTCCACTGGACAATTCGGAAACACGTGTCACATCTCGTATTACAACATAACGAATCACCGTCCATGTTTCATACGAGATGTGCCGTTTCCGAACGGGTGACGTACGGCTAGGTAAAATCCACTAATTCACGTACACTACCTAATCGCACGATAAGTAATACAAATCACCATCAACAGTCATAATAAATAAATTAATAACTGATAACAACAATCCTAAATTTTAAACTACATATTCTAATATTTTTTAATTTTTCTATTTTCTATTATGTAATTTATGCTAATCATGATTAGTAAGCAATTAGTCTCGACGGAATATTAGTGGCCATCGACACTACACTACCAACATTTAAAAAAGGAGGGAAATACCTCGATGTAGGTCACGGAGGCAATGGGACGATGGCGCTGGCGTCGGTCCGGCCGTCTGGCGAGGAGGCGACGGGCGGCCGGGAGGCACTGGCCGGCGGGAGGCGACGGGTGGCGCGGCCGTGTGATGGGCGGCGGCGCTTCAAAAATCGGCAGTGGCCCGGACGGGGCGGCGGCGGGCGGGTCGGGCGGCGCGTAGTGTTGGGGTGGTGGCGCGGCGCGTCGGGGACTAGGCGGCGCCGCGCGGCGGGCGGGCGGGCGGGCGTGGCGGCGGCGGCGCGACGGGAGGCGAAGGGTTTCGACTTGGCAAAAATGCCATGTCCTATGCTCTAACGCGGTATCTAATGCATTACAGTGTCGATGGCCAGGGTAGAGCCGTCGATACTGTGCCCTAACGGTTCGAATCCTATGCATATGTCTCGACGGCCTTGATCGCCCAATCAATCATGGCCGTCGAGACTGCCCTTGTCTGAAGTTAGTGTCGACGGCATTGGATAGCCGTCGACACCGCGCTAACTGTGTCGACGGCTTTTTGTAAGCCGTCGATACGACGCCTATCCACCAGTGTCCACGGTATTACGTTGAACCGTCGATACTGTCGTCGGGAGAGCTTGCATCGACGACCACTTAGAAAGCCGTCGATAATAGCTGTGACGAGGGCAATTGTTGACTACCGTTAATGTAACTGCTCTGTCTCGACGGCTTTATATCTGGCTGTCGAGAGAGCTGTTAGTCTCAAGGGCAGCACCCCCCAAGGGCTTAATTAGTCAAACCACTCTATTTTAATTTTAAAAATTTAAAATAAAATATTTTCAAATATCAGGCCACTCCATGCTGTTTCCTACATAAAATTACACGTATACAAAAAAATCAAAATTTTTAAAGCTCACCGTGCGGTAACTCCTTTGTAAATGGAAGCTTTCTAAAAAAATTGAGGTAAATGTTTACTATTTCATGCGTTTCGATGATCACTAAAGATGCGTTCAAATTTAACTTATTTTTATTAATAAGGTTAAATTTATATACGGCTTAGTACACTAATCGATAACCTCATCCGATAAAAATTTAAACATTTAGCTTTTCAAAATTAAATTTTAATTTTTAAACATTATTTAAAAGCTAGGTGGACGTATATTATTCGATGGTAACATAACAAAAAACATAGCAACATACATTTCATCAACACGACATTCGCATCATTTAACTAGATATCATAAAAACCTAAAAGAATTTGAAATAAACTTTACAACACAAAAAATTTAAGAAAAAATAGGAATAAAAGTATTTCCAACAATTGTTGTGTCGAAAGCCACTATTTAGCCGTCGACACTGTCTTTCCGGTGCGGACTGTATCGACGGCTTAACGTCCGGCCATCGAGACTACATCGACGCCGTCATCCTCTGACGCTTCCGGTGGATCTGTCGACGGTTGATTGTGGGACCGTCGAGAGTATCCAATATGTATCGACGGTTGGATCATGGCTGTCGATACTAGTTGATGTGTATTGACGGCTGCCTGGTGGCCGTCGACACGGTAACTGGCAGTCGACTCTGCTGCCGATTCCTGTAGTGCTGCTTCAGACATTGAGATGTGTTATTTTTATTTTTATTTTAGGTAAAGAAATTAAAAATTCTAGACTCGTACAAAAGTCAGAATACATAACAAAAATTGCGTTCCTCGGCGTCCTCATAATACTGCCCACGCCTTTTACGTCTTCTTTGTCACCAAGTCACCACAAGCGCTTTCGTTTCGAAAATGTTTGAATCAACATATTGGGTTTTGTTGGGGATTAGGGTTTTGCGGAATAGATGCATTGTATTGATCAGGGGTGGAATATATATAGAGTACAGGAGATGGGCCTCCCCCAAGGCCCATATACTCTAACACTCCCCCACAGTCTGAACGGCACTAAGCGGTCTAGACTGATACAAAGCAAACACACACTCCCCCGCAGTTAAAACAAAGTGTCCATCACTCCCCCGCAGCCGGAACGGCAGTAGCACGGACATTCAGACTGGACCGAAACTCGGTGAAGACTGAAGTGGGCAGCCCCTTGGTGAAGATGTCGGCGTACTGCGATGACGTCGGGACATAGAGAACGCGGACCTGACCAAGAGCCACCCGCTCTCGGACGAAGTGAAGGTCGATCTCGACATGCTTGGTGTCTTGGTCTTTGCCTTTGGGTTGGTGGGGAGGTAGACCTACCGACACGTTATCGCGATATCTGACAGTAGCAAGCGAAGGGGCCGTGAAGCTCCTGGAGAAGCTGCCGTAGCCAGCAAGCCTCAGCCACACCATTGGCGACAGTGCGGTATTCTTCCTCAGCGCTAGAGCGGGAGACAGTGTGCTGGCGCTTAGAGGACCAGGAGACCAAGTTGCCACCGAGGAACACGCCGTAGCCTGAGGTGGGCTTACGAGTGTCGGGGCGACACCCCCCATCGAGATCTCGAGTAGACAGTGAGATCAATGACCTCGGTGCGATCAGAATGCACTGCAAGCGCAAGTGTGCCTGAAGGTAGCGAAGGATGCGCTTCAGGGCAGCAAAGTGAGGCTCCCGGGGATCATGCATGAAGAGGCAGACCTGCTGGACAGCATAAGTGATATCTGGCCGGGTGAATGTGAGATATTAAAGGGCGCCTGCTAAACTGCGGTAGAGAGTCGCGTCAGAGACAGGAGCTCCATCAGCAGAGAGCTTGGACTGAGTGTCCACCGGAGTGTTGCAGGGCTTGCAATTTGACATGCCGGCACGATCTAGAATATCTAGGATGTACTGTCGCTGTGAGAGATGCATGCCACCAGACTGTGACTGAACTGAGACTCCCAAGAAGTGATGCAGGGGCCCTAGATCCTTGAGAGAGAACTCACACTGAAGGGCAGCAACGGTCCTGTCCAAAAGAGCAGTCGAGGAGGCGGTCAGGACAATGTCATCGACATAGAGCAGAAGATAGACGGTGTCGGCGCCACGGTGAAAGACAAACAGTGATGTGTCGGCCTTTGCTTCAGCAAAGCCCAGAGAGAGCAGATGAGAAGCAATCCTACTGTACCATGCTCGGGGTGCCTGCTTCAGACCATATAATGACTTGTTGAGTCGACACACATGATCTGGAAGGGATGAATCGACAAAGCAGGATGGTTGTACACAGTACACTGTCTCTGTAAGGGTGCCATGCAAAAAGGCATTGTTGACATCCAACTGACGGATAGACCAGCCGCGAGAGAGAGCCAGTGTGAGAATAGTCCTGATGGTGGCCGGCTTGACAACTGGGCTGAACGTCTCATTGAAGTCAACACCAGGGCGCTGGATGAACCCGCGAAGAACCCAACGAGCCTTGTACCGATCGAGAGAACCATCTACATGTAGCTTGTACTTGAAGATCCACTTGCCGGTGACAACATTGGCCCTAGGGGGACGTGGAACAAGGTCCCACGTGCGGTTGACCTGGAGAGCATCGAATTCCTGGCTCTTAGCGTCGCGCCAATTGGGATCTGACAGCGCGCCACGATATGTCTTCGGGATAGGAGACAATACGGTGGCGTGAAGGTTGAGACGCTCCCGGGGCCGAACGGAGAGTCTAGCCTTCTGACGGGTGACCATATGATGAGCATTGATCACTGCGGGAGGGGGCACATCACTGGCAACAGCCTGTGGAGCAAGTCCAACAGGGGCAGTGATATGCAGGGGTGACAAGGTAGCGAAGGGCACCCCAGCGGTGACCGAAGAGGACGTCGAGTAGGCCTTGCTGGCAACAACCTGGGGCGTGAAGCCAACAGGGGCAGCAGGGGTGGGTCCGCTGGAAACAACCCGTGGCGGGATACCAACGGGGGCAGCGGGAGGCGATGGGGTGACCGGAGGGGGGACACCGCTGGCAACCACCTATGACGGGGAACCGACAGGCAGCGGAATCGACCAGTGGCACGGCGGCAACAACTGCGGAGGGATCCGGCAAGGGCGCTGAGGCGACCAGTGGCACCGCTGGCAACAACCTGCGGAGGGGATCCAGCAGGGGCAGCGGTGACGGTTGGCAGTCGTGCCGGCGTAGCAGTAGTGGCCGACGTGACCACTGGTGGGGCAGAGACAACCATCGTCGCAGGAGTGGCCGACGTGACCACTGGCGGGGCAGAAGTACCTGCAGAGGAGGACGAGCGACGGACCCCTATAGGCAAAGGAGGAGGGCCGTCGAGCTCTAGGAGAAAGTCAAGATCAGAAGGGGTGGACGGGGTGGAGGTGCCAGATGCGAGGGGGAAGCTCGGCTCGTCAAAAGTCACATGTCGAGAAATGATGATGCGGTTGGACGAGAGATCCATACAGCGCCAACCTTTGTGATCGGATGGATAACCGAGGAAGACACAAAGGGTAGAGCGAGGGGCGAGTTTGTGCGGGGCAGTGCTAGAGAGGTTAGGGTAGCATGCACAGCCAAACACGCGTAGGTCGTCGTAAGAGGGGTGGATGTGGTAAAGGGCGAAGTGAGGAGTGGGGTGGGATAGGGTGGAAGTGGGATAAATATTGATGAGGTAGGTGGCGGCGTGGAGGGCCTCGACCTAGAAGGAAGGGGGAGGCTCGTCTGGAACATAAGGGAACGCATCACATCATTAGTGGTGCGAATGGCGCGTTCAGCCTTACCGTTCTGAGGAGAAGTGTAGGGACAGGACATGCGAAAGACAACACCGTTGGTGAGAAAGAAGGAGCGAGAAGTGGAGTTGTCAAACTCGCGACCGTTATCAGATTGGACACACTTGACAGTGGTGCCAAACTGAGTCCGAACATGGGCAAAGAAATGGGAGATGGTGGGAAAGGTGTCAGACTTCAGGCGGAGGGGAAAGGTCCACATGTAATGAGAGCAGTCATCGACAATGATGAGATAATACTTGTAAACGGAGACACTAAGAACGGGGGATGTCCACAGGTTACAATGGATTAAATCAAAATTGTGAGCAGCTCGAGAGGTGGAAGAGACAAAAGGAAGACGGACATGTCGACCAAGCTGACAGGCATGACAGAGGTGGTCAGGAGGATCCTTAGGGCAGGGGATAGCAGACGAGCTAGTTAAATGGGAGAGAGTCGCATGGCCTGGGTGACCAAGATGACGATGCCAGAGAGATGTGGTGGAGGTGCTGGTAATAAATGCCTGGGAAGGAGGGGTGGAAGGACTAAAGGTCCCCGGAGCTATTGCACCTAACAATGATACGTCCGGTACGAAGATCCTTGACAAACAGGCCTATCGGGTCGAACTCAACAGAGCACTGGTTATCTATGGTGAACTGACGAACAGAAATGAGATTTTTTATTATGTGAGGGGTAACAAGTATATTACGAAGAGTGAGATCCCTATCACCTAGGGAAAAAGAAAGGTGACCAGTGGAGGTGACCGGTAGGCGAGACCCATTGCCAACAATGATGTTGGTCGGTGAAGGAGGGTAGGGTGGATGGGAAGAAGCGAGGTTACCAGCATTGGCAGTCATGTGCGAGGTCGCCCCGGAATCCATGTACCACTCCGCACGGACAAGGGCCGGCGAAAGTGCAGGAGCGGTGGACACGATTAGAGCGAAGGCTAACGACGCTGTGGTGCCGATGTGTCTGTCAAGACGGGACGCCGCGGCCAGAGGAGACGGCACGGGGCATGCGACCGTTGGAGGACGGCGACATCGTAGGTAGGCAAGTACGGCGCCTGCGCCGAGTATGCCCGCAAGGCACTCGTGGCAGAGGCCGTGGCTGCACTGGAGAAGTGCGTGCCCCTGGTCGTCATAGCGGAGGAGACACCGGGAGCAGAACGACACCTGTGGCACAGGGGTCGCTCCCCCAACAGTAGGGGAGCAGGGGCGCTAGGGCGAGGAGCCGAGCAAGGTCACGCTCGGGAGGGCGATGGCCTGCCTATGCAGTGCAGCGACTGTCTCAGGGTATTCAGCGGGGGCGCCGGGGCCATGACCAATCTCGAGAACGGTGACAAGGGGTCCCGTCGAAGAGCAGTTGGGGTAGGCTCCGAGTGGTCCGCCTGAGCCAAAGTGAGCGGAGGGAGCAGAGCCTGGCGGCCAAGAGATGGCCGAGCCACCTAAAGGAGCCGAGCCACCTGAGGGAGCCAAGCCGGGGGCCCAGAGGGGTGGTGAGCCGCCTGGCGCAGCCGAGCCGAGGGCCCAAATGGGGGCCGAGCCGCCCAGCACAGACCAAAGGGGAGCTTGATCAAGGATCTTGAGCTTGATCTTCAATCAGAGGTCACGCTCTGACGAGGATAGGTTTGTGAGCTCCATAGCTAGGTCAAAACGTCGGCTAACCTTTTTCCAAATTGAAAGCTAAAGATTGGAGGCGCCAATGGAGGACCGACTCCAAGATCTTAGGGCTAGCGTTGCAACTTGAAGTTTATTTTGTGCAAAGGGTCCATCACTCCATCGAGCAGAAAGCGGGGATTTCATCCAGGCTTGTTGGACCACGGAGAGTAAACCTATTGAGCTGCATGCCCTAACCAATTCACCCAAAAGCCTAAGCTGGTGAGGAAAGGAGGGCAATTCACTTATACTTCAACACTCCCCCGCACGTGCAGGCTCCCCCAGGCCTCAAACGTGGAATAGAGTGGGCGACTTATTTAATTGCGCCGGCCAGGACTCGAACTCGAGACCTCTGGCTCTGATACCATATTGAGCTGCATGCCCTAACCAATTCACCCAAAAGCTTAAGCTGATAGGGAAAGGAGGGCAATTCACTTATACTTCAACACTTCCCCGCACGTGGAGGCTCCCCCAGACCTCAAACGTGGAATAGAGTGGGCGACTTATTTAATTGCGCCGGCCAGGACTCGAACTTGAGACCTTTGTCTCTGATACCATATTGAGCTGCATGCCCTAACCAATTCACCCAAAAGCCTAAGCTGGTGGGGAAAGGAGGGCAATTCACTTATACATCAACAGTCATCCATCATCACTTCAACGGAATCTGATATTTCTTTTGTTTCCCCCTCCTTGGGCATTCCTCCCGCCTTCAATTAGGAGTTGCTCCACCTTCCATCCTTGGACCTCTCCGACTTGGAGTCTCCTTTCTCCATGGAAGAGCTCAGAACTGTGGTTTTCAGTCTTTCTCTAAGCAAGGCCCTTGGGCTGAACGGCTTCACCTCGGCGTTTTTCAAATCATGTTGGGGCGTCTTGAAGGCTGACCTCCTCACTACTTTCCAACACCTCTACCACATGAATGGTCACAGCCTGCTCTTCCTGAACACTGCCTACATCGTGCTTCTTCCTAAGAAAAGTGATCCCCTTGGATTGCATCTAACTATAGGCCCATCATCCATATTCACAGTCTGGGCAAGTTTTTTGCTAAACTCTTGGCCAACCATACTTGCTGTTGCGATGGAAGCTTGTTGACACGAATCCTAACACATTTGGGGTGGAATCCTCATATTGTAAAATGCGCTTTAGACAGGCTTTCTCCGACAAGAAGGATGACGGCCTCATCTCCACTTGCTAGAGTGCGTTCATTAATGGGTAACACTTTCAAGGCAATTATCTCTTCATTCAAGGCAAGGTCAAAGCCTTCCATCGGTCCAACACACCAATGCTCCTCCTCAAGCTGGACATCGCCAAAGCCTTTGACTCTGCTCGCTGGAGGGAATGAGTCTCCTTGATCGTAGCCTCCTCCCCCTCCTCCTCCAGCATCCTCTGCCAAAGCCCATCTGTCATTGTCGTGTCCTTCGCCAAGGAGACCCTATCTCTCCCCCCACTTCTCTTCGACTTGGCCATTGAACCCCTTCATTGCCTTCTGGACCTTGCCACCAATGCGGGTATCCTCTCCCTGGTCAGGGGAGCGGGAGCTTCCCTTCTCACTTCCCTATACGCGTATGACATCATCATATTTCTCTCCCTCGATAAAGAGGAGGTGGATGGCTTGGTGCATATACTAAAATTTCTTTGGGTATTAATTTGACTCTGCGTACTAATTTCCAGAGAAGTCAAATGGTTCCTATTCGCTGTGAGGGCCTTGACTTGGATCACATCCTTTTGAACCTCCCCGCTCATCGTTTGCTCTTTCCTATTCGCTATCTTGCTTTTCCCTTGTTTACCGTGAAACTTCATCATGTTCACCTCCATCCTCTCATTGATAAAGTTTTCTCCGGACATAGGTTGGGAAGGACCCTTGATGTCCAAAGGGGGTCCTCTAGCCCTCCTTAAGTCAGTGCTCTCTGCACTCCCTGTCTACTCCCTCTCGGCAGTCCCCACTCCTAAATCTGTCATCAAGCATACTGATTGATTTTGCAGATCCTGGCTTTGAAAAGGTATCGGCTCTGGTACCTACTACTCTCGCGTCAACTGGAGGCTTATGTGCTCCCCTACTGACCAAGATGGCCTTGGGGTCATTGACCTTGATTGATTCTCTCACACCCTTCCCATCAAATGGCTCTAGCATAACATAACCTCCCCTCTAAAGCCCTGGATCAGTGCTTGCCCTCCTGTTTGCCTCGACGACCTGGCCCTATTCCAATGGCCTCTCTCCTTATCTTGAAAAATGGTTATAGAATCCATTTTTGGGTCAAATAATTGGTTGTTTAGTGACTCCCCCAAGTCAATTGTGCCCAACCTCTTTGCCATTTCTGCTAGGAAAAATAGATAGGTGGCAGACGCCCTCCACTCTAACAAGTGGTTCACCCGACCTTCGCTGTAGCTTCTCCTAGGGGCTGCTGCCAGAGTTCATTACCTTATGGAAATTGATCAACTCCGTGCACATCTCAACGCCCTGTTAGACCAGATCCACTGGCGCTTCATTGACAATCGAATCTTCACTGTAAATTTAGCCTACAAGCCCCAGTTTGTGGGTGGCACCCTCTCCCCAGCCCGAATTTTCATTTGCAAAACTTGGGGACCATCCAAATACAAGTTCTTCACCCGACTTCTTTTCTTCGACAAGGTCTTTACTGCCAATGCCCTGCCTTCGGCGCCACCTGCCTATCCTCTACTTTTGCCCACTATGTCATCGCAATCTAGAGACTTCCTCCCACCTCTTCCTATAGTGTGACTTCCGTAAGCTATTTGGCTAAGGGTCTCTGGAAAATTTTCCATCCTACCTCTCAATATTCAACATTTGTAGCCAGTGTACGGAAGACATTTTCCTCGCCTTCACTCACCCGGAGTACCTCATAGGCGGCCCCACCATCCTTGGGGTCATTTGGTATCTTTGGTTGGAGGTAAATAATAGAATTTTTCGTCATGAGGAACATTTTTCCCACTCCTTACTCATTGTGGTGCTTGATGAATTTCGCATGTGGGAGGAGGCCGGTGCTCCCATTAGTTCTATTTCATATTTCCTTGTACTCTGTTGGTGGCCTTTGGCCGCTGACTACTCTTGTATTAACTCTCCTGCTTAATTTTGAATATATAGATGACAATTTTCTTGCCCTTTGCTAAAAAATAGTGTCAGAGATGTCAAAACAATCCAGAGGAAATTAAGAAAACCAATCACTATAGACCCTATTAGTAAAATGCCACCCAAAATTAAAGAATAGGCTACTAGTTATAAAGTATGACAGGGCTTAAGAACATAGCCCAATAGCATCACCGGTTAGTTCCCTGAAAATCGTCTGCAAAAAATAATTATTTCTTCACTTGTCAAAAACTATACCAATTCAATAAAGCTAGATAGACCATAATTGAGCTGCATTTCCAACAAAAAAAAAATTCTTCGAGCCCCAAACCTCGAAGCCAATATCCGAGGTTTAATAAGATGTGCTCATGCATGAGCAGGGGCGGATCTACAGTGCAATGACCGGTGTCATGCGACACCGGTGTCTTTCGGACATTCGCTTGTTGTCTAGTGCTACCTCACTAGTATATATACATGTAAACCTATGTTTTAAAGCTAAAAACTAGTGAATTAGGCTTAAAATGACCCCGACGATCCCATTGACTTATTTTCTTGGATCCGCTCCTGTGCATGAGGCATGACCATCTCTTATGTAAGAAAAGAAAAAATTGCCGATTGCATTTGCATGGAAGTACATATAGTTTGGTTAGGAGTTAATATGTGTGTGTACGTATTCTTCTATCTCCATTATCATGCACACTGTACATCTGATTTATAAGCACAGGATCATTAATCAGCTGCAGTAGGTGAGCTAGATCTATGCCTACAGCTTTATCAATTATCATTATCTACGTACTGTGAAAGCCTGTCATGAGTATAGTGACCCTTTTCATAGTACGTACTGTCTACTGCACATTCTTTATCGATCGTTTCATCCTTTTTCCAAGGATTATGTAGTTAGGGAGTAAAGACTTGGGAGCTTTATTCCGCTGCAGCAGTTGGATCCTTTACTTCCTTTCTGCTCGTCCACAGCATTGCACCCAAAGTAGATTAGTCCCTGCAGTAGGGATGAAAACGGGTCGGGTACTACCTGACGGGTACCCGACCGGGTAGAAACCAGTTACAAAACGGGTTGAGAATTTTTTGAACCGTCGGGTATCGGGTCGGGTTCGGGTAATACCCAATTTTTCTGAGCGGGTTCGGATCGGATATGATATGATATAAGAGCTACCCGACGGATTCGGTTCGGATTCGGGTATCCGGGTATAATAAATTTTCGAGTACCCGATAACATATTAGCCTAACATCTATCCATTAGGCAGATTAGCCTGACATCTATCCATTAGGCAGCCCATTAGACATTCCGCCCAATAGAAACCTTAGAGGCTACACACCAATCCTCCCACTCCCAACACCCAGCCGCCACACCACTCTTGCCGCCTTGGCTCGTCGCCGTCCCCACGCCATCTCCGCCTCACCGCCCAAGACGGCGCCGCTTCCCAGGTCGCCAGTCGCCCCGCCACGATATAACACCGCCACGACCTTGGCCGCGCCGCCGACGGCCTTGGCCTTACGCCGCCAGCGTGCCGTCGCTTGCCGCCGTCGTCGTCGGTATTGCCGGTCGTCAATGACCACTATACAAAGCCAATGTTATTAGTATTTTGTGCCTATTTACATATTTGCTAATAACCTATGATTTGATTCACAGTAGTTTGACTCATGGAAAGAAGTGATGATGATGGAGGATCGGATTGCAATAGTCCGAGGCACGAAACAGTTGAAAATGAGTGCTCTTTGGAAGTGGATGCCGTCAATGTTTTAGATAGTGAATACTTGTGCCCTATAACAAAAAAACAACATATTGGAGTCTTTGAAGTGGTGCAGTGTACTAATAATGTGATTGATAGTAAGGGCAAGAGTAAGATGAATTTGGAAAAGAGTAAGTGGAAGGTAAATTTGGACAAGGAAAAGAGTAAGATGAATTTCAACAAAGGCAAAAGCAAGGTGATTTTGGACAAAGGCAAGAGCAAGGTGAATTTAGACAAGGGCAAGAGCATGGCTCCAATGCCATCATCGAATAGCAACAAGACCACAACCCCAACAAGCAAATTCATGGGGTCCGCATTCAAAGCGGCGGCCTCGAACAAGCCCATGAGTAAGGCTATGGTTTTAGTGCCTTCAACCAAAGGTATAACATGACGATGATATATTTGTTATAATAAACAAAAAACAATTTTTATAGTAATGTGTGTCTTCTTATTTATTTTTTTTGTAGCTGTGCATTCTATAGATACAAGTGCAAGTGCAAACATTGAAGAAAACGAAAATGCAAGTCAAAAGTCTGAAAAGAAACTCACTTCATAGGTGCGGGAGCATTTCACAAAGTTTGTGAATAATGTGACAATGGAAGATTGTTGAACCATTACCGAGAATTAGGCTAAATGCAAGAGGTACGGACATACAGCAAGAGCTGAAAGTATATATGGTAAAACAGCTTTTAGGAATCACTTGAAGAATAATCACAGTGTTGTGAAAGGTCAACAGCTCTTAAATCAAAATCAGGACGGTCTTGCAACATATCGGTATGATGAGCAAACTAGCTTGAAAAAATTTAATTACGCTATCATTATACATGAGTATCCATTTAATATCTCCCAACATGAGGATTTTGTTGATTTCATCATGTCGCTGCGACCAACTATTCCTATGAAATCCCTTATAACTGTTCGTAAATAAGTTGTGTGAACAGTTTAAAGCACTTCATGTCGTTTTAACTTTACTACGAACATGTGGACATCCAATCAAAACAAATCTTACATGTGTATGACTGCGTATTGGATAGATGATAATTATAATATGTAAAAAAGAATTGTCAATTTATTCATATAGAAGGCAGTCATTCGGGGCTCATGTTGGGTGACACATCTTTACAAATATATTGAATTGAATCCTTGATAAGAAATTGTTTACCCTTTCATTGGATAATAGTTCTTCCAACAATGTTATTGTTGATGTTATTGAGAAAGCAAGATGCTTCCTTCTATGTGGTGATAATTTTTTTTATTTTAGATGTGCAAATCACATATTAAATCATGTTGCTAAAGATGGATTAGAACTAATTGAATGTGCTATTAAAAACATTAGAGAATTCATATACATTGTAAAAAGATCACCTCAACAACGGGAAGCATTTGAGAAGTGTGCCAAAGAGTGTAATTTGGATACTAATAAGGCTCTTTATTTGAAGGGGCAATTGCATTTTTGCCCTTACTTTGAAGCCGAATTGTGATTTTGCCCTCATTTTTTTGACTTTGTGATTTTGCCCTCGTTTTTTCACATCGAAGCTTCCCTTTGCCCCCATTCCATTAACACCGCTTAACGGTGTTAACTTTGTTTTAGAAGACACATTTGCCCTTGCAGATTTATCATATTTTATTAATGAGTCCATGATTTTATCCCTATTTCGACTCAAACATTTCAACATATTTGAAACTTATTTTTCGATAGCATTTTGACCGAATTTTGACCAAATTCAAAAATATTTCGAAAGTATTTTGATTACATTTTGATAGCAATCATCTTTTTAAGCTCCAACCTTACTAAAGTACTATATGAAGTCTACTTTTATGCAAGAGAAACATAATTCAAAACCCTAATCGAAGGAACGCTATTGAATCAACAACCATGAAGAATGTGGTGCTCTACCAGGCAAATATACAAATCTGTAAGTGAAAATGTGTCTTTTTAAAGCTAAGTTAACACCGTTAAGTGGTGTTAACGGAATGGGGGCAAACAGAGACTTCAGTTTAAGAAAACATGGGCAAAATCACAAAGCCTAGAAAATAGGGGCAAATTCACAATTAGGTTTTAAAATTGGGGCAAAAACACAATTATCCCTTATTTGAATGTTGCCACAAGGTGAAACTCTACCTATCTAATGATATGAAATGCAATTTATTATAAGGATACTTTTAGTCGTATTGCTTTTAAATATAGGGTGATATATGAATATGTCACTCCCACCAGAGCCGAATGTGTAAATGCAACAAGTATTTGCAAGTGTTTGAAAAAGTTTCATGATATCACCTTACTTTTCTCTGACACATCCTATCCTACTGCAAATCTTTTCTTTCGGTAATTTTGTGAGATTAAGATTGCTATTAGAAAATGGTGTCACAGTGATGATGTTATAGTCTCTAATTTGGCTGAGGCTATGAAAGATAAATTTGACAAGTACTAGGACATGACCAATATGGCTTTGGCACTACCCGCCTTTCTTGATCTTAAGTATAAACACAAGGTGGTTAAGCTTTACTCATCTAACATATATGGACATGAGAAGGCCGAACTAGAGAAAATAAAATTAAAGAATATGATCAATGAGTTGTTTGCATCATATTCATTAAGCATGTCATCTTCAGCCAATAAAACATCTCCTCAAAAAAGCATGATGTGGTTGAAAATTCGAGTGATAGCTTATTGAATGATGAGGATGAGAATAAGATCAATATTTATGTATTCTATCAATCCATGGATAATGAAAATAAGAAGTCCGAGTTAGAGGTATACATGAGTGAAGACCTTTTTAAGTTGGATGGTATAAATAATTTAATATATTATAATGGTGGAAGGGGCAAGCGACAAACTTTCCTATTCTTTCTCGCCTTGCTTGTGATGTTTTATCCATACAAGTGTCTACGGTTGCTTCAGAGTCGGTATTCAGTACCGATGGACGTATTATTGATCCATTCCGTAGTCGGTTTGATTCGAAAATTGTTGAGGCCTTAGTTGATTGGATAATTGCTTCACATAAAGGTAAATTTTTATCTTTTACATATTATACATTTAGTTTTAATAACTATTGTTTTATTTTGACCATTTTATATGCAAGGAAGAGGAAATTTGAAGGCTTGTGGGACCAGTTGAGTGAGAATGCAGAAATGGAGGTCAATGTTGAAACTTAATATTTGAGATGTATGTTGCATGAAGGGAAATGTTGGAATTTAAGATTTTGTGTTATATTGAGAGTGTGTGCTATGTTCAGACTATGTGCTATGTTGAGACTTTGTTTTGAATTATGCTAGTTAGACATAATATTGGTGAAAAAGTTTATTATGTTGAGACTATGTGCTATGTTGAAGATTTGTTTTGAGTTATATTAGTTACACTTACTGTTGATGAACTAGTGTATTATGTTGAGACTATGTGCTATATGAGATTTTGTTTTGAATTATGTAAATTGGACTTAATTTACATATGACCTGATTACGTATCCGATAACCGATTTCTACCCGTTCATATGGTATCTGATATCCATTTTCTACCTGATCGTCAAAACCTGTAACCGTAACCGTATCCAACCCGATTTTGATCTTACCGTATCTGACCCGATATCCGAAGTCACTACCCGACGGTAACCGACCTGTTTTCACCCCTACCCCTGCATACTTGAGTCATTGTTTGCTAAAACGTATTCATTTCACGATCAGAACCGACACATATAATATGTAATATATGCTAGTTGATAGTTAGCACCGATCACGCATCCACGTAAGATTTTGCCACAAGTTCTTAAAAAATTGACACCAGTAGCTTATTTGTGTCGCTCCTATATGAACCGTTACTACTGGCATATGTGATATATTTGGTATATTTGTAACATCTATAGACAACATATAATCAGTTGGTATGAATCATTGTATATGCTCTTAGACCATAAATGCAAGTCAATTTTAAATGCAAAATGTTTGTTTCTCAACGAGAACATATATATGTAATCGTTAGCTCTCACACTATTCTTCCATGACACTCAGCCAATGTTATAGAAAGACTTGCAGGGGAGTGAATATATATATGGGCGGAACAGCTGCGTCCTATAAATCGTGATGCCATCAAACATGGTAGAACTAATACAAGGCCTCCATCGGTACGCGGCTGCAACAATCCGCAGGACATGAGAACAGGCAATAATTTAGTGGTGGAATACTTTGGTTGTACATTGACTGGGTCGGAACATTGAAATTTTGGGCCATGTACATTCACGGTGGTAGTTCAGAGCATCTGCAACAGCCTAGCCACCCTATCCTACCCCATAAAACACTATTCATTTGTGTATAAAAAGTGCTTTACGGGTTAGGACAGAGGGACTATTCGGGATGCTCTTATAGCAGTGAAACTCAATACCGTCGAAGAATCTTTTTAACATTTTGTATTTATTTTATTTTAAAAATTTTAAAAATCCTTCATTTATTAAATTTTAAAAATAGCCTCCGTCTGCCAGCTGAACAGGCGGTTTGAATATCCGACCGGTTCATACGGTGGGATCTTTGATAGCTGCTCATCTAGTTGGCAGTCAACCGCTTGACCTGTGGGCAGCAAATCCCATTAGTTAGAACGGCGGGATTTGCCGTCCACACAGGAAGTCGCCACCTGGCGTGCCGCAATGTCGAGACCCAAAAATCGAGTTGGATCCCCTCTGTGCTTTATGTGCTCTAACCCCTTGATCAAGTAGTTAGAAGATGCAGGCATACAGCTCTTGGATCATAACGATCAAACGAACAAATTTTATTATATCAGAGTAAATAAGCCAACATAGCTATTCTTACAAATCTAAGGCACATAGGCCATTAAACTGCGAAAGACTTAAAGAACTCAATAAGAGAAAACAACAGCAACATAATGACTCCCACATGCAACCTGTAGGGCGAGCTCCTAGCAAAAATGGGATCAACAAGCATCGGATAGAGATAAGGAAAACGAGGAAGTCCGTCCCCTAGAGAGACGCGAGCCTAAATGGCCACAATGCCTTCGCCGACGACGAGGAAGAGAAAGAGCATGTCAACGATAACTCCGGCTAAAACTACGCTAGAGACGTCTAAAATCAATGGTGTTACATATAGGGATGATAAAATAACTGCTAGCAATAATTCATACCCTTCGGTTTCGAGAAACGAGGACAAATAGGAGTTGGTTGACGAGGTAGAAGACACAACTTCGGCGAGAGATTCCCGCAATTCCGGCAACGGTCTCCTAGAATCAATAGCAAAAAACGGTGACAAAGAAATCATCGTGATGATGGGGATTTGAAGTAGAAAAAACTTGCTCAAGTGCGAATCGAAATGCATAGAGAGGGAGAGAAAGAGGAGTCCTCTTTGTCTCCTCTCTGTTTTAACGTGAAGGACAAGGAGAGAAGTGTGGGGCGCCAGGATGGGGAGAGGGGAAGGAAAGAGAGGGAAGGAGAAAAAATGGAAATGATAGACAACCAATTCAACGTCATAATTGCCAATTAAAACGGCAATTGAATTTGAAAATAATTAGGGTGGGAGTTTCCAAGATTTGAGGAAGGGTAGATCGGAGTGGGAGAGAGGGGGTCGGGGGAGGAGGAGAGGGCAGCAGGGTAGGAAGGAGAGTGATGCAGGGAGAAAGGGAGGGGAGAAAAGGAAAGGGAGAATGGTCCCACGTACTAGAGAAAGAATAAAGGAGAAAAATAAATTAGAAAATAATAGTAGCCCAATAATGCCAATTAATTGCTAATTCAAAATCAAAATAAATTAAAATAGATTTTCAAAATATTTGATATGCAATTAGGATGCCATTAAGAAAATAAGTTAAAATTATCTTAGTTCAAAAGATTTAAATACAATTTCAAATACCAATTTTAAAAATTATTTAAAAGGGCACATAATCATTTTCCAGACTTTGGGGTTAAAATATTTTATTTTTTTTTGCAATGCATAAGGTTTTTTAAATTTTGAAGATGAGGATGTGATAGCAATAAATAATCCATCCGTTGGAACAGCGGGCTGAAATCCGCTATATAGCGATGCGCTGGAGCTAGCTAGACAGACCAGACACTAGCAATTTGCTCTCGATCTCCAGCCTAGCAGCGCGCAGGAGAGGAGAGAAAGGGATGTTAGAAATTAATCATGTTGTTTAGAAAAAATTATACTACATGTTAGAGTAGCGTACATGGTGCATGTGTCAGTTTCTAATTGTTTATTTAGTCTTGCACGTAGATAGCGGTGTATGTGTCTCATGAACACATGCACAAGTTATAGCTAGACTTAATTAGCTAGCTAGTCATTAGGATTAGTAGTTAGTCATGGTCAATAGGTCATCACGTTCGTTCGTGAGTAGCAGTTTGATGCATGCATCAGCTAGGGAGCAAGGGTCGTTGCATGCACGCAGAGCTCCGCGTGGAGCCATGAGTAGCGGATGGCGTTGGCTAGCTGCTGCAACGGGTGATGCCTAGGAGAGCACACGTCGTGCATGGAGTGAGCGCAGTGGTGTAGATCGTGCGCACGTCCTGAGCAAACGGGCGTCGTGCGACTGGCTGCTAGCACAGGTGTTGAGCTTGCTTGTGTGTGTATTGTATCAGTAGGCTAGAGAGCAGTAGAGGCTGCGGGAGAGAGTAGCTAAGAAACCAAAGAATGGTGCTAACTCAAGTTCATTGTAATTAATCTTGAGTATGTAGCATCTCCATGTCTGTGTTCCTTATATTCATGTTGAGCTAAGTGCAAAAATTTATACAAGTGTGTTTGTTTTTGGTGATTTCTTGTTCGTGTTCCACTAATTCGCGTGTGTTTATCTTGGGATTTCCAACAATTGGTATAAGAGCGAGTATGTGATTATTATGCCCAAGTGCTCATATCGTGACATCCTGTTCATCGTGGAGCGCACGACGCCGACCAAGAAGTGTCCTGTCTCCCTCCAATACCCGATGTTGACGAGTGCCAACTAATCCGCTTGGGCGATCAAGATGGAGATGTTCATGGAGGCTCAAGGCATTTGGGATGTCGTTGATCCCACGGAAGGAGCGACCGTAGACAAGAAGAAGGATAAGATGGCATTGACATTCATTGTCCAAGCGATAACAGAACAAACTTTGTTACAGGTTACCGAGAAGAAGACTACGAAGGAGACATGGAGTATCTTGATGACCATGTACCTTTGCGCCGATCATGCCAAGAAAGCACAAGTGATGACTCTGAAGTGTGACTTTCAGGCCATGCGCATGAAGGAGGCCGAGTCCGTGGAAGAGTTCGCGGGGAAATTGACTTCCCTCGAGAATGAATCCGTGGATTATGTGAAACAATGGAGGATGCGGTTGTCGTCAAGAAACTTCTTTCTTTGAAGTCATGGCTGCAATTGAGCAGTTCGCTGACTTGGAGACCATGCCGGTCGAGGAGATGATCGAGCGGCTTAAGGTGTTTGAAGGAAAGATCCGCAAACGCCATGATGAGATGGGTGATGGACACTTGGTGCTCACCGACGGTCGAGATGGTGCATCCAAACGACATGGTAAGAAGAAATTTGACAAGGTAAATAACTACAATGAGTTAGAACACTTCAAATCGGAATGTCCCAAACCCAAGAAGAAGGAGGGGGTGCTGAATTTTGCCGACGCGGTCGAGGAACCGGCACTCCTATGAGTGAGTTCATTATAGACAACAAGATTAGGGGGTGACTATTAGAGATTAATCTTGTTGTTTAGAATTACTGTACACATTAGTGTAGTGTACATGGTGCAAGTGTTTATTTGTAATTGTTTATTTTGTCTTGCACGTAGTTAGCGGCATATGTGTCTCATTGAGACATGCACAAGTTATAGCTAGATTGCATTAGCTAGCTAATTATTACCATTAGTAGTTAGTCATGGTCAACAGGTCATCACGTTCGTTCGTGAGTAACAGTTTGATGCATGCATTAGCCAGGGAGCGGGGGTCGTTGCATGCATGCAGAGCTCAGCGTGGAGCCGTGAGTAGCGGATGGCATTGGCTAGTTGCTGCAACGGGTGATGCCGATTATCAAGGAGAGCACACGTCGTGCATCGAGTGAGCGCAGTGGTGTAGATCGTGCGCACGTCCTGACTAAACGGACGTCGTGCAAATGGCTGCTAGATCAGGCGTCGAGCTTCCTTGTGTGTGTGTATATTGTATCGGTAGGTTGGAGAGCAGTAGAGGCTGCGGGAGAGAGTAGCTAGGAAACCATAGAACGGTGCTAACTCAAGTCCGTTGTAATCTTAAGTTTGTGGCATCTCCAAGTGTGTGTTCCTTATATTCTCGTTGAGCTAAGTGCAAAAATATATACAAGTGTGTTTGTTTTTGGTGATTATTCTTCATGTTCCACTAGTTCGCATGTGTTGATCTTGGGATTTCCAACAATTTGTATAAGAGCGAGGTTGTGATTATTATACCCAATTGCTCTTACCGCAACATCAGGTTCATCGTGGAGCACACGACGCCGACCAAGATGTGATCCGTCTCCCACCAATACACGATGTTGACGAGTGCCAACTAATCTGCTTGGGCGATCAAGATGGAGGTGTTTATGGAGGCTCAAGGCATTTGGGATGTCGTTGATCCCGCTGAAGGAGCAACCGTAGACAATAAGAAGTATAAGATGGCGTTGGCGGCCATCGTCCAAGCGATAACAGAACAAACTATGTTACAGGTTACCGGGAAGAAGATGGCGAAGGAGACATGGAGTATCTTGAAGACCATGAACCTCGGCGCCGATAGTGTCAAGAAAGCGTGGGTGATGACTTTGAAGTGTGACTTTTAGGCCATGCGCATGAAGGAGACCGAGTCCGTGGAAGAGTTCGCGAGGAAATTGACTTCCCTCGTGAATGAATCCGAGGATTATGTGAAACAACGAAGGATGCATTCGTCGTCAAGAAACTTCTTCTATCTGTCCCGGATAGGTTCTTTCAAGTCATGGCTGCAATTGACCAGTTCGCCGATTTGGAGACCATGTCGGTCGAGGAGATGATAGGGCGGCTCAAGTTGTTTGGAGGAAGGATCTGTCGACGGGTGCTTAAACGGGGTTATCGTCGGTAATGATTATATATGGGGTGATGCATAAGGTTCAAACTCGATGGTAGCACAAGACAGGGGGTCTTTTTTATAGAGGTTCAGGTCCTCGCGGTGGAGGTAATACCCTAATGCTGGGCTCCGGGATTATAATGGTGATTTGATGATCAATGTGGAGGGAGATGTCTCTTCATGGATGGGTGTGGAGATGAAGATGTAGATGATGCGGAACCAGGGGCTCCCTGCCCGCCTTATATAGTGGGGGCAGGGTTACAAGGTAGAGTCCTTGTTAGTTACAAGATAGGATTCCTCTATCTATCTTCTAACCAGATACATAGTTATCTGGGATTACAATTGTATATTCCCTATTAATTAGAGATAGACTTCTATCTTTATGTCTTTCCTTGCTGGGCAAGTCTTCTAGAGTCCGAGTGGTACTCGTCGTCATCCACCCGACTTGGTCCATCCCCTATCGGGTGGTTTTTTAGGCCCGCCGTGTAGGTACCCGGGGTCTATGTTATCCACAGGATCCGCAAGCGCCATGACGAGATGGGTGATGGACACTTGCTTCTCACCAACAGTGGAGAGGGTGCATCCAAATGACATGGTAAGAAGAAATTTGACAAGAAGAAGGACAAGATGGTGTTGGCGTCCATCGTCCAAGTGATTCCAGAATAAAATTTTGTTACAGGTAAGCAGGAAGAAGAACGGTGAAGGAGATATGTAATATCTTGAAGACCATGTAAATCGGTGTCGATAGTGTAAATAAAGTGTGGGTGATGACTTTCAAGTGTGACTTTTAGGCCATGCGCATGAAGGAGGCCGAGTTTGTGGATGAGTTCACAGGGAAATTGACTTCCCTGGTGAATGAAATTCATGTATTATGTGAAACAATGGAGGATGTGGTCGTCGTCAAGAAGCTTCTTCTATCTGTCCCGGATAGGTTTTTGCAAGTCGTGGCTGCAGTTGAGCAGTTCGACGACTTGGAGACCATGCCGGTCGAGGAGATGATCGGTCGGCTTAAGGTGTTTGAAGGAAGGATCCGTAAGAGCCATGACGAGATGGGTGATGCACACTTGCTGTTCACCGACGGTGGAGAGGGTGCATCCAAACGTCATGGTAAGAAGAAATTTGACAAGGCAAAATTAAGGTGTTTTAACTGCAATGATTTAGAACACTTCAAATCGGAATGTCTCAGGCCCAAGAAGAAGGAGCGTTGGGAGCTGAATTTTGCCGACGCGATCGAGGAACCGACACTCCTGTGAGTGAGTTCATGGTAGACAACAAGATTAGGGGGGTGATTGTTAGAAATTAATCTTGTTGTTTAGAATAATTGTACACATTAGAGTAGTTTAATTTACATGGTGCATGTGTAAGTTTGTAATTGTTTATTTAGTCTTCCACGTAGTTAGCAGTGTATGTGTCACATGGAGAAATGCACAAGTTATAGCTAGATTGCATTAGCTAGCTAGTCATTAGGATTAGTAGTTAGTCATGGTCAACAGGTCATCACATTCATTCGTGAGTAGCAGTTTGGTGCATGCATTAGCCAGGGAGCGGGGGTTGTTGCATGCACGTAGAGCTCAGCATGGAGCCGTGAGTAGCGGATGGCGTTGGCTAGCTGCTGCAACAGGTGATGCCGAGTCTTCAGGAGAGCACACGTCGTGCATGGAGTGAGCGCAGTGGTGTAGATTGTGCGCACGTCCTGAGCAAGCGGACGTCGTGCGAATGACTGCTAGCTCAGGCGTTGCGCTTGCTTGTGCCTATATATGTTGTACCGGTAGGTTCGAGAGCAGTAGAGAGAATGCTGGAGAGAGTAGCTAGCTAGGAAACCAAAGAACAGTGCTAACTCAAATCTGTTGTAATATTGAGTCTGTAGCATCTCCAAGTGTGTGTTCCTTATATTCTCCTTGAGCTATGTGTAAAAATATATACAAGTGTGTTTGTTTTTATTGATTTCTTATTCGTTCCCCCACTAGTTCACGTGTGTTGATCTTGGGATTTCCAATAATCGGTATCAGAGCGAGGATGTAAGTTGTATGCTCAAGTGCTCATACCGCAACATCATATCGATCGTGGAGCGCACAACGCCGACCAAGGACGGATCCGTATCCCTCCAATACCTGATGTTGACGAGCGCCAATTACTCCGCTTGGGCGATCAAGATGGAGGTGTTCATGGAGGCTCAATTCATTTGGGATGCCGTTGGTCTTGCGGAAGGAGCGACCATAGACAAGAAGGACAAGATGGTGTTGGCGGCCATTGCAAAGCGATACCAGAACAAACTTTGCTACAGGTTACCAGGGAGAAGATGACGAAGGAAACATGGAGTATCTTGAAGACCATGTACATCGGCGCCGATCATGTCAAAAAAGTATGGGTGATGACTTTGAAGTGTGACTTTTAAGCCATGCGCACGAAGGAGACTTAGTCCGTGGAAGAGAGATCACGGGGAAATTGACTTCCCTCGTGAATAAAATCCGTGTATTATGTGAAACAGTGGATGTGATGCGGTCGTCGTAAAGAAGCTTCTTCTATCTATCCCGTATAGGTTCTTGCAAGTCATGGCTGCAATTGAGCAGTTCACCGACTTGGAGATCATGCCGATCGAAGAGATGATCGGGGGCTCAAGGTGTTTGAAGGATCCGCAAGCGCCATGAGGAGATTGGTGATGGAAACTTGCTGCTCACCGACGGTGGAGAGATTGCATCAAAACGTCATGGTAAGAAGAAATTTGACAAGGCAAAGTTGAGGTGTTTTAACTGCAATGAGTTAGAACACTTCAAATCGGAATGTTCTAAGCTCAACAAGAAGGAGCGAGGGGAGCTGAATTTTGCCGACACGGTCGAGGAACCGGTACTCCTGTGAGTGAGTTCATGATAGATAACAAGATTAGGGGTTGAATGTTTGAAATTAATCTTGTTGTTTAGAATAATTGTACAAGTTAGAGTAGTGTACGTGGTGCATGTGTCAGTTTGTAATTGTTTATTTAGTCTAGCACGTAGTTAGCGGAGTATGTGTCTCATGGAGATATGCACAAGTTATAGCTAGATTGCATTAGCTAGCAAGTCATTAGGTTTAGTAGTTAGTCATGGTCAACAGATCATCACGTTCGTTCGTGAGTAGCAGTTTGATGCATGCATCAGCTAGGGAGCAAGGGTCGTTGCATGCACGCAGAGCTCAGCGTGGAGCCATGAGTACGTAGCGGATGGCGTTGGCTAGCTGCTGCAACGGGTGATGCCTAGGAGAGCACACGTCGTGCATGGAGTGAGCGCAGTGGTGTAGATCGTGCGCACGTCCTGAGCGAGCGGACGTCGTGCAAATGGCTTCTAGCTCAGGCTTCGAGCTTGATTGTGTGTGTGTATATTGTACTAGTAGGCTTGAGAGCAGTAGATGTTGCGGGAGAGATTAACTAGGTTAACAAAGAACGGTGCTAACTCAAGTCTATTGTAATGTTGAGTCTGTGAAATCTCCAAGTGTGTGTTGGTTTTATTCTCGTTGAGCTATGTGCAAAAAATTATACAAGTGTGTTTATTTTTGGTGATTTCTTGTTCGTGTTCCACTAGTTCGCGTGTGTTGACCTTGGGATTTCAAACAATTGGTATCACAGCGAGGTTGTGAGTTGTATTTCAAAGTGCACATACGCAACATCATGTCGATCGTGCAGCGCACGACGCCGACCTAGCTAGGAGGGTCCGTCTCCCTCCAGTACTCGATCTTGATGAGCGCCAACTACTCCGCTTAGGCGATCAACATGGAATTGTTCATGGAGGCTCAAGGCATTTGGGATGCCGTCAAGAAGCTTCTTCTATCTATCTCGTATATGTTCATGCAAGTCGTGGCTGCAATTGAGCAGTTCGCCGACTTGGAGACCATGCCGGTTGAGGAGATGATAGGGCGGCTCAAGTTGTTTGAAGGAAGGATCCAAAAGCTCCATGACAAGATGGGTGATGGACACTTGCTGCTCACCGACGGTTGAGAGGGTGCATCCAAACGTCATGGTAAGAAAAAATTTGACAAGACAAAGTTGGATTGTTTTAACTACAATGAGTTAGGACATTTCAAATCAGAATTTCCCAACCCAAGAAGAAGGAGCAGGGGGAGCTGAATTTTGCCGACGAGGTCGAGGAACCGGCACTCCAGTGAGTGAGTTCATAATAGACAACAAGATTAGAGGGTGAATGTTAGAAATTAATCTTGTTCTTTAGAATAACTGTACACGTTAAAGTAGTGTACATGGTGCATGCAGGGGCGGAGCCAAGGCCCGGCCACCCCGGGCCCAGGCCCAGGCTCTCGGCCCAAATACCACTTACCAGTACCTTGGTATATAGAGCTGAGTTGAGTATTTTCGGCCTTTGTAGCCTGGGCCAAAAGGGGAAGGCCCACTCGGCGAGCCACCGAATAGGCCAGAGGCCAGCCGCAGGTGCCCCTCCTGTCTAGGTCCAGGCCTAGCGCACGCGCCCCTCCTATCCAGCACAGCAGCACTCCAAGTCTCCAGCCCTAGCCGCCTCGCCGCATCGCCTGCTCGCCGAGATGCCGACGCCGCCTCTCGCCGCTGGCGAGACGCCGACCTCCGCGCCTCCGCCTCGCCGCCTCCGCACCACCGCCTGACGGCCCGACGCGGCGATGTCGGACGCCTGACGTGACGACACCCCTCGGCCCTCGCCCTCTCTCTCTAGGCAGTGACAGTGAGGTAGGTATTAGGTAATGCCGTAAATCCGTAATGGCTTTGTCCTCTTTATGCACTTAGGCTTAAAGCCTTAAACTCCCCTAATTTGAATGGATTTAGCCATTTAGGGTTGATTTGTAGTCTTGCTCTTGCGAAGATTCGAAGGCATGAAGACCAGAAAAATGAATTTGCCTCGTCGCAGACATGAATAGCTTATTAGTGGTATGTCATGTTTTTTTAATATACTAGTTGTGATTGTAATTTTAAGTTATACGATGTGAAAATGCTAACCCATATGATTTTTATTGCAGAGTTTCTATTTGGACATGTTTGGTGCCTCTTTTATGTGGTTGGCCTCTACTAATTTAGGTATTTATCATGCTTTTTCTCATTTTATTCATGTGAAATGTTGTTAGACAATGATTTGAGTGAAAATTGAACTATTATGTGCCTCAAATTCGCTTGTGTTATATATATGATGTCGTAGCATTCTTTAGTAGTCCACGCGTCAGTTTAGGTCGTGTCCAGGCTCTTCGAAAGTCCTAGTTCCGCCACTGGGTGCATTTGTCAATTTGTAATTGTTTATTTAGTTTTGTACGAGTCAGGCTCACTTGAGAAGGCAACCAAACAGCCAATTAATTTTTTAATTTTGAAATGTTTGGAATGAATTTTTATTGAACTTTTCAAGTTGGATTTTTTTAGAAATAGAGGCGGAGGAAGGTGACGTTGATGTCATTTTCCCATTTCATTTAGAAAAAGACGACAGCCACATACATTTAGTTAAATGCTAATGATCATCTCAGCATTCAACAGGTTCTAGAACTACGGTACAAACGAATAACTAAATGTTCAGAAAATAAACACTGTCCAAAAAACTCGCTGCGCCCCCACCACAACCACGACCGAACACAGGCCGGCTGGGTGGGCCAAGTTCGTCAGACGGGGTGCAGCCCAGTCCCTTTGGGCCCATGTCCTCGTACGATCAATTTCCCAAATTTTTTAACATTTTATATTTTATTTTAAATCAAAAATAGATAAATTAGTTTCCATTTATTAAAATTTTAAAAAAATAGCCGCCCATCGCCGGTTTAAACGGTGGGATAAATAAGCCATCGTATTATTCGGCAGGTCAATTAATGATTGTCGTTTGAATTGGCGGGTGACTATTGGGTTGAATCGATGGCAAATCCTGCCATTCCATTCGGCGGGATTCGCCGCCCACCTACTCCCCGCTAGGCGGCAGATGAGGGACCCGTAGTAGTAGTTGATCCACCAATTCAAACAGCGGCATGAAATTGGCAGCAAATCGTCGTTTAAACTAGTGGATTACACTACTATATAGGTGCGCGTTGTGGGGTGGCAGGCCACATAGTAGCCATTTGCTCGTCCCCGCGTGCAAAGAAAAGGAAAGGAGAAGAGAAGAGATACGAAGGTAGGGAAAGAAGAAAAGAAGGGAGATCTACTCCATAGAGGGTTTGTAAGGTAATTTTTTTGAAAAATTTATAATATGATAATCATGGTAGGATAACTATTTTAGCCATTGAAACACGGTACGATAGTCATTTTACCCATTAAAACATGGTAGGATAGTCAATGTTGGTTGTTTAGTCACGACTAGGGTTGAAACTTTAGCTTGTGGCTCGCGAGCAGCTCGGGCTTGGCTCGAAAAATGCTCGGACTCGCGCTTGGCTCGTTTACAAACGAGCACGAACCGAACACATTTTCTTGCTCGGTCAAAAAACGAGCATGAGCCGAGCCAGGCCTGGCTCGCTCGTGGCTCGCTCGTAGATCGATCAATACAGTATACTATATTTGTTTCACTCCAACCCAACCCATCTACTACACAAAAACACCCATAGCCCATAGGCCAATAACAATTTCATGTTATATAGTTTCAATCAATGTTTAATGGGCTTCCAAGTCATCGCCCAAAAGGGCCGTAGTACCTCACAGCTCACAGCCTCACACCCACTAACCCACGCAGCCACGCCCCTCGCAGTTCACCCCCAAGCCGCCCCTCACACCCACTGACCCACGTCTCCCCTTCCTCCTGTCAAGATAGTTGCCTGCGCCGACCCTCAAACCCATGCCGCCCCTCTCTTCTCCACGGTCGATCTGAGGTCTTCGGGGCCAGCGATGGGCCAGGGGTGGGCGGCGGCGGCGGTGAAGCTCTTGGAGGTGTTGTGGTGGCGGTTGCGGCCAAGGTTCACAAAACCGCCCGGGCACTCCGAGCCATGTGAAGCGCGGAGCCGGCTAACCGCGGGACGGTTTTGGCCGGTTTTGCATGCGAATGGAAAACCCTAATTTCCCAAATTTTGACACGACTAACCACGGTTTTACACGGTTAACCGTGGTTAATTCCGGCTAACCGCAGTTTGTATAAAAAGTGCTGGGAAAAAAGGAAAAAAATAAATTTTTTCATGACATATGCCATATAATTAGAATTATTTAAGGAACATACATGACATGATATATAGGAACATAATCAAGACGAATAATCATATTCTCAATTGAATTAAAAGACAGTCATGCTCATGCTCATACATTCATATTTCGTGCTATCATAGATTCATAGTTCATAAACTAATAAAATAATAAGTACAAATGTTGTTCATTATTCCATTCACAAATCACAACTCACAAGTCACAAGAGTTCACAACCGTAAGCATAAAATAACAAGTTTGTCGATCGCCTTCGATTCGCATGATAAGTTGATGATTGATGAGCGCCCTAGTAGTCCTGCTCCAGCATCATAATTAATAATGGGTAATATGCATTATGCAATGACCAATGAAAGTAGGTAAAGAGCAGAAGACGTAAAGTGTCAAATGGTAAGTCGGCACATTACCGTTATTTCGATATGTGAAGTGTCAAATGGTAAGTCCACTACTAGTGATGTTGCTCGGAGTATTGATCTTCATTTGAAATAATTATGACCCCTTCAGTTGCCCTCAAAATGGCCCTGAACTTATCCCAACTTTGTTCTGTCATCCAGCTATTTGCTTGCCAGCGTTCATATAACATGTTATATTGGTCTAGCACTTCACTTTCGTACAGATACTTTAATGGTTGGGGTGGTCTTGGGGGGTAAGCTGCGACTCCTGAGGGGTAAGGTATGGGAGGGTATCCGTATGCTCCTAGGGGTAAGGCGCGGGATGGTAAGCTCCTGGGGGGTAAACTCCATATTCCCCCTGTGGCTGAGTGGCGTCACTGCTTTAGAGCTGTATTCATGTGGGCCATGACCATGCTTTTTTTCTTTACCCCTATCGATGCTAGACCTAGAAGGCATTCTCTGCGAGCTTGCTTCATGTGATTCATGACCACCCTGACTAAACTAAGAAGGGGAGGCAGCAACAGGCTGATGAAGTTCTTTAAAAGTTGCCACCGCCAGCATCACCACCGTCACCACCATATGCACCATCATCATTGTCGTCATCATCAGATGCTGACAAACTCAAGTTAGATTCTTGGTATGGAGGGCTCCACGGGGCAAGTTCCTTCGAGGATTCATCGTTGTCCATATCCTCTTCTTCGCCCAGCACTTGTCCCTTATATTTTTTTGGGTCACGTTGTTTTGGTGGATTTTTCTGCTTTCTCTTACCCACATGTGTTTCTCCAACATGTTTGGTTGCCCACCCCACGATTGTTGACGCCCCAGTCTTCTTTCTTATATCACCCATGTCCATGAGATCAGTCACGGCACGATTAGGGCCTGGGGCCTCGGCATCACTTAAGTCCTCATCTAAATCGGGATTAGCATTTGACCTGTAAGTGTACAAAGAGCAAACACTGATGACTGATGAGTAATGACTTTAGGATACTGTCAAGACCCGGTCTAATTGACTGAATCCTAATTGTGCATATAATACTAGTCCTAGAAGATCATGGCTAGCACACACAATTCAACAATAATGGTACATTGTCTTCGAGTTACATTATTACAACGTAGGGGACTAAATGTGTCGGGGATAAAATCACGGCCCATTGCCATGGTCCACTCCCTGACGGCCCAATCGAACAGCCTACCAGGGCCCAGCTCCCTGGAAGGTTCTATCTGGCCCATGTGTGTCTTGCGAGCGACTTCTGGTGGCGAGATGCGTAATGGCGAGGCTTCTGTTTGAGTCCGACTCGAGCAGAGCTCTGCGGCTACGAAGACCGGACGTGGTTTCCGGATTGGATTAGGAGTCGTGACCCCCAAGATTAGGAGACTACCTTATCTACCGTAGGTTATATTTGGCATGTACTGAGTTCGTTACGATCTCGTAGTTAGCCCGGCCCGATATTCCTCGGTAGGTCGGTTTGTTCCGCACTATATAAACAGGGCCCCTACGGCGTTTAGAGGATCCCCTGGCATTGAGTTTTACATCTTAGCATCTAGCTTAGATCCCTGGACTTTAGATCTTCGCATACTACTCGCCGAGACCTGCTGATCTCGCCGAGTCCCCCCTTGTAATTCTCTTTGATATAAAGAAAATTTGGGCGTGGGGCTATTATCTCTCCGAGAGGCTGAACCGATAAAACCCCGCATCTCTGTTCGTTCTTTGTTATGCGTGGTTGTTGGCGTGTCTCCTATCTCCTCTTTGAAGAACCTTGGTTGACTTGGGTCAATATCCCAACCGTCGACAGCTGGCGCCGACAGTGGGGAGACGCAGATCGAGCATGTCGAACTCCGTCAACGATACAGAGATACTTCCTGAAGGCTACGACTCAGAAGGACGGGATGTCTCATCCTGTCGATTCGGATCGATCTGTCCGGTCTCGAACACTTTCCGCATCCGAGGCGGATGTCTCGCTTATATGGCGAGAGATAGCCTCGGATCGCACTCCGTCATTGGCGACGACTACGGGCGATGATCTTTCTGACGGTTTAGATCTGCCGATTCCAAAGCTATGTCGGTAGATTCTACCGTGGTGACACATGATGACACCGTCTAGCATACCTTCACATGGCCCCGCGGCATTAACATGGCGATCGCAGGAACCTCCAAGATCCCGCGGGATGTGGCTATTTGGCGGTCGAGCGGAGTTAACTCGCCCGGCATCAAGACGAGGTGCGCACGCGCTTTCATGACAAGAAGTCATTCGCCGCACCTTGGCGATTCCATCAATCGGACCTTAGCGCGGTTTGCGACCGGTGTAGCGGCAGCGTTGCGACCCACCTCGCGTGCCAATGCTAAGTCTCCGGCGAAGCTTCCTGTTGGGTTAATTCCCGCGTGACGGACTCGATCAGGCGAGCGCGGATGGTTCGAGATCCGGGGCCCATAGATCGAGTTGGGAGCGGCTCGAAGCTATAGCGGTCCTCGATCCACCAATCAAGCCGACCTCGCCGCGATAGGCGTCTTGCTGCTTCTAACCTAGAACGATTGGTGAAGGCCTAAAGTCTCTAGGAGAAGTCAACAACTCCTCGAGCGGCGACCAAACTGCCGGAATGATTCGGACAGCTCTGATCGATCGCGTGACCTCCGTCGCCATCGAAGGATCACCGTCCATGAGCGAGGCTACCCGTGGTCGCCGTCGCTCGCCGAGTCCTCGTAGTCATCACGACAACGAGGCAAGCGCGCGCGATGATCACGCAGACGGTCCCCTCGTGAGGCGCGTCGTTGCGACCACGAGGAAGGGCGTGGTGGATTGTCCGGAGAGTTTCTCGGGCGAATCATTCCGTTCAGCGAGGAGTTCCTTCGCGCCGCAGGCCAACGTCTTCTCAAGACTAGGTTACTGCCGGGAAGGTGGCGGTCATATGCTTTGGGCTGCGGGGCTTTCTCCGACGAGCTTGAGTGTCCGGTGGCCCTCAAAGTTCAAGCCGGTCACATGGAGAGGTACAATGGGACTCGAACCCGGAGAATTCCTTTCCATCTCGCTACAACCATCATGGCGGCCGGGGTGACGAGCTCGTTATGGCTAATTACCTCCCGATCGTCCTTGAGGGTCTTTGCTTTCGGACGTGGTCGTTCAATCGGCGGGAGGGTTCCATCGACTCATGGACCCAACTTTGTGGCGCCTCGATCGCCAATTTCGGAGGCATTACGTGCGTCTGGGCAAGGAGGATGATCTGCACGGATGATCCGGATGAGCAGGGAGACCTCCGCAACTTCGTGAAGCGCTTCATTAAGATCCGCAACAAGATCCCGAACATCTCGGACGAATCATTGTCCGCGCCTTCAAAAGCGGAGTCCGCGACGAAGCGGCTCACCCAGGATCTCAAGATCAATGAGACTGGACCGCCAACGACCGTTCAAAGCGGTGATCGCTATGCTAGCGGCGCAGCAGCGCGTTCATCTGAAGAAGGCGTTTGACAAGGCGAGCGCCCGCCCAACTGGTGTGGATGAGAAGAAGAAGAAGCGGCGACAACCACGGTGACAAGAAGTCCCGAAGAAGAAGAATAAAGGTGATCACGAACAATACCGTCGCGGTATGGATCGCGCACCTCCTCCCAAGGATGGGCAGAAGAAGCCCAACAATAACTACAAGGGCAAAAAGCCTGCTAAGGGAGGCGGACAAGGCAAGAAAGGTCCAAGCGACCGATTTTGCAAGTTCCACCAGTACTACGGGCATGACATACGCCATTGCGAACTTGGGCATAAAGCTCGAAGATTTCTACAACGGCAAGGGCCCAATGCCCACCCTGCCCGAACAAGGTGATGCCGGTAAGACCAAGCGCCAAACCGACGATGGTGATCGGGAAGATGATGATGAGTATCAAGAACCCGTGAACCATATCGCCGTCATCTTGGCTCCTCGGCTTACACCTCTCGGCGCAGACCTCAAGGAAGGCGCTCGGGAGGTCCTAGCGATGAAAAGGCAAAACCTCGGCTGAGTCGATGAAGTGGACCGAGGTCCCCATCTCCTTCTCTCGGGAGGATTGCCCCATTTGGGATGACCAAGCCTCGGCGACTCCCTCGGTGGTCGCCCGACCATCGACAACGCAAGAGTTGGCCGTGTACTCGTGAGCGGCGGGGCGCTTTGGACTTGCTTTCGCTAAGGTCTTGGGCGAGATGCAAATTCCTCGTTCTAAGTGAAGGAAGTCGCAATGCCCTTCTACGGGATTGTTAGGGAGAAGCCGTCAAGCCGTTAGGCGCGGTTGTCCCGCCGATTACCTTCGCAACCCAAGCAACTTCCGGACGAGTTGATCACTTTCGGCGTGGTCGATTTCTCATCCAGCGTACAACGCGATTTTGGGCGAGCCATCTCTTGGTAAGTTTATGGCGTGTCCCACCACGCTTACCATTGCGTGAAGATACCGGTCCTAACGGTGTGATCACGGTCAAGGGCAACTACAAAGCTGCTGCGGATTGCGACGAAGCGATCCCTCACCTGATCGACCAGCTTCCGCCAGCGATCTGAAGTTCCGAGACCAAGTCTCAGCGCGCCTAGGGTCTCCCTTGACCGGGGAGAAACCAAGGAAGTTCCGCTGTCGCTTGATGATACTTCCAAGACAGTTCACTTGGGGGCCAATCTGGACCCCAAATAGGAAAGCGAGCTCATTGCCTTCCTTCGAGCTAATGCGAGATGTGTTTGCACAGGAGCCATCGACATGCCCGAGTCCCAAGGAGGTCATCGAGCACAAACCGGTGTCCGACCGGACAAAAAGCTGTTCGCCAAAGCTTCGTCGCTTTTGAATTCAAGCGAGGGATCATCAAAGATCGACAGCAAGCGCTTTCATTGCGGGTTCATCCGCGAGGTTGATCACACCGAGTGGTTAGCCAACCCTGTCATTGTAAAGAAGAAAGGCGGCAAGTGGAGGATGTGTGTCGATCACACAGATCTGAACGCTGCTTGTCCTAAGGACAATTTCCGCGCCTCGTATTGACCGGTGGTCGATCGATTGCGGATCTTGACTCTGAGTTTTTAGATGCTTACTCCGGTTACCACCAAATAAGCATCTCCCGAGGATGAAGAAAGCGCCTTCATCACCCCTTCGCACACTTTCGCTATCGACCATGTCTTTCGGTCTGCGCAATCTTTGGTGCCACGTTCAGTAACAATGGAAAAACCTTCCCGAGCAGTAGCGGAAAAACACGAGGTCTATGTCGATGACATAGTTGTAAAGAGCAGATATGCTCCAGATCATGTAAAAGACACAGCGAGACCTTTCGTAATCTCACGGGCATCGAATAAAATTAAATCGAGAGAAGTGTACCTTTGGTGTTCGATCCGGAATGTTGCTCGGTTATGTTATTGGTTACAAGGTATTTTGGCCAACCCTGAAAAATCGAGGCCATTGAAAATATGCGAGCTCCAACTCATCAGAAGGAAGTCAGAGCCTCATCGGGCGGATGGCTGCTCTAGCGAGTTTATTTCCGTCAAAGCGACGCGGCTGCCCTTCTTTAAGGCCTGCGCAAGCACAATGGTTTCGAGTGGATGAAGAAGCCGATAGATCCTTCCAAGATCTAAGCGATACTGTCCAATCCTCCGTCTTGACTACCCAGCGGCATGGCGGCGGCTCTGCTTGTACCTAGATTGCCGCCACAAGCGGTGGCGCGGTCTTGACGGTCGAAAGGGAAGGCATCTGCGACCAATCTATTACGTGGCGAGGTACTTCACGGATCAAAGGAGCGTTACCACGAGGTCGAAGCTACTCTCGCCTTGCTCATGTCCTCCGTGAAGCTTCGCCACTACTTCGAGCGCATCAAATCTGGTCCCGACCACGTTCCCTCAGGGAGAAATCCTCGGAACAAGGAATCTAGCGGACGTATAGCTAAGTGGGCAATGGAACTAGCGAGTTTGATACATTATTTGTTGCCCGAACTGCTATTAAGTCCGTGTCCTAGCCGACTTTGTCGCCGAATGAACTTGCCCGCCCAAATCGAGTGAAGCTCGAGCAACTTTGATGAACCCCTTGGACCATGTTTTTTGACGGCTCGCGCACTGGAAACTCGGGGGCTGGTTTTGTTCTCATCTCCCCTCAAGGAGAGCAACTCCAGTATTCTATCCAACTACACTTCGCGGCGACTAACAACGCTGCGGAGTCTGAAACCCTCCTCGCGGGACTAAGCGTGCAAGTCGCTCGGTGTCCAACGGCTAGCTGTGAAGGAGATTCACGGTGGTCATCAATCAGTTAACAAGGACTATCGGTCTGCGATGACTCAATGGCGCGATACGGTTGAAGTGAGGAAGTTGGGCGGCATTTTCGATTTTTGAAGTGCTCTTCGTGCCGTGAAGGACAACTTCGGCCGACCAACTATCAAGTTTGGATCCTCACGCGAACACCTTTCCGACGAGGTGCTCGTCGAGCACCTTTACAAGCCCTCAATCACGTCTCCGGACGAGGCAACAGAGGCAGTGGTCTTGTCTCCGTTATCGGCAGGTGCGCGGATGGACAACGCCATTTGTTCGGTACTTGCAGATGGGACCCTGCCCGACGACGAAGCCGAGCATTCCCGGCTTACAAGGCGTGCCGCTCCATACAAGCTTGTGGACGGCATCCTTTACCGTCAAGGTGCTCTGGGAGTTCTCTCCAAGTGCATCTCGCAGCAGGAGGGTGTGTTCCTTCTTAGGGACATACGAGGGTGCTGAGGCAACCACGCCTCCTTGAACTACGGTCGGCAAGCGTTTACATGGGCTATTATTGGCCCATGCGTTACAAGATGCCCGGACATCGTGACTAAGTGCAAGGCTTGCTAATTTCACGCCGGAAGGCACACAAGCCCGCCAAGAGCTCCAAACAATCCCCAATCTTGGCCTTTTTCCACATGGGGTGCGGATCTGCTCGGCCCATTCCTAAAGGGTACAAGGGCTATACACACCGCTCGTCGCCATCGACACTTTTACAAAGTGGATTGAGGCGAGCACAGTGTCGTCTCTTCACGCCAAAACGGTACGCGCTTTTTCAAAAGCAACGTGGTCACGCTTTGGGATTCCCCATAAGGCGATCACGGATAACGGTACCAGTTTGAGCGAGCTATTCCGGGAATACTGCGAGCACCGGGCACCAAGGTCTGTTCGCCTCATGGCACATCCACGAGCAATGGAAGCGATCGGCGAGCTAGCAGACGAGATAGTCCGAGGTATTAAGCGGCGGTGTTTGCTTGCTCTCGGCCGAGCACAACAAGGCTGGGTTGACGAAGTTCCTTCCGTCCTCAGGCGATTCGCTTTTCGACCGGTAGGCGGCCGGAGAAACTCCTTTCCAATTGGTCTACGGTGCAGAAGCCATTCTGCCCGCCGAAATAGTACTCGGTTCGCCTCTCACGAGCTCGGTCAACTTAGTTGACGACGAGTAAGAGCGCCTCCTCGATCTCGATCTCCTCGAAGGCACACGCGACCGGGCACAAGTCAGAATGGCGCGCTACCAGCAAGATCTTCGCCGGCACGCTGCCAAGTCAGTTCGACCAAGGGCTTTGAAGGCGGGCGACCTCGTTACATCGCCGTGTCGAGAACTTGTCCAATGCCAACAAGTTAACTCCATTTGGGAGGGCCCATTCACGGTCGTTTCTCTTTGCTTTCCGCCGGGGCTGTTCGCCTGGCTATGGAGGACGGGAGAGAGCTGACCAGCACTTGGAACATCGACCAGCTTCGTAAGTTCTTTGTGTAGGTCTTCTTTGTTTGCTTAGCCTCTGCGCTTTTTGTTAAACCTCGCGCCTTAGTTCGTCCAAGTCCCTCGGGCACCATGTAAAGTTCAATCCAATTCTCAGTGAATCCTAGCGGCCTCTGCGCCCTTTTCACTACTTGTCTTCTCAGACTACTTTCTTCTGGTAACACTTGATGGCTGCCCGGCCTTGCGAACTCTTGGCTCCGCACCTTTCAGGAACTTTCCCTGCCCGTATCTGGTTTCGTTAAATTCCTAAACTCAGGGTTGCGTAACAAGGCCTTTCCACCTTGCGGCTAAGTCTGCTCTCGTAAGCCCTCCGCGGCAGAGGCACTTACTGCTCGGCGCGACCACTTGGCAAAGCCTGCTCTCGTAAGCCCCCCGCGGCAGAGGCACTTTCCTTGTTCGGTTACTCTCGGAATTGCCTAATTTACGTTAACAAGCAGACTATGGAACAAATCGGGCAAGGTACGGGTGTCGCTCTATCTCTCTATGCACGTGCTCGAGTTCGCAAACTTAGGTGCTCGAGCATCGTCCGTACCGGGGGCAAGGGTGTCGCTCTCTCTCTTGTGCACCTGTTCGGGTTCGCAAACTCGAGTTTCGGCGAGATACTGTGAAAGTGGGAGTTAGGCAAAGCGCTCTACGGTTTTCTTAAACTTCTTAGCTACTGTTAGCTTTTCTCTTAGTTTCATTCGTTCTTGTCTTTTTCTTTGCTCTTTCTTTGCGAGGAAAAGGGTAAGTCTTTATTAACAAAATTTGCGGTACAAAAGTCCCTCTCGGTTTCTGACCCTCTGACTATCTAGCGGCGAGTTGCTCCTTGAGCTCCTCGATCACTTCCTTGGGCGCAGGACTTCCCTTGGGCTTTGAAACCCTCTCGGCCTCGGCTCGGAGGCGATCGGCTTCCTCCTTGCTGCTCTGGCTGCTCCGTCGCCTTCCATGCGGAGAGCCTCGACCTCTTCGGTCTTGACCCTTGGTGGTCGGTCGAGCCTCGCTCACAGCCAACTCGGCCTTTCGGCGGTCTTGAGCTGCTCGTCCAGCTCCTTGACCTTCTTCTCCGCGGTGATCGCCCTCACCGCCATCCCGCATCTCCTCGATCTCTCCCTGTGAAGCCCACAGGGTTGAGATTTTTGCTTGGAGACCCGCGGAAGTCTGCTCTTCCTTGGCGAGCTGGGCCTTGAGTCTCTTGGCTTCCGCCGCAAGCTGGTCCCGCCGTTGGGAAACGTCAGCAAGCTGCTCTTCGAGCCACTTCGTGCGGCCCGGCTTCTCCTCCATGATGCTTTCGCCTTAATGGCTTGGGCGCTGCTCCTCGGCCTCTCTAGGAGAGACTCGCGAGAACGCCTCTCTTGACGGTCGGACTTTGAGCCTCTTCACCTTCGCCTTGGCGGAGCTTGACTTTGGGGTGGTGCGAGAGGGCCCGCCTCGGACTCCCTCGTCCGGAGGTGCTCCGGAGGGAGCCTTGATCTGGCGCTCCGCTCGATGGTGGCGCCGTCCTTGAGCTCCTCCATGGTGTCCTTCAAGACACGAGAGAAGACTAGTTAGCGCTTTGGCGGTAAAGCTACTGGCCCAGGCTAGGCGTGGTCTTGGTGTTTACCTTCCCAAGTCGTTGCTTGATCCATGGCCTTGGCGGTCCTCGAGCCATGCGTCCACGAAGCCCCGCTTCGTCTTGAGGATGAGGCAGTGCGTTGTTCCGTCGCCGTCTTATCCGCTCCTTCTTCTCCACGTGCGCATCTGCTCGGGAGCGGGAGCAGCGGGCGAAGCGCTTTCGTCCCCGCGCTTCTTCTCCTCTTCCTCTTTCTCTTCCGCCCGAACGTCTTCGGGCGAGGCCGGAGCCACTCCGCCGGGTGGCGCCGTTGCTTCCGCGGGCAGGACGACTTGCTCGACCTGCTCGGGGGCTTCTTCTTGCTCCCTGGCGGCTGGGGTTTCACCCTGCTCGCCGGAGAATCCCGTCGCCTCTGGGGTGAGCTGCCCCTGCGACGAAGTGCCTGGCAGGACCGGCTGCTCGGTCCCACCCTGGGCAGCTTCCGGGGCCGTCGTCTTGGCTCCGCTCACCGCGGCGCTGCTCGCCGCCTCTTCCGCCTCCAGCCGCTCCACCGCGCTTTTGAGCGCGTCGGTACTTCAGCCGAGCTCGGCGAGCTCCATGCCGCCAGCTTGTCCTTGAGGCTTGCCAGCCTCACCGCCCGCGATGCGCCGTCCAGATGCTCGGGCAGCAGTGACCGCTCGAGCGCCTCCTCGACGTCGTCTGTGGTGATCTCCTCTTGGGCAACTGGCGAGAAAGAGATGATCGTTAAGTCCAACGCGGTCAGAGGGTCGGAAAGTCAAAAGATCGATTCCTACATACCTGCCGCGGAAGGCTTGATCCTGATCTTCTTCGCCGGAATTTTCCGCCTCTTCCTCGGGGGCTCCTTGGCGGCTTCTCCGCTTTGCCCCTTGGGTGTTCTCGGCGATGCGCTCAGCTCCCTAGTAAGCTGAGTACTCCTCTCGCGCAGCGCAAGAAGTTTCTCCTTGCGCGTGACCTCCTCTTCGAGCCTCCTCTGCTCGGCGACCTGTTGCAGCCGATCCATGCGGCCAGGGTGAGCTTGCGTGTAACGCCTAAGCCAGAGGGCCATGCTCCTTACCTCTTCGTCGCTTTGCTCGGCGAAGAGGGAGGAACTTGGTCTCTTCCCGCTGGGCTGACCGCGAGCCCGCTTGGTCTGTTCGGCGCCCTCCGTCGCCGCGGGTGGTCTCTTCGATGTCTGGCGGCCGCCGTGTCGCGGAGAGCTCCGCGTAGGCTCGGCCGCCACCTTGGGCTTTGTGGCCGCCTTGGCCTTGCCCTTCTTCGTCTTTTCCTTCTCAGACCCGGAGAGCTCCTCTACGATCCCTCCAAGGATCAGCTGGTCCTCCTGCGCGTTTTCAGAAGCGAACATTAGCATGTAAACAACATTGCAAGTCTAGCAACACAGACTGGGCTTGAGTGATTTACCTCGTCTGTGCGGACAAGCACGTTGCGCGGGCAGGTGTATGCCACTTCGCCGGTGACCTCCCCGTCCTTCTTCGCCGCCTTCAGCATGGCGTCGACCCGCTCGGTCACCCATGCGTCGGTTGGCTTCTCTGCCCGGACAGATGGAGTCGTTAATTCCTGTTCGGAGGAAGTGATCAATGAAGAGGTTGAGTCTTAAAGGCACTTACCCGTGCTCTCCCTTGTGATGTCTTCCCATCCCTCTATCTTGTAGAAGGGATAGGACCTCCTCCGCAATGGAGACGATTACATTGTTGTGAAGTCCCGTATGATCTCCCTGCCCGTGAGCCCGAGGCTCACGAGGGAGGCGATCTTCCTTGTCAGGTACCAATCCTCGGCGGACATCTCCGGCCGAGGCATTGGGGTTCCCTTTGCCGGCGCCTTCCCGGTGAAGACGAGTCTGCTGTCGCCGCTCCGCTTGCTGTAGAACCACCTCACCCACCACGCGCCCATCGAGTCGAGCAGCGGTGGGCGAGGGTACGGCGCGTCGTCGGCGGTGGCCGGAGCTTGAGTAGTAGCACCCAGCCGCCCGGCGGCGGGGAGCTCCTCGTCACTGTAATAGTGGAGGAACAGCCCCACCGGTGGATCGATGCCAGATAGCCCTCGCAGTGTGTGCGAAGCGGCCATCTGGAGGATGGAGTTCGGATTGAGGTTCGCCACCTCCAATCGGCGATGTTCAAGAAGGCCTCGATGAAGTCGCTCTCGGGAGACCTCAACCCGAGCAGTCGAACTATTGGTAGGCGAAACTCTCCCTCGGCGGCTCGGGTATCCTCCTCTCCGGGCGACCTCCACTACTGGTGTCGATGTGGCCCTCCTCCTCCCGGATCCTAAGGTCCTCCTCGGTCAAGCTAGTGCACGTGAATTTGGCCATAGCGATTCCCGTATTGGATGGCGGGGTTGGTGATGGAGTTTGGGTGCTTGATCTTTGGCGTGGTTGGAGCTAGGGCTTAGAGAGGAAAGGCGTGAGAGCGAAGTGGTGGCATGGCAGCTTGGGTACTTTATAGTCCGTGTGAGTGGCTCTGCGCGGTTTTGTCTAAGCAGCTAGTTTTTACCACAACGGCCGGGTAAAGCGGTCGTCTGCTTTCCTTCTTGGCGATAGGAAGTTACTGTTGAAGTCCGCTAGCGGCTATTTTTTCGATGTATGCTCCTTTGAAAGGTGAGTGCCCCTTTCGGACGGATGTTGCTTCTGTTCGACGAAGCAGGGCTGCTTTCGAGACTGAGCAGTTTGTTCGGACCGAGTACGTCTTGTTGGTTGAAACTTAACTTTGTTGATTCGATCGTTACACGTCTCTGTAGCAGCAAAATTTCCCTCTTGAGACTTGGAGTCTCAAGAGGAAGACCCCACTCTAGTGAGTCCTTCCACTTGAGTCTCGGGGCTAGGCGTCGGGGATAAAATCACGCCCATTGCCATGGTTCACTCCTGACGGCCCAATCGAACAACCTACGGGGGCCGGCTCCTGGAAGGTTCTATCAGCCCATGTGTGTCTTGCCAACAGCTTCTGGTGGCGAGATGCGTAATGGCCGAGGCTTCTGTTTGAGTCCGACTCGAGCAGCTCTGCTGCACTACGAGAAGACCGGACGTGGTTTCCGGATTGGATTAGGAGTCATGACCCCCAAGATTAGGAGACTACCTTATCTACCGTAGGTTATATTTGGCATGTACTGAGTTCGTTACGATCTCGTAGTTAGCCCGGCCCGATATTCCTCGGTAGGTCGGTTTGTTCCGCACTATATAAGCAGGGCCCCTACGGCGTTTAGAGGATCCCTGGCATTGAGTTTTACATCTTAGCATCTAGCTTAGATCCCTGGACTTTAGATTTTCGCATACTACTCGCCGAGACCTGCTGATCTCGCCGAGTCCCCCCTTGTAATTCTCTTTGATATAAAGAAAGGCTGGACGTAGGGCTATTATCTCTCCCGAGAGGCCTGAACTAGGATAAAAACCCCAGTCTCCTGTTCGTTGCTGTTCGCGGTTGTTCGGCGTGTCTCCTATCTCCTCTTTGAAGAACCTTGGTTGACTTGGGTCAATATCCCAACCGTCGATAAAGTGTCTCAGAGAAAATCACAACTTAATACATCAAGCATGGCACGCAGGCCAAGATACAGAGTTACACACATGGTGACGCAGGAGCCCAACATGGCACGGTTTATTCTAGCGACTAGGCTACTCCATAGGCAAAGCGGCAGGCAGGACACAACCCTACTCCTCGTCCTCGAAGTCCTTCTCCTCGTAGTCCGGGTCCTCCTCGAATGGAGAGTCGTAGGGGCCTCCTCGACTGTTGAAATTTTTGAAGAGGAGAAGGGGCAATAAGGGGTGAGTACTAAGGTACTCAGCAAGTCGAGAATATATATGCAGATGGGGTTTAGTACAAATGGATGACTTGGGTAGTTGAAAGTGCATCTAGGCCCTAAGTGATTTTGGTGATTAATGAGTAACAATTATAGAGCTAATATTTCTATTGGAGAATTGTACACAGATGTTATACAGGTTAAATTCATGAGATACATGTTTACATGTGATGGTGTACCCCTCAAAAGTGGATATATTGTAAGAAGGCATCAAGACTAGTAATTATTTGTAAATCTTTAATTATTGAGTCTTAGGGATGCCGTACTATAAAGAGGGATGCAATGGAGAAGCATATAAAGGTTCCTAAGTGCTCAAAATAGGTATCTCGAAGTTCGTGTGAGTTTTTCACTCAAAATACACCTCATACAGAACCTACATCGTCAGAACATCCGACGAGGATCGGAACATCCGATGGTAATCTAACTCTGCCAGTTTTCAAAGCAATCCAGAGAGTAGTCCATCAGAACATCCAACGTAGGTCGGAACATCCGATGGCGTCTGAACATTCGATGGCCATCTGAACATCCGATGCGAGATTAACTGCAGCAATGGCTAGTTTTCTGGATTCCCTATTTAAAGCATTCTCTAATACCTGCTAAAAAGTTACTCATTCTGATCACACCCTGATTTGAACATAATTCATATTCTTCATCATCTCTCTCAAGAACCCTAGCCTTTGTCTCTCTCTTGTTCATCTTGTGAGATCTAGATCAAGAGAGATCAAAGCACCCAAATGCTCCATGAATTAAATTCCAATTCTTGAGCACTTAGCGATTCCTACTTTCTTCATTGAATTTGTTACTCTTGGAGACTTGAAGGGCTCCTAGACGGCTAGGTGTCGCCGGTGAGTCGCCGATCTTTGTGTGGCATGCCTCCGGAGTTTGTGAAGGTGCGAATCTACCTCCGCAACGAAAAGGATTCAACTAGTGATCGCCGGTGAGTGCTGTGTGCTTCGCCGGAAAGGGGATTAGGGTCTTGGTGATCCGGGCTTTGTACCTTCCCTAACGGTAAGTAGGATCTCCCTTCAAAGATCCGAACATCGGTAAACAAAAATCGCTGTGTTTTCGTCTTGGTCTTGTTTTATTGTTTTTACCATTGATGTTGGCTTGTTCTGAGTATTCTTGAATAAATCTAACCTTGGTTTTGCGATAAATCAGTTTTTACTGTAGGTTTTCGACAAATCCAGAATACCCAGGATCGGAACATCCGACGCCGTCGGAACATCCGACCCAGATCAGAACATCCGACGCAGGGGTTACTGGACCAGATCGGAACATCCGACCTGCATCGGAACATCCAATCGACTGGTCACTGTTTGGCTTTATTAATTCCGCAATTTTGTTTTATTCGCCTATTCACCCCCTCTAGGCGTCATAGCGATCCTTTCAGTAGTTTTGTGGAAATACGTTTTTGTTCTTTTCCTAGTTTTATAAAAGCACTTCTAAGAAAGTTTTAAACTCGAATAAATAAATACCTTTTGGGGCTCATTCTCAAAATACTATCGCCATTCGGCCTCATGCCGTAGCGAGTCTCTTCCTCAGTCTCTTCCCGTTAAGGGAAATAACTCGGAACAAGGGGTAAGTTGAAACCGCGCAAGCAATTCATGATAGGTCGAACCCAATTCATGATGCTAGCCGGTAGTACCTATCTCAAGATCAAAGCTCTTTCTCACAACTTTTACTCAACTCAAATCCTTTTGAAAATTCCCGATTTTTGGAAAAGAAGAGCTACCATACGAACAGTCCCTTCGCATGATCGTGACCGCGAGCACGACTACCATGATAGTTTTAACTCTGCAGAGTAGGTACGCATTACCCTTGAGAGGCTACGCACCCAGAAGTGTTTTGCAACAAAGCCGTTAGATTCAAACACTAACGGCGACCATCGGGAGTCTCCGGTAGGAATTTTCGGCTAACAACTAGGCCCGTCCCATAACGAGACTCGAGGTCATACTGTATGGCTCAGTTCATAGGTTCATAGGAGGAGTAGTCCTTAAACTAGAAGACAGACAATAATTTAGCCCCGTTTTCTCAAAACGGTACCTTATTGCACAAAACCGGCAAAAGTCTCTCCCTAGTCGGAAGGTTTTTTTTTAGGGGGAGAGATAAATTCATTTTTCACCCATGGCATCACCCTCGATGCTTCAGTCTTTCGCAAAGGATTTTCTTAAACCTTTCTCAATCCTTTTCTCTTCACACAATTTATTTTCACACACAAGAATTATAGCATCATTTTGATTATACTATTTTAGGCATTTTTCCTATCATCAATGGAGTGTATATATATACACAAGACTAATAGTAAGTCCTTATGATTTAAACCGATCACTAATCTTACCATGATTCATTAGGTTGCATAACTAGTAGCTACCAAATACGATATTTTTTTGTTTTAATCTGGCATGCAGGTTTTCAATCTCTAATAAATCATTTTTAAAACAAAGCACAAGGCTCACAGTATGATAAAGGAGACTTGCCTTGGTCGGAAGACGAGTAGGAGCAACCGGCGACGTCGGACGGGTCTAACGCTCCTTTCAGCTCCTAACCACGCGAACAGCACAAACATGATAGTACAATTATCCATCAGATAGGAAAACATTTTTCTGCGATTTTGTTTAAAAATAATGCATGAAAGAAATATGCATGGAAATGTGATGCATGCACATGAAATGATAGACTAAGCCTTTAACAAATTAAGATGCCATGCATGCACAACCATTTTATATTTTTATTAAATCAAGTATATGCATCGAAAAAATATTTTTCGTCATTTTTTAAGGTCTTTGAAAATCATTCATTATTTGTTATTTAATACAAAATGATTAGTTTAGTTTTTTATTGTTACAGGTCTTAATAGAAATTGAGAATTATTAAATTTTGGGTTATATTTATGTGTGCGCTTTCAACTCTGAAAAGCGTATTCTGCTCAAATATGTTTCCACTTATCCAAGAACTGTCCATCCACACACTAGCACTAATCTCAAAGCAACCATCTTCAACCTCTGGCCATGCATGCATGCACATAGCACGTACATCACGCACAGCATGCCATTAGAGCTCGGTGGAGCTCGGCTAGCCGTCTGTGGTGACCTCCGTTTGACAAGCCGACTGCAAAAATGGACTCCTCTCGAATCAGCGCTTCTAAAGAGACCTAAAGTTGTGGTTTCGCCAATCGATTGGTTCCACCACCGAGAACACGTATTTATACACAAGCTACGGGACCGCTTCTTCTTCCTATAGCTAGCTAGTGCAGTAGCCATGGGAGGGCTTGGTGCAGTTGGTTCGGAAGTGTGTCGACCCGGCGGGACTAAGAACAACACCAAGGAGACACTTGGAAGCTACCAAAGTGAGCAGCAGCCCTGGAGAAGGCTCGTGGAAGGCCGGCGACGTAGACGACGAGGTCTCCACAGACCGAGGCGACTCCACGGGAACACCGGCGACGGCTTGCACCTTGGCTACAACGATGCTCCGGACTCCTTCGATGCTGCTATAGAGCGAGAGAGAGAGAGAGAGAGAGAGAGAGAGAGAGAGAGAACGAGAGAGAGTGAGAGAGGAAGTGAGTGAGGATATGATGACGAAGTGAGCAAACACCACGAAAATGAACAGAGCTCACCGGGAAGAAACACAGGCACGGCAGGGCACTGGACAAGGGGAAGAGAGACACAGGGCCCTGATTTATAGGCGAGAGGGAGCTGCGGCTTCGCCTCCAAGTCACCATGGGAGCACAAGGGCGAAAACAATGAGTGACGCCCGCTGTTGATCCACAGCGGCGACGAAGCGACGGCGAGGCCAGATGGTTAGCACGGCGCGGAGGATGGGACATGGTCAAGCAATAATTTCCGGGGCGCCGTTGGCACAGGATGTGCATAGGCGAAAACTGCGGAGTAGTTAATGGCAAGCGACAATGGCGCGGAGCGAGTTATGGCAGCAGATGCGAGCGTGCAGGAGAGACTTGGAAGCACACAGAGAGAGAGTCAGTAGGAGGAAGATGAGGTTAATATGTGGGGCTCAGCATGAAGGGAAAGGAAATGGCTGTAGCCCAACAGAGAGGATGATTTATTAAGAGGTAGATTTCCACCTCAGCTTGCTCCTCTAAACTTTAATTAAAACTTCTTCTTGAATTAATTTACACAGTTGGACAAAAATATCTAAAAGAAGTTTTTCTTTCTTTTTTTCTTGCTGAGTTAACATTAACAAAGTTTAAAATGTACAAATCTTTTTATTCACCAAGTGGACAATTTAACTAATGATGTACTTATGACATGATGCACATGAATATTAAATTATTTTGATGCTATGCTTTTAGAAAAATTAATGTGCCAAATTTGTGTTTAAAATTTGGGATGTTACAGATACTTACCTTCCTAGATTCACATCCACTCAACGATTGGGTTCGTGTCATCTGTGAGTGAAAGCTCCGTGAACAGAGAGAGTGGATCTATGTTTCGTGATTCACCTTGTATTCCTTGTCTTTCTAGTCCTAGATGGAGGTTGTAGTGGACGTACACCAGGGCGTGGAGCTTTCGATACGACAGCCTGTTGCGTATCTTCGAGTGGATGAGCAAACATGCGACACCACATGCTTTGCAAGTTTCTGTAAGATTGGTGTATCTGAGCCCATCATGTTCCACCACATCGCCGCCGTGAGAAATATTATTGCATACGATACGAGATCATTCAACTTGTATGACATCAATGTATATGAAATTTTGATTACCTTTATTTTGATCATTGGAAAAAGCAATCCTTCTGGCAACCTCTCCTACGAAAGAGCCAGAGTGTGTCCTCCACTCCTCAATCTCACTGAGTGTTGCAGCCGCGGTATTTTCATCAGCAATCTTTCAAAAGTTTCTCGGACACGGGGCAACATATTTATGTGCCATCCATCAGTATAGTTCACCATAGGGTTAAGAACACAAGCTGCAGTGAATGAGTAAACAATGTAATTTAGAATTTTAGACCAATTAAAATATTTATACTCAGATATATCCGTTTCAATAAGCGTGCCTTCACTAAGGGTGGAAAATCTTCTCTCGACGAAACGAATGACCCTCGTAAAATCTTCTTTACACAAGTTTTTTGCGAGACTTTGGCACATGTCATGATATCTGAGTATGACATCGCAGATGCTAGGGTTCTTATCTTGGTCTGTGAACCGAAGAAAGCTACAGATGAGAGCAACCATATGTATTATCTTGTTCATGTGATCCCACCATACTAAGTTACTCAAGCATCTATGGCAGCACTTCCCTTTTTCGGATTTAGCATATGGGCTTGAGAGAAATTCATCAGAAGCCATTCACTTCATGAATTCTTCTCTGCGCTTAGCAAAGCTCTGAAGAAACATGTAGTTTGTACCAAAATGAGTTGCGCACCACTTGTCCAACTCATCGTCGATGTATTTCTTTATCATTACATGCAATTTGTTTGAGTTGTACAACCATCTGCATGGTGTGATGTCCTTCAGTAACAAATTTATGGTGTGAGCCATACAAGGTTGACACACTATGTAGGGGAACTACTGGCAGATCAATCTGTAGGCCATCTTATAGTTTGAACCATTATCGGTGACAATTTGGATGACATTTTCATGCCCAACTGAATTGATCACTGACTTAAATTCCTTCATGACAAGTTGATGACCATTTAAATTCCTACAATACATTAGTTTATCACACGACGTAATAGGACAATAGATGTTTGTATACCTGCATTAATTTATTTGCATCTTGGGTTTTTCCAGTCATATCGACAGACTTGTAAAAAACATGTGCCCATTGCAATGTAGCATGAAGTTCATGATAGCCATGCCTGTTGGTCCAGTCCAAAAATCAAACATTATGGATAGACCGAACTCAGTCCAATCACGACTCCATTGCATCATCTCGCACTCTATGTCGCACTTGTTGTCCTCCAAATATCTCCCATCGATATCACGTCCTCTCGGTGAACTCACCCTCACCTGCATGATAAATTAACAATAGGTTAGTTGTAATTCATGAAAAAGTAGTAACTAGTAACTATTAAGCAGTGATGTAATCATGTATTCATGTTCATTAACCGAGCCTCTGCGTCTCCTTAATAGTTGTAATAAAGTAAGGGCTATCCGCTTTTCTTCCCGAAATGCCGGCTACATGAAACCACGATGACCACTTTTTTCCAAGCTTCTCTCTGAGGGTTTTGTTTGCCTTGTCCAAACACCCTCATCAATCCGTGGTTGCATGGTTTTGCGCGTGTTCGGCTGCGACTTATTGAGCCTGATCGACTCAACATTTTCTTTAACAAATTTTCTCACACACCCATAGACCCACTACCACCACCATACTCATAATAATCACCAGTACATGTCCTGAATTCTCCCTCTGCTTGTGATGCGGCCATGGCATGTGTTCTTCGTCACCCCCGTCATCTCACCTAAGCGTTCTGCGGACCTTTGCCTTCTAAAATTCTCTTTCATCTTATCTTCCTTTGCCTTTCTGAACCTATCAATTTGATGAATTTTGCCGAATTTTGGCCGGTTTATCCAGACGCCTGTCCTTAGCTGGAGCTGGGTTAGCCGGCGGTTTTGTGAACCCTGGTTGCGGTGCATGGAGGAGCGCTTTGCCCGACGCCGCCCCTCACGCCCACGCCTTCTCGTTCCTCCTACAGGCAAGCACCAGCCTTCCTTCTTCCTTTCCCACACCGCCCTCTCCCTTCTCTTCTACTCGGCAATGATGCCTTGAGATCTAAGCCAGCAATGGGTCGTCCCCATTCCGGTAAGCGTCACCTCCCTCTGCTCCGCTCTCCTCATGGCTAGTTGCTACTGGACAACGCTGCCACCTCTCCCTGCTCTGGAATTCTAGATCAGAAACCCTTTTTGAAGAATTTGTAAAAGCTAGCGAGCGCTCACGAGCTAGCTCAAGCTTTTCACGAGCCTGAGCCTGAGCCGAGCCTCTTCTCCAGCTCATGAGCACGAGCCGAGCCTCCTTTCTAGCTCGTGATATTTCACGAGCCGAGCTGAGGCAGAGCGAGCTCGCTCAAACTCGGCTAGTTTCCACCCCTAGTCACGACTATTAAGTGGTAGTGTTTTGTAGGATAGATCTAAGATATTTAGTACTACTAATATTGTCACTTAGTATGAGTAATTTGTAGGGTAAATCTGAGTATTAGTAGGTTTGTAGTGCAAGTTATAGCGTGCACATATGGTAGATAAATGCGCGTTATTTAGGGTATGTACACATATTTGTAGATATTATTTCAGCACATTTTCAGGCTAGATACAACAGGTACATTGAAATAATTTGCGGTTGTTTTTGGTTAGCAGGAGTAATGGCAAATAAGTTATATTCTCATGTAATTTATGGCGAAGGGGAGATTTTGTATGGTGGCTGTCGGGGATTAAATTACGGCCCATTGCCATGGCCCACTCCCTGACGGCCCAGTCGAACAGCCTACCAGGGCCCAGCTCCCTGGAAGGTTCTATCTGGCCCATATGCATCTCGCCGAACAGCTTCCTGGCTGGCGTGATGCGTAACGGCCAAGGAATCGTGTTCGAGTCCGTCTCGGACAGGAGTTCTGCACGGCTACGTGAAGACCCGGACGTGGTTTCCCGGATTGGAATAGAAGTCGTGATCCCCAAGAATTGGAGTTTACCTTATCTGTCTCGGGATATATTTGGCATGTCGAGTTCGTTACGATCTCGTTGTTAGCCCGGCCCGATATTCCCTCGGTAGGTCGGTTTGCTCAACACTATATAAACCAGCCTCTACGGCGAGTAGAGGGCACGAGGTCTTTGCACAATACTTCCTGTACACCATAATCTCGCCGAGACTTGTTCGTCTCGTCGAGCCACCTCTTGTATTCATCCCTGATATATAAGAAAGGCTGGACGTAGGGCTATTATCTCTCCCGAGAGGCTGAACCAGATAAAAACTCGCTCCTGTTCATTTGTTGTTCGTGGTTGTTTGGCGTGTCTCCTATCTCAATCTTAAAGAACCTTAGCGACTTGAGATCGATATTCAACCGTCGACAATTTGGCGCCGTCCGTGGGGATACGCAGATCGAACATGTCGAACTCTATCGGCGACAGAGATTCGCCACGAGGACTACGACTCGGAAGGCGGATGTCTCTTCCCTGCCGATTCGGATCGATCCTTCGATCTTGATCGCCTTCGAGATCTGGTTCCCGGCTCCGTGCTCGAGATTGGACCAACCTCGCGCGGCGGCTCTTCGCCGGGCGCGTCTGTCCCCGCGACGAGCTCCGTGCTCGAGATTGGACCAACCGCGCCGGGCAGCTCTTCGCCAGCGGCGCTGGATCAACTTTCGCGGGCAGCTCTTCGCCATGACGCGTCTCGTCCCATGACGAGCTCCGCTCGCCGGGATCGGATCTCTTCGCGCGGGCAGCTCTTCGTCCGGGGCGCGCATCTGGTCCCCGCGACGAGCTCCGTGCTCGGGGGCTAGATCTCTTCGCACCGGGCAGCTCTTCGTCCGGGGCGCGCGTCTGGTCCCCGCGACGAGCTCCGTGCTCGGGGGCTGGATCTCTTCGCGCCGGGCAGCTCTTCGCCCGGGGCGCGCGTCTGGTCCCCGCGACGAGCTCCGTGCTTGGGGACTGGATCAAAATTCCTTCCGGATCCCGGGGCTGTTCGCCTGGCCGTGGATGACGGGAGAGAGCCGACCAGCACTTGGAACATCGACCAGCTTCGTAAGTTCCTCGTGTAGGTCTTTCGTTTCCTAGCTTCGCGCTTTTTCTCAAATTTCGCGCCTTAGTTCGTCCAAGTCTCTCGGCCGCCATGTAAGTTCAACCCATTGAGCGGTGAATGCTCGCGCCCCTGCGGTCCTCCTCACCACTTGTCTTCTCGGACTACTCTTTCTCTCTGGTAACACTTGATGGTGCCGGTCTTGCGAACTCTTGGCTCCGCAATCTTAAGGGTTTTCCCCGCCTGTATCTAGCTTCAACAAGTTCCTAAACTCGGGGTTGCGTAACACGACATCCACCTCGCGGCTAAGCTCGCTCGTAAGCCCTCCGCGGCGGAGGCACTTACCGCCACGGCACAACCACTTGGCAAAGCTCGCTCGTAAGCCCTCCGCGGCGAGGCACTTTCCTTGTTCGGTTACCTTCGAATCGCCTAACTTACGATAACGGCGGTTCCTCGAACGAGTCGATCGAGAATGCAGGTGTCGCTCTAACTCTCTACGCACGTGCTTGAAGTCGCAAGTTCAGGTCTTCATGCATCGTCTGCACGGGGCTAGGGCGCCGCTCTTTCTCTTGTGCACTGCTCGAGTTCGCAAACTTAGGTCCTCGGCGGTATTGCGCGAACGGGCCGGAGTTAGGCTAAGCGTTCTACCGTTTTTCTTAAAACTTTCGCGCGATTCGCCTTGCTCTTAGTTCTGTTCGTCCTTGTCTTTTCTTTGCTCTTTTTGCGGAAAAAATTTTCGTCGAACTCTCGCTCTCGATTCAAGCGCTGCTTTCGGCGGTCTTAAGTCGCTCGGCCAGCTCCTCGAGGATCGCCTCTCCTCGTCGATTGGGACTTGAGCTGAATTTCGCAACCCCAGCGTTTTCAGTTTTCAGTTCCTTTCCTTAGCGTTGGTTTTCAAAACCTCGTTGATCTTCGCTCTGTGGCGCTCCCAGCGAAAGCATGTCTTTTATCTGGCGACGACACATGCATACTCCGGTTAACCGAAGCGGTGCACCACCGATGGAGTTCTGCCCACCGTAAGCCGATTCTCATCGCAACGGGCATGCCCACCGTAAGCCGATTCTCATCGCAACGGGCACTCCTGGCGCTGGTTCCGCGACTCCGCGAGCGACACCAACGCCGCACGGGTCTATGCTCGGATAAGATTTCGCCTCGCACGTCTTGCTGCGGCTAAGGTCGATCGCCTTCCACGGTTAGCGGTCTTAGCCACGGCGGGACTGCACTTGCCCGCACACGTCTTTTTTATCCATGCTACGTCCTTCACGCACGGTAATCCGGAGCAATGCACCACCAACGGAGTCCTGCCCACCGTAAGCCGATTCTCATCGCAACGGCACTCTAGCGTCGGTTCGCATTCGCCGAGGTGACACTAACGCTATCGGGGACGTGCGGAAAAATTATGTCTTGTGCGGTAGGTCGTCTTTAGCGTGTTTTTCAAAACTCGCTTTGCTCTTCTTAGAGCCTGTTCTTGCTCTCTTTTTCCCCTGGCTGCTCGTTTCTTGTTTGTCTTTTGCAGGAAATGCAGGAACGGGGAACGTCAGACTCCGGTGATGGTCGCGGTGAGGTTTCGAACTTCCCCACCAAAACCGATGTCGCATCCTCTCTTCTGCACGCCTCGACATGCCCGGAACCGATTCACTTCACCAACAGATGATTTCTTGCCTTTGCCCGGTACTAACCTTCACAGTTCGGCTAAGTCAAGGTAGTGCGCCACCAACGGAGTCCTGCCCACCGTAAGCCGATTCTCATCGCAACGGGCAAGCCCATCGTAAGCCGATTCTCATCGCAATGGGCACTCCAAGCGTCGGTTCTGCACTTGCCAAGACAACGCTAACACTGTCGCAAGGAATACGTCATGGGTAAAGCGTTGATTTCACACGTTCTCTTGCGCTCTGACTGCATCGGGTTGTGATTCACCTCGCGCGCGCTTCGCCGGGCGCGCGATCTAGTCCCCGCGACGAGCTCCGTGCTCGGGCTGGATCACCTCGCGACCGGACTCTTCGTCCGGGCGCTGGCTCTACCGGTGCGTCTTCGCCTGGTCGCACTTCCTGGTTCCTTCGACGAGCCCTATGCTCTGGGACTGGGTCACCTTTTCCATTCGTATGTATTGTCTGCTCCAAGCACACGATCTACGTCTGGAGGCACATCACCTTCGCTCCAGAGCATAACGTTTGCTCGAGAGCGCAATCTCTATTTTCTCGGGCAGCTCTAGCCCGAGAGGTGGTTCCCCTATCTTTTCCTAAGCATCTGAATGCCTAGATGCAGCAGCACGAGTTCGTCTCGCGACTTGCTATGTCCATTCTCCCGGAAGATCTCGATCTTACGGATCGCGGTAGTCGCTCTTCACTACCGTGAATCCAATCCTCCTTGATGATGTTCACCTCAAGGAGATGATTCACCTCGCAGGACAGCTCTTCGTCCGGGCGCACGTCTGGTCCCCACGACGAGCTCGTGCTTGGGAACCGGATTTCGATTTCTACATCGAAGGCCGAGTGCTCGCTTTCGGACAGACGTTGCTTCTGCTCGACGCAATGAGTTGCTCGGACCGGAGGGTTTGTTCGGTCCCGAACAAGTATTGTTCGGTTGAACCATAACTTTGTTCGATGCTTTGTTGCCGTCATTATAACAACAATATTTCCCTCTTCGTGACTTGGAGTCTCAAGAGAAGACCCCACTCTAGTGAGTCCTTCCACTTGAGTCTCGGGGGCTAGTGTCGGGATTAAATTACGCCCATTGCCATGGCCCACTCCCGCCCCAATCGAACGACCTACGGGGCCCGCTCCCTGGAAGGTTCTATCTCGCCCATATGCATCTCGCCGAACAGCTTCCTGGCTGGCGTGATGCGTAACGGCCAAGGAATCGTGTCCGAGTCCGTCTCGGACAGGAGTTCTGCACGGCTACGTGAAGACCCGGACGTGGTTTCCCGGATTGGAATAGAAGTCGTGATCCCCAAGAATTGGAGTTTACCTTATCTGCCTCGGATATATTTGGCATGTCGAGTTCGTTACGATCTCGTTGTTAGCCCGGCCCGATATTCCCCGGTAGGTCGGTTTGCTCAACACTATATAAACCAAATTTCTACGGCGAGTAGAGGGCACGAGGTCTTTGCACAATACTTCTCAGACACCATAATCTCGCCGAGACTTGTTAGTCTCGTCGAGCCACCTCTTAGATTCATCCCCGATATATAAGAAAGGCTTTGGACGTGAGGGCTATTATCTCTCCCGAGAGGCTGAACCAGGATAAAAACTACGCTCTCACTGTTATTTGTTGTTCGTGGTTGTTTGGCGTGTCTCTATCTCAATCTTAAAGAACCTTAGCGACTTGAGATCGATATCTCAACCGTCGACAGTGGCACTAGAGTAGATCTGACAAATTTTCAATCGGTCACACTTTGTCATTTTTTTACTGACTTGTACGGGCCTAACTAACTGATACTACAGTTACAACGTAGGAAGAACATGGTGTCACTCACTTTGTTGAATTCTTCGACCTTTTTACGATGAACTTACGTAATTTCACAGCATACAGGAAACATGTAAACAACCATAATAAACCCCTAAGTTTATGACCATTTACCTAATTTGACAATTTTGTACTTACTGTCAAGGACTGGAGTAACTAATACAATAACAGCACGTGCTCAAAGGCAACTTGTCAACTTTTTTCCCAAATTTTTTCGATAAAGTTAGGAAATTTTTGAACAAATAACAAACATGCAAACTAACCACAATAAACAACGGCACAACGAAAGCAATTTCGCATATTTCATTTTTAAATAGTTGTATATCGCATTAGATACAAATGATGCATATACTACTCAGCAATTTTCAAAACACTCTTGTACAATCGCGAAAACAAGATGGAGAATACTATTCAAACCACCCATACTTCATAGCTGACGAAGTGAGGACTACTAAAAAAATTACGATTTCATCCACGTAACTTTGAATAAAAATTAGAATAAACCCAAGAGTTGTAAATGAAAAATTAGGGCCCTCTCGGCATCTCGAACGGCGGTAAAAACTGCTAAGAAATACCCGCTATTTGGACTGGCAGGATAGAACCAGGCTATTTCCCGCCGTTTCATATGGCGGGAAGTGACTATTGGCTTAATCCTGCTATATGGAATGGTGGTGTACTATCGGGTTATTCCCGCCGTTTCATAGGACCGGATTTTCCGACCTGCCGTTTGGACCGGCGGTGGGAGCCTATTTCTAAAATTTTATTAAATGTAAAATCATTTATTTATTTCCAAATTAAAATAAATATAAAATGTTAAAAATTTCCCCATCTTCCTGTGGCGCACCGCAAGGCTGTACGTACGGTACCCATCGCTGGTCTGCGTCGGAAAGAAACAGAGAGAGAGAGTGAAAGGGGAAGGAAGAGGGAAGGCGGAGAAGAAGAAAGAAAAGGAAGGAGAAGAAACCGGAGAGACAAAGAGGAGGTGAGTTCTACTGCGGCCACCACCACCACCTTGACTGAATGATTCTGTCGCCTCCCTTCGCCTGCGCTGTTGCGGTTTCTTTTCTCCCCAGTTTTCTTTTTATCAAAGTTTTCCTCCCAATTTGATGTTTGGCTTCTTGCCTTGGTCCCAAGAAGGCCGTGATTCTTGGAACGGAGATGAGAGATGTGGTAAAAGATCACGATTTCTCGGTCCATGCGATGTTTCTGCTCTCGTCTTTCTTTTCTTTCCCGCGGGGTATTTTAGGTGCTGGAATCTGATGGAATCAACAAATCTGGCGCTTGCTTTGAGTATGGGGGAGACTGCTGGATTTCACGGCTCTTATGTTGTGCATTAGCTTTCTTGTGGTTGCCCTTTGTTTTCTTTTGTGGGGTGGCGGACTGGCGGTGCAGGGTTTATGCCCTGCTACCCTGTTTCTACATAGCAGCGATGAGTTTGGTGTGGTGCGATACATTAGTTCTAGACTTGCAATCTTCATCCTGTAGTAAATGGTATTCCTCTTTGTTTGCCTTGTGGATTGTTTCAAGCTTTCTATGTAGATGTGGTTGCTCGTAGCGAGATTATGAATATGTGATCACATACTATGCCTACTGCATTTGTGTGCATAGACTTGATGCAATGACCCTTGACATATATCCATTTTAGGCACCCGGATTGGGAAATTTAAGTGCCCAATTTTATCCCATCCTTCGGCTCGCGAATGCATTGAATTGTTCTTCCTCTATGATATTCACCCATTCTGCCATTCACCCAGGTCTGAATTTAAATTTGATAAGGATCATTTGTCAGCTTAGGATCATGAGGAAAGAACAAACACTGCACACCCATTCATCCTGGTCCAGTGTACGCATGCACAAATTGAATGATTGTAGTGTTTTCAGCATTTCATGTAAGCCATAATCATTGAGAATATGAGATGGCCATGTTATGCAGTTTCTCCATACTATGTGCTGTGTGAATATAGTACGCATCCTGACAATCCTCCATGTAGATGGAGACATGGGGTTTATTGTAGTAAGACTGAATATGTGTTTGCATAATGTGGCTAGTGTTTTTTTTTTTTGGTGTGAATGGCTACTTCATTTGTGCACGTGGCGTTGATGCAATGCACTTATGATATCTATTTTAGGTACTAGGCTACAGGGTACCAGGGAGAGTAAGCAGAAAATGTTATCCCATCCTGTTTGATTTCCACTCATTAATCAAATGCTGTTTCTGAATTTTGTTCCTCAGACGGTCCATATCTGGAAGTAGAATGTTATTCTGAAATAGATGCGGATATCATGTGCTAGAGAATTACCAGGCATTGTGTTGGTTGAATTTGGGTTATTGTGTAAAGATGTGTCTATCCCGAACCAGGGTCCCTGCCCGCCTTATATAGTGATGGAGGGCAGGGTTACAAGATAGAATCTTGATCGGTTACAAGGTAGGATTTCTATGTCTATCCTTTCTTGTCGGATACGTAGTTATTCGGGATTACAATCATATCTTTCCTATTTGGGATAAACTTCTATCTTTATCTTTTTCTTGCTGTACAAGTAGGATAGCAGGTAGGGTGGCCCTTGTGCGCGCGTAGCCAGCTCAGCCCATCCCATGATGGGTGTTCCTCGCGGCCCACCATGCAGATACCCGGGGTCCATGTATTCCACAATAGCCCCCAAGTGCTTCACAGTTCGAGTTGCTGCCTTTCTGGTCGCCTCCTAGCCAAGTCATGCTCTATGCCAAGTGCTTTCAGCTCTTGATGCAGCTTTCCGACTGGTTTCTCTCTATGACGAGTGCTCCATTGCATGCAAGGATAATGTGAAGGACTCAAGAGAGTTTCATTTGTTGGAATTTCCAAGTGGTACCCAGCTCTATTTATCGGAGTACTGGCAGTCGGCCCATCATGGGGTGTATCCTTGTTTGGATGAGATTTGGCCAAGTGATACCTGTACCCGTCTGTCGTGGTGTACAGCTGGCGGTTTTGTTAGAGCTTACCCTCAAAACCTTTATTCCAGAATCAACTCATGGTATCTGGCTCCGATTTGTGCGATAACCAGCAGTTGGCCTAACATGAGGCATACCACAAGAAGAAATTTATTGGTTTGGTAGGTACCCAAGTCTCGCTTGACGCGGTGACCGGCAGTCGGCCCATCATGGTGCGTACCATATCCCAAGCTAGGTTTTGCCGAGTAGTACCTATACCCGTCCGTTGCGGTGTACTGCTGGTGGCCTTTTTAGAGTGTACCAAGGACATAGGCTTATAGCTAAGCCGTAGTTGGTGCTCATGGCGCTTGATGGCTCATGGCAAAAGGCGTAGGCTTGTAGCCGTGCCGTAATTTAAATTGGGTTTAACCAAGCGATATTTGTACCCGTTTTGCCACGATGTACAACTGTCGACTCTTTTAGATCATATCCTTGGAACTCTAATCCGAAATCAACTTGTGATACCCAATTCCGACTAGCGTATGACAAGAAGTTTTAATCTAGTTGGCTTAGTAGGCATCCAAGTCCTATTTAGTACGGTGATTGGCAATCGGCCTATCATGGGACGTACCATATCTCAAGCCGGGTACTTAAATTCCGCCTGATGCGGTGATTTGGCTGTCGACCCATCATGGGGCATACCACATCCTAGATTAGGTTTGCGCTCGTGGCACGGGGTGGCTCGTGGCCAAGGGTTTAGGCTTGTAGCCGAGCCGTAGTTAGCACTCATGGCGTAGGGCGACTCGTGGCCAAGGACGTAGGTAGCGATCATGGCGTAGGCCCTTCTTCACTTGTAGACGAAGTCGTAGAAGGCTTGTGGGCTTTAGTCCCGGTTGTGGGAACCAAGACTATAGCCCCCACGTGGTGTAGAAAATATTCAAAAAATATGGGATCACCCGAGATTCGAACCTAGGGCCTCCTGCACCACGGGACTCCCCATTCACCCTTCTAACCAACCCACCCACACATCTTGATTAGACTAGGATATGCGTTCCTTTTAAAGTATGCTGGAGCGAGGCCGGGTTCCTAACACGAACCGGGACTAATGTGTGCTTATGCCAGCTGGTTTCTACCCACATGCCAAAGGGCAGATCAGTTCGGGTTCGCATCACGAACCGGGACTGATAGGCCTGTATGGAAGGTTGTTTCTCTAGTAGTGTCCATTTACTTTTGTGGCCAGCCTGATTTTTAACAGCATTAGGCACAATGCTACTACTGTTTTGTGTGTTGAATGATTGCTGACAATGACAATAAAGAAATGTCAGCCTATGGTTTCAATCACTGCATCCTTTTTTATATGCTTTAATAATTCCTGTAAATGTTTGCTAAAAAATAATAATTTGTGTAAATGTGAATGTTACACCGATACACTGTCAGAAAATGATTACTAAGGGTCATTTTGGGGAGTTTCAAATCTTTGCGGACAAAACAGACACTATACTCCTTTGGTTAGGTTAAGGAGCATGCACTAATTGAAAGACTAGTGTTCAGCTTACTTGTAAATCAAAATTATTGAAAATTTGAGATGTTCTTGTCTGTACTGGAAGCCTGGAAGTAGTGTTCAGCATTATGCATTCTGTCCATCTCTCCTTGCAAGTTTAGGTGCTAGAAATTTATGTATTCGGATGGCATATTAATCCGAATACATAAAATTCTAGCACCTAAACTTGGAATGAGGGACATATATGCAGCAGTCACACATGGACCAAGAGAAAGTTCAATGGTTGATATTTTGAAGAAAGATATAAGAAAGCCAGTTTAACATATTCTTGAATTGCATTGTTAAGAGCATATGATTTGAATTGAGGTTAACTGGATTTTTTTTTTCTTGGAGCAAATAACCGGATGTTTGTCAAAGTCATATTACTCAACATCATCATCATATCCCCAATGTTTTCAAGAAAACTCAAGCAAGAACGTGTGCGGGAGGGAGGGGGGGCTCGGTTGGTGTACGCAACCTTACCCCCTGAGATTAAAAATCACAGAGGTTGTTTCCATTTGACCCTTCGTGATTCAAGAAAACTCCATAACTTCATGACAAAAAGAATTATAGATAGTTTGATATGCCATTGTTATTTAGCCCATAATAATCTAAGGCCAAAGAATAAAAGATCATTTGGCTCCATTTGATTAAAAATGTACATTGTCAAAGTCGTATTACTGCCAAAAAAATGATGTAGTAGAAGATAATAATGGTTCTAGTTGCTATCATAGTTTTGCTAATACTGTGCGTCATCTACTTAATTCAATGCATTTCTTGGTGGTTTGCACTTTGCAATATTCAATTGTTATGCTCTTCTGACTTGTCATACTTCTTTTGTGTTTTTTTATCAGTTTCTGGTTGACAAAGAACATGCAGGGTCCCAATTTGAGAGAGATGATAGATGAGGAAGTTGTCATGAAGACGAGCAAGGTTGCTGGCGTTGGTTTAGCTGCTGGCACTATGTGGGGTGGACTGGTTGCTATGCTGCATGATGGACCTCAGGTCGGCAGTAATGTCAAGTATCCTGAGCTGATCAGAACTGGCAAGTTGTGTGGGAATTATGCAGCAAGCTTTGCAGCTCTTGGAATTACATATGTAGGTGTTGAGCAGGCTCTTGAGAAGTACAGGATGAAGAAGGACTTGATTAATGGTGCCGTAGCTGGTTTTGCTGCTGGTGCAACTGTTTTGGGTTTTAGAGGTAATAATCTAGTTGTGATTGTCTGGTCAGAAATGTCTAACTCAATTGTATGTGAATTATTTTTATCATGTTTCTTAATAGTTTGAAATGATGGCTTTTCCTTGTGTACCATGTGTACAGAGTGATAGAACTGTAAAATTTTGATTGAATATGTTAATTATCTACAACCAACACGGACAAAAAAAATTTTTTGCCCCATATCATGTTGATTTGCACTACTTTACAGTTGATCATAGTCATGTTGGTGTGAACTGTTGTTGGTGCTACGGCCTACGGCAACATTACTGGTTCATGTAGTAGTCATTTCTTATTACATGTGCCAACTATTTTCATTGATTCTTCGAGTGAAAGTCTGGAAAATTAGCATGCAATTATAGTGTTAGCTTTTGGGGATTCATTTATTCAATTAATAAAATTTCCTTTATGAGATAATGCCAGATTGGAAAAGTTTGTTAACAATTAGGTCTGCCTTTTTTTTGCCACATGCATGCAATCTAGATAAACACATCAAAGAAAGCATACTATTCAAGGCATGATATGAGAAGCTGCAAACTTATCATTGTTACTTTCATAAAGTGTCAACATGAAACATTAGACAATGTTCTGCAGACCGCTGTTAACATTGATACTGTGGCACCACACTAACCTTTCAAGATCTCCTTTGTGTTACTTGGTTACTCTTCCACTCATATGCTCCTAATTTGTGGGATCTTCTTTTACTTATTAAATGAGTCGATCTACTCTATTGTCAAATTAACATTGTTTACCTTTTATGCACAGCTGGGAGAATCTCAACAGCTATCCTGTCAGGATCTGCCCTTGCTTTGACTTCTGTGTTGCTGGATGTTACTGGAATGAAAACTACTGAGGAAGAAGAAAAGGGTCAGCACAGTCATGTTGTTAACTAGAAGATCCATATCTACAACTTCCGTTCAGAAGAGTTTTATATGTATTCTGGGCATGCTAGCAGTATCTTTAATACCAGGGGAGTTTCTTGTCTGTCCTATAAGCATTCTGAAGTAGTACTGTTCATAATAGTGGTAGTACGGTAGCAGGGTATATATTTACAACGGTGGTCCTGACCTAAATGCATTTCGCAAACTACTTTCGACATTTTCATATGCATCTAGAAGCTGCAAGTTCAAAGTGTAATAAATGGGAAGCCCTCGTGGGATTCTTGTTGGAAATGCCTGCCATTCTGCCAGGCAGTGTGAAACTGTACCCCTTCACTATTGTGAATGTAGTGGATGTTTACTTCGATCGGCGTTGCCCTTGAGGTCTTGTTAATCTTGTTGGCTCTGCTTTTTTGTGAGCTATATATCAACTTGAGGCTGCCGTTTGATGTTTCCTCTAATTACGAAAAAAATTTTAAAATGTTCCATCAATTATGATGCTCGAGCTGGACCAAAATGGTCCTAACTGGAATCTATCCAATCCGCCCATGGGCGCCCACGTGCAACACTTAGAGCATCCTCAGCAGGGCCTCCAAATTTCCCTCTATCGCTACAAGAATCACTTCTTCTGAATCGCTAAAGGAAATTCCTCTCACATACATCCATTTCCCTCCTGCTGCATTTGAAAATTTTTGAAATAGAGGGGGATTTGGGGGGTGAGATGGGGATGCTCTTAGGCCTTATTTGTTTCAGATTAAATTAAATTAAATGAAAATTTGTTATTTTTGTATAAGCCAAATGATGTAATGTTTTGTAGCCATTTTTATGGGGTTTTAAATAGTACTTCTTAAAGTTTGTAAAATATTTTTTTCAAAATTTTTTGAACTCGTTAAAACGTATTTTAGAAGGTCACAAATTTGTTACAGTAAAACACAACTCTACATTAATCTAAAACAAACAAGGCCCTAGTCCTCGTCGTCAATGGCGGCCACAGGTTTTTGAATTTGAGTGCGAAAATAAAAAAGAAATAGGATCATGAAAAAACTACGATGTCAATATGAAAAAACAAATTGTAGTGTTTAGACCTTAGGGAAGGAGATTGTGCGACGGTGTCAAGCCGGAGTGATGGGTAGGGATGCCGAGGCCTGTGCTGAGAGAGTGTACAAACATATAAGAAAATTTTTTACATACATATGTACAGCCTTGGGCTTTCCTAAACCCGCTCCTATCATCGTCGCCATGCCCCTATAGCAACGGCTATGGAGGGAGGAGGGAGCTCCGAGTTGTGGTTGTTGTGGCCACAAACAGAGGAAAGGATGCCATAGAGGACGGATTGGATGTTAGCATAGCAGGGGAGGGGTAGAGGAGGTGGGTGTTGGGGGAGAGATGGAGGAGAGGGAAAGAGAGGTTGAGGCATGGGAAAGATGGAGGGAAGCAGGGTGACGACAGCAGGGCATCTGCAGTAGAGGAGAAGGGGCTTGATGTGTACGGTGAAATTAACACATAACCCCCTAACTATGTCACTCCCCAACACAAATAGTAACACATAATTTAACATACAACTTCTTGTAAGATGAGTTCAGTTAACACACAAGACGGCATTGACGTTTAGTGGAGGGAAGTGTTCATTTTTAAACCAACTCCAAACTTCTCGTAAGATGAGAATGATATTATGTTTGAACCATTATTCTCAGCCAACAGTACAAAACTCACGAGCGTTGCATTATGTAGAAAGCATACCGAACAATATAAATATAAAGATATTGCCTATTCTCACATCTTCGATTAAAACACTGTTAAATAAGCATGTGATATGTTGAGGATCAGATTCTAGCAAATAGAACTACAAAGCAACAAGGTTATTAAATTTTAAATCGACAGCATAGAACTAGAAGCTTCAGCATAGAACAGCATAGAGCAGCGGCAATATGCAGTTGTTGAACTCATGGTAGACGTCTCCCGTGTGTAGCCGTCGGTGGACGCCTAGTACGTGGCTACGTCGTGCCTCACATCGCAGCGCGCGGCGTTGCCGGCGGCCACGCGCCGCAGCCGCACCTCGTCGATGGTCGACATGACGTTCGCCTCCCACTTGCGCGTGTACAGCTGTATCCTCTCCTCCCTTGGCGACCGGACACGGAGACGATGTGGGACAGGGGCGCCGCGCAGACGGCCGGCAGCACGGGCAGGGAGGCGCGGTAGGGTCGGGACTTGGGAATTGGGAGTGAGTGTCGGCCCTCAATTTTATATTTACACGAGAGCCGCTGTTCACATACATTAGACTCTGAATCAGTACTCTTGTGCGTACGATACATAGCCGAGTATCATACAGACATACGTTTTATTGATTAAAAAATTACATACCTAGTTGCATGACACAGACTTAATATTAAATAAGCCAAGAGACCATATAACTGTTATAAATAAACCATCAGAGTCAGCAGAACATATATAAGATTAACCGAAAGATCCTCCAATGGCTATACATGCCTGCAGACGACTGGAGCAAACCCTAAACCACATCATGACCATCATAGCGGATCATCTCCTTTGACACACTCGAACAAATACTTCTCCTCAACTTTCATTTAAAAAACTAAAGATATGCGAGGTCAGCGCCATCCAAACGCTGGCTAGTTAACACTACCCTTAATACACTTAATGATAGGAGGTTTTGATTGGGGGAAGAGCTTATTTTATTTGCGTAAAGTCAATTTTTGAGATGAGTTTAAATTACTCTATCTAGCATCAAGTATTAATGTTTCTTTTAATCAACAGGGGTTCAACATAAGAACAAACACCACCAAAACACTAACCGACAGACCTTGACAACCAACTCTAAGATAACCCACTCAACTCGACAGGCATACTTCCCCTTGATCTCAACCAAACCGAACTTCATGTGGCCCCAATCCATAACCTGCCATCCTTCTGGGATTGGCAATCTCGTTGTGGACCACACTTGCCATGACATGCCCGCCTCGACCTAGGAGGGTTGCCAGCCCACTCTAGCCTAGCGTCACCCTGGATAAGTGTGGCCTCCATCACCAGCAATGACGACCAATGTTGTTCCCTGTCGAGAATGGTCCTAGAGGGCCTCCGCAAAGCGCTCGCAACTGGTGATCCAAAAACCATACTCCGAGCGATGGTCACACGTTCTGTTGGAACAATCCTCAAGATGGCAGCGATCTCCCTGCTACGCGTGTTCTTCTGCGCTCCTCTTGGGTAGACCCTAGCTCAATCCAGCACAAGGCATCTCATGCCTTAATCATCTATTAGGATGTCATCCATGGGGCAACTCTCCAACCATCTTATTTCTACTTCAGCAATCCATGACTTTACCTCACATGAGCAACCCGACCAACCGACCAAACCGGACCGACACACCACATAGCTATAACCACAAACAACATCCAGCCCATCATGCATTTATTAGCCATAACTGTCACATGTTATAACCTTTTTAATGAAAGAATGAGTGACCGGTGAATATCAGTTCACTGTTCCATGACTAATTGCCAGAAGATTTGTTTAATCCTAAGCAAGTCTAAGCAGGTTTTACCCAATAGGTAGGGTTAAAATTGTTACCAAAACTATTATTAGGCTAACAAAGATGTAACAATCAAAGCAGTCATAAAGGCTAGATAATACAAGGACATATATGAATAATTATAACATGATTAACAATTGGACAGGTTAATAAGCATGCACTTTTATAATAAACAATATAGTTTACGAAAACTGGGTAATGAACATGATTATAGCGATGTTAATCCGCACTAGGGAAAGTCGCATTCTCTCCCTAATACGGGTAAACATCTATAAGAGTAAGTGTTAACTCGCCTTTTTTCGGTAGGCATTCCTCTTGGCATCTCCGAACCTTTCCTCGGGACTGCTTACGTCTATTACAGATAAACTCCAATAAATAACTAATACGGGTAAACATATATAAGAGTAAGTGTTAACTGCCTTTTTCCGGTAGGCATTCTTCTTGGCATCTCCGAACCTTTCCTCGGGACCGTTTACGTCTATTGCAGATAAACTCCAATAAATAACCACTGGTGCAGTTAAAGATCGATATGATGCATGAATGCAATTACGCTTTCGTTCGACGATCCTATTTTACCCTAAGGAAGATCGTATCGAGTGTTCGACGACAGGACATGCCATGCATATGATCTCGTAACAAGATTCAATTCATTTTCCTTATCGATATTAGTAGAGCCTTAGATAATAATCCCAAATTTAGGTTTTAGTTATATGGGATTTAGTTGCATTTCTACAATCTTATAAGGGCATAGATAAAGGTAAAGGTCCCACATATCTCTCCTTTAGTATATTGTTTGGTGAGAGTGGTGTTATATATTATTTCTAGGTCCAACTACTTATCCTAAGTCCGAAAGGTTATTTTATATCTAAAGACGTTTCTTGGGTTTTTAATAAACTACGCACTATCTTAATTAATGGGGCACTCGTCTAGTACTAGCATATTCGGTATACTATTTAACCTTTCTAGTGTTTCTAACATTCCCTTTGGGTTTATAAGAGTATGTTGTATTTTATATATCTCCGGCATTTTTTTTCAACTTAGTTCTAGTTTTTATTAACAAGAAAATCATTTCGATCTAATTCCTATATAGAAAAGTATTTTGGAAGATCACTAATTACTTAATTAGGGAAAACCTATAAACAATGCTTAGATCAATAATCTTATTATGTCTCTAATATTCTTTAGTATTAATCATAAATTTTCTAAGAATTTTAGGAGGCGCCTATAGGTTTTAAATAAATTATGAAATCCTATTGTAAAATAAGAAAAGGATTGCCATTGGGCTTCATACGATTTTATTATTCCAATGTTTCTACTACACTATTTATTATGATATTTTTCCTAGCCAGTAAACCCACTATAGTATTTATGTACAAAATTTTATAATTTTTGGAGGTCGTTTTCTATTTTAAATAAATCCTACAACATGTCATTCTGCATGAAATAACAATTTTCGGGTGTTTAATTACCAAATCTCGTCTTGGGCTGGCCTTGGGCCGAAGCTGGGCCGAACGTGGCTTAGCTGGCTATGCAAGGCTTTATTCAAGAGTGTGTTTCTATCTTACGTTTCCACTTATTAACCCATGGGGCCGATGGCCCACATATCGGCCTCACGAATCATACACTAACCCGACCCCACATGTCAACAGCTTATCCCTCAACCCACTGTTCTCTTCCTCCGGTAGCACTGGCAAGACAGAGGCGGTGGCCACCATTGGAGCTCCGATCGACGAGACCACCTAAGTGGCGGCTGGGGTCATGGCCGCGTGGGCAAATGGCTAAAATGGAATCCTACCCCCGGACCGCATCTATTGGCGCCAACGGCGAGGCGAACCGGGCAGCGATGCGGCCGTGCCCAAACTGGTGGTGGGGCTAGGCTCGGGGAGGCACGGAACCTCCGATCCAAGCATGCACATGCAAATATGGAGGGGGCAAAAGCATCCCTAGGGGTGGTGGATGCTCATCGAGGGCTTTCCTGAGACTAGGGAACTCCAGAGTGGTTGGTCACTATGGAGGCAGTGGCGGCAGTCAAAACAGAGCTCCGGCGCCAAGATTCTTCGGCGATGACCTGGCGAAATTAGCAGTGGGGATTGGTTAGGAGGTTCGCAGAGGATCTCCTGGCGAAAGGAATCGACGGATAGCTTACCAATTGATGAGGTCAGCACGATGTTGTGTTTGGGGAAGAAAATAGGGAACCCGGTGGTGGCTGGGATTAGAGTTTTCTAAGGCCTAGGAGTGATGCAGAGAGGGTATAAGGGAGTCACGGGGCAGCTCAGAGCGGCACCGCGCGGCGTAGTGACGATGTGATGCGGATGAGGCACGTCGGACGGTCATGATGGCACGTACGTGGTGGTAGGGCTTGGTCGTAGGCCATTGATTGGCGAAGCCATGCGATGACGGGAGTGGGATGGCTGGCGAGCGTGCTTGCGGTACGGCGGTCACAAGCCACGGAGCAGCTGTGGCGGACCGATGGTCCGTGGCCACGGACCGGACGCGGCGATCGCATGCGCACCGCTGGGTGTGCACCATGCGGTGAGGCTTGGGATGGTGACGGGACAGGTGCGGCCGCGAACGGCAGTGACGGGGCCTCAAATTTGCTTACCTTTAAAACCCGTCCACTGGAATAGCACTAGTCCCTGGACCAGTATACTAGTACACACATCACTTAGCTGGATCATCACATACAATAACATACGACTTTTATTACATCATACAATAGTTCCAAAGCCAGATTCCAAACTCACAACCTTAAATTTACAGCAGTTTGTATTACATCAAAAGGATTGATCTTAAGGCGGAAGCTGCGCCATGGTACTAGTGATAATCCAATACTAAGCATGAACCTTCCGGACTGTAGGAGAGCTTAATTTTCGTCTAGGACGTCGAAGGCAGGATCACCTTCCTCATGGCAAGCGTAATCTACATCCTCGGGACCTTCGTAATCTAAAAGAGTGAGTGGGTGCGAAGGTAAGTGCGCAATTAAACCGCACTTACAAGTTAACACCGTCCTTAATGCATAATAGTGATAAAGGCCATATATTGGAGGTTTGGTTATTTTCTTTACAGAAATGCCAGTTTTTGAAATAACATATATAAAAGCCTATACCTAGTCATTTTCGAAAGGACATCTTCAAAAAGATGTCGAGGAAAGATTAAATCAATAATTCTCAAATTTAAAACCCATGCCACAAGGGCATTCTCTACATTTTCATCCCGTATCCCATCTTCATTCTCCCACCATCATTCCGGGTCGGCAAACCCCGTTGCGGACCACTATCTCTCCCGAGTTCCAGTGAACTAGTGACCTAACTCCAACTCAATGATTGTCGTTTCACGGATGTAATTGGTCACTGGCGTTAACCCCGGTAGACGGGGCCAACTCCTCACTAAGAAGACAACAAAACTCGCCTTCACCTCAGGATTGGTCAAATGCCACTAAGGCTTATATTATACAAACTTGAGGTCACACAGACCACCAATCCTGCGCATCCGCGCGATGGCCACGCATTGTGGTGTAAGGGACCATTGCAAGCACACAGTACACTGGCCGACGGTACTCCGTTGTGTCCACGCATGGGCACCCTTCCAGACGAGCCCAAACTCCATCTGGGTTCCACCTTCTTATGCATACCTCTTACATAGGTATATCGTGCATATATTCTGGGTCCACCCTGCCCATCACCCTTCTCTTCCATCATTTCCAAACACATTTGCCCGTTTCCACTTATCCCGAACAATAAGCCTCACAACAGCAATTCAATCATGCAACACAAAGCCCATCATAATCAAGGTATGTATCATGTCCACCGGTAAGTTTTGGCTTACCAGTGCGGGATTGGTTACCCGATTAAATCAGTAGACCTAGGCATGTCTAAGCAGTTTTTACCCAAGACTAGAAAGTCTAAATATTTTATATTTTATGTAGACAGCCAATCAAATATGATAACAAGGAATCATGTAATCAGACACAAATTAATCAAGGACAGGGCATGATATTATCATGATTAACGAATAGGCATTATCAAATCATAGCAAGCATGCACTTTATATATTTAAAACAATATATCTTTGAAAAATTAGGTAAAAGTATGAGCTATAGTGTTAACTCGCCTTGCGGATCTGAAGACGGAATGTGACTATCCTCATGATATTCTCCCTATGAAACCGGGTCCTCTATTAAGAGCAGTAATCACGAATTATGGAATATTCTAAATAGATTGCGAATGCAGATGTAGGGTTGGGCGTTGATCGCAAACGGAAATACTAAGCTAATGGTCTGGGGTCGATAAGGTCAAAATTACCAAAATACCCTTAAGTATATTTCTATTTGGGAAAGGTGAAATTATTTATATTTAAGTCCTCTTTAATATATTGAGAGCCTCTTCTCAAATCCAAATCCTAATTTCATAATTTTCCTAGAGTGTGGAGCACTTCTACTATTTTCTAGAATTTTCTAGGATTTTTCCTAGGTGATCTGCTATTTTTAACAAATAATAAAGCATGTGCAGCAATTACTAAATAAGTTAATCAGCTGGAAAATGACTGGAACAGTACTGGGCCGAGCCCAGCACTGTGCGCGACGCACGCGGGCAACACGGCCCAGCCGAGGGTGCGTGGTACGAGCAGGCGACGCCGAAGGTGCCTGCGAAAAAGGCGCCTCCAATTAACCTGGCATGTGGGACCATGGGCCCACCTGCCAGCGACTCAGATCTGGAGGTGCACAGCGAAACAGAGAGAGGGGAGACTGACGCGTGGGATCCAGTCGCCAGTGACCCATCAGCAGCGGCACAGGAACTGGTGACGTTAGGATGACGTCACCGTGACATCACCGTCTTGAACCTCGCGCCAGCCGTGACCCACGCGGAAAAACTCCGGCTCACCGGCGCTATAGGGCATCTCGCCGAATGTGCATGCTACCTACGGGTTCAGCTTGATGACGCGGTCCTATCGGTACCCCTAGGACGATCTAGGACGACCGGATGCGACGGCGGTGTTGCCGGCGGCGACGAAGTGGCTCGGCGAAACGAATCGACGACGAAAGTGTACGGTTTTGATCAAATTGATGGGTAGGAGAGGTTCGAGAAGACACGAGCAAGCTTACCGTGGCCTTGGAATGGCAGAGCGGCTCTGGATCGATCGGACGGCGCGAGACCCCGAGACAATCTCGAACAGAGTAATGGCGGCGAGGCAGCTCCGACGGTGCTCTGGTAAAATTGGTTGAGGGAAAATGCTTCTAAGGCCACAAGGGTGCTCAGGGTAGAAGCAATCGAAAAGAAACGAACCAATAGAAGAGAATCCAACCGTGGCGGTTCCGGCTGGGCCTAGCTCCGACGAGGAAGTTCCGGCGACTCCGCGGCACTGGAGGCTCGAGCGTTGAATAGCAAGTGCAAGGCAGCTTTGCGATCACGATGAAAGGATTGAGAGGGCTCGGGCGTGGCTCAACCGAAGGAAACGGGGAAACGATGGCTAGGGCTAGGGTTTTATACCCGTTCGGGGGCGGCGGAGGTGGGACATGGCGCGGCCAACTAGGGCGGTAGATGCTACGTGTCTTGATAGGCTTCCTCCAGCGCTGGTCGAACCCATGCAACCGACACCGAGGTAGAGAGCAGGGAGAAGCGGCGCCGGCGTCGAGCAGAGGAAGGGAGAGAGTAACAGAGAGCTGGGAGAGAAGTGGGCCAAGATTCAGCCCAAGTTCGGCCCAAACGGAGCCCAGCTCAAGATCTCTATTTAATTTTGGATTTTCCAGCTATTTTCTTTGGAATTTTTGAATTCCAGGGAATTTGGCAATTTGAATTTGAATTTAAATCCTAGTTTGAATGGATTTCAAATTGGGCCAATTTTCGGGTGTTACAGGCAGAACCAGAGGCAAGCAGAAGACAGAGCATCCGAGGGAGATGAGGGGGAGAGAGAGAGAGAGAGAGAGAAGTGCCTGCGAGGTGTTTGGTAGAATGACCACAAGAGAAGCAAGAGAGATATGGTTTTTATTTGCAATTGAATTTTTATTTTTAGCTCAATTTTGGTCATGATTTGTTCCAGTTTTCATACTTTTGCCCCAGTCTTAAAATGGGGTGTTACAGTGAGAGACTGAGACGTGAGAGGTGAGAGGTGAGAGTTGGGTGTGCTGTGTGGCCTTGTCTAATTGTCTATTTGAGCTGGGCCTTGTCCCCTATGGGCTGTGGCCTATATATAAACAGGGTACCCGATTTTACCAAATAGTCGCGTACCCGTACCTGTCCCGATGTTCCTGGTAATTATTTGAATATCAGTCTTTCCATACCGACCCATACCCGAGTCTGTAGTTTTCGGGTATTACCCGAATACGTATCCAACAAATAAATACCTGACATGTTAGGGTAAAATTTTTTTCTGAATGGGCACATGCATTTGACCCATTCACACCCCTAGAGGGGCATCGCCGGTGCTGTAGCACAACCACCTGCCAGTGAAAAAGGTTGAGGGAGAGGGGGAAATGATTTCCACTTGTCCACCATGTGTTGCGAAAACTGCACATGTAGACATCACTCTGGCAAGAAAACCCCAAAACATCGTATTTGACCGGTCAAAAGATCAATTTGATCTAATCTTAAAAGTTTGAGGGCCAGTCAAACCCAAGATTTGAGTCCGAGGCTAAAATGATTTAGCAAACATAGTCAATTGACCACCTTTGGTATAATTACTTATCAAATTGGTGAGATGGGGAGCTGAATTGTGCAAATTTTCTATGCATGTGCAAATGTTTGTTTGGCAAAAATCTCATAGGGGCTTATCTTGATTCCAAAGATAGCACGGAGCACAACAGAAGAGTGGTTGTTCTGTGGCCAAAGCTATTCATTGCCATTGGCCCATTGGTGCTTATCCTTACATTACACAGATGTTCACCTTTGGATTCTGCCCATCTTTTCTTAACTCTAAACAAACTAAAAGAAGAGTATGGCATGCTGAATGGCATATTGATAAGCATAGCGTTTGCCTTATTAATCCACATGCATAACCCTGTTTGCTGCTGCTAGACTAGCACAACTGTCGAAAGAAGCTGGAATCAGCATATTATTAAAAAAAAAAAAGCTCCAAATAATTCTATGGGCTTTTGGGCCCAACTTTTCCTTCCTCGGCCCCCTCCACCGTGGATCCAACGTGGCATAAGCCCATTGGCCCCTTGGATTCCCCTCCTCTCCTCTCGCAGCAAATCCGTCACTGCGTTTTCCAAAACCTTCCCAAACTCCCCCAAATCATCATCTTCAGAAGAACAACAACAAAAATTCCCAAACAAAAAAAAGAAATAAAAATAAAAATGGCAGTTCTTGGACTGTCTACTGCCTTCTCTCCTCCGAGGTGAGCAAAGATTGCTTCACTCCCTATCTGCTCCAGTCCAATAGTGCTGCCATGAACACCTATCTCTACCTTGTTCAGAGGTTCTTGGGTGGCTGTGAGGATCAGGAAGGCCAGTGCGCACCCTGCAAGGAGCGGTTTGTCCCTGATGAGGAGGAGAGCTTATGCCGCCGCCCGGGCCGAGGTCAACTTCGTCGGCGGCGACGAGGCGAAGCAGCTCGTCGCCGAGGAGGGCTACGCGGTGCTGGACATCCGGGACCGGGCGCAGCACGAGAGGGCGCACATCAAGGACTCCACCCATGTGCCCCTCTTCGTCGAGAACCAGGACAACGACATTGGTATATATCTCAACACATTCATTTCCTGCATTTCTAGAACGAAATGTATGTTTGCACTGCTGTGTTGGTGGTCTCTGCAATAGTAAGGCCCTCTTTGATTCGTGGTTCTGATTTGATTTACAAAATTTATTATTTTTGTATAGACTATTCACTATAGCATTTTATAATAAATTTTTTATACTTTTTAGAGTTTTTCTCAAAGATCGAAAAAATAATTTTATAATGAATTTTTTAGCCTTTTCAAGTCTCTGAATCCCTCGGCTTTTTTAACTACTACCGAAACCAAACCACAACCACGAACCAAAGTGAGACTAAATTACACACCGTAGGTTCTTAAATTGCAGATAATTACAATGACAGTAATTTGATGTTTGAGATATTGAAGAATTGAATGGCCAACATGCAATGAAGAGCTCTACGTTTGAGTGCAAATAGTGTTCAGTTTACATAACACTATAGTAAGTTAAGTTGTTGTGTTTTTCTACAGTATCTCTTTTTGTTTATAGTAGTTATACATGTAATTTGTAACCAAACGTAGACGTTGTCAATCTGTATCTTCTAAAACGATAGTTAAATCTATGCATTGTTATAAATGCCACTATTTTGCATTTCTGTTGTTTGTATCATCCTTTGTCCGGTTGGTCTCCTTCAAATTTCGCTCAGCCACTGAATTGCGCTATAGGTTCCTACACTGGTTACGCGTTTTCAGTGTCGCCGTGGTGTTTGAAGCTTCGTTCTAGGTTGGCAGGTCAGTGAACTTGTCAGTGTTTTTTTTTTGTCAGGAACTATCGTGAAGCGCCAGCTGCACAATAACTTCGCCGGCCTCTTCTTCGGGCTGCCCTTCACCAAGATCAACCCTGACTTCACCAAGACGGTGAAGGCCAAGTTCTCGCCGGAGAGCAAGCTGCTGGTTGTCTGCCAGGAAGGGCTCAGGTTGGTCAGCTATGCAGCTACCATTCTGTCAACCCTGTCTTTTATAGATGTCATTCAGCTAAAAGATTTCACAACCCAGAGGGGCCAAATTAGTTGCTTGTTATAAAACCTATGAACAGTTAAGCTAATCTTGAATCTTCCAGCACTTTTCTTCTAAAAAAAAACTCTAGCATCTACAGAATGTAATTCCTAGATTTTTTTTATTTTGACCATTTGATGTTAGTTGCTTATTTGCCTTTCTGCCCAAAGGTCCACAGCAGCCGCAGATGCATTGGAGAAAGAGGGCTTCCAAAACCTAGCGTGCATTACATCAGGACTTCAGGCACTGAAGCCAGGTACTGATGAGCTAAAATTCTGTCATGTTTTTTGAATTTGTTCATGCAAAGTACTTTGCAGTTCACGCTTATGATGCAATGCACCATATTTCGCAGGGACGTTTGAGTCTGTAGGCAAAACCGAGCTGCAAAACGCGGGGAAAGCTGGCCTTGTGACTGTTCAAGGGAAGATTTCAGCGGTTCTTGGGACTGTGTTGATATGTAAGATGACTGAATTATTAATAAGCTAATTGGCTCATAATCTTTTCTTACTGGCATTTGTCATTGTTTTGCAGGTGCCTACTTGTTTATAACATTTTTCCCGGACCAGGCCGAGAAGTTCTTTGAGTTCGCCGGTATCAGCTTGTGATCAGAACTGGTGCTCCTTTTATTCAAATTTGTATTCCTCTTGGGAGTTCATATTTTCATTATCTGGTATGGGATTCTTCATGATTTGAGGCTCTTTGTATTCCCTGTAATTTCTATCATCCCGCTCATAGAGAGAATTTTGTCTCCAAAACAAAGTTTAGAACGATTTGTAGCTGAAATTAGTTTCAGCATTGGTTCTGAAGTTTCTTCATGTTAATACATCAGACTAAAGCATTTCCTACCATAACTCAACCATACTGCATGCTACACCCTTCCAACAAATAGTTTCTATGTTTATATGTGCCACTGCTAGGTTTGTAATTTTTGTGAAATGCTCTTCAGAAGTCGAAAATTAGATAGATGACACTGTAAAGTTGATGAAATTTGATAAATTTTCTTTCATTCCAAATTGTACAATTTTCTCTATCCACCTAAAGAACTTGTCACTTCCCTTTCATTGGAAAATCCGTGCTAGTGCCTGCTGCAATCCGAACTGATATATTTCACCCTTTTGCTGCAGGTTAACTGCACCAGTAGGCGTACTCAGTGAGATCGGGCCGGAAAGAAAGTTAGGATCAAGTGTGATATGTAGGGAATTGATGACAGTTCCACATGTATTTCTGCTTGAATACGTTCTTTTCCTCCCATATATTTCTTTTCCTCCGTTTGAATTGTATGTTCAGTCCATCAGTTTTGTGTTATTTCATGCTAGAAAATAGATCTAGCAAGATTACGTATGGCTTAACATCAATCAATTGCAATTGCAAATGGCAAGCAAATATTATATAGTCTAGTTTGTTTTCCTGATCCCAGTGTACAGAATGTGCAGTGCAATGAGCAAACAACAGGTACAGTTAAGAGTAAGGTTCAAGAACTCGCTACTCGGTACTGACTCGGCGAGGTAGCGAGTACTTGGATTACTCGGGAGTACTCGAAAATTACTCGGTACCAATTACTCGAAAAATTAATATAGGATTAGTAGACATATATCGACGTAATGATGGCATATCGTCTTTCATATGACTTAATGATACTTGTAAATCTATTTGTATGAACTATTAACACAAAGTAGAGTGCACGTTACGATTTATGACATATCGCAACTCGCAAGTTCGTAACATATGATATGATCACATGAATACATGATAGGTAATACACTAAAACATCATAAAATGTCCGCAAATCACAACCAACAAGCACTCAAAGTTTTTACTCGGTTTTTACTCGGCCGTTACTCGGTTTTTACTCGGTTTTTGACCGATTACTTGGTCTGACCGAGTAATCAACCGAGTTGACCCTTCTCGACTCGGTAGGGCGGCGAGTAGCGATTACTCGCCGAGTAATTCCGATTTTTAGAACCATGGTTAATAGCTTGTTTGACAAAACATTAAAATAGAGGCATTCGGGTGTGACAACGGAGAAAAAAATATGGATGCACATATATAGGAATGAAAAAAAAAAGGTAAACACAAATTGTTAGTTTTCCATCAAAATTCCTAATGCAAAGGAATTTGATAACCACTCACTGTTCAAAACACATTCCAGTCCCATTTTGAATTTGATGACTCGTTTTGTTTTCAGTTTTCTACAAAGTCCTTTGTTCATTGAATGTATATCTCATCTATAACAGTGACTCAAACCAACAAAGCAATACTGCCAACAACGACAAGATGTAGGATTCAATTCAAACGAACCAAGACAGTACAAAATGAAAGTGAAAAACATGCAGCCCTTCGTGCATTGATGGTTACCAAACAACAGCTTCTTTCTATGAACAACGCGTTTGGTAAGAATTATACAAAAATTGCTTAGCACCAGTGAAATTGCATTAAAGCCTTTCTTGAATGAATTTACATTGAAGGTCATAACAGCCTTGTTCACTTCGCTATCAAAATCTAGTCTCTCAAGGTTCCCCCTCAATCGTATAAATTCCTGCCTTCAGTACTCATGCAAATATCTGGTTGATGTCTAGGCTCTATTCACACGAATGGGTTGTCCTTCCAATTCCTGCAGAACAATAAATTCATCACTATATCACAAACATGCTTTAACATAAAGCTCCCAATTATGTCAAATAACCATTTGAATGTATGGCAGGTTTCATTTAAAAAATGATAATGCAATGGAAGGTTTCAAATTTCAATAGCAAATTCAGTTGTCACTATAGTCCAGAATGGTTGAGGACATCAATAAAAATAGGATCTGTTAACCATGTAACGCATAAAAAAAAAAAGCTTTATATACTGTGGGCAAGGCCATGTTATTCTAGTCCCTCTAAACAAATGCCCACATAGTTTAAGAACACATTTGTTTTAAGAAAAGATATGCGATAGGTTTTTACACTGTATTTTGCATTCAATAATTTCTGTTGTATGGAGATATAATGCAAGAAGGAAGCAATAGACAGACGGCACAAATGAAGCTTACCGCATTATTAAAAGTAGAAATCGCAGCTTCAACTTCTTCCTCAGAAGAAAACGTGACAAAACCATATCCCTTAGACTTTGAGGTCCCCGGAATCCGGGACACCGTGGCACTAAGGACCTCCCCCTTTTCAGAGAAGAAGTTTTTTAGCATCTCAGTAGTTACGGTTTTCGCAAGATTAGCAACGTAAACCTTGTGCTGACTATCCACAAACACAGGTTCCGGTTCTGGTGCAGACAGATCAATGTTTGGCAAGAAGCTCTCGGTCACATTGACTTTAATTTTTCTACCGCCAACCTCCTGGGCAAAATCACATCACAATTCAAGACTCTATTGTACCAGTCATAGGCATGCGCCAGGAAAAGAATTGCAAATGGCAAAAGGATGGATGTAAACATTTGTAGCTTACAGTCTCATTAAGGTTCTCAACTGCAGCATTAGCTTCCTCAACCGTGCTCATGGTGACAAAGCCAAAGCGCCGACTCCGACCGGTGTACTTGTCATACATAACCTGCACAGAATAATTGGGCAAAAAACTCGGTTATTTGGGAGAGCAAAATTGTCCATCGTCATAGCCAGATGTATAATTTAGCTTCCAAACTGCAAAATTATGGACATATCAGCTCTGTTCTGCATACTATGTGCCCTGAAACCATCTCATAATTTACTGTTAGGAATTACGCCGATGCAAGATCATGAACGACACCAGGAGGCACGATGTTTGGTAACGCAATTCGGCTTTCGCCTACATCTGCGGGGCTCTGATTATGGGCGCTCCTCCCCAATCCATAATACCGCAGCACACCGGCTAACCAGGTCACGGCCACATGCCGGCCGCTGACCTCCTATCTTGCCTATGCTACTATTATGAAGTCGTTGTCTTGATTACATCAGGGCTGCCTCTCTTTATATAATAGAGGCCTGGATAGAGTCCGACTCTAACACTAACCAACCTCGCTTATTTCAACACAGAGTCCATGTAACCTACTCGCACACATATTCGACACAATACCTAACAAACTCCACCTTGGAGAATATGGTCTCTCCACCTTGAAGTCGTTACGGCGTCTTGCGCGAACCCGCACCGGACTCGGGTTGCTTCCTTCTTTTGCGCCTCTGGCAATACGCCCGACGAGTCCTCATCAAACTCGCCGCTTTTTGGAACAAACGGTTTACCTGCAACATGCTTAATACTCCACTGCAATGTAACCCCTTCTAATAGAAGAACCTCAAAGACTGCCGCCTCCGAGTCATACGAGCCTATTGCCACATTAGCATCTCGCCCTTTGGTGGATCTCGACACCTCTTCATGTGCCCCCACTCATTACATCCAAGCACCGCACCGCCCTGTTATTTTTCTTGTTCTTCTTTCCGGCCCCTTGACCGCCTTGATCACCTGAGACTAGCAAAGCAACAGAACGAGGTTCCTCCACTGCATTTTTATTCTTTCTCAATTGATGAGACATAAGTGCCGCAGTAATATCCTCAGCTTTGATGCTATCCTTGCCATATGTCAACGTTGTGACCAAATGCTCAAAGGACAGAGGCAACGAACAAAGAAGAATAATTGCCTTGTCTTCATCAGCAATTGTCACCTCCAGATGTGATAAATCCGTGACATACCTGTTGAAAATATCGATGTGTGCTTGCAGATCTGACCCCTCCTGCATCTTCAGCCCATATAACTTCTGCTTCAGATACAGTTTGCTGGTCAGAGTCTTGGACATGAACTGACTGGCCAGCTTGTCCCAAATTTTCTTCGGTGATGATAACTCCATGACATGATACATGACCTGATCTGAGAGACAAAGACGTATGGTTGCCGCAGCCTGCAACCGCATCTCCTCCCAATCACCGGCCTCCACCTTCTTCGGTTTATTCGCCTTAAAAGCCACCACAATACCCTGCTGTATCAGGATATCCCGAACCCTCGCCTGCCATAAACTGAAGTTTTCTATACCGTCAAACTTCACCATACCGAAATTTGTATGTGTCGGCTTCATCCTGCCGACCTGCGATTCTACCAACGCCAATTGCTTGTCGATGGATGTATCGCCATCCGACCCGTTCGCCATCTTGAACAGATCGCCAACAGCCCTCCAAGAACGCCTCTCTCCTTCGGAATCTCACGCCTTAAAACCCCTTCGAAATCTGCGCTCAAAAATACTGTTGATTGCTTTGGATTGTTGGATTTGGCTCTCCTTGGATCTCCTTTTATAGTGATGAGAGAACCCTCTTAAAGATGAATTCTAGTCTTTTTAGACTTCTAATCCATCTCAAATTCAAGCTCCACTCTCCTCTTCATTGAATTTTTTTTCTTTCTTTCTTTTCGAGGCAGCACTGCTCGCTAGAACCAAATCGATGCAATGAAACCCGCCTCGGTCTTCATGCACAGCAAAACACAGTCATGTCCCACGTGAGACCCTCCCCCTTGATCTCGGTACCTGCCACGTGTATGGAGTCCCGTCCTTCCACAAGACAATGGTCAATGGTGATCCACCGTCTCCCTTGCAAAGCATCATGCATGCACATCCGTACAGACCATGTGCCTTGGGTGAATATGCATGTCAACACACACACATACACGTAGTTCATGGCTGTCCCATATGCACACGCATAACACGTCGACTTACCCCTCCAGCCTCCAGTCCATGTAGCACACGTCTGCACGTGGGCCTCGCCCTTAGCACACGCACCAAGGGTACAAACCGGCCTCCGTCCTTCCACACGCACCAAGGGTACAAACCGAGCCTGCTGCTACCAATCTCAGCCCAGCTCGAGCTACTCCTCCGTCTCAGCCACGCATGCTGAGACCGGCTAGAACCTGCGCCGGGTCAGCCTGCCATGCAGCTGCACCGACGCCGTAGAGAACGTCCGCCAGTCGTCGAAAAATTGCTCAAAAACCAACTACTCCTGATCCAATCTTCGAGCCCTCGAGCAGGCTTCCCAGCCCGCCACCGTACACCACGTCCATGCACGGCAAAACATGCTGCACCCTGGCTATCCGCATCCACGCTGTTCCAATCTATCCGGCATCCATCCGATCCGCGCCTGCCGGTCTGATCACGAACGCCGAGGTCGTCGCCGTCGCCTGCCGACCTCGCCGGCTACATTGTCGGCCCTTGATCACCTGGTCTTGGTAGATATCCGCATCCACGCTGTTCCAATCTATCCGGCATCCATCCGATCCGCGCCTGCCGGTCTGATCACGAACGCCGAGGTCGTCGCCGTCGTCTGCCGACCTCGCCGGCTACTTTGTCGGCCCTTGATCACCTGGTCTTGGTAGATCCCCGCCAACGGTAGCCCATCGAACGATTCGAGCCTCCTGCCCGAAGTGTCCGACACCACCGATCGAATCGTCGATCGCCGCCATGCTCCACCTTGCGCCGATGAGGTGTTTTCTGCGGCGCCCGTGTATGCATAAACCCCGTGTCTCCCCCTAGATCTTTCGCATGGCCAACCTCGCCAACCTGGCTCTGATACCACTTGTTGGCCGGGCCGTCCACATGGCGCGCCCACCGAGCACCCCCAGGCCGTTGGCCTGCCACATATGCAGGCCCAACGTATAGCAGCAGGCTTTAGGTCTCTTGGGCCACATCTTCCCCCAAAAAGCTAGCTCAATAAGGGGTGCACCCTCACCCTTATAAATCATGCTGAGGCCCTCCCCACTTCCAATGTAGGACTATTCTAACAATCTCCCCCTCACACATTAGGCCGAGAATGTCTGGAACCGAACGGGCAACCTGGCTCTGATACCACTTGTTAGAAATTACGCCGATGCAAAATCATGAACGACACCAGGAGGCACGATGTTTGGTAACGCAATTCGGCTTTCGCCTACATCTGCGGGGCTCTGATTATGGGCGCTCCTCCCCAATCCATAATACCGCAGCACACCGGCTAACCAGGTCACGGCCATATGCCGGCCGCTGACCTCCTATCTTGCCTATGCTACTATTATGAAGTCGTTGTCTTGATTACACCAGGGCTGCCTCTCTTTATATAATAGAGCCCTGGATAGAGTCCGACTCTAACACTAACCAATCCTGCCTATTTCAACACAGAGTCCTTGTAACCTACTCGTACACATATTCGACACAATACCTAACATTTACTATCCAGCAACCAAAACAAGAAGCCAAATGCCGCATTATACTTCCAAGACAAAAATAAAGCCTGTAATTTGACTAAATTTCAACAAAAGAAAAAAAAAAAGAAAAGCAAGAACCATGAGGCCAAGAAATGCGAGGGATCAACCACTGCGTCGCATGGAGCTAGTACCTCGGCCCGCTCGACGGTACCGTGGTCGGCGAACATGGCGCGGAGCTCGTCGTTGGTGACGGTCCTGGGGATGTTCCCCACGTAGAGCTTCCTGGCCACCACCTCCTCCGGCGCCTCCAGCACCGCCGAGGAGGACGCGAGCGCCCGCACCGCCGCCAGGCGCCTGGCCGGGGCCGGCGCGGCGGCCGGCGGCGCGGGCGGAAGGAGAGGCGCGCGGGGGCGCAGGCGGGGCTCCGGCAGCAGCGGCGGCGGAGGGAAGGAGGGCTAGCTAAAGACGAGATGGTAGTCGCCATTGGAGTGGAGAAGCCGAGGGCGAGCGAGAATGGGAGAAGCCAAGAACGTTATCCGGACTCCGGCGTGGTTTTGCCGTTTTGGTGCCCCCCGCTATGGCTGATATTTTCTCTAAGCATGTTCATGTTCCAAGTAGTCCATATTTAAGAAAATTATTTATATGCGAGCGGCAATTAAGAATTTGTCATTCTAAAAATGATCATTGAGCATTTGCTACTCAACTGAATTACTCCTTAATAATATGTCACTGTCATCCTTTATTAGCAATTAGCCTTTTAAAACACATTTTTTTATTTAGCTAATTTCTTCACATCATATAAAAAGCCTAAACTACCCCTCCATTCCACGTGTACTCTGTGGCAGCCATCTCCGCCGCCACTCTGTCTCCACGAGGTAGGGTGGATGACGTTGTGCCGACGGGGAGGGTTGGAGTTAGAAGGCGGCGCTGCTAGGGTTGACGGGGAGGACGGCGCAAGGCCTAAGCACGTGGGTAACACGGAGGGCGGCTCGAGGCCTGGGCGTGCAGGCGTCGTGGCTAGGACGGCGACCGCCGCATTCTCCGAGGCGGCGGCGGCTAGAACACTGGGTGATTATCCCACGAACATGTAACAAGTGAGGGGTAGTTTAGTCTTATAGAGAATGAGAAAAGGGAATTAGTTAATAGTGAAAGTCTAAAATGGCATATTATTAAGGAGTAATTCATTAGAGTGACATATCCTCAATAACCATCTTTAGTGTGACATATCCTCATTCCTCAATTGTTACTCATTGGAGTGGCATATAATTAATTTTCCCTTTATATTGTCTTTAAAAAATAATTCAACTTTTTTTCTGATTTTTTCTATTCCATCTTAAAAAGGCTTACTAATAAAAAATGAAGCGCATCAGTTTTAAGAAACAAATTCAAAAATCTTTAAAAGGACATCTTAACATTTACATGAGCTCGGTCGGTTCCTTCATTCTTCCAAAGTAAAACATACTCAATCGAGAAGGAGGTGCAATCCAATGAAAAAAGTATTAACTAATTGTTAATTGTTAATTTTCCTCAATGGGACGCAACTTGTAACACGAGCAGCTAATTTTTAGCATAAGTATTAACTACCTCTCAAATATTTAATTTAGGCGGACGTCACAAATTGGAACCATTCCATTCAAACCTCCGTCATGCTAATATCAGTATGATAAAACTTAAATAGTTACTGTTAAAACTTAAGAAATTATTGATGAAACTTGATACCATACTCATAAAACTTGAAAAAACTAATAATAAAATTTGACAATGTTTCGATAAAACTTGGAATTAGTATTGAAACTTGGAAAACCATCGATAAAATTTGAAATGTACTTCTCAAACATGGGAGAAAACTGATAAATCATGGGAAAAAGACATTGAAATATAGAATTATGTTGAAACACTAATCTTGATGAGGATTAAATAAATATTATTTACATAAAGATCCTTCTAACAGTGGTTCACCCACACAAACACCACTATGGTAGATGGTAAATCGATCAGTGGAGAACTCGACGTAGACGATCCGGCTTCCTATTAGAATGAGTTGGATTTCTCTCGGCCTAGGAAGGAGGGTGGTGGCTATGGTTTGGGGCTTAGCCCTAGGGAATACATGGGCCGGAGGCCCAAAATAGAGGTGGTGCCACACTGAACAACCTCTAGCAGATTTTGGACGTACTTTCGTTTTCGCGATTCCCGTTGTTTCTGGTGGAATTTGGGTCTCCAACTGGATCCATTGAAAATCACTCGTCGTAGGCTTGTGTGTGCATACGAATAACGTTCAAAACGGATTTCATATGACCAAGTTATGATAGTTTGAAGTTGGACTGATTCTAGTGGCCGAACTAAGCTCGTGGACGATGAATTGGGATTGATCTTTGGTTGGGACTTGAGCAACGTGGGTGGTTCGGTTTCATGTAGCGGAGGTGGCCACGGTGGAGGTCGAAGGCAGCGGCGGCGAAATAGTAACGGGATGACGTTCTCTTGTACGTCTTGGCCAAGGTGGTGGTCGATGAGCCCTTGCAGCCGTAAATGTCGTAGTACGTGTAGATGTAGTAGTGAAATGCCGTGAAGTGTCTCCTAATTGTTGTAGATGTCAATATTGAAGACAAGCTTGTTGATGAAAAGTTTGTTAATTAATGAGAAACCTGGTGATGGCCATGAAAATGAAGAAGTTGATACTAAATTCAACGATGACCATATTGATGTAATACCCATCATATCTTTGATGGGTATGGTCACATAAAAAAGTCTCTGAACAGGACATCCTTGTGGTTGAGAATGATAAAGAAATACTCTATGATAAGCTTTACATCCTTGACTACATAGAGTTGACTAATAATATGTGCCATACAATGACACTACCATGAAGCCATCCAATATCTCCCATTCACATAACGTACATGGTGGGAGATAAAGGTGAAACATCACAGGCTGACTAGTGTCCGTGGATTGAGGTTGCGCACGCTCGCATTGACGCGCCCCTCAACCACATGATAGCGGATTTGCGTAAGCAAGCGAAAGGATCAGAAGCCTCAAGGGTCACAAACAACCTGATCAATGTACGAGCTATGCGGGACAGCCAGATCAACTCGTAGGACGTTGGTCCGAGTCGTACCTCAAAATCTCAAGCAACTTGCTGCCTGTAAGCATCTTTTGAGAAGTGTTGTCAAGATTACATTTTCGTCCATATTATTTATTTCTTCGTTGGGGATCATGTTGAGGTCGACACCTTTACTATTTTTGGTAATTGCGTAATGCCCATATAATATGTGGGTATCTACTTTTGACGAGAAGGGTATGGAAAAGTGGCATATGATCTGCTTACATTAGTAAGCCCCCTTGATAATATTCCTTTTGATAGAACTAAGCCTTTATAAAAGGTGGGATCAAAGGCATCGTAGATGACATTGTGATACCTTAACCTTATACCAATAAAATTTGAGCTTTTTTTGTTTGATGTTTGAATTGGAATTAGATGCATTCAACTTACTTAATGGTGTACAGGGGCGTATCCGGCACGAGGGCTAGTAGGGTCTTGGTCCCATCTAATATTTAAGAGCCTATTTATACCTAGGTTAGAGTGTGGAATAAATTTTTTGATATTTTGGCCCGTAGGTGGTGTAGATCGATGGAGCAAATTTTCATGCCCTTTTGTTGGTAATTTAAATATCCAATGAACGTGATCATGAACTAGTGTATTTATTATTGTTGTGCTCCTATTGTTCAACTAGTTTGTAGTGTATTTGACCGACGGTAGGCAAAAAAAAAATAGGCATACCCCACCTATATTTTTATCCTGCGTCCGCCGCTGGTAGTGTACAATCTATGAATCCATGATTAATTTTTCTTAGATTCGGTAGCAACGTACGGACACCCAATTAGTAGCTGATGAAGTAGTCCACTACCTCTATGCATTTCCTGTCGATAACTGTTCATGCCCTATGGTTGTGGCTATTTATTTACATGATTGTGGCAGTTCGTGTGTAACTGGAGTTCCTCCTAACGAGAATGGCTATTCATTTCTGAACAGTGTGCAGCTCGTTGTGACAATTTATACCATGTAATGTGATGCAATGTAGTGCACGAGAGACAAGTCCTAATCATGTTTGTTGGCATTCTAATCATGTTTAATGTCAGTTGCATGAAAATAAAGGAAATAGCATTGCTAAATAGCTATAACTAAATCGGACCTCATGTTGCCACATGCATCCGTGGTATTTAACCTGTGTTGGATTACAAAAGGTGTATTATGTTTGTATATATAACTAGTTGAGTTTGCGCGCCCATGGCGCGCCGAGCGAAGTGATTAACTGCAGCTGGGTTGGCTGGACGAAAGCCAATCCGATGAAGAAGTACCACCGAGTGCGCTGGTGGTTGTATGGCTGATGATTACGGCTAGGGGTGGGAACGGAGCGATCCTGGATCTTTTTGGATCAACTTAATGACTATATTTACAAAAGCAAAGGAAAAAAAATGAAAAAACTAGTTTATTTTGTTGAACTAGAAGAGATTCACGGATATCCATGTGTTGCTCCATTCCCACCCCTAATTACGGCAATAAGAAGGAGAGTTCATTGCCACTGTGGCAGACAATATAGACTAAACACAGGGTTGTTTGGCTGGCAACAAACTTCGGTCGACAAACATAGTGCTAAACAGGGTTATTTGGCTTGTGAAAATCATAGCTGGTAATATAAGTAAACAAACATCATCATGTCGACGGTTGGGATATCGGTCCCAAGTCAACTAAGGTTCTTGAGAATGGGAGATAGAAGACACTGCCGAGCAAGGCAAACAACAATCAACGAGCAGCGAACAGACATAGGGTTTTTATCCTGGTTCAGGCCTCTCCGGGGAGATAATAACCCTACGTCCAGTGTTTTTTTATATGAAGAAGGATTACAAGAAAGAACTCGACGAGACGAACAGGTCTCGGCGAGATTCTGGGTGTACAAGAAGTAGTATTCGATCTACTCAAGTCTGGCCAATTTTCTTCGCCCCTCTACACGCCGTAGGGGCCTAGTTTATATAGTGTCGAACCATCGACCTTCCGGGGGATAATCGGGCCGGGCTGGCCGCGAGAACGTAACGGACTCGTAACGAACTCGTACACATGCCAAATATATCCCGAGGTAGATAAGGTATATCTCCAATTCTTGGGGATCACGACGTCTGCTCCAATCCAGAAAATTCTACGTCCGGGTCTTCACGTAGCCATGCAGAACTCTGTTCGAGCCAGACTCGAACTTGAAGCCTAAGCCACCACGCACCTTGCCGAACAAGAAGCTATTCAACAGGATGCACACGGGCCTGATAGAGCCCTCTAGGGAGCTGGGCCCTAGGAGGCTGTTCGGTTAGACCGTCAGGGAGTGGGCTATGGCAATGGGCCATGATTTTACCCCCGACAACTAGCCCCCGAGACTCAAGTGGAAGTTCTTCACTAGAGTGGGGTCTTCCTCTTGAGACTCCAAGTCACAAAGAGGGTAATTTTCTTACTACAAAGACATGTAACAAACGATCGAACAGGTTATGGTTCAACCGAACAAGTTTTGTTCGGGACCGAACAAACCCGCCCAGCGCCGAGCAACTATGTTGCGTTGAACAGGAAACAACATCTGTCCGAGCAGAGCACCTAGCCCTCAATATAGAAATCAGAAAAAGTAGCCGTTGGCAGATTTCAACGGTAACTTTATTGCTTGATCAAAACGGGAGACCTTTTTTACTTAACTGTTGCAGTAAAAAACTAGCCGTTTTGTGACAAAAAACCGTTGCAGAGCTGCTTCGGACCATGGCTATAAAGAGCACCCAAGCCCCCCGCGGCTTGTCATTTCTGTTCTTGCGCGTCTTTCCTTCCCAAGCCCTACTCCAACAGCGCTAGCATCAAACAGCCGCAAGCCACCTCCAAAGCTGCTCGCCAAACCTGGGGATCGCTATGGCCAAGTTCGCGGGTACTAGCATGACCGAGGAAGACATGAAAACTTTGGAGGTAGAGGGACACGTCGACGCCAGTAGCTGGAGGCTGCCCGGGGAGGAGGAGACGCCGACGCCGCTCGAAGATGAGTTCATCAGCTTCGAGCTCTTCGCAATGTTTGGGTTGATGTCTCCCGAAAGCGATTTCGTGGTGGCCCTTCTGAACATCAGCGGGCTGGAGGTTGAGAATCTCAACCCCAACTCGTTCCTCCAGATGGCCGTCTTCGCACACCTGTGGGAGGGCTATCTGGTCATAGATCCGTCGGTGGAGCTGTTCCTCCATTACTATGCAGTAACGAGGAGCAGCTCCGCCGCTTCTGGGCTAGGGTGCTACTACCTCAAGCTCCGGACAACTGCCGACGACGCACCGTATCCTCGTCCACCGCTGCTCGACTCGATGGGAGCGTGGTGGATGAGGTGGTTCTACACCAAGCAGAACGGCGACAGCAAGCTCTCCTTCACCGGACAAGCGCCGGCGAAGGGGACGCAGATGCCACGGCCGGAACCGACCATCGAAGAGTGGTACCTGACCAGGAAGATCGTCTCCCTCGTGGGCCTCGGGCTCACGGGCAGAGAGATTATCTAGGACTTCGTGGCGAACAGGATCTGTCCGCTACGGAGGTCCTACCCATTCTACAAGATAGAAGACTGGGAGGACATCACCAGGGAGAGCTCGGGTAAGTTCCTCAAACGCTCAGCCTTTTTTGGTGATTCATCTGAACAGGGACTAATCCTTTCTTCTGTTCGGGCAGTGAAACCTACCGACGCATGGGTGACCGAATAGGTCGACGCCATGCTGAAGGCCGCCAAAAAGGACACTAAGGTGATTGGAGTGGTGTCCTATACATGCCCAAGGAACGTGCTTGTCCGCTCATCAGAGGTAACAAACGCAAAACCCCCATCTGAGTAGCTGACTTACACGATTATGGCATGCTCACATTCGCCTCCAAATACACAGGACGAGCAGTTGATCATCGGCGGGAGCGTCGATGAGTTCACAGAGTCTGATAAGGAGGGAGCGGGGAAGGGCAAGGCCAAGGCGGTCGTGAAGCCCAATGTGGCCACCGAACCGACGCGGAGCTCGCCGCGCCGTAGCGGCCGCCAACAACCTCCAAAGCCCCCTGCGGCAACAATCCAGGCCGAGCAGGACAAGCGCGCGCGGTCAGCCAAGGGGCGAACGCCCAAGCTCCTCCCTCCTCACCGAGCAAAGCGACGAGGAGGTACGGAACTTGACCCAATGGCTAAAACGCTATGCATGGGCTCACCCGGGCCATATAGAATGGCTGCAACAGATCGCCGAGCAGAGGAGGAGGCCCTCCTTGCGCTGCGCAAAAAGAGCGCTCAGCTCACCAAAGAGCTGAGCTTGTCACCGTGGGCGCCCGGAGGCCGAGGCGAAACAGAAGCCGAGGAACCGCCGAGCAAGAAACGCAAGCTCCGTCGCGGAGCAAAGAAGAAGATCAGGCTTCCCGCGGCGGGCACGGCAAGTATGCAATGGCGAAATTCTCCTCTTTACATTCTACCGAGCCACTCAGGTATTAACGCAATCTTTTCATCAGCTGCCGAGGAGGAGATCGCCAGCGACGACGTGGACCCGGCGATCGAGTGGTCTTTGTTGCCCGAGCACCTACACGGTGCGTCACGGACAGTGAGGTTGGCCGTCCTCAAGGACAAGCTGGCTACGTGGACTCTGCTCCCGCCAGGCTCCACCGACCAGATCGAAGCGCTGAGGGGCACGGTGGAGCGGCTCGAAGCCGAAGAGGCGGGGCACGAGGCCACGAAGAGCGGCGCCAAGGAGTTGGCTCCGCCAGCTGCCCGGGGCGGGACCGAGCAGACGGTCCTGCCGGGTACTTCGTCGCAGAGGCAACTCATCCCTATGGCGGCAACAACTTCGGCGGCGGGTGAAGAGACTGCCGCCGGGGAAGCGAGAGATGGCCGCGGCGGGGATCAAGTCGCCCTGTCCGCGGTCCCACCGACGTCGCCGAGCAGGGCAGCGCCGGTCTTGCCCGAAGGAAATCAGGTGGTGGAAGAAGAAGAAAGGCAGGAGCTCGGGAAGCTCGGGGGCGACAAGGATGCCACCGCCAGCCCTCCCAAGACTGAAGGAGCCAAGGAGAGGAGGCGAGCCCCTAGGCGGGCGCGCTCCCGCGAGGATAAGGCGCAGCGGAGAGATCACCATGTTGCGGCCGTCCCGAGCAGCCGGGGCTTCGTAACCCACGGCCTTGGAGAGCGCGTACGTCGGAACTTGAAGTGGCGGCATCAAGAGGTAAACTCCAAAGCAAAACTTGTCCGCTTAAGTTACCAGCAACCCAATGTGACGGACTTGTTCTTCTGCCTTTCAGGTCTTGAAGGGCACCATGGAGGAAATCGAAGAAGGCGTCGCCATCGAACGCGGCGCCATTTTGGGAGCCTTCCAGGAGCAATGCCGGGCGAGGGGGCTCAAGGGGGAGTTCTTCGCATCGGCCAAAAGTCGGAAGCGACTCAAGGCGAAGGTGAAGAAGCTCAAGGCCCAACTGACCGAGGAGAGGCAATCCTCTGCGGCCCTCCAGGAGAAGGTGTCGAACCTGTGGATCTCCCAGGAAGAGACTGAGGAGCTTCGCGTGCTGGCCGCAAGGGCAAGCACCACGGAAGGAAGGGTCAAGGAGCTGGCCGAGCAGGTCAAGACCGCCAAGCAGCACTTGAGTCAGAACGAGAGTCTGACCGAGCAGTTGCGGGCCAAGACCGAGGAGGTCCAAGCCCTCCATGCAGTGGCCACGGAGCAGGCCAAGCACAGATCGATCAGCAAGGAGGAAGCTGAGCGCCTCCGAGCTGAAGCCAAGGAAAGGATCAAAGCCCAAGGGTAAACCCTGCGCCTCAAGCTAGAGATTGAGGAGCTGAAGGAGCAGCTTACTTCTAAGTAGTAGCCATAGGGTTGTACCCGAAAGGGCCTTTTGTACCTATACAATTTGTTAGTTGAACTGAAAACTTACCTTTTCCCGGCGAAAAGAGCAGCAAAAGATAAGAAGGAACAGGAAACTAAGAGCAAGGCAAAACAGCGCTAGAAAATTTTCAGAAAAAACGCTAGGACGCCAGCCTAACTCCCAGCCCCCGTTGTGCATCTGTTCGAAAACCTGAGTTTGCGAACTCGAACATGTGCACAAGCAAAAGAGCGACACCCTAGCCCCCGGTACGGACGATGCTTGGAGACCTAAGTTTGCGAATTCAAGCACGTGCGTAGAGAGATAGAGCGACACCCGCATCCTGATCGACACATTCCATGAACTGCTCGTTAACGTAAGATAGGCTATTGCAAAGGTAACCGAACAAAGAAAGTGCCTCGGCCGCGGGGGCTTACGAGAGCAGGCTTTGCCGAGTGGTTGTGCCGAGCGCGGAAAGTGCCTCTGCCGCGGGGGCTTACGAGAGCAGACTTAGCCGCAAGGCGAAAACCTTGTTACGCAACCCTGAGTTTAGAAACTTGCTGAAAATAGATGCTGGCAAGAAAAACCTGAAGATCACGGAACCAATAGTTCGCAAGACTAGGCGGCCATCAAGTGTTACCAGAGAGATAATAGTCAGAGAAGACAAGACGTGAAGAGGATCGCAGGGGGCCACGAACATTCACTATTAATTGGATTAAACTTTACATGGCAGCCTGAGAGACTTGGACGAACCAAGGCGCGAGGTTTGAGAAAAAGCGCAAAGCTAGAAAAACAACTGAAAGACCTACACAAAGAACTTACGAAGCTAGTCGATGTTCCAAGTGCTGGTCAGCTCTCTCCCGTCCTCCATTGCTAGGCGAATGTTTCGAAGCGGCGCAAGAAAACGACCGTGAACGGGCCCTCCCATCGGGAATTAACTTGTTGTCATTGGACGGAGTTACGGGCGCTTGCGCGAGAGGTCGCCCACCTTCAAAGCCCTTGGTCGGACAGATTTGGCAGCGTGCCGGCGAAGGTCTTGCTGGTAGCGCGCCATTCTAACTTGTGCCCGTTCGCGTGTGCCTTCGAGGAGGTCTAGTTCGAGCAAGCGCTCTTGCTCTGTGTCAACCATGTTGACCGAGCTCGTGCGAGGCGAGCCGAGTACCACTTCGGCGGGCAAGATAACCGCACGTGAGACCGGTTGAAAAGGAGTTTCCCGGTTGCCTTGGTGGGTCAAAAGCGTCTGACCCGAAGGACGGAAGGAACCGTCGACCTGACTTTTTATGCTCTTTGAGCGTTGCGAACACCCGTCGTTTGATACCCTGTACTATCTGTCCGTTAGCTCGCTCGACTGCTCCATTGCTCTATGGATGTGCCACGAGGCGGCGGAACCTTGGTGCCCAAATTGCTCGCGATATTTCGGCATAGCTCGCTTCAGCGGGGACCGTTACCGGTGATCAGCTTGTGGGGAATCCTGAAGCGTGTGATCACATTGCTTTTGAAGAAACGCACAGCCATTTTGGCGTGAAGAGATGAAACAGCCTCGGCCTCAATCCACTTTGTAAAGGTGTCGATGGGGACGAGTAAGTGCGTGCAGCCCTTGAACCCCTTGGGGAATGGGCCGAGTAGATCTAGACCCCATGTGGAGAAAGGCCATGATGGGGGATCGTTTGGAGCTCTTGGGCGGGCTTATGGGCCTTCCGGGCATGAAATTGGTATGCCTTGCACTTAGTTACCACATCACGGGCATCCTGTAGCGCTGTGGGCCAGTAATAACCCATGCGAAACGCTCTACCGACCAGAGTCCTGAAGGAGGCGTGGTTGCCGCAGGCACCCTCGTGTATGTCCTTAAGAAGGAACACACCCTCCTGCTGCGAGATGCACTTGGAGAGTACTACCAGAGCACCTTGCCGGTAAAGGATGCCATCCACAAGCTTGTATGGACTAACACGCCTTATAAGCCGGGAACGCTCGGCTTCATCGCCGGGCAGGGTCCCATCTGCAAGGTACCGGACAAATGGCGTTGTCCAGTCCGCAGCCTGCTCGATGACGGTAACAGCACCACCTGTCTCTTTTGCCTCATCCGGAGGCGTGATAGAGGGCTTATAAAGGAGCTCGACGAGCACCCCTGCCGGGGCAGGTTCGCGTGAGGATCCTAATTTGGACAGCTGGTCTGCCAAGAAGTTGTCCTTCCTGGGCACGAAGAGCACCTCGATGAATCGAAAGTGCCGCTCCAACTTCCTCACTTCAACCAGTATCGCGCCATTGAGTCATCGCAAAGACCTTGTACTCCTTGTTTACCTAATTGATGACCACCGTGGATCTCCTTCACGAGCTAGCCGTTAGACGCCAAGCGACTTGCACGCTCTTAGTCCCATGGGAGGGCCTCGTACTCATGGCGTTGTTAGTTGCAAGAAAGTGTAGTTGGATAGAATCTCGAGTTGCTCTCCTTGAGGAGATGAGAACGAAACCAGCCCCGAGTTTCGGTCGCGAGCCATCAAAAACATGGTCGATGGGTTTCTTGAGTTGCTCGGGAGCTTCACGATTTAGCGGCGTGTCCATTCGGCGACAAAGTTAGCCAGGACCTGAGATTTAATAGCAGTTCGAGCAGCAAACAGAATGTCGAACTCTGCTAATTCCATTACCCACTTAGCTATGCGTCCGCCAGCTTCCTTGTTTCGTAGGATTTCGCCCAGAGGGAACTTGGTCGGGACCAGTATTTGGTGTACCTGAAAATAATGCCGAAGCTTTCTAAAGGACATGAGCAAGGCATAGAGCAACTTTTGGACCTCAGGATAACGATCCTTTGATCCATGAAGTACCTCGCTCACGTAATAGATTGGCCGCTGGATGCCTTTCCTCTCCACCGTCAAGACCGCACTCACTGCTTGTGGCGTGCAGCTAAGGTACAGCAAAAACTGTTCGCCATGTCGCGGGGTAGTCAAGATAGGTGGATTGGACAGGTATTGCTTTAGATCTTAGAAAGATTTGCCAGCCTCCTCTGTCCATTCGAAGCCACTGTGCTTGCGCAGGGCCTTGAAAAAGGGCAGCCCGCGTTCGCCTTGACAGAAAATAAACCTGCTTAAAGCAACCATCCTTCCTGTGAGGATCTGGACCTCCTTAACGGTGGTCGGAGCCTTCATGTTTTTAATGGCCTCGATTTTTTCAGGGTTAGCAGAAATTCTTTGTGAACCACTCACATAGCTGAGCAGCATGCCGGATCGGACACCAAAAGTACACTTCTCTGGATTCAATTTAATTCTGTGCCTGGTGAGATTACGAAATGTCTCGGCCAAGTCTTTTACATGATCCGAAGCATATTTTCTCTTTACTACTATGTCGTCGACATAGACCTCCAGATTCCTTTCGCGCTGTTCTGGGAAAGTTTTTCCATTAAGCGTTGGAATGGTGGCATCAGCATTGCACGGACCGAAAGACATGGTCGTATAGCAGAAAGTGCCGAAGGGGGTGATGAAGACAGTTTTCTCTTCATCCTCGAGGGAGATGCTTATTTGGTGATAACCGGAGTAAGCATCCAGAAAACTCAAAAGTTGAACATCCGCAGTCGCGTCGACCAGCTGGTCTATGCGAAGCAGCGGGAAATTGTCCTTAGGACAAGCCGCGTTCAAGTCAATGTGGTCGACACAAATCATCCACTTGCCGCCTTTCTTTTTTACGATCACAGGGTTGGCCAGCCACTCGGTGTGATCAACCTTGCGGATGAACCCAGTAGCGAGCAGCTTTCCAAGCTAATCCTTGATGATCCCCTGCTTGAAATCCGAAAAGCGACGAAGCTTCTGGCGAACAGGCTTTTTGTCCGGTCGGACTGCCAGTTTATGCTCGATAACCTCTCTTGGGACCCCGGGCATGTCAGACGGCTCCCAGGCAAACACGTCTGCATTAGCTCGGAGGAAGGCAATGAGCTCGATTTTCTATTGGGGTTCTAGATTGGCCCCCAAATGAACTGTCTTGGAAGAATCGTCAAGAGACAGCGGAACTTACTTGGTCTCTCCCCCTAGCTGGAGAGAAACCTTGGGACGATCAGACTTGGTCTGCGCCTCATTGGGACCACGCGGGGGAAGTTGGTCGACCAGGGCAAGGGACTACTCGTCGCAATCTAGGGCAGCCTTGTAATTGCCCTTAACCGTGATCACGCCACTGGGGCACGGAATCTTCACGTAGTGTTAGGCATGTTGAGACACGGCCATGAATTTTGCTAGAGATGGCCGGCCCAAGATCGGGTTGTAGGCGGATGGAAAGTCCACCACGTCAAACGTGATTAACTCTGTCCGGAAGTTGCTTGGGCTGCCGAAGGTAACGAGCAGAACAATCTGCCCCAACGGTCGAACAGCTTCTCCCGGTACAATCCCATAGAAGGGCATCGCGACCTCTTAGAGCTTGGAACGAGGAATCTACATCTTATCCAAGACTTTTGCTGAAAGTAAGTCCAGCGCGCTCCCACCATCTATCAGGACACGTCCGACTCTGGCGTTGCTGATGGTTGGAGCGACCACCAGCGGGAGCCACTTGGGCTTGGTCATCCCAACGGGGCAATCCTCCTTAGAGAAGGAGATGGAAACCTCGGTCCACTTCATCGGCTCGGGCTGTGGTTTGCCCTTCTCAACGCTAGGACCTCTGGCGGCTTCCTTGAGGTCACACCGAAAGGATAAGCGAGGAGCCGCCAAAGATAACGGCTATATGGTTTACGGGCTCAGGATAGTCATCCTCATCGTCCCGATCACCATCATCGGTTTGGCGCTTGGCCTTGCCGGCATCACCTTTTTCGGGTAGGGTGGGCATGGGGCCTTTACCGTTGTAAAAATCCTCGAGCTTTGCAGCCCAGATCCTGCAATGGCGGATATCGTGGCCGTACCCCTGGTGGAACTGGCAATATCGGTCACCCGGACCTTTCTTGCCTTGATCGCCTTCCTAGGCAGGCTTCTTGCCCTTGTAGTTATTGGCAGGCTTCTTCTACCCGCTCTTGGGAGGAGGTGCACGATCTATACCCGCGACGGTATTGTTCGGCACACCTTTGTTGTTCTTTTTCTTCTGGGACTTCTTGTCACCAGAACTGTTGTTGTTCTTCTTCTTCTCATCTACACCAGGCTGGGCGGGAAGCTCACCCTTGTCAAACGCCTTTTTATACTGAACACGCTCTGCCGCGTTGGCATAGCGATCAGCTGCTTTGAAGAGATCATTGGCGGTCCAGGTCTCATTGATCTCTAGATCCTGGGTGAGCCGCTCGTCGCGGACACCGTTTTTGAAGGCGCGAACAACTGACTCATCCGAGATGTTCGGGATCGTGTTGCGGATCTTGATGAAACGGCTTCACGAAGTTGCTGAGGGTCTCCCCGTTCATCTGGATCATCTGGTGCAGGTCATCCTCCTTACCCAGACGCACGTAACAACTCTAGAAATTGGTGATCAGAGCGTCACAAAGTTGGTCCCAAGAGTGAATGGAACCTTCCTACAGATTGAACAGCCATGCCCGAGCAGCACCCTCAAGAACAGTCAGAAGGTAATTAGCCATGACAAGCTCGTCACCTCCGGCTGCCATGATGGCGGTAGCGTAGATGGAAAGGATTTCCTCTGGGTTTTGGGTCCCATTGTACCTCTCCATGTGGCCAGGTTTGAACTTAGAAAGCCACCTGACGACACGGAGCTCGTCAGAGAAAGCCTTGAAGTCCAAGCCGTACGCCCGACCACCTTCTCCTGCAGAACCTAGTCTTGAAAAGACATTAGTCCTGTTGCGCGGAGGGACTCTAGTTGAACGGGAAGATTCTGCCTGGTGGTATTCCCTCCGAGACAGTTCTCCATGCTCCTTCCTCACGGTAATGTGTTCGTCCCGAGGGAATCGTCCGTGATCGCTGCGCACCCGCTTGCTGTTGTCGACCATGGGAACTTTGCTCGTAGCAAGTCGCCTTTTGATGGTGACGAGGGTCACGCGATCGATCGAAGCGCTCGCTGTCCGAGCCCCTTCGGACAGGATGACTGCGTTGCCCGGAGGAGGTGTTAACTTCGCCTATGAGCTTAAGGCCTTCAGCCAATCGCTCAAGGTGAGAAGCAACAGCGTCGCCCATGAGGGCGAGGTTGGCCTGGTTGGTGGATCTGATCACCGTTGCCATGGCCTGAAGTCGTTCCTGACTCTGCCCTAGGGGTCCCGGGATCCCTGAGGCGTCCGCGTTTTGCCCGACCGAGGTCTGGTTACGCGGGGATTCGACCCAAGCAGGGAGAACTTCTGCCGGGGGACTTAGCGGAGATACGCGAGGCGGGTCGCGTCGTTGTCGCTTGCGCTGATCACGAATCTGCGCTAAGGTTTGATTAATTGAGACGTCCAGGCTGCGGCGAACAACTTCTTGATCGCGAGCAGCCGGTGCGACCCCATCTTGTCGCCGAGCAGAATTGGCCTGCTTGATCTCGTCGGCCGCCGCGGCCCGTGCACGATCTTCTGAGGTTTCTGTGCCGGCCATGTTGATGCTGCGACGGCCGCACGATGGCACGCTAGATGGTGTCATCACTGTATCGCCACAGGAGGAATCGACCGACATAGCTTTGGAATCCGAGAGATCTAAACCAGCGTAAAGATCGTCGGTTCCATAATCATCGTCAATGACGGGAGCGTGATCTAAGACCATCTCCGAAACGTAGCCGGAGATCTCCGTCCCAGCTCTGGAAGGCGATCGAGATCGAACGGATCGATCCGATCTGACAGGGGATGTGACATCCTGTCCTTCTGAGTCATAGCCCTCAGGAAGAGTTTCTGGTCACTGAATGAGTTCGACATGCTCGAACAGGCTTGATCTGCTAGGTCCCTACGGTGGGCGCCAACTGTCGACGGTTGGGATATCGGTCCCAAGTCAACTAAGGTTCTTGAGAAGGGTAGATAGAAGACACTGCCGAGCAAGGCAAACAGCAATCAACGAGCAGTGAACAGACACAGGGTTTTTATCCTGGTTCAGGCCTCTCCGGGGAGATAATAACCCTACGTCTAGTGCTTCTTTATATGAAGAAAGATTACAAGAAAGAATTCGACGAGACGAATAGGTCTCGGTGAGATTCTGGGTGTACAAGAAGTAGTATTCGATCTACTCAAGTCTGGCCAATTTTCTTCGCCCCTCTACACGCCGTAGAGGCCTAGTTTATATAGTGTCGAACAACCGACCTACCGGGGGATAATCGGGCCGGGCTGGCCTCGAGAACGTAACGGACTCGTAACGAACTCGTACACATGTCAAATATATCCCGAGATAGATAAGGTATATCTCCAATTCTTGAGGATCACGACGTACGTCTGCTCTAATCCGAGAAATTCTATGTCCGGGTCTTCACGTAGCCATGCAGAACTCTGTTCGAGCCGGACTCGAACTTGAAGCCTAAGCCACCACGCACAGTGCCGAACAAGAAGCTGTTCAGCAGGATGCACATGGGCCTGATAGAGCCCTCTAGGGAGCTGGGCCCTAGGAGGCTGTTCGATTAGGCCGTCAGGGAGTGAGCTATGGCAATGGGCCGTGATTTTACCCCCGACACATCATTCCTGCATGAACGTGCTGGTAAATATATCACAAGGACAGGTTGTGTTTTGACAAAATAAACAGTAGTGCTTCGTAAACAGGCACCATCGTGGCTAGCATGGAGGCTGACGGTAATGTAGAAAGATGAACCAACAGGTACCGACAGTTATGACCAAAGCAGAACAAAAGTTACGGTAGATGGGTTGGGCAATATTGCATCGACAAAAGGAGTTTGGCATTACTGGAACCATGTACCATGCAGCGACATCGAACTATGGATTGGCGTTAATATAATTTCCTTTTAACCGCCAGTGAGACAGCATTGCTTGTAGAGGCTTCAGGTCTGGTAGATGCACGCAAGCATTTGTGAATATGTTTGCAGTAAACAGTGATGATTTTGAATTAACAAAGCATATTTTGTTACTTACGTTATAGGAGGAACATTATCTTTGGATGGTATTGCCTCGCAGGCTCGACTTGCTCGGCCGATGAGCTGCTGAGGATAATCATATAGTATTCAGTACACAGTAATGCTGAATAAATTAAAACTAATTTTCGTTAACGATGAGACAGGTTACCAGGTCAAGATGAAGATACGCAACCATGGCGTACCTGGTTCTGCTTTGTCGAAATAAACTAGCATAGCATGTTTGGATGCACTCGAGCATAATCTGAAATTGGAATATTATTCCACCACGATGGTATTAGTATTTGTCATATAGGGAAAATCAATTAAAAAATTCTAGATTGGCTATGCCCTATCAACCTTTGAGAAAATATGTATTTACTGTTCCAAGTAAATTGATACAAATGAATAGTCAGGAAACTGGCCGGATGTAATAAGCCTAAGTTCATTCATATCACAATTTCAGGATGCATAAGTGAATAATAGGAATCAAAGTTCGAACGAAGCGGTTGGTGGTAAACCTTACCTATGTCAACATGCTCAACACAAAGCAACAATACAAATTATAAGAGAAAAATAATTGTTGTGAGTGTGCATAAATAGAATCGAAAATAAATTCCACAGAAGGAAACCTGAAGAGCCTGAGAAGACCTGCAAGAAAAACATCGATAGTAAGATAAGAAAGTATGTCAAGCGCAGTGGCTAGCTCAATAGAAACAAACACGGATGGATTTACTAAGAAAAGCAAAAAGGATCCGAAAACCTAAATGTTTTTCCTTTATAAACAAATAAGGATATCGGGAAATAAACAAATAAGCCGAGAAAAGGTAGACTAAAGCATGACATGAGGATAAGTAGCATCATATATGAAGTTCAATGTGTATACCCGATATGAGCTCATGCACTGAATATCCTATTCTCAACAAATCAAACCATGGAAAAAACATTGATTGTTCGAATCGCGACAAAAAGGACTAAATGAAAGCATAAATGATGAAAAAGGTCATATGGCATATCTATCTTAAAACGTTGAAGACCATGTATAAATTTTGGGAGACAATCTATCATGAGGCATTGTTGCTCAATCAGGCAAGCACCGAGTTTCAGACAAACACACCTATAGTCCCCGGCTATCTGTTGTTCTCTACTTCTCTTACATGACGAAGCGCAAAACTGTCAGGCGCCGCCGCGCCCGGCTTCTTCTTCCATGCTGGCTCAGGCGGCGCCCCTGTTCCCTTCTTCTGCGCTGGCTCGGGCAGCGCCACCACTTTCCCTCTCAACGCCGGCGCCTTCCCTCTCAACGCCGGCCAGGGCGGCGCCCTCGGCGCTCCCGCTCACCTCTACACCTCCAGCCACGAGAGCAGCGCCCCCTACCTCTACACCACCGGCCACAGCTCCCTCTTCGACGGCGGTGGGGGCGGCCACTCCAGCTCCGCCTTGCACTCGCACGGCGCCGGCCACTGGACCACCTTTCCTGGCCCGACTGGCCTCGAGCTAGGGCGATATGCCACTGCTCACCAGTGGCCACCACTCACATCTGGTGGGCTATGCCACGCTGGTGGTGGGCCCCCAGAACTCCCTGCCGAAGACCCGGAGACTATTGATGCTCTCCATACGCAGGCCGTCGCCCTCACCAATGTCAAAGCACTAGTCCCTATGGAACTTGACCAGAAGAGCAGCAAATACAACCAGTGGCAACGTCTCTTCCTCGTCACCCTTGGCCGCTACGCCTTGGTGGACCATGTCACCCTTCTGGTCGGCCATTGGGATGATCCGGCCTGGCGCCGCATGGACCACGTCGTCCTCTCCTGGATCTACAGCCGTCTCGCCCCCGATCTTCTCCTGGTGGTCATGACGACCGACGCCACCGCACGCTCTATGTGGATCAGTCTCGAGGACCAATTCCTCGGGAACCAGGAGACGTTGCTTCTCTACGCCGAGACCGAGTTCCACTCCTTCACCTAGGGCGACCTCTCCGTCACCGACTACTGCGGCCGTCTCAAGGACATGGCCGACACCCTCGCCGACCTTGGTTCTGCCGTCTCTGACCGCACCCTCGTCCTCAACATGCTCCGCGGCCTCAACGACAAGTTCGACAACCTCCGGCTCGTCATCCAAACCCAGAGCCCGCTCCCCACCTTCGCCAACGCCCGCAACCAGCTGCTTCTTCGCGAGCTCCACCTCACCAACACACCCACTGCACCCTCCACCGCCCTCGTTGCTGCTACTCCCCGTCCGTCGGCCGGTGGATCCTCCGGGGGGAACAACTACAAGGAACAACTACAAGGGCAAGAGGGGTAAGAAGAAGGGGGGTGGCAGTGGCGGTGGCAGTGGTGGTGGTGGGGGTAGCGGTGGTGGTGGCGGTGGCAACAGCTACAATAGTGGTCCGTCGCCAGGCGGCCCACGGGACAACTCCTTCATTCTACAACCCACGGGCGGTGCTCGCTCTAGTTGTTCGGGGCAGAATATCGAGCCCGGGAATCGAGGCGCCTCGCACCACAGCTTGCCCCACGCATACGATGAGGACATCCAACCCAAGGATACGACCGCTGCCCCTACATCCTCTTCGACAATGCCATCTTCATCACCTGCGATCAACGCTGCGACTCCATCATTGCCTAAGGGCCTAAATCCCGAAACTCGGCCTTTCAAGCATAAGACGAAGAACCAAAGAAGTAAGCACACACCACGAGGACAGCCCATGCACCAAGGAAGGCCCACATGGAAGCCCATGATGCCAGAAAGCCCAGTTCGGCCACCCAGCAGCACGTCGACTTCAAACGGGCGTAACTCGAGCTCTCGAACTCTGATTTCGGCGTGCGACCACTCGTTGGAAAGCTTTAGAGATATGCTTTCCAATTGATCCAGCCCCACATCTAAATTCATCCAGCAGCGTCGGGAAAACACAGAAGAAAGTCACGGGCCACAATTTCAGGGTGCGTCACCTTATTTTTGGGCCTATGGCCCATGTATCTTAGGGTTTTGGTGGTGGCCGACCCTAGGGTGTTGGACGGCGCCCCTATGCTAGTCGCCACTCTATATATGGCCTCCGCCGTCGTATGTTGTCGTTTAGGTTTTCTTGTGTTTTGGTTGACCCCGTGTGTGTCCCTCCTCGTGTTCGCGTGTGTCGACTAGCCCACCCGTAACGAGAAACAGAACCTCACCCTTGTTTAGTGATTTATCAGTTATCAACTTGTTCTTGCTTGTTCTCGATTGCTAGCAGGTTCAAGGATCGATCGTGCCTAACTCGGTTGATTCCCTCGTGTGGTGACTTTGCGATTGTTCGGTTGTTGATCCCGTGGATTGGTTGCGTCGTCACTACACCAAATCGACGTATCGTTCCTCACCAGAAGATCTGGCCGACCCTAGTGCGCATCACGCCCTCAACGTCAACACTGGGTGGGGCGGACCGCGCGATCGCTTCTGCTCGCTCGCACTGCCAACTCACGGGCCTGGAGCCCGATGGTGGGCGCCTCCTGGGACCAGTAGTCCCTCGCCAGTGCGTTCAACACCATGACACTCACCCCGCCCCCAAGTGGCCACGAGTGGTATATGGACTCGGGCGCCAGTTCACACATGACTTCAGATGCTGGTAATCTCACATGCTCCTACCCTCCCACCTCGACTTGTCCGTCCAACATCATCATTGGCGACGGGTCTCGTCTCCCTGTCACTTCCACGGGTCACCACACTCTCCACTCAACACATAGACCGCTTACTCTTCGTAATGTCCTTGTCACACCCACACTCATCAAAAATCTCATTTCTGTTCGTCCGTTCACCACCGACAACCACTGTTCCATTGAGTTTGACCCGTTTGGTTTTTCTGTGAAGGACCTTCGCACCGGGAGCATCATCGCCCGCTGTGATAGCTCCGGGGACCTCTACTCTTCCCGTTCCTTTTTCCTCACCAACGGTGTCGTTCTTCGCATGTCCTATCCATACACCTCACCCCAGAACGGTAGGGCCGAGCGTGCCATCCGTACCATCAACGATGTGATGCGCTCCCTTCTGTTCCAAGCCAGTGTTCCCCATCATTTTGGGTGGAGGCCCTCCTCACAGCCACTTACCTCATAAATCGGCGCCCCTCTTCCACTCTCACTGAGCCTACCCCTTTTTATGCCCTTCATGGGTACCATCCCTCACACACCCACCTATGCGTGTTCGGTTGCGCCTGCTATCCTAACCTCTCTAGCACGGCCCCACACAAACTAGCATCGCGCTCCTCTCTTTGTGTCTTCCTAGGGTACTCCCCAAATCACAAGGGGTATCGGTGCATGGATCTTGTGTCCAACTGCGTTATCATTTCCCGTCACATCATCTTTGATGAGTCTACCTTCCCATATGCCTCGAGGACCTCCAACTCGTCCTCCTCTTCCCATAGGAGTCCGTGCTTCATCTCCCTCTACAGGCACCTCGACGGACACCCCTGCCCCGACGGCGGTCACGTCGGCCGCCCCTGCCCCGTCGGTACTCATGTCGAGTACCTCGGTCACCGCTGTCCCTGTCGAACCTCCACCGCAGGTTGTTGCTAGTGGTGACCACTCTGCCGGCTCCTCACGTGAGGCTCGTCTCGACCCGCCTAAGGCCGCCCAGCCACCGCACGCGCCACCCCTGTTGGTCTACCACCGCCGCGGCTCTTCGTCGACCTCGACGCCTGGCCCCATGGTCACCGCTGCCCCTACTGGGTCCTCGCCGGCCATTGCTAGCAGCGCCCCTGTCTCGGTGATATAGGCTCCACCCGCTGCCCCTATTGGACCTCTCCCTCAGGACATTGCTAGCGGGGCCCCTCCTGCCGCGGCGAATGACCACCATATGGTCACTCGTCACAAGTCTGGCAAGCAGATCAAGTCTCAGGACCGTCTCAACCTACATGTCTCGGCGCCCCCTCCGCCGCCCACGTCAGTCCGCGTGGCTCTCGCCGATCCTAACTAGCGGGCTGCTATGACGAGGGAGTTCGAGGCTCTCCGCGCCAACGACAAGTGGGACCTTGTCCCGCGGCCAGCCGGGGCAAACGTGGTCACCAGAAAGTGGATATTCAAGTACAAACTCAACGCTAATGGCTCTCTTCACTGCTACAAAGCCCGTTGGGTCCTCCATGGCTTCACACAGCATCCTGGAGTTGATTTTGATCAGACATTCAGCCCCGTTGTCAAGCCTACCACCATTCGAACGGTCCTCTCGCTGGCTCTTTCCCGTGGCTGGTCCATTCGTCAGCTTGATGCCAACAATGCCTTCTTACATGGCCTGCTTGACGAGACAGTCTACTATGCTCAACCATCAGGATTTGTGGATCCTTCCTGTCCCGATCACGTCTGCATCCTCCGAAAGTCCCTCTATGGTCTTAAGCAGGCGCCGCGGGTGTGGTACATCACAATTGCTTCACATCTCCAATCACTGGGGTTCGTTGATGCCAAGTCAGACACTTCCCTGTTTATCTACAAAAAGGGCTCTAAGACAACATATCTTCTGCCCTATGTGGATGACATCGTGTTGACCGCCTCCTCAGCTGACATACTCAGGCGCACAGTCTCAGCCTTGGAGCAGGTGTTCTCTCTCAAGGACCTTAGGCCTTTGCATCATTTTCTTGGTGTCTCGGTCCTCCCGCAGTCCGGCGTCCTTTTTCTCTCCCAGCGACAGTACATCGCCGACATCTTGGATCGTGCAGGCATGGCTGACTGCAAGTCATGCTCCACTCCGACCGACATGACCTCCAAGCTGTCCACAGCCGGGCCCTCGGTTGCTTATGCGACCCTCTATCGCAGCTTGGCGGGTGCGCTCCAGTACTTGACGCTCACCCGTCCAGAAATCACCTATGTCGTCCAGCAGGTCTGCTTATTCATGCATGACCCCAGGGAACCGCACTTCGCTGCTCTCAAGCGGATCTTGCGGTACCTACATGGCACCTTGGAGCTCGGTCTTCTGCTTCGTCGCACCGCACCGACGAGCCTCACGGTCTACACCGACGCTGACTGGGCAGGCTACCCCGACACCAGGAAGTCCACGTCGGGCTACTGCGTCTTCCTCGGCGACAACCTGGTGTCCTGGTCCTCCAAACGTCAGCATACAGTCTCCTGTTCCAGCGCGGAGGCTGAGTACCACACGGTCGCTAATGGAGTCGTTGAGGCCTGCTGGCTTCGCCATCTACTTCAGGAGCTACACAGCCCCCTGCAGAAGGCCACCCTCATCTACTGTGACAACATTAGCGCGGTCTACCTCTCCACCAACCCGGTGCAGCATCAGCGCACCAAACACGTCGAGATTGATCTTCACTTTGTCCATGGGCGGGTTGCTCTTGGTCATGTGCATGTTATGCATGTACCGACGTCGTCTCAGTTCGCTGACATCTTCACCAAGGGCCTTCCCAACACTGTCTTGATCGAGTTTCGGTCCAGTCTCAACGTCTACGCACCGTCCATTCAGACTGCGGGGGAGTGATTGTCCTTTTACTTCCTTTTACTTTTTGGTCACTTTGTCTTGACCATGGGGAGTGCTCTCATTTTACTTTTTGGAGTGCTCTACGATTGTCTTGTACCCGTCTCAACGCCATGTTTGCGCCGTTCAGACTGCGAGGGAGTGTTAGAGAGTATTGGGCCCTGGGAGGCTGGCCCATCTTGTACACTAGTAATACTCTTCTGTGCTAGGAAATAATCAATTCATTATTTTCCCCAACCTTCAGAGACCACCCCCAAGAATGAGTGACCGTTGATGCCCTGTAGAATCATGACCGCTAATGCCCTGCTGCGTCGCGGCCTCCCCAACGACTACTTCTGCCCTGCAGGCGCAACCTAGAAACCCCAGAACACCTGTTGCTTCAGTGCGAATTCAGCTCTTCGCCTGGTCCCGGCTCGCCGTCAGGCTAAACCTCCAGCACCTCCGCCCTCCCACATGGTTGAATCGCAGCTCGGTAGCTGATTGGTGGCTCCACGGCATTCTTCATGGCACTGCACAGTGCGGAGTCCGCTCCGTAGTCTTCGCAACGGTGTGGCATCTTTGGCTAGAGAGGAACAACTGTATTTTCCGTCAGGTCGACAGAACACCACAGGCCTTTTTCCTTCTTTTGATTGAGGAGCTGCGACTTTGGGAGGCCGTAGGAGCTCGTTTTTGTAATTAGTTAATTTTGCCCCATTCGGCTCACGGGGGGAGGGGCCAATGTCTCCCCCACCTCTTTTTTCTCCTATTTTTGATCAATACATGGTAGTTCTCCTGCCCGTTTGCTCGAAAAAAAAAAAAGAATGAGTGACCGGACTTGGGCATTGAATGGATAGGAAGCGAATGTTGTTTGTTGTTTCATCAACCTAGCCACAAGGAAGTTGCGAGGCCAATGTTCCCACACCAAAATCCAAGCATGTCAGAGCATCCAAGCGGAGAATTTGCACTCAAACTCCGCCTTAGCCTTCTAGACTAACCACGAAAGGCGGGAGAGGATACTACCTTGGAACTGTATGAGGTAGGTTGAGCAAGAGGAGTAGACCCATTAGTTATCTTTGTCCAAACGATATAATCAGGGTAGTTAGGAAAGGACCAACCTCCATGATTATGTAAGAATTTCAGATTAAATGTAAACCAAAAAGCTCATCAAACTCTTTGATGGATCTCCTACATCATTACACTTTAGACCATACTTATTGAAGCTCCTACGTTGTTAGGCTTCGGTTCCTACTTGCATAAGCTCCCACGTTGTTAAGCTTCGGTTCCTACTTGCACGATTGTATCTCTATTCCTTAGTGTTGCTTAATGGGTATCCACATCACAATTTACACAACACTATATTATTGCAGAGGGTATTCAGCAGCACCTCAATATTTGCTAAACAGTAGTTAGCCCGGAACGGAGGACGCTTTCCGGAGACTTGCTTGTCCAGGCCTGGAAATCATCAAGGATACGCTAAACTAGACAGTTTGCTGATTGCGATGAGTTTTCAAAGATGCGGTAATTCCTCTCGCACCAGCTCAACCACATGATTAGGGTCTTTGTCAGCTTATATGAATTTTTTGATTTATCTATCGATTTATTTATCTTCGTTTAAATTTTTAAAAAATATATGTTGAAACCGTTTCTCTATCTCAAAAACTTATCTAAAAGCTCTAAAATACAAGTTGAAGGAAGTGGATTGGACTCTCGAGTCTAACTCAAGGAGATAAATCAAATCAATAGATAAATTAAATAAATAGATAAGTCAAATAAGATAAACCGAGGAGAAGAGGGTCTTAATATTAGTAACGAGCTGCCACCTGAACGTTGCACAACAACTGTTGATTGCCTTCACTCCAAGCGGCGAAAGCTTGTTGAGAACTTTCGCCAAAGTTCCAGGCTTCCGGCCAAATATCCAACCGGTGTGTTTTTTTGGAATATCACAGTATCATGTCCATTTCAAGGACATACTGCACGATCTTTTATGTGTGGACACAGTATCATGTCCATTTCAAGGAATAACCCGTAAGTCAGCAAGCTGTCACATTTTTTATGCAATGTTTGACGAAAGTTACTGCAAGTTGGTTTGAAGCGAAGTTTCCTGGATACTGCTCTGGTGTCTATCCACATATTTGATCATTCTTCCACGTTCAGATGGAGCGCCTGCACAGTGCCATATAGAGAGAGAGTCAATGGAGCTGGAGCACATCCTACTTCTGCTCACCCATCTGTTCAGGAGCTCTGGAATTTTGTTCAGTGCTAGTTTTCTGTGCGAGTCGTTGATCAGTTAACACCAAAGAAATGGAGGTGCATGAAGGAAGGAAGGGGATACCATCTCTGCTGTCCTCCCAGGGGGAGTGCATTGCATCCAACATCACCCAGGTAAATCTCTCTTTCTTTGGGACGAGCATGGTGTCCGGCGTATTTGTGCGGCTAGATTTATGTTAATCTTTATCCGATGTAGACTTTTATTTCTATTAATTTTTTATTCTAAATTTATGCATTTTTTTGTTGTTATTGCTAATATAAACTCTTTCTTTCAATATGACACATGAACTCTTATTTCTATTATATGACATGGACTCTTACTCCAATTATTTTTTATTCCAAAGTTTCTTAATTTTGACACTGCAATTATTATCAAGTTGACATCCTTAATTTGAAGCAAATTGTGTGCCTTTCAGCTCATTGGTTGGACGCCACTGATAGAATTGAAAAATGTTGCCCAGAATGAAGGCATAGATGCTCGGCTGGTTGGCAAGATTGAGCCATACCAGCCCCTTTCCTCTGTGAAGGATCGGAGTGCTCTCAGGTGATTGTTTCTTTCAGGATAATTCCTTGACCTCATATTATCATACACCATTCTAGAGTTCAAACAATAATGGAAAACAATTTTGCCCATATTTCGGGGTAGCCACGGTGATATTTCTTGGGTCTAGTAAAAAAACATATCAGCGAAAAATTTGGGATTCATTTGGATGCAGCTCCATTTAAAAAAAAAAGTTAAATTTCAGCCATTTTTGGGTCCATTTTGAACAGTAAAAACCTGTAAATTCAAATTCTGATTCAAAACTTCTGTAAAAAAAAACTGACCGCCTTAAAATTTTCATGACAATATTTTTCCCATGTCGACAACAGAACAAACCAGTCACTAGATTGTTTTCCTAACTTGCTATTGGATGCTAATTTGCAGGCTGATCGAAGACGCAGAGGAGAAAGGCTTGAGCACACCTGGCATCACAACACTAGTCGGGGTCACGAGCGGCAATCTCGGCATCGGTCTGGCATTTATCGCTGCTCAGAAAGGCTACAAGTTCATCGCCATCATGCCTCCCAGACTCTCACTTGATAAGCAGATGCTGCTGAGATACTTGGGCGTTGAAGTGATACTAGTTGGTAAGAATCTAAGCAGTGAGCACCATATCCCTCATTGCCACAGGTCAGAGAATGACATGATTCTTTCTTGCAGATCCTGCACCACATGGATTTAAGGTACTTCTTGATAGAGTAGAACAGGTGAAGAAGGAAATGGAAAATGTGTATGTTGTAGACCAATTCACCAATCCTGCAAATCCAGATGCACACTTCAGATGGACTGGTACATGATATCTTTGAAATAAATAGGACGAAAAAGCACTCGTGCTATGTTTGGGCTATAACCGTAGTGTGACCATACTTAAATTTGAAACTACGGGCCGAACAACTTAAATTGTTGAAATGAATTGAAGAATGCCATGCAGTAACTAAGTTAAGTGTTTTGTCAATGATGTGATCAACATTGTGCTGGGTTTTGCACAAATATAATTCCATGCAATGTCTGTACTAATTATTGACTGACAAATGAAGCTCGGTAGTATACTGCATCCTGAAACTTTTGCTTTTAACAAATCTTTGTCCTTAGGGCCTGAGATGTGGAAAGATACAGAAGGCAAAGTGGATATATTTGTGGCTGCATCTGGGTCAGGAGGCACCATCACCGGCGCAGGGAGATATTTGAAGATGAAGAATCCATCCATAAAAGTGATCTGCGTTGAACCAGCTGAAAGTGCAGTAATTTCGGGCAAGACTCTTGACAACCATATCGGTGTTTACATTATTCCACTCCGCAATGCGATCAGTGAACGATACAAACATGTGTGATAATGTTCAGCAGTATTCATGCCATTTCTAACTGTGCCAGTCACTTGTAGGTGGCGAGCCAGGCTTCCATAACATCCTAGGAATAGGGCCAGGTTTTGTCCCTGAAATCTTGGATAGATCACAAATAGATGAAATTGTGAGACATGGCGAGAAGGTTAGCAAGGGAAGAAGGGTTGCTTGTCGGCGTATCTTCAGGAGCCAATGCAGCTGCTTGCTTAAAGGCAAGCTCTAATTTTCTTCCATTTTGGCGTTGCAACTACCAATTTAATAGTCCTCTGATCTGTTTACTGCCTTCCAGGTTGCAGCAAGAGAGGAGAATAAGGGAAAGATGATTGTGACGATGTTTTCCAGTGCCGGGGAGAGGTATCTGAATTCAGAACTCTTTGCGCAGGTGAAGGAAGAGTGTGAGAACATCAACATGACCTTCTGATGTTCAGCCTGAGGCAATGTGACAGTGTAGGGGTGATCCTATTGTGTAACGTTAATCTACCTTCCGAGTTTCGACATTGCAACAAAGCTATCAAGCTTACTATGGGTGGCTGCTAAGAGTTATTTAACAACTGAGTGAAAATGGTTTCTAAGAAAAAGCAGCTAGGGGGTGGAAGCAGGATTGATAATAACAGCCCAAATGATGTCTATTCAGGAAAAAGAAATCCATGTGGGCTGCCACCTTTTTAGATCTGATTCAAACTTGACATATTTTCATCTGTATTTGAAAGTTTTAACAAAAATATGGGTCATGACTCATGATATGAGAAGAGAGCATTAGACCAAAAACCACTCTGCATTAATTTATATATATATATATATATATAGGATAACCAATAGGTGCCAGAAGGTAAAGTCAAAACTATAATGATTCATTACCAAAGCAAAACAAGGAACTTTTTTTTTCTACCTTTGGCCATGATATCAATAGGTAAATTCTGTTCAATACTAAAAATTCAAGTAGGATTAAACTGACTACCTGGCCTAGTTGATCTCTTGTCACTCTCTCAGTTTTTCTCATCCATCGTTGGAAGTGGTAAAGAGATGGTGATTACCTTGTGAGGTGCTATCCATTAGTCCGAATCATGAACTGGTAGGGGGCTTTGGAGTGGCATATATATAATTCTATCCATTTTTATTTTATTTTATCCAAATCCTAGTATACCACTCATTTAGCTTGCTAGCCTAAAGTAAACTGATACAACTTAATAATTATTAACTTAATAAAGTAATGGAGCTAAATTGCTTGGAAGTAAAATAAATCTCTAATAAAAACAGGTAATATTCTGTTCCATATGGCACAAACAGAGGTAGACTGACACAAAAGCGTGACCAATTCACAAGCAACAATCTATCACAGGACAGCCAGTTAGTTAATATCCACAGTATAAAGCAGACAAACAAGTCATAGACTCATAGTCATACATGCTGGCCAACTACTGTCCATTACTAGCATGCTGATGACGAAATATTTGTTTAAAGCAAAAAAGAATTGTCACTGCAGCATCAACCAATAACATAGTAAGTTATTTTAGGGAACAACATAATAATTATAGAAAGTAAAAACATTTCGTTAATCGGTTCACCTTACAATTTAGTTTTTTAAGGGTCTATTTAGACCCTACATTTTCTCTAACTAAGATAATGTGAATGTTGACAGAGCTTACCCAATTAAAGTTTAAATGTTTTCGTCGTATCTCACAACTGTTCATGAACACATACTCTTTCCGCTATTTGAATAGTCAATATACGCTATGAATTTTAGTCGAAAAATGTGCTCATCCCGATTGAAGATAGAATACAGTTTCGTTAAGTTCCCAATTACCACATGTACTGGAAACACACCTGAACCCTTGGCTAAATTATAGTACTTGTCCCTCACCCAAACCAGAAATGTATCATGATGGATGCAAGTCAAAGTAACAACAGCAGCGGAGTCAAGAACTTGCAATAGTGATGTCGATGCCCAGTTGCAGAATGATTGCAAAGATCCAAGGTGGGAGAATTCTTCACCATTCGCCACCAAAATTTAAGACTTTGAGATTACAGAATGGAAGAACACTGAAACAAGGCACTACCAAGGGCATGCAGGCCAATAGCCACCAGGCCAATATCTCTGGTAAATTGGCTTGCCAAAGAGATTGCATTACCTCTCTTATTTTGAGCGTCTCTCGATGCATCGAGGTGGAGTTTGCGGGCTTACTTGATGATCCGTCACAGATCTGCAAGGAGCGGCGGCGCGAGGAGGGTGACGCAGATGCATGCGGCGACGGACGAGATCCGCGTCCGGTCCTTGGATGCAGTGTTGATTTCCAAATAATTAATGACTACATATTGATTAAAATGCTTCCTCCTCCTACTATGATCTGTTAGTTTACAACAGTGAGCTCGATCGAGGAGAACCCAGCTTATGTAGGTTTCAAAATGGTGTCTCGTGACGGTTGTTTTTTTTTTCCTTCACTCTGGTTGCAATGATCCGATGCAGATGTGAAAGTGAAAGAAATGGTTTACAACATGCATGATCAAAGCAGTGGTTTTACTAATTCGACGCAAAATTTCATAGCACGATATTTACACTGGTTTTGAGCCCACAATTAGAGAAAGGAATTGGGTTGTGGTGGGCCGGCACGGCCTGGGTCTGTTGTGCATCAGGGGATGCCAATCGGGCAGGTACCGCTTAGCCGACAACCATCAGCTAGGCCCAATACAACCCAAAAGCATGTTGGGCTAAGCCAGCCCAAGCACGACATAGAGAGATAGCCCAAAAATTGCAGCGTGCTAAATAATTTTTATAAATTTACATGCTGATCAAATAAAAATGTTGTCAAAATAAAAGCGAAAACACTTCGATAAGGACGTCCGGTGCCGCGGCGTGACCGGACTTGGGCATGCACGCGCGTGACTGGTGGAGTCCCAGGGGTGGGTCCCACAATATTTTTTCTTTTTGTGGCCATAAAATTTAACTGGTTGCTCTAATCCACAAACCGTTTGCACCAACGTGTTCCTCGTATTTTTACGAACAAAACAAGATGTATGTTGTCATATAAATCCACAAACTTACCTAGTGAAACTTGGGTTTCATACTCGTTAAACTTTGCCGAACTGTCAAGTTTAATAGGTTTCATCCAAATTTCTTCAAGTTTCATCAGGTTCATCTAAGTTTCAACAGGTTTCATCCAAGTTTCATCAGGTTACATCGAAATTTCATCTAAGTTTCATTAGATTTCATCAGCACACGGCTAAGTTTCATCAGCACACGACCAAGTTTCGCTACTATAGATGTAAGTTTCCTTCTCCTAGTTTCACGTCAAAAAAATTTAAAAAGTGAAGAAAATAAAAAAATTTAAAAAGTATTTAAAATAGGTTGCTCTCGATTTTAGAAGAATTATGAAATTTATTCCACACATTTTGAACATTGTTTGAATTTTATACAAAAATCAAAAATTTAATTGAAAATTTAATCAACTGCACCTCTACACGCTAACTAGCGGATGCACATGCACGCGAGCGTGGAGGCGCGTCGGATGTGCGCGATGCCGAACGATCGGACGGACGGCACTGGTCCGGCGCGCGTGTCCGTCCGGACGTCAGACGCCTGACGCTCGCCAAATAAAAGGGATGCAAAATATGATCCATGCTTGCTCTAGATCCAATATTAGGGCATCCGCAGGTGAAGCCGTAAAATACATGTCAGAGATATGTCAAGCAACCTTTCTTTGGAGAATGTTTGATGGTTTGGTGATATACACAGCGTGAAATCTTTGGAAAGAGAGAAGCAGTCGAATTTTCCAGTCAATGCATGGTCGACTTCGAAGATCTTTGAGTGCATTACAAGAGACATCGTCGACAGAAGTCTAATCTTTGGAGATGATGACCAATGCTAATATGTACCTGCTTCACCTCTCTCTCTGTTTTTTTTTTACTTTTCTCTCTTTCTGGTCTTCCTGCCCTTTTTTTTTGCCCTCTTCGACTGCAGTGAGACCAAAAACTTGTTACTGTATAATTTGCTTTCACTTTTTTTTTTAATGAATCGGTAGTGCCCTTAGCTCACTTTTTTAAGAAAAAGTTAATTTCTCGCATATGTACGCAAGACACGGCTAGCTAGCTCGTACGTGAAATGCATGCGTATGTACTATTATACGTCCGTATCAATATTTGTACCATATCGAGTGCTTTAAGTGGCACATGGCAATGTCATACGATGCAAGTTTAATTAATTAATCGTGACATAAGCTGGAAATTAAACATCTCCGTACGTGCATTGATAGCGATCTGATGCATCGTTGATCAACACAGGTCAACGTACTGCGGTTTATTTTAAGGGCCCAGCGAATTAGTCAGTTTTTTTTTTTTTTTGAATGATAAGAGTCAGGTTGTTGGTCGTGTGCTCTCAGCTGATGGAACGAGCTAGCTAACAGACGGCCGATTCATCCATGGACGCTATAGCTAGCAAGCTAATTATGCAGTAGTATCTGAGATTCGGCCACACATTACACAAATCTGATTATTTGGCCATCCTCTAGCTTGCAGCCTATCCGCTGTTAGGATGGAGTGATGCATAGTCATCCAAGCAAAGAAACGACATTTGTTTTACGCATGCGCCTGCCAAAGTCGGAGAAAATTGTTATCCGTTATTATTCCTGAGAATTGGATTTTGTAAGTTGAAGCTGCTGAGTATTGGGCCCTGAATGAACCTGGCAGAAAAATAAAACGATCCATGTATACCGCTGGTTTGATTAAGACAGACAATCTACCATAAACCTATTAACTGTAATGTAAAAATGCACAATAACTGATCTAGTACAATAAATACAGAGAACCATAGCGTCGCCTGGGCAAAGAAGAACGCAATTGCGTATGTGATGTGTATACCATACGGAAGATCACTACCATATCGCTTGGCAAAGGCATCAGGGCATCAGGTATCATAACAGGTAAATAAACAAATCAATTTCCATATTGATCCTACAACCGAAGCCAATCACCCGAGGTGGCTGAGAAGGAGGCTGGCAGCCCTGGTGTTCGCAGGAGGGTGAGGAGATGGAGCGACTCGTCGAGGCAGCAGGCGGCTACATGGTGGAGCCGGGATCGGCACAGGACGAAGCGGCGGTGGAGACGGGGCGTACCGATGCAGAGGAGGGGCGTCGGCAGGGGACTTGCTCCGACGGGCAGCACGGTGCGGTCGGGACCAGTGCCCGCCTCAATGACTGCGTTGGGCCTCTCTGCCGTTGTTGGTAGATGAGATGGGGGAGGAAAGGGAGGAGGAGCAGGAGGGCGATAGACCGAGGCGCTGTCGACAAAGAGGGGAGGGGGCCTTGGCCGGCGCCACTAACGAGGAGAAGCGGAGGCGTCGATCGGCGGAGGAGCCGGGCCGAGGAGGAGGAGAGGCGGCGCTCGAACGGGAGGTTGGTGGGCATGGATCCAGTCCGCCTGAGGGCGGCTTTGCCGGATCTGGCCAGGCCAGGCCCCACCGAGATCGGATCTAGCAACCGCATAGGGTGGCAGCATGAACCGGGCGGAGAAGAAGAGAGGAGGGCGGGTTGGCCGGCGCCGCTGATGAGGAGAAGCGGCGGCGTCGACCGGTGGCAGAGCCGGGCCGGGGAGGAGGAGAGGCGGCGCTGGAACGAGAGGTCGGCAGGCATGGATCCGGTCCGCCTGAGGGCGGCTTTGTCGGATCCGGCCAGCCCAGGTCCCGCCGAGACCGGATCTGGCGGCCGCATAGGGCAGCAGCGTGAGCTGGGTGGAGACTGTAGAGAGGCGGTGGCGGTGGCAGAACTTTGCTCTCGCGAGAAGCCAAGGGGAAATGAGGCAAGAGAGGGGCGACGGAGCGACCGACGGTATTATATATGGTGGCAAACGCGGGTAATTTCAGCAAAACTTCGGATGTAGTTATGAAGCCGAAAAGGGCCGGATTGGTAGTGGTGGACAACATGGAGGACATGCACGCAATTTTCCATGGATAGGTTTGCCATGCCGAGGGACGTACATGTCAATTCCTGCTACCCGACGTAAAATATGTAACCTTAGGGGTTTTTTGCAAATCCGCCTTCTTTGGGAGGGTACAATGCATGAGGAATAGAGAGGACGCTTGCATTGGATTGGCCCATTGCTCGATCGAGCGGCGAAAACAAATGGGCGGCGTGGCGGTAGCGGGGCAAAACACGCCACGTGGCGAGCTCGAGAGGGGGCAGTTTGGGCTTGTACTTATTATTAGAGCATGTACAATGGTAGAGACAACTGCTGTCTCTAAAGCATTGCCATGTCACCTACAGACGGCTATATAGACAGTTCATACAATGGGTAGTCTTTACAGCTGTCTATATAGTTTAATAGTTAAATAGAGTTTAAAAATTATTGTTATCAAAAGGGCTATAAATTTAAAACAAAAAATAAAATTTAAATATAAAAATTAAAATAAACAATTATATAATCAAAATTTTAAAAATAAAAATTTTAAACTTTTGAAATTTATGTGGCAAGTGTGGTCTAGTTTTGTTCGAAAAAATGTCAGGAATCCATTTTTGAAATCGGTTCGGTAATCGGAAATGCTAATAAGAAGATATAGCAAATAGTAAATTGGAAAATGAGTTTGCATGTACCTGCTGCATGCAAACTGGAGTCCTTCCAGCGCTGGAGACGTCCTAGCGCCGGCGCTTCCTGGAGCGTCGTCTCTTCTCTCTCTCCTTCTTCTCTCTCTTCCACCTCAGCAAAGATATGACATGGCACATCCTATAGACGGCTTAGAGACTGCTGAGTTGTACCATTGTACATGCTCCTATAGATATAGATATAGATGTGTGGAAGATAAGCTAATGGCAGACAGGGAAAAAGTCATCTATTCATGTGGGAAAAATATAAGAAAGGGAGTTAAGCTATAAAGATGGCAAATATAGAATTAAAAAATCATTATTTTCTCTTTAATCTTTTAAAAAATTTCACAAAGTCCAAAAACTACTACAAAATGTTACCAAATGATTTGTATAACAGTGACAAATTTTTTTTGTGCTCGGACCCAATTTTTTTAGATAATGAAAAAGTTTCGGCCTATACATCAGAGATGTATATGGCCCATTCAAAAAAGTCTTAGAACCAAACAAACAATACAAGTTTAACCAACACAAATTCTAATATTGTTTCACCAGCCTTTATTCGCAAAGAAGGACAATGCCACCACTTCTAATGATTGACATGTTGTTTTGATTACTTCACGATCATCATCTTTATGAAGCGAATCCCAGTGACGTAACCAGTAGACTCCACTAAAGATAACCTGCATGAAAAATGTATCTTTACATTTGTCAAACACATTATCATTTCGATATAGCCAAATAGACCAAAGTAAAGTAGCCAGCCCAACTAAAATAATTAATCTTTGATTCAACGCCACTCCACGAAGCCAATCACCCAACAAATGAGTCCAACTTATTGGATCCTTTAAACAAAAAGTAATGTGAACAACGCGCCACACAGAGCTCACAAGATGGCAGTGGAAAAAAAATGATGAATATTCTCATAAGCACAACAAAAGCAACAACTCTGACTTTCCCTTCAATTACATTTTGCAAGATTATCCTTAGTCAAGAGAACCCCTTGTTCTATATACCACAAGAAAACTTTTATTTTTAGAGGGTCTCCAAAGAAATTTATTTGGAAAACTAACATTACGAGATATAAGCATTGATACATCGATTGAACTGAAAAGGGCCATTCTTATGCAACTTCCACATAAAGACATCTCGTTCATCTGAAAGTTGAACATCTCATAAGCGATAAACTAACTGTTGCTAAGCAGCTAATGTTGGACCCACTAAGGATCTTCGAATAGCGATATTAGACGGATTATTGCTAAGAACATGCGCTATCGTGTCATGTTTTTTCCGGCTAATAGCATAAAGAGAGAGATATTGATCTTTGAGGGGAGAAGAGCCCAACCAACTATCTTCCCAAAAACGAATTTGAGTTCCTACTCGAATAATGAAAGACCCCAAGTTGAAAACATCATTTTTAACAGACATAAGGCCCTTCCAAAAAGAGAGTCAAATGGTTGAGCTTCAACTTGAGACAATGTTTTGGAATGCAGGAGCAATTTCTGCCAAATTCCATCCTCATTTAAAATCTTAAAAAACAACTTACTAGATAATCACTTGTTTTTCAGATCTAAATTCTAAATACCAAGGCCACACTGGTCCTTAGGTTGACATAACAAGTTCCATTTAGCCAACCTATATTTCCTCTTATAACTATCACTTTGCCAAAAGAATATGGATAAAAAATTATCTGTGAATTAACGAACGACCCATGAGCATGCGCAAGTTAGGCAAAGCCCATCAGGCAATATGACCCAGGTGGAGGCTCCCACTAACCTACTGGGCCACGGACCATACGATTTCTCCCAGGCTCGAGACTATCGACCTTACGTGTTCGCGTCGTTACAGGCGCTGCACGCAGAGGTAACCTCGAGTCAACACAAGTCTCGATTCCCAAACACGCAACAGCACATGCTAATTCGTTGTGTCAAATCACCCACACCGGCTAGCACTGAAAAGGTGTGGGGCCCATCATCATAAGCGGAACATGTACTCGATAACGCCCGATGGGCTGCACAAGGGATCCCGCGGATCTACGACTGAGTGACCATTGGCCAGCAAAGATCAGTGTGCCCCAGTAACCCGCTAGGAGATCCTCTGCTCCAAGGCAACCCGCCTATAAAAGGAGCCCAAGACAAAGGAGAAAGGAGAGGCAGTCCCAGGCCAGTAGTAGTAGGTCCCTTATGCCTCCAGAGCCGAGAGATCACCAAAGAACTCCTAGTAGAATTAATGTACACGCACCCACGGACCTCAAAGCATCGATAGTTAGAAGGGAAATTCTTCCCCTCTGGTAGTGAACATTCACATGCACCAGTGCCTTGAGCACTTATTGTATTGGAGTTCGAGCTCCTTGGGCTTGTCTTCCTCCCCATGTAATCACTCTTGACCATTTAGTAGCAACAATAACCCGACGTACGGCTATTATCCGGAGGTGGAGACCCGAACCGTGATAAAACATCGTGTCTCTATCTCGTGATCCACAAGCCTTCCCAAGAAGCACCCTCGCAGCCAAAGGAGAAGTGTCATGGTTGGGCCTCACATCCAACTAAGTAAGCTCGGCCCGTGGAGCCCGTCTCCCAGTCGTCCACAAAAATAATCCAATCTTTTGAGCACTGCATAAGGAATTCGGAGGAAAGACATCATGAACATCGGTAAACTACTGAGAATAGAATTAAGCAGAACCAAACGACCCCCTACAGAGAGGTGTTTGCCTTTACAACTACTTAACTTCTTCTCAAGCCTCTCCTCTACACTTATTCAGTCTGTATTTCTTAGTTTTTTATAATGCATATTGAAATGAGGGGAAGCAAACTTGCACCCAAAAATGTTGGCATAACCCTCTTCAAAGTCTTCGGCCTCAGCCGTAAACAATACATTTCGCTCGGGGCCAGTTAGGTCCGTAGGTCTATCGGCCCAGAAATGGGCCCAGGAATGTCGGTCCACGGGACATCTTCGCTTTGCAAATTGTGAGCGCGAGTGTGCGGGCTCGTTGTATATTGGAGCATGATTTATCTGGACCGTCCATTTTCTTACTAACCGGCAGGATCCGTCCCCACTCTTGCGCTTCTGTGCGCTCTCTCTTTCGTTGAGACCTTCCCTCCCAAAACCCTAGCTCGCATCCCGCTCCCGCGCCACCCGCCTCGCCATGGACGCCGCTGGCGACGGCGAGACCAAGAAGAAGCCCGCCGCGGCGGCCGCCAAGGGGAAGGCCACGGGGAAGGGAAAGGCCGGCTCCAAAGCTCCGCCCAGCGCCAAGGAGAGCAGCCTCCTCAAGCAGAGTCAGCTCCCGCTCTTTCTTTGCCTCGTCCATCGCGTCCTTGTCTCGGTTCTTAAGGCTCACTCGCGGCCATAATTTGGAACTGTTTTTTGGGTGGGGCTTTGTGCTGCAGAATCGCCCGCCGAGTTCTTCGCTGAGAACAAGAACATCGCGGGGTTTGACAACGTGAGTTTTTTGTTCCCTACGAATTTTCAGTCTTCTTGGGTGAAATGGTTAGCGCCTACGAGTTCATGAAATTTAGATAGATCAGAGATGCTGCTGTCCTTATTAGACATGCCTGGGGCTTGCCATTTATTTATTTCTGGGTCACGTATAGTGTTATTTAAAAATGGGAAATGGAAAATGCTGGGAAACAGTAGGCAAGAACCAAGGACAGTGAAAAAAAATCCACTTCTTTGGATTATCCATGGATAGCTTATAAAGCATGATAGTCCGAGGAGATAATCAGTTAGATATTAGTATAATTGTTCCATTAATGACTTAACAATGCTTGGCAGCCTGGTAAATCGCTGTACACGACCTTACGGGAGCTAGTTGAGAATGCGCTTGATTCAGCTGAGTCCATCTCCAAGCTCCCTGATATAGAAATTACAATGTAAGTAACTTTCAATTGGTGGTATTTTATTTTGGCAATATGGGACAAGTGGACAACACTCCATGGCCTTTTCTTTCACAATTTTGCCAGAGAAGAGATCACAAAGAGCAAGTTCAACACAATGATTGGACTAATTGATCGGGAGCGTGTTGATGAAGCACTGTATGATGACTTTGAATCAGATAAGGCCCGTGAGGTAATAATAATATTACCACCTACATTTCATTACTTGAAATAGTAGTTGACTGAAGTTTTAATAATTACCACACATATTTTGTATGAAGATTTTCTCATGAGCTTCACAAACTTGTTTTGGTGCTTTTGAACTCTTTGACTCTGGATGATCCACTTTTTTTTAATAAAAAAATACTGACTGCATTGTATAATTCACAAAACTTAGAAACGCCTAGCCAAAGAAGCACGTTTCCAAGAAATACAAGCTAAAAATGCTGCTCTTGGGAAGAAAGTTAAGGAGGCTCCAGCTGCTCGAGGAAAAGGTCGTGGTGAGACTGCATTTTTCAGAGTGACTTGCAAGGTATTGTCAATGATGACTTGGTTTGTATGATGAAAATGAATCTTATTGGCTTCTAATTTTGAAATTGTTTTGTGCACATAGGATAATGGTCGAGGTATGCCACATGAAGATATTCCAAATATGCTTGGCAGAGGTAAGATTTTAATGACATCTTTGTCTGGAAACAATGGGTCCGAAATTTTCATTTTTATTGAACAAGAGGTAGTAACGTGCTGTGCAATATGATTATAATGTGTTGAAATGTGTGCAGTGTTATCGGGCACAAAATATGGTTTGAGGCAAACACGTGGAAAATTTGGACTTGGTGCTAAAATGGTAAATTGTTTTCGCACACACTATTAAGAAAAAAACGTTTGGTGCATCCTAGCTGCCAACTTCCTCCTCTTACAGCAATATATATGCCATGGTCAGGATGCCGTATTGCCGTGTAGGCGCCCGGCCATATAAGGGTGTCTATTCTATGAAACGAGAATTTATTTTCCCTGTCTCTCTTCTTTCCTGTAACGGTTCTTGGGTGATGAAGGAACCTCGGCCTCAACCATCTGCTAGAGGCTGTTGGCCATCCAACTTCCCATGCCATGACAATATATATCATATAAGAACCCATTCCATATATGAAAGAAGAAGGAATGAAACATTTAGCAGACTTGTCCCTTTTCTATATGAAGCACTGGATATGTTTTCACTCTTTTTGTTCATAGCTGACTGTTTTGTTGTTTGTACTGGATAGAGCAAGTGTGCAGCCATGCAATACGCTCGGTAGACATTGACCATGTTGTGCTTTTCTTCATGATACCTTTTCTTTCCTGTATAGGCTTGTTAGATATGGCATCATAAGAAGAAGGAAGTTTGAGTTACAATTGAAAAAAAAAATCAGTTTGGAAAACTTTTAGCCTGTATTTTATCACTAAATTTGTGGTCATCCTTCAAGCAGTGACCAATGTTCAAAAAGACCAAATGTACTTTTTGCTTGTGAACTTGTGATTGCTATGGTTAACCTGTCTCGTGTATGCAAGATGTTTATGACATGTTTCCTCATGTACAAATAAATAGCTGTGGAAAGCAGAGAATGAATTGTTAACTGTAATTAATATTTTAATGGATTATTTTCTTACTTTGTTACGCTTCAGCTGTAAGCATGTTTGCAGTTAGAACTCTTTATTGGTTGGTTGTTCCATGTAATTTATTTTTACTGCAATTCGTTGGTGAATTTGAGTGAGTTTAATGTGAATTAAACAGGCACTTATATGGTCAAAGATGAGTACAGGGCTTCCTATTGATATTAAGTCATCGTTGAAAGGCCAGAATTTTATTTCATTCTGTCGCCTTGATATAGATATTCATAAGTAAGTACAGCTTGTTGGATAGTGTTTCCTTTCAACAAAGTAACTGACTGATCATCACTGTTACTTTATCTTCATGTATGCCGATTTGTTAACTTCTGCAGTTTATCATGACTGATATTGGTAAATCCTACAACTCAGAAATGTACCCCATGTTCATTTACATGAAAAAAGGGAGAACACAGATCATTGGCATGGGGCAGAGATTCAAGTTATAATTGAGGGAAATTGGACAACTCATCGTGTGGGTAGCACACTTTTGTATGGACAAACTATGAAGTATGGAGTTTTACCACCAAGCAATTATAATAATTTTTTTTTTTGCAGTCAAAGATACTACATTATATGCGACAGATGGCTGTCATCACACCATATGCTCAATTCCTTTTCAGATTTCTCTCAGATGCTGCGGAGTACGGATTTCCTTCCATTGTTATTTGTGTGTTACTAAATTGACGATCCTCTAATTTTTTTGTTCATAACGACTTTGGTTTGCAGCAAAAATTTAACAATAAGGTTTGCACGAAGAACAGATGTTATGCCTCCTGTTCCTCTTCAAACAAAACATCACCCTTCTGCTGTTGATTTACTGTTGATAAAGCGCTTAATTTCAGAAACTGCAAAGCAAAACCTTTTGCAGTTCCTACAACATGAATTTGTGAATATAAGCAAAGCACATGCTGAACGTTTAATTGGTGAGTCATATGATATGCAGTGTGGTTTGGGTAGTCAAGTGTGAAATAACTTGGTGATCACTCCCTTCTTTGCAAGCATGGACTTGTAGTCTTGTACTCCATTTTTCTAGAATTATATATTTTGAGATTGTGATAGACCTTCAGCAATTTCATATTTCCAGGCATTAAATATGGTTTTGACTTGTAATTTACCTTATGTTTCATGTGTTGCTATCTTGAATATACTGAACTGTTTAGTCAGATCATTTATTTAGTTCTATCGAACATGTTTTTGGACTGAAAATGTAGCTGTACTTTCATGTCATACTTTTGTAATCTTCCTAGGTGGCTAGGCTTGCTCTTCTTGTTATCAATTCAGTTTTGTCATATCACATATTCTCAACATGACAGGGGAGATGGGGCCTGATTTTAGTGGAAAAATGACCGTAAAGAATCTCACGTCTCAGCAATTAGTTCGGATACACCAGTTGTTTCGGCAGGCTAAGTTTGATGATCCCAGCGGCAATGTATGAATCTCTTTCCACCTTGATTTGTTTATAACTTATCAGCACTGTTTTAATATTGTGCTAAAGAGGCACTATAAGCCCCACTATCCTGCTTATACACACTCATCTACTATAAGCTCTATTAGCACTACTGCCAAAAATAATTCAAACTACCTTTTGACATGGGGTGAACCTTCCCATTCGGCACCATCCATGAATACCAGCCATTCCATATTTTGGGCTTTCATATTTTAACTAATCTAAATTTTATTGGTTTCTTGTATTCCCACAAATCCCAGTTGTGCTAATTAATAATAACAATGCATCTCTTGCTCTACCCATTAGAATTTTCTCTCGTTAGAAGAGGAGGGACTTGCTGATGCGCATTTGAGGGCCCAATCAATGTCGCTTTTATTATTTTGATGGTATCCTAGTTTTAGGCATGTAGGATTTGATATCTGGATGTTGTATGCAAATTATGCCTGAAACTTAATAATAGTTTTAAGGTTAATTATTTCCTTATGTTTTAATGTTTCATAACTGAGCTTTCAGTACATGCTATATGTTTGATATATACTGCCCACTGCTGTTCTATTTGTTGCTTCATCTTTCACAGATACACAATTAGTGATCACACTACAGAAAGTCAGAAATAAACCAATTCTACAGTGTCTTAGTCCTGCAGGTGAATACAATTTACGCTTAGGTATCATTAAAGAGCTACACCCTGATCTGGTTGCAACACATGCAAGCAGGTATATCATTTCAACTGGAGAGAATTTTAGATGATGTTTCCATCTTGTATTTTGCATATCTCACTGAATAATGCTACCCTCTGTATAGCCCTCAGGTTTTTGAAGGGCATCCATTTATTGTTGAAGCTGGAATAAGCATTGGTGGGAAAGATGTTAAACAAGTAAGAGCATAATTGTTTCTATTCACCCAGGAGCCTTTTCTATCGCTATTACCGTCTTGAAAGAAATTTCTGGAAACATGCTCTTTTGTCGTCCTTTTGTTGTGGTGCTAGACAGAGGAGAAACTTATGAGCAGCAGCCAAAATATAGTTGGTTTTGTTCCTAGTCTGTTTTGTACGATGAGCCAGTCTTCATAAGTCACATATCTTTTGCAGTTTTTAATCTAGGTGGATTGGTTAGTTTGCCATGTTAGGACCCTCTATATGTATGGGGATTGTCAATCTATTTCAGTAATTCAGTTCATTCAGACTGTCTCCAACAGTAATCCCTAAATTCGGTCCCCTATAGCTTCGTATACAGGCTTCCTTTAAAAAGATTCTCTCCCTATATTTCTCTCATCTTCAACAGCATTTCCTATATGGAGAATTATATAGGGGAAGGAGAGAGAATCCCTACATATAAGGGAATGGAGAGAAGTTCTCTATTTTAGGGAACGAAATAGAGAACGTTGTTGGAACATATAAAGGAAAGATCCGCCCCCTATTTTAGGGTAGAGGGTGATTTAGGGAAGCCTGTTGGAGACAACCTCAGGAAACAATCTGGTACTCTGTCCCTATGTAACACCTACTCCCAGACTATTCTTCTTGCCGAACCAAGTTTCAGCTCTCTATTACATTTTCATCCCAAGTACATAACACCTTTGTTTTTTGTAGTGCCTTTCATTGTGTAATGGCCAATATTGTAAATGTTTCGTAGTAGCTGCTCTCTCTATCTCCTATCTTGTATGAAATATTCTACGCTAGATTTCTGGATTAGTGTTATAATCTGATCTAGAAGAGGGGGAGGGTTTCCCTCAAAATAAAAAAAAGAAAAGAAAAGAGGGAGGTTATGCTGGCGAGGGGATTTTGCCGCAGGGTTTTGCGTGTGGCATAGATGGAACTAGACCAATCTTTATTCTTTGTTTTAACTTGTAAGAGGCTGCTCCTTTATATTAGACAGCCTCCTAACAAAACCATTTATCGCATAGCAGATTGAAACAAAGGCCCCAGTTCTCTATAGCTTATTTTATTTGACTTATTTACTTATCTGATTTATCTCCTAACTTTGAGAGCTTTCCGAGGTGGACTCGCGAGCTGGGTCTCCATCGTTTGATTTGTATTTATAGAGTTTTTAGACGCACCTTCAAGATAGAAAAAAGATGGATTGAAAACCTAAATTATTTATATTTTAAATAAAGATAAGTAAATAAGCAGATAAGTCAAGTAAGTTGCAGAGAACTGGGCCTAAAACTACCTTATCTCCTAAAATCCAAATCAGTCTAATAACTAGATTGTTCTTTGTGATGGGTCACTGTTAACATGTGTGAACAGTATTTCCAGCACCGATCCTATCCTGGGCTCCTGGCTGGAACCCATGTGCACGTTACAATTAGGTTTGTTCTGTCTGATGGCTAACAATCTATTTTGAAACGTGAAATCTACATCCCAATGGATTCGCTAGTGGCAGACCACAAAATGTGCTGTTTTGAAGGGGCTTATCAAATTTGTCTGGCTTAAATTTTTTTTAAAAAAAATTGAGAACTAGACATTTGACAATATGGCAATATAGCACTTCATATTGTTTGTTTAATGTCACAAACTAAGCTCGTCTGTCTTTTTATTTTCTGTATTTTCTTTGCACAAGATGTGGTTAAAATATATCCTTTTGCGGTTCTGCATGTCTAAATGGTTAGATTTCAATTGATCAGGCCAAAGGGCAATATATAGAGTACAAGAGGGACCACCCTAGAAAAGGAAAAGACCTAACTACCCGTACAATACACAAAGATAACAACACTCTTAACTCCTCCCTCAAATGGAAGGCATATGCAATAGCTTTGCATTTGGAGTAAAACACACACCCCGATAAAGGGAAGATCCAAAGTTTTGAGTTTTGCGATGTCGTCGAAGTTTGCATCTCTAGGAAAATATGCTGAACTTCATTACGATCTCATCCATCTAGTGTAACTACCGGTGATGAGGCATGGCCCAAAGGATAAAGTAGAGAAAGTAGTGCAGATTGCAACCTTGAAGGCATCATCACAAAGGAGAGCTTGATGCGTCACGACAGAGGGAGGGACACGACAATCAAGAAGGACAATGAGCGGCGACTAAGAAGTTGAAGTGCCAAGTCATTGTGAAGATAAAGACTTTGCAAGGATCTCTGATGGTGCTAGCCATGTCAGGAAAGGACAACCGGGAGGATCGAGCATTAGTAGATATGGAAGTGGCAATTAAGAGATCGTCAAATTGAGCCGAGGAAGGACGAAGGCTAGAAACATGGCAAGACCATACGCAAACTTGGAAGGCATCATCACGGAGAGGAGCATGATGTGTCACGTAGGGGATACGTGATAGCCAAGATCAAGGAGCGATAGTAGCTGCCATGGTGGAAAAAGGAATGAAAGCAAAGCAATCAGCTGATTAATGAGGAATGAGGCACTAGCACTAGCACTGACGACAATTTGAGAGAAAGGAGCAGCGGACTTGGATGGGCACAACGGAAGCTAGAAATGGAAATGACTCTAGGATACAAGCAGCGTGCAGCGAGATACAAGCAGCAAGAACAGCAAGCAGCGGGTGGTAGCAAAAAGCGAGGTCAACAATAGATGCTTCCAGTAGCAAGCTCAAGCACTAGAGAAGGGTGATGCCAATTACAACACAAGCACCAATGGCAAGAGAGGACCCAAGGATGGGAAGAGAAACCGTGCAGCATAGGACCCGACGATGGCAATGATGATGCCGGCGATGTCATGCTATGAAAGTAACTGGGATGACTAAAGATGATAGAACAGAGGTGGAAGAGGAGAATAGGAAGAATGTCTTGTGGTATACCCATAGAAAATGGGTGATAAGGCTGCACAGGCTAGGTCTCGTTCCAGAGTGACACAAGGTCATGGAGATAAAGGTGGTGCTGGTTGAGGTGCCGATGCATATAAATGGCAAAGGTGCTGGATTGTTGATGAAGCTCAAGAAGGTCCAAAGCCAGAATGGGCAGCAGGAGCATGATGGCGGCATGGATGAAGCACAAGCACATGCAAGTAGAGCCAATTTTCCCCTTCACAGCATTGCTGCAAGAAGAGGAGGGATGCTGCAATGGGGTAGAAGCCCGATTGTGTGGAGACCGGAGTAGTGGAGACAATGGCTGGAACTTGGAACCGAGTATGGCGAAATTCAGGAGCTTGGTGATGTCTTGAAGCCGGGGCAAGACAAGTGTGAGGGCCAAGGAGCTCGGGTTGTTGCATTGGTGTAGACAGAACTTCGTAATAGAGCTTGAGCAACCAAGTGGTGCGCCAAAAAGACCACATAGAGAGGGCGGCTCAGGCGCGGATGACCGAGGACTTGAGTGTTGGCCCAGGAGCTCACACGAACAACAAGCAAAACTCTCACAAGATCACACACTAATGTTCACTTAGGAAGCAATTGAGGCTCACTTTATTGTAGCTGAACTAGTTCTTAAGTTTGGCTTACAAGTGCTCCTACATGTTCTATTTATTGGCTAAGCTGAACTGACCTTAGTTCAACTCATATATCCAATATATCCAGAACATTCTACATCTAGATATTAATATTTTAGTCCTAGTAATGGCTAAATGCTTCTAGCATCTAATTCATCTATGAATTAATAGTAGAGCTGAATGTTCTATATGCTTCTAGCATCTCCATATATCTACTTCTACGATATGCGCAACACAACTACTCTACACCCTATGCTCTAACTTCAGCTTCGACTTCTGAACGACGAAGCAACTACTCAACATACAGGACACCACTCGTCGAAACCTACTCTTAGAACCTACTCTCAGACTTCAGGATGGCAACGCCACTAAACATGCTAGACCCAACTCGTCGACTCCATGTTCATAGCAATGCTGGCTGATCATCAGCATCAATAAGGAGGTTAATCGCCTCTTGCTTCTTACTTCGGTTGTGGTATTTCTTAGCAAAATATCTTAACTTCTGACAGTTTAAGCACCGGATCTTTGCCTTGTCAAATTTGCATTTTTTTTACCAAAATCTTTTTTGTGATTGCCCTTGAACCTTGCTACCCACTCAGCATGAGTGAGTAGAAGCTCATTCCCTTCGACTCGTCGGCGGCCTCTATTCCTCTCCTCATATGCCTTAAGATGACTGACCACTTCTGCCAGCTTCTTCTTCGAGTGCTCGTATCTCATTGGTGATGGTGGTTAGTTTCATGGCGAAGTCACTAAGTGACTGTCTCCTTCATGTACAGATCCTCGAAGTCCCTCATCAAGGTCTGAATACGAGCTTCCTTGGCGCAGTCGGAACCAACATGCGACTCTTGCAATGTGTCCAATACCACCTTTGTCGTCGTCTTCTCCGCCAAGACCATCATTATGTCCTCTGGTATAGCTTGCATGATAGCTGCGAGAGCCATCTGATCCTTGTGCTCGTCAACAATCTCCTCACTCTCAACTGCTTCCCACAAACGACGCTTTCTCGTCGAAATCCTCGAGAACCTCTCTGCCGCTGCTGCCATCATCACTAGATTTTGCACTTTTCTATGTCAGCGGCATGACCTTCGCCATACAGCGCAGAAGCTAACTAGCTCTGATTGTTGGCTCAAGAGCTCACACGAACAGCAAGCAAAACTCTCACAAGATCTCACTGAACTAGTCCTCAAGTTTGGCTTACAAGTGCTCCTACATGTTCTATTTATTCTCAACCCATATATCCACAACATTCTACTTCTAGGCTAGATGCTTCTAGTATCTAGTATCTAGTTCATCTATGAACTAGTAGTAGAACTGAATGTTGTAGATGCTTCTAGCATCTCCATATACCTACCAACTAGCTAGTTCTACAATCTTCTAGTGGATGCTAAGATTATATCTTAACATTGAGCTCAGTGATGGCCAGGGAGACGCCAGAGTACTAGGAGTTAGAGCAACCTAGGGTTCCTCCTAGGGGCGAGTGGTAGTGGAAGATCGAAAGCTAGGTAGAGCAACCTAGGGTTCCGATATTATGTTAAGTTTGGAGTGTGAATGGTTAGATTTCTATTGAACAATCCCAAGGGGCAATATATAGAGTACAAGAGGGACAACCCTAGAAAGGGAAAAGACCTAACTACTCCTACAATACACAAAACTGCTACTCCTAAAACTGCAAATGATTGAAATTCTTTATCTGTTTTGTTCAGGGTCTCAATATTTTTAGATTTGCAAATCGAATACCACTTCTTTTTGAGCAAGGTGCTGACGTCATCACAAGAACTGCTCTAAAAAGAATCAAGTAAAGTTCTTTTGTAAGTTCCATTCTGTTTTCACTTGTAAGTTCTCTTCTGTAACTCCAGCCTTTCCTTCTTTTGTAGTTGGAGCAGCTACAAAATTAATCAGCAACAGGACAAGATTGGTGTTTTTGTAAGCATTGTAAGTACAAAGATACCTTTTAAAGGAACTGGGAAGGAGTACATTGGGGATGATATAACCGAGATATCATCTGCTGTTAAGGTATATTTAAAGTTCCCTTGTGATTGTGAACAATCTCTGTATGGTCATCTAACATCAATCCTCTTGCACCTTCAGTCAGCCCTTAAGCAGTGCTGTCTTCAACTGAAGTCAAAGATAGTGAAAAAACTTCAGGCTCGTGAACGGCAGGACAGGAAAAGGAACCTGAACAGGTAATTCTTGTGAATAGTCTATTGCTGAAATGCTTTTTTGGGATCTGTTAGAATAGGAATCATGCTATTTGCATTTTCCTATGGCTATTATTTTAAATAAGTAAATTTGCTGAGCGACACATTCTGTAATGCTTATTTTGAATAAGTAAATTTGCTGATCCACAAATTTAATATGGTGCCATTAATGAGATTTAAGAACAAATTGGAAACTTCAGGAACTAAATTTGGCTTCCCTTAATCCTTATCGACATCCATATGAAAGCTAGATTGGGGGTTAATTGTTTGAATACTGATCTAGGAACATGCTTAATCTTCTCTTATTTTAGTGATTTCATATTTGTAGATACATTCCTGATGTTGCAAGGGCAATTATGGAGACTCTTGGAGAAATTGCAGATGAGTCTCCCCCCAAAAGGCCGAGGTATGGCAAGGAAGACGAGGAACTCCTTGAGAAAGTAAATTCTCAGGAAGTGACAGAAGTGACTTTTAGAGATTGCTTAACACAGCATATTGAACAGGTAAGGAGAGTAGATACAAATACAAATGAATGCAGGATCCATCACATATATTTTTTGTCATAAGAGCTATTCCACAGAAAAGCCTGTATCCTTGCCCTTTTCTTTTATAACTGTGTTGCTACAAAGGTGTTGTACCTGATTTAGATCGAATCCGTCAAAGTATAGAAATACACTAATGATGTCTTACACCCTGTTTGGAACACAAGAAAACTAGAGATAGTTCAATTTCTGCAGTAATCTGGAAAAAAGTTATGCCTAAAATATTTTACTATGTTTTTTGAATCTATGTTGTTATTGACTAATTTTGTTGGTTGGAACATCAAACCGTCAGGTTGACTACGAAATGGCACTGGAGTACGCCATGCAGAGCGGAGTAAGCGAGGAGCCTCGAGAAGCAATATACTTGAACTCGCTTGAAGGATCTTACAAGTTCACTGACTTCCGGAGCCCGTTTTTCGTGTTTAGGTTTATTCCGTGAGACGGGAACTTACATGTCCATCTGTTGTTTGGTTTATTCCGATTGTTGCTGATGTGTGTTTTTTTTTTAAAACAAGCTATTTCAGCTGTAGCCAGGACTTTAACGTAGATATTACACATTAACAGGTAAAGTTATAATTAATCAAGGATCTGAAGTTGATATAATACAATTAGTCCAGGACATCCATTGATCTGAGTTGACTTGATCGATGCTTGCTGCGTTCTCTTCAGAATTTTAAGCTACCGTGGCCTGTTATCATATCACTATGCGTGCAGTAACGAACTGGCCGGTTACTGACTGTGCAGTACGAGCCTGGTTTGTAGCATTCCACTTTCTCCCTTAAAACTATTATGCGTACCAGGTTTTTCACCCATAACTTTAAAACTCGGCAAACAAACCGTCGAACTATTTTACCCCTTGAGCTCAAAATCTGACTGACATGGCGTCCTAGATAGCAGGTTTTTTAGAAAGTAAATTCTAAAAAAATATAATAAATTGTAAAAAAAATCATAGGAAGCTTGATAAAATAAAATAAAGAAATTTTAAAATAAAAAATGCACGAAACCCAAATATGTAATAAAGAATTGATGTGCGCAAACTTTTAAGCAAAATAATAATATTTGTGTTTGTAGAGTCGTATTGGTGATCTATATTTGTTCTTAGAAAAAAAAACCTATTTGGTCCTCAACTTTAGCTCCTGTTTCGATATGATTTTTAAACTTGAAAACCGAGTTAAATTGATCCTCGAATTATCGGATAGAGTTATCCGTGGCCGCTCAACAAGCCATTGGCGCCCCAAAATTACTCGAAAAAGAAATGTTTTGATATTAATCTTATTAATTAATATGTGGGCAAGTTAAATCTGTTTATAACAATGTGGTAATCTTTGTCTATGAGACTGACACTAACCACTTGGCAGATATTGTTTTGTCTCTACGTTGATTTATTTTTAAAAGCATAGGGCAGGAGCTCTGCCATTTCATTCAAGAAAGAAAGAAAGTACAACAATTACACCGGAGAAAAAGGTAGAGAAAGAGAAGAAGATGGGTGAGGGGAACATCGCGACTCGACCAAGCAGGGGTCACCACACGACGCCGAATAGTCAGACAAAGCCTGAGTACACATCAGCCCATAACACCCAAGGGTGCACGAGCCAAAACCGACTTCGCCACGAGGCATGCATGGCCAAAATCCTAGGCACACCGCAAATCTACAACAAGGAGCAAGCAAAGGTCTCCATGGTTGCTAGTCGCCACCACCAGACGGGATACACAGAGGGGTCAAAAGGAGAGGGACGCCATCCGTCACCACCGCAAGAGATTATCAAACAGCAATACCAGCGACCCACACCTGCAACCGCATAGCACACTCACAGGGCCTAGCGAAGAAGGTCGCCACCACCAAGTAGGAAGCACTGTCCGGGAGTAGCCAACTTGCAGTACGAAAGGTCTTTTGGCCGATTTCTTCAACAAGGTAGAGATGACACGGTCGCCGCCATCGCCTATCTAGACCTAGGTTTTCATCCTAACTTCCGAAAGGCAGGAAACTCCACAACGAAGCCTCCAAGGAGGGCAACAACACCCGAGGGCGCCGACAACATGGGCCCAAGCAAGAGATAGGCAGAGCTTTCACCCGGAGCACCTACACCTGCGCAAGCCGCACAAGGAGGTCAAAAGCTGGATGCAAGAGCCACAGGAGTCAAGATGCACGGTCTCGCAGCTGAAACCCGCCGAGCTAAAGAACGGACACCGCTATCGTGAGGAGGGGACGACAGTGATGCTTCAACACAACCGCCAAGGAGAAGAACGGACGTTGCCATCAAGAGGAGGGATGGCGAAGACGCTTCCCTCGACGTGCACCACATGCGAGGATCGCCACCACCACTCGGCTTGCAAGCACAAGCACCGCAGTAACCTGGCCTACAAAGCCGTCGACGCACGCTGACCTGCTGCTCCTACCACGCCGCCATGCTGTATCGACCGCCGATGCACCGTACTACGCACCGCCGTTGGAACCGGGCACCGCAACAACCGACCAACCACTAGTGGGTTAGGGCACCAAGGTGCCAGAACCAAGGAGCAAACAGGGGAAGGGGGAAAGGGAGAGGGGATGGAGGCGACCTCAAGCCTCTCCGCCCTCCACCCAGGCCGGCGGGGCCGGCACCACCGCCGGAGCAAGCCGTCTCCACGCCGGGAGGCCGTGAGATCGCCACCGCCGCCAAAGCGGCCCCCACTGTGCCGCCGGAAGGAGGGGGAGCCTCCAGATTTGGCCGCACAAGGAGGACACCAGAACGGGACGAGGCGAACGGGGGGCGAGGGAGGACGCAGAGACGCCGCTGCCGCCGCTGCCCAATGCAGGCCACCGCCGCTGCAACGAAGAGAAGGAGAAGGCCCCGTCTCTTGCCTCCACCCCGGTGGAGATGGCGCCGGTGGGGGAAGGCACCGGGAGGCCCGTTGGCGGCAGGGCTAGGGTTACAAATCGCCTTCGCAGGAGCCGGGTCGCAGGAGCTCCCCTTTTGTCCCCAACAGCATCAATTTTTTTTTGCTACGTTGATTTATATCTATGACAAGAAAAAGAAGGAAGGTAACCACTCATCCATGACAGTTACAAATGGCACTCTATATATGGGTTTCAACCCTATTGTACACATTCTCGATCATCGATAAAGAATACTTTTCACTGTCACTTTGTCTCTGTTCTATTTCTATTCTATTGCCAATTCCCTACTAATTACATTGAAAGTTGATCTACCTGCAACACGTTACCAGCACTTGCTCTTAGTAGGTTATCCATTTTGAATAGCAATTTGTGTGCTAATCCTCATTAGGACAGAGAATCAACGGAGTACGGACATATACAATTCCACGTTTTGGACGCTGGAGGGCAGCAAGATCATGCATTCCTCGTTCGCCGGTTCCCAAGGAGATCACCGCTGGTTGATCGCTTGTGCATTTGGTGACGGCAGAGGGGTCCAGGGGGACGTCCTTGGATGCAGAGGCGCTGGACAGAACCTTATCGCCGCCTCCACCACTAGGCGCCACGGCGTCCTCTTCCTCCACTCCGTCGACGTGCCGACGGTACCCGATGCCTTCACGCCGGAGGATGCCAACACCACCACCACCACCGATGAGGCGGTTTCCAAGTGCTCCAGCGGAGGAGGCTAGGCGTCAACCAATTCCGGTGACCGATGGCAAAGCCAGTGCCGGTGGAGGCCATGGAAACACCGTCGGGCTTCACTGCTTTTGGCGCCGCGCAGATGCAGGGAATTACAACATTTGCATCCTTAATGTTTACTTTGCCGACTAAATTAATTAAAATTTGCATAGTAGTTATGTAGATATGGGCATATGGCTAATTTCTTAAAAAAAGGGAATTTGTTGAACTTGCCTTGGATGGCATCAGTTACCTTATATGCACCATGTATATAAAAATTAATTTGGCAGGTGCAAATTTAGGTGCATCCACTAAAGACCTTGTGGAGGGTGTGGCCCCTATAGCCAATAACCATAAATTTGCAGCTCTGCATTTTATCAACCATCACCTCCATCCAGACCTTAAAAATGAATATTAAATGGAGGATGATTCACTAACATTCTGGAAATCCTTAAAGAACCGACATAATCAATAGACAATGGTCATATTGTCTAAAGCTTAAAAGGAATGGTCTATGTTACACTTTCATGACTCAAAGTCCATTGCAAAATTTAATTTTTGTGTGCGTAAGAACTGTTTGAAGTTGAAATGGTTTTTGGTGTTCTTATTGATTGATTGAGCGAACAGAGATTACAACGGGATTGTTTCCCCTTTTATACAGTAAGAAACATTGTGTCTCTTCTCCTAAAATCGTAACTTTCCGTTTGGGTCGCGTCCATTCCGTTGCGTTGCGTCTGTTGGGGACGAGGCACGTCTTCTCCCTTTTTCCTGCGAGGCGAACTGCCTCTCCGTCTTTCTTGTGCGTATACCAGAGAGAAAATGTTTTCCTTTTTAACCATTAACTTAATTATTTCTTAATTAATGATTAAGGATTATTAATCATAACAAGATCAATTCCAAGCTAAGATTTTGTGATAAGCCTATCACATACGAGGATACGATTGAAAAGACAGTTTGCACTTTTCATCCTTCTCTGAGAATATTGCCGCAACATTATTACCAATATAAATACACTAAGTACTTTGAATTAATTTACACTTTTCTCCAAGCAAAAAGCATGTCGAACTTCAATGAAGAATAATCATACACGTCCTACAGGAGCAATGGTTGTGTCTAAGGCACATGCTAATATTTATAATAGTAATGTGAATAATAATAATAAAAATGATAGAAATAAAAAGGTGGAACAATGCAAAGTGGAAGTTTAACAAAATGCAGAAGGGCCAAAAAAAGTTTTATGGTGAAGGAAAATTTCCAAATAAATTTCCTAGAGAAAAATCTGAAATTTGCCATAAATATGGTTGTAATGGTCATGACTGGGCAAAAGAATGCCACGTTTCTACATTTTTGGTGGAGTTTCTCAAATCAGTGAGCAAGAACAACAATCTAATGGGAATAGTTGAAGTTCGCTCCGCTGAAAATCCATAGAAGAATCTGGATAAAGGTTAAAATGATCCTGTCAAAACTGTTGATAACCAAGGGAGGGTTCAACAGAAGGAAGATGAATTCATAGATACAGGATGATACGATAGTGGAATATGCTACCCAATATCTGTATGAAAACACAGTTTAAGTTTCTAGTTTTCCTATTGATGGCATGTAATAATCTACATAGACGTTGTATATTTTAGTTGAACAATGCTATGTAAATGTAGGTCTCATTTGTTCATAAAGAGCATGTAATTGTTTCACATAAAGAGCATGTAAATGTTGTTCAAAAGGAGCACATAAATGTTGTAAATTATCAAACATATATTATATGTGATTATATTGTTTTATATTGAGTTAATTTTATTCTCTTTCTTTATATAATTTGGTGATACAGTCCGATGGAAGAACTATGTCTAGATGCACCACTAATACAATATTAAGGGAAACAAAATATTTTCAAACTCTTACTAAGAGGGAAGGAAATATAATGGCCATTGCTGGTAGTGATGCTCAAATTATTTGTTCGGGAAGAGCCATGGTTTAATCTACACATAGTTCTATGGGTACAAATATTGTGGGCAATATTGTGATTAATCTACACATATTTTATTATGTTTAAAGATATTCACATCAATGGTTTCCATGTGGAAACTTCCAATGAGGGAAATATTGAATATTTTCTCTCAACCAAAAATATTGGATGCGAAAAACAAGTGGGTGAAAAGCTCCCATTTTTTTCATTAGGATTGTACACACATATATTAAACCCGAGCTACATGTTGCATTAAATTTTTTTTTCTATCATCTTGATAGATTCATGATTTGTCCAGATCGGATTGGTCATCCTGGCTTGGGTATGATACATAAAAATGCCAAGAGTTTTGTCGGCTATAATATTTAAAATTCGGATTTTTCTAAATATGATGAATTTATGTGCACTGCATGTGCTAAAGGAAAATTAATTTTGAGGCCTTTGTGCCTTAAAATTAAAATTGGACCGTTGAATTTTTCATAGAGAATTCAAGGTGATATTTATGGACCTATTCATCCTTGGTCAAGCCCATTAGATACTATGTGGTACTAATAGATGCATCTACAAGATGGTCCTATATATGTTTACTCTCTATAAGGAACCATGCATTTTCTAGGTTAATTGCCCAAGTAATTAAATTACGAGCCAATCATTCAGATGAAAGGATAAAATCCATTCGTTCGGACAATGCCATTGAATTTTCATCAGACATTTAATGATTTATTGTTTGGCTTTGGACATCAATGTAGATAATTTTATACTATATGATCAAACACAAAATGACTTAGCAAATTTTTTAATAAAGAGGATAAAGCTTATAGGTAGACCTCTGTTGCAAAATTGTAAATTACCAACAACAATTTGGACATGTGGTTTCACATGAACCATCATTAATCTAAATTAGACCAACTGCATATCATACGGTCATCTGCTGCAATTAGTACATGTAAATGTGCCAAGAATTTTTCATCAGTCCTCAAAATAAAATTTGCGATCTATGTGGGGTATAATTCTCCGTCAACTGTAAAATACCTTGAGACACTAACAAAGGACATGTTTACGACTAGAGATATGTACCACAATGAATACCAAGAAATTGATTGGAATGCCACATGCACTGAGTCCTTAGATGTACGTACAGAAGAACATAAACAAGAGGTTCAAAAGATTATAAAATTGCAACACATTGCAAATAATGTGCTATATGCATTACTGACTATAATCATGTAATGAAATCTCATATACCCGGTGCTAATGCACCGTAATGGGTAGAGTTACCAAAGAAAACTACTCTTGTTCCTAATGTAAATAAGAGGGGACAGAATTCCGGCTACACCTATGTCAGTAAATGAAATTGAGAAAGAGGTTGGAAGTCCTCAAAAGGTTGGTAAACCCAACATAAATGTGCGCACAAACTTTAATGTTGAAACATCGGAACCCTTGGACTTAATCATACTGGGAATCGTGATACGCCATAAGACAAAAATAAAGAATTATTCAATAAAGAAATTTTTACGAATTATATTGATTCAAAAGAACTATACAGTGGGAAGACTACAATTGTCAGCATTAATTTTGCCTCCAAAGTCCATGATAGAGTGCAAGAAGCACTCAAGTTGGATCAAATGAAAGGAAACGATTGAGCCTGAATTAAACTCACTAAAGAAGAAAGAGGTATTTGTTCCAGCCAGAACACCTCCTAAAGTTTTTCCAGTTGGAAATATATGAGTTTTCATTTGAAAGAGGAATGAAAATAATCAGGTGGCGAGATAAAAAGTATGACTTGTAGCACAAAGGTTCACGTAGAGACCCGACATCAATTACTATCAAACATATTTACCAGTGATGAGTGAAATAACGTTCCGATATTTACTTTCATCGGTAGTAAATATGAAATTATCAATGCAATTTATGGATATGGTTACCACATATATGTATGGGTCATTTATTTTGGATATTTACATGAAAGTCACTAAAAAGATTTCAATTAAGAATCCTAACACAAATCGCAATATGTATAGTGTTAAATTTTTTAAAAAAAATCTTATACACATTAAAGCAGTCGGGTAGAATGCGGTACAACCGACTAAGTGGGTTCTTTATTACGAAAGGGTACTTAAACAATGATGATTTTTCTTATGCGTTCATTAAGAAATCACAAAGTGGATGTTGCATAATATCTGTCTATGTTGATGATTTAAATATCATCGGAACCACAAGGGACATAAAGGAAGCAACCAATCATCTTGTGACGGAGTTTTAAATAAAAGATTAGAAAAAAATTCTTAGGTTTACAGCATAAGCATCTCCCTAATAGGATATCATTTGCAGTTAATTTATTAGCTTGATTTAGTGCCGCGCCAACTAAGAGATATCGAGCGGCCATTAAAAATATATTTAGATATCTCCAAGATACACAAGATCTTGGTCTATTTTATAAAAAACCAAGATATGAACATATTGGGTTATATAGACACCGAGTATATGTTTGACCCCCACAATGCTAGATCTTAGAATGGATCTGCGTTATTATATGGTGGAACAACTTTATCATAGAAGTCTAGTAAACAAACTTTAGAGCGTCTCCAATGATGCCATGTCAGCTAGCTATAAGGATTTCAACTCGGTTTTTTGCTTATGTGGAGGAGAGAATGAGGGTGTGCTAGCTACTAACTTATAGCTAGTTTATAGCTGATTCAAATGCACTTACTATCTATTGCATGTGGACCCATATTCAATCTTATAGACAATTTTATAGCTAGTCCATTGAAGAGGCTGACTATATGCTATCTATAGATGACATGTCACTGTTTATAGATAGTAACTATCTACACCATTGGAGATGCTCTTAGTATCCATTTCCACTAATCATTCTAACATGATTGCACTTTATGAACCATCACGTGAGTGTGTATGACTTCGTTGAATGATTAACCACATACAAAAAATATGTGGTATTAATACAATTGAATCCCCTACCAATGATTTACGAAGATAATGAGGCTTATATTAATCAAATGCAAATAGGTCATATTAAGAGCAATATTACCAAGCACAATGCTCCTCAATTATTCTATCCACATGAACTCCAAAAGAGTGGTGAGATAGAAATTTTGCAAACAGTTTTGTGAAAATCTAGCTCATTTATTACCAAATCCCTACCTAGATCCACATTTCAAAATATGTGCATGAGATTGGTATGAGAAGATTTGGTGTGTTGCAAAGTTCAGGGGAAGAATCCTTTAAACTTTAACTTGTTTTATTAATGATATATTGTCATCTTTTTCTTTATGAGTTTTACATGATGGTTTCTCATAAAACATTTTTAATAAGGCAATATAATACAAGCTAAACATATTATGTACTCTTTTCTCTATCCATTTTTTCCATAAGGTTTTTGGAGTAGTTTTTAGTGAAACATATATATGATATCTATAGATTTCCTATTTTCTTCGTTTATTTCCCCATGAGGTGACTAGAAGGAGTTTTTAAAAGGAATTTAAAGATAATACGGAGTGTTTTTCTTATTTTTTAAAGGAATTTAAATATAATATAGAGTTTTTTTAAGGAATTTAAAGATAATATGGAATTTAAAGGAATTTAAAGATTGTTTTTCTTGTTTAAGAGGATTGATTTGGTATTACTCTTTTTAATTAATATGTAGGAAAATTAAATGTGTCTACGATAGTGTGGTTGTAATCTGTCTCTTTTACAACCACTTGGTTATTGTTTTGCCTAGTTTATCGCTATGACAAGAACCGTAAGAAAGTTAACCACTCTTATCCATATTTAACGGTGTAAGTTGTTTCACCCCTATCGTATATTGTCTCAATCATCAATAAAAAATACTTTTCGTTGTCACTCTGTTTCCGCCGTATTGTTGTTAATTGCCGACTCTCTACTAATTATATTAAAGAAAATTGTTCTACGTGAAAGAAAGAAAATGGAGCCTAGATGTAGCACTTTTCATTTATTTTGTGGTGTTTTAACTAGTTCTGTTAAGAGTTTTTAATATAATTTTTTTAATATAATTTTTAGACTCTGTTCTTTTCGGCTTAACGGCTTGACGGCTTATCTACGTTTTGAAAAGACATGTTCTAAGTTTTTGAGTTCATTTTTTCACTGTTTCAAAGGTGGGTTCTAACACTTTAAAAAAAGTCAAACGAAATGCATCCAAATCTCAAAACTATATCAGCAAGTTTTTAAAATTCGAGTCATTTCAGATGTTCAGCGTTCGGCCGTTGAGTTCATATCGAAACAACGGAGCCTATTTTGAAAACATTAAAGATTTAGACCCTGTTCTTTCGAGCTGATCTGAACGGCTGAACGGCTGAAATGACTGAAATTTGATAGCTTTTTGAGGTAGTCTCGAGATTCAGATCTATTTCTTCATTTGACTCGCTTTTTAAAGCGTTAGAACCCACATTCAAAACAGCAAAAAAATAGACTCAATAAACTCAAAACATATCTTTTTAAAATATAGATAAATCGTTAAAATGTTAAACCGTTAAGCTGAAAAGAACTGAACCTTAATGGTTTGATTTTGCGCAACTTGGAGCTGAAACAAGGCCTGAAGCGATTCGAGACGGCCTGGCGCCCTGTCCTGGTCATTGGCTTCAGATCTGATTTCGTTCCCGGCGTCTGGAGTGTTGCTTTGGTTCCTGCTCTCGAGTCAGGAAGCAAGAGGCAAGTATGGCGGGGGACGGCGACCGCGCGGGGCTCCCCCGGATTGCGGTGATCGGCGCGGGCATCTTCGCGCGCACGCAGTATATCCCCAGGCTCCGCGAGATCGCCCACCTCGTCGTCCTCTAGACCATCTGGAGCCGCACACAGGTGAGTGGCGCCATCTGAGTCCTCCACTCGTTTCTTCTCGCTCTATATTGTATCATGTGTGTGTATATATATAATTGCTTTTGGTATCCATTGTCATTCATTGCCAGAGCGGTCTCAAAAGTTATTTTTTTCCTTCTTCAAATCTTGTGGAGTTGTGGTAATTTACATTAGAGGGAATCCTCTGCAATGAGGTCGAATCTTGTTTTTTTTTTTTTCAACAAGGTCGAATCTTGTTGCTTGCGGTTGAACCACCTCATGAGAGTACAGTGGAATGCATTTGTAAGAGAGAGGAAAAATGAATCCATGAAGCGCATAATGTTCATTTGCTGGTTACATCACACCAACTTCATGCGGGCCGTCCATTTACATTTGATGTAACAGCTAAACGTTAATATGACGATCTTTTACCTTGGAGGTGGTAATAGGACCACTAAAAGTTTAGTATGAAAAGAAAATACACATTTGGAATGAAGCAAACTGTGAAAATGTTAAATGAAAGGTGATTTTTTAATTAGTCAATTTCTTCACAAATATCTCAAATTTACATTACATTCAAATACACAAATGAGTATAAAAGAGTAAACATCAAATAGAGTGCAATTTTCTCGTGTCCAGTAGATCGATGCCCCAATTTGAACTGAATAAAATATACAGTTTTGCTAAATAGCAGTCACCTGCTTTTTCTGTTTTGAGCACACCATGTTTTTTCTAATAAGTATACACTATTTTTCCACTTAGTTTGATAGTAGAAATTTAGTTATTTCGTATTGGAAATACTTACATATCAAACATGGCATTTTTTTTTCAATTTTTTGTTGATTGATTTGTCCGTTGTTGTTTTTGGCTAGAAATTTGGTTTGTATATTTTTTGGTTTAATGACATTCAAATTTTTTTAACTTCTATAGATTTTTTAATGTGTTTTTTTTTTTTCTGTTTATTGGAGTTAACTAGTAGTATTGGACAAGTGATGCTTGTCACTAACCTTAAAAGCAGCCACCTGCCACTAAGACGGTCCGTAAAATATTTCCCAAATTCATATGCGGTTAATCTAGGTTTTTGAATCAAAACTTTACCTGAGCTCAATTGCCTCTACTATGCAAATTCAATTTGATGTAGGTTAGCATTTATCAATGCTTATTCGGAAAGAACAACCATGATCCAATATAACAATAGAATTAGATCGGTTGGTTCTCTAGACAATCAAGTTCAATTACTACTTACCTTTGGTTGGCATTATCTGTAAGTTTAATAGCTGCTTGATGTTTATTTTGCCAAAAGCAATTTTTTAAAAAATCAATGGTTGTGATTTATCAATAGGTCGTCCTACCTCCAAGGTCAGTTGTGCACCTTAAAGGCATTAATTTGTGGAATATCTATTATAGCATTTGGTGTTTCTGATAATTTCGTCTTCATTATTAAGGAGTCTGCAAAGGCTGCTGCAGAGCTTGCTCGTGATTTTGCACCTGAAATTGAGAGCAAATGGGGTGATGCAGGGCTGGAGGAGATAATGAAAGATCATTCAATCATGGGCGTTGCCATTGTGCTTGCAGGGCAAGTCCAGGTCTTAATCATGGAAAATCTTTAACTTCCTTAGGAGAGCTAGTTCCTGTGGATTGAAAATTTCACCCAAATGTTTCCTTATCTTTTTACCAATAAATTACTTTGTGAAGTTTACTTGTATATCCTGGACTACAAAATTAATCCAAAGCCCATTTAAATGTTTCACTTGTAGTTGTCCAAATATGCAGGTTGAGCTTTCTCTCAAGATGCTCAAGGCAGGAAAGCATGTGATTCAAGGTAAGCTAGAAAGTAAAAGGCATCAATTGATCTGATATGAGGTGGACAAGAGATTTCTTTCTCTTGGTTATCTGGTTACCTAGTATTGTGGTGCTAAATGACACAAAATCGCCTCACATAAGTTTCTAATTTTTTTCCACTGTTTGCATGACACATTGTTTGTTGGTGTGAAGAGAAACCTGCTTCTGTTTGTAAGTACTTTTACCTTTTCATTATTTCTTAGATGAGCAGCAAAATAGACATGATGATTACCTTTGATCAGCTTTATCAAAAAAATTTCAGCTACGACTGAAGCAGAAAATGCATTGTCAATCTACAACACATTTCCAAACCAGTTCCCATATAAACCAATCTGGGCTCTTGCTGAAAATTACAGATTTGAACCTGCCTTTGTGGAGGTAAGCATTCACTATCTTATAATTTTGTTCTATATTGCTAGTTTACATTGGTAATCTATAGACTCTTATGAATAGTCAAGCAAGTTGATGCACAATATTGGTGATATGATGAACATCCAAGTTATTATTGAAGGATCAATGAACAGTTCAAATCCATACTTTAAGAGCTCCTGGAGACGAGATTTTGTGGTAAGGAATCAGTTGGTGAACATCTTTTTTCTTCTGTGGGTGACATGCTTTATCTGCAGTTTCTCTTACCTATAACTTCATTTCAAATTTTCAAGCTACAGTACCAATAGGAGAACTAGAAAATGGTTGGGAATGACTTACATTTTAGCTTACGAAATTAGAATAGGTGACAAATTTGTAGTTCACTTGCTTGAACTGATTTTGTACAAGACATCCAGATTTTGTACCAAACAACTATGCACATCTTGTCAGTTTTTATACCTTAGTGAAAAAATATATTTGAATAAGTCGCATCAATTTTTTTTCAATACCAATTCAACTAGTTATTTAACAAAGTTTTACAGCTCTGTTTTCCAGATTTTGTTACATGATATATAATTCAAACCATAGAGGTCTGGTGGCATACATTTGGTCACAGTTAACTCATATATCTAATTCCATCAATTTTTTGTTTCTTTCTTATATACTGTCATCTTTCTGCTGGCTTCAAATAACAGTATCAAGCGTGACTGCAATAGCTAGGTCATTCAGCTTCTTCAATTTTGAAGTATCCAAAAGATTGTAGTTGTCCTTTGTAATGGTTGTATTTCTGAGAATTATTTGTTCTATCAAGTTCTGGCAATGGCATAATTAATCGCTTTGTCTGTTTGACACTACAATCGTTTCACTATGATGAATTGACATGTCTGCCTCAGACCGTGTAATGAAAACTTCAAATTGCAGGGTGGTTTCATACTTGACATGGGTGTGCACTTCATTGCAGGACTAAGAATGGTAACATTTGCTATGTTATTTTTTGAACAAAGTGTTGAGTGTTGACCAGTTTTCTGGCTTTTGTAAATATCAGTAACATTAAGGAGTTGTATTCTATTTGGATGATTTGATACCCACATCAACATAGTAAGTATTATCTTGAAAAATTCCACAACCCAAATGCTGGTAGGTCTAATTTGCCACTTGGCCACTTTGGTATCTGTGATATGTGGGGATTAGTTATCCTTACATTCAAGTGGCTTGCGAAGAGTTCTATCACCAAACCAGTCTGATGTCTTAAGATTATGAATGCATTCATCTCTTTTCTCTACTACCATGTCAACATGATGAGTTCTTCTGTGACAGCTTGTTGGCTCGGAAATAGTAACTGTGTCATCTATCTCCCGTCACGTGGATATGGGTTTACCACCACCTGATAACATATGTTCTCTTTTGTAAGTTTTTAAAATTCATTGAATTTTGCGATTGGAAAAATTTCAAATCTTACAGACATTTGATGGGTTGATGCAGCCAATTGGAAAATGGGTGTGCTGGGGTCTTTGTATTTGCCGTCAATTCAAGATCACCGAAGGTTAAATTTAATTTTATTTCAAACGCTTTATGAGAAGCACATAATGTTTTTGTTTCTGCCTATGGTCATCAATTCATCATTCATCACAATTCTCTCTCTCTCCATTTTTGCTGATCATGCTAGAACTATGACATCTAGATATTATGGCGGGTTGATGGAACAAAAGGAACAGTGCAAATTGAACGTGGAATTGATAGCGGGAAGCATGGCTACCAGGTAAAAAACACTTTATAATTTCCAATGGAGTGCCATTTCTCTTCTTTGTAGACAATCGGTTAGAAAATTGTTACGTGCTTAGTTCGAAACACGCAACAAGGACAAATAATTGGATACAACCCTTAAAGCGGAGAGACGAGCCGTTGCCAAAACTAGTACATAGGCTGTTAATCGGAGCCACTGTCTATGAGATTGGATGCTATAGATTTGATATAGAAGGGGAAGGGAGGAGCGCGTGGCGCGGGGGATAAGCCGCACGTGGCATGATTGGTTATTGACCAATCTTTTTAATTCCTTTTTTTAAGGATAACAGATACATGATAGCTCTTTTATAGGCATAACTTGTACCCTAAGAAAGCAATAACTAACTTGGACTAAAAAAACACTTAAGCAAACTATCCTAATCTGAACCCTTTACAAATAGCAACCATTTCCTATCCCAATCTGATCCCTTTAAAAATAGCAACCAATCTAGGCTATTCTCGCACGGGTCCCAGGTTCTATACCTTTTTGGGGCCATGTGCCTGCTGTGCATAACACGAATACAGGGTGACAAGCTTCGCCCTTATTTGCGTGGACTAAATTTGCTAATGTCTTGTGAATAGCATTATGAGCACCACTGTGGTGAACCTTAGTTTATCAGGGTACTGTACTTACTAGTTAGGAGGGCTGGGATGACATGGATGAACGAGGAAATTTAGGAGGGCGTCATAGACTGAGACGTCATAGACTGAGATGACAGTACTTTGTGTATAAAGACATCCATATTCTTGTTTAATTGATAATGGGTTCGTGCCATCTCTTCTGCAGAGATGACTTTCTTGGATCATGACTCAAAACGTGACATTAACAGTACAATTTAACCTTACCTATTAAGGATAACTTCCTAAGATAGCTAACAGATAAAAACTGAAATAAACTTAAAGAATTATTGTTGCTTGATAGTGCTACAGCACCACAGGTACTGTTTACGCATGACTCCAGTGGGTGCTAACATTGTATTGCAGGTGTTATTCTCCAGTGAAAATGGGCAGTGTGAGAAGACATTTTATCCATTCTGTGGTGTTAATGAAGAGTTGAAGGCGTTTGTCCATGACATCTTGCAGGCTAGCAAAGTAATGCCATTAGTATCAATCAGTTTCAATTTACCTCAATTTATCGTGAATCATTGATGGATATATTTTGGAATTTCCTTTTAAAAATGAAACATCAATATATTGTGATCAATTTATCTCAATATATCTCGTGAACCATTGAAGGATATATTTTGGAATTCTCTTTTGAACATGGAACATCACTTATACTATAATAGATTTGCTACGTTTCCATTTAGAATTTATACCTCAAAAAGGTTGTAATGAGGTCTTGCTTCTCAAAACATAAAATTCATCACCAGTTGTAAGTAGGTGCTTATGAGAAAACACTGTTTTGTTATTGAAAAATTACCTCAGCTGAACAGTGTAATGCTTTAGAACATCTGTTCAGCGTCTTTGTGTTGGAACTTGATGTAAAACCCAAGAACGTTATAATGTACCAGCCTATTTTCTTCAAGCTCCATTTGATATTTCAAAAGTATGCTAGGATTTCATTGCACTCTCACTAACTTGCAGTGACTGCTTATGCAGGATGGGGATCACAAGGCTGAACCCCGCAGTTCTTATGTTGAAGGCGCCCGTGATGTTGCTGTTCTAGAAGCCATGCTCGAGTCAAGCGCAAAGCAAGGAGCCCCAATTCAAGTGAAGACATTTTAAAAGAAATTAAACTGGCAGAAAGATTAAGTGTGATTTCTTCATGAGGGTTGCATAAGTTGTAGCATTGGTAATAAGGAACAGCTTTCCATGATTAGACGATTCAAGGTATAGAATGCAAATCAAGGTGTTCACCTTACCATCATTTTTTCACTCAAATCGATCATAGTCGCATACAAATGTGCCCTTATAGCTATATCATGTAATATATGCCTTGTGTTATGGGATTCCCTGTAATCATGTACTCTTACTTGTTTTAACAGACTGCATAAAACAGGTTACCTATCTTTCAAAGAATGTCAACATCAAGGTAAAAATTGTGACTTTCTTGACTATGTTTGGTTAACTTTTGTAGCGTTCATTCTGTCATGGGGAATTGAGAGGGTTGTTTTTCCTTTTTCTTTTTTGGATGTGGGAATTCATGAATTGAGAGGATTGTTTTTTACTTTTTTTTTTTTTTGGAGGTGGCAAATCGATGATTGTTCCTGGCTTACTATGTACAAGGGCCTGCATATCCAAACCAAGAAAACAGTGGTGCATGCGCTCTTGTTCCACCAATGTCTACAGTCCCCCTCTTGTTGGGCAGGACAGGAACAATGTTACTGTAACACCCTAATTTTAGGACCTAGAATTTTTCTCTTGCGGCAAATTGGAATTCAATTTCAAAATTCAAACTCCAACTCCAAAAAAAATCAAACTAATTGGTAACTTCAAACTCCAAATTGAACTTGTTAATTTCAAATCAAACTCGAACCAGTTTGCAATCCGAATTCTTTTTTTTTAATTTAAAAACAAAATTCGGAGTTTGGGCCCAAGGCCTCACCAGGTTGCCCAGTAGGTCTATCCCCATGGTCAAACCTCATGGGCCTAACCTGTGGTCCAGCCCTAACTACCATGGTGAATATATGTTTTGATAATGGAAGAAGTCCACATTGCCTTCCTCAACTATTGAAAAAGTTTACTTTTCCTCCCTCTGTGTTAAATGGGTGAGATCTGGCCGTCCAATCTTGCATCGAATGGCCACAAATGAGTTAAGGGAGGAAAAATGAACTTCTACAATAGTTAAGGGAGGTAAATTGGACTTCCTTTGATAATTAATGACCATATATTTTGATGACTAATCAATTCCATTTAGGCATATTATATGACAGTTCGATGCAAAGATTGGAACAAGAATGAAGAACGTGAATTTGATGATTATCCCTAGGACAAGATCAAGACAAAGACTTATAATGTTAGTACATTTTTACACATATTTACCCTAGTTTGAACCTCTAAGGGTGAATTATACCTCTATTCCATCCTTTTATCCACTATATCATGAAGATAAAAAAATCATAGAAGAATTGTACATAACTAAAATATGCCTACCTCTAAACTTTTGTGCTTCAATGGAGTCATTCGCCTTCTTTCTTGGCTTCTGCCTTTCCCATAGGAGCAAGAGCTTTATGTAGTGTTTTAGCAACATACCTATCTTTGGAAATACTTGATTTTCTATTAGGAATATGGAATCTGAGTTTGATATGATCTTCTTCTGTGACTGTATGAGTCAAGTAATGAACTCTATCCATAGCCAATCTGCAAAGGGTACATACCAAATGAGAGTTATGATGATAAATGAGGTTATATCATGGGAAGAGCGCCATAATCTGATGGATTAAATTATATTTACTGGGAAATTTACATGATCATCTTTCTTAAGACCATGAGCTCAAACATATAGAGGATCAAAGGTGATGGTTTTGTTATTCTTGATTCTAAAATCCTCACGATGAGTATATGTAAGGAATTGTATGCCCAAGAAGTTAGTGTGAATTAGGCTTCTCAAATTTTACTTTCTAACTAGCAAGCTTTATACTTGTGTCCAAACTTAAATTAATGTGGAACCTAAATGCAAGTGTGCGCACAGAAATCGGTAGGCTGGGTGATATATGAAGTGAATTAGTTTGCACTAGCTAGCAAGCAAGATAAGCATTCAAGCACAAGATAAAAAGCTGAAAGAGCTAATTACAGTTGCACAAGTATAAGCAAGAACAATTACATTATATGAGCCAGTGACAATCAACACATGTCATGAGGATAAATAACATAACGATCATATCATGATATGACAATGAATAAGAGAGGACAAAAGAGCAAACCACACGTGACAAGAATGCCTTTTCCCGTGGTCTCGCAGACTTCCCGGTCTTCCCTAATTAGGGGTGTAAACAGGACGGGACGCTCCCCCCTCCCCCCCCGATCCCAGCCCAAATTCGGTTAGAACCCATTTCGAATCCGAAAAAAATGATATCTGGTTATATTTAGGTTCGAATCCGAATTTGAATCCGCCTATGCGGAAAATATATGGGTTAGAATATGGGAAGGCAAAGTCCTCGCTGAATACGTCTCCGACTTGTACTCCTAGACGAACTGAATCCTTCCATATCCAGACGTCCTTATGTTGCGTGCCAAGCTAGGTGTTCAGATAAGCTCGTGTCTTGCATGGAAACTTGTGGGTTACCTGGTCCGTCATGCGATATTGCCATCATTCGGGACATCTAGAGCTTGAGAAGTTCAAGCTCCATACAGGACCATACCTCGGGCTAAAGATAGCCAGGGCCTTCTAGGCCTTCGAGCTAAATATAGGTCGGACCAAGGAAATAGTGTTGGATGACTAGAATAAAGAAATAGGCACATCATGACATGGACTCATGACGCCACACCTGAGCATGGATCAGATGCCCAATGAATACAACAAGACCGGCATGAGACAGACTCATGATGCCACTTCTCAGGCATGGATTAGATGCTTGAGTAAAAGGAATAGGCATGTCGCGAGATGAAATCATGACACCGTTTTTCAGGCATGGATTAGATGCCCGAGAAAAAGGACAGATACACCATGAGACAAACTCATGACACTGCTTCCTATGCATGGATCAGATGCTTGAGGAAAAAAATAGGCATGTCATGAGACGGACTCATGACGCCCCTTACTAGGCATGGATCAGATGCCCGAGGAAAAGAAGGGGACCATTCCCCGAGCGCAAAGATCATTCGAGGGGAAAGGAATGCGCATACGAACGAAGACATGCTTGGGTCGAAGTGAACCAGTCCCTAAGCATGGCACTTTCGAGGGGAGAGGAACACGTTCTCAAGCGATGATGTGCTTGGGTCGAAGTGAACCTGTGCTCGAGCGTGGAGCTCTCTTGGCGAAAAGAGGGTGCACCCGAGCGAAGAATTTCTCGGGGGTGAAGTAAACCAACTCCCAAGCGCGGAGCTCGATTGGAGAGCAGTGAGGATGACCCCGACATTGATGGGGTAACTTGGAACCTCGCCAAGACCATTGTCGGCACTTGATATGATGTCATGTTCTTGTAGTTTTCTGCATGCACAAAAGACAAACAAGAAAAAGAGTAAACACGGGAAAAAAACATATGTACTCATGCGCGTGTAAAGTGCTACAGGATTGAGAAGCGAATTCTTGGGTCAATTTATCACTTTATTAACCAGATTATGGCACACTGGAAATAGACATCCAAACAAGCCCTTGGTTTCTAAAGATCTAAACGCAGAACCCGAGTAGTAGGTTTTGAGGAAAACAACACTATGAAAAAGGAAAACAAAGCCAAAGACTTATACAGGTTGTTGACGCTCGTGACCAGATTTTGGACGTGATCATGTTTCGTAGATTTTCCTTGATCCACAAGGAATTTTGATGTGGGAGTGGATCCGTTGTAAAATTTATCTCCTAGGCTTTCCATAGAGTGGTAGAACGTTGAAAATGGAGTTTGTATCTGGCTTGGGTGTCCGTTTGAAGGTGGACCACGTGGAGTGGTTGCAAAGCATGTTAACAACCTCAACGACATTGGACGGGAAACCTCTACATCTTGCGGTTTAGCCATCACCGAGGATATTCAGTGTGAAGGATGATTGTCTTTCCCCACGGACGGCGCCAACTGTCGATGCGAAGAATCGAGCCCCTCATCGAGCTTATTTGGTTGATTTATGAAGAACTGGACCCTTTCTTCATAGAGACTTTGCGTTCGGGATGGCAACAGAGAAATAAAAACATTGATAATTTTTACCTTGGTTCAGGCCCCTCGTGGAGGAGGTAATAGCCCTATGTCTAGCCTTCTTAACTATATTGAGTCAAAGTACAAGAAATATCTCGATCTAGTCTCTACGAGAGGTGTCGGTATCGAGATCGAGCTATGGAGCTAACCTAGAAGATATGATGATCTCACCGGGTGTCTAGATGTATTATGAGATCTGAGATCTTAGGTAGATGTTAGATGTTTGGATCATGGGATGTGTTACAAAGAGCAATACGAGGAGTATTTATAGTGTCTAGCATGGCAGCTATCTATAGATAAGTTGATTACATGGATCAATCCTTGTTAAATACGTCTCCGACTTGTACTCGAAGACTAACTCAATCCATCCATATCTGGACGTCCTTGTCTTAGGTGTCAAGGTAGGTCTTTAGATAAAATTGCTCCCTGCATAAAAACTTGTAGGCCGCTCGAATAGTCACATGATATAATCGTCATCCTGGCCGTCTAGAGCTTGAGGAGTTAAATCTCCGTATAACACCATGCCATGGGTTAAAGATGGCCAGGGCCTTCAAGCTAAAGATAGCTCGGGTCAAGGAAATAGAACCCGATCACTTGTGGGCCAAACGACTTAAGGCCTTTCTAAGCTTGGAGCCTAGAATAATGTACTTGGGCCCACAAGGGGCGAGGTTGACGACGTCAATAGAGCATAATCCAATCCCCGACACATACCCAATAAACATAAATATTCGTCTTGAGCCAACCACCTCCACTCAACCTTCTTTGCTCCGGAGATGGCAAGCACCAACGCCACTCACATGATTCGCCCGAGACTCCTCACAAGCTCCTTGAGAAGGTCACCAACATATAAGGACTCCACGCTATCTAGGTGACGGTAAGCAGCAAGACAAACAAGCCCTCTTGACCGCACACTAATCATTCTTAGGGCTCATTTGGCTGGCCAGGAATTAGTACCCTAGGAAATACATCCCTGTAGAGGATTTTGATGGATCAGTTCAAACCCAGGGAAAGACACCCTATCTCCCACCTGGATAAGGCAGCCAAACATGCAACCAGGGTTTGCCTAACGACGGATGCTGCACAGCCGATAGCGTGAGCTATATAAGCTTGATAAGCTGGAGGCTTAACATGTACCGTATTTTGTAACTTGAAAGGAAACTTGCAGCCCCAAATCAGGAAAATAGACATAGTAACAACATGCATGTAATACACAAGGAATCTCATGCCAAATCTCTTTTTCTAAGTAGACACGCCATTGTCCAACAGAAAAGGAATCTCATGCCAAATCTCTTGTTCTAAGTAGACAGGCCACTGTCTAACAGAAAACTTGCATAAACATGTCACTGTCCAACAAAAAATGACATAAACTTGTACTAACAAGCCTGCTTGAAGTGCATTCGGGAATAAGAAAACTTAAAACAACATTCAACAGCAACATGAAAATGTAAATGCTAGTCCTTGTAATGCAACATCTCACCATAGCTTCACATATGCTGTCAAGTAACCAGAAAAGGCGAGAAATATCACCACCTTGCAACTTTAGACCTATCTATCACTAGCTTCACCTCCTCCACCCTCACCACTTATCTGCATAAGAATGGTGGCACATCCAAAATAGCAATAAAAAATAAAAGAAGGGGATCCAAACATCCAAAATATTCAGAAAATTAAAGTTACATGCAATAGAAGGAATCCAATATTTCAATAAGATAGCAATGCAGATCACTTTAGGCATCATTGATTCACTTAAGCTTTATACTATAGAGATGCTACTAATTAGACTGAGGTCATATGAGGAAAAAAATGACAAGTAACATTTTATTCTATGTCACAACATTTTTCTTTTGTAGACATGTCATACATCTATACTACTTACATATGTCTGTATCATGACTGCACAACCAAATGGAGAACTCAACAATCAAATAATTGGTTTGGACCATTTTGCTAGGACATTTGACAACCAGATAAAGATATTACCTATGGATTAATCTCACTCTTGATCCAAAGTAACCGAACTATTGGATTCTTGGTGGTCATAAAAATCTCCCTGTTCAATGGGCATTTGAAGAGCCGTAGTGTTTTGGACTTTGTCCTCATCAGTTAGGTCTTCGATTGACTCTAGAGTAGCCACACACTTCTCAATAGAAAATCTATTACCCTCTTTTCCCGTCCCATCGAGCTCTTCTGTAAATTTCTTCGATTGCTCCTTTTTGAACTCAAGGTAGCTTTTAAGGACCCCCACAATTTGGTTTTGCTTTAACTTTCTGCCATGACCATCCTCTTTATGTCTAGAAGTAGCAGATGGAGGATGCTCCATTTAGTGGCTTCTTTGTGAGCACTTGATGTGTCTTCACCTTCCAAATTAGTTCTCTCTTGTGTGTGACCATTGGAGGCATCAATTTGGTGGTCACTTGAAGAAGCTGCCACTACATCTACAGATGCGAAATTTAAGTTGCGCTTCCTATTCACAATAAGACATCGCTATAATGCTAGACAATATAGAATAAACAATATGTAGGCACATTCTATCATGAATATTTATTTTGAATATAGACCGTAGAATTAAATACATGGAATGGTGCATTTCAAAATTCCTTCATACAATGTTGCCAGTGAATTGTTTAGAGGGAATGGCTTGTTACGAAACTTGTTGACCTTTGAAAACCAATAGTCAACATAACTATATAGACTATGAATAAGCTTTATTTTTCTTTATTTATGATTGGATTGCCATGTCTGTTGCCACGTGGGCAAAACCACTCTCAAAACCACGCAGAGGGTTATTTGCACCTTTTCTTTGGTTTGGCGGGCTAGAATACCTAGTTCTGTAGTTTAGTGGGTTAAGTAAACGAAGGGTTATAGTTCAGATGTAATATAGACCTTTTTGCTTTTCTGAAATTTCTTTAAAACAATTCTATAATATAGACCTTTTGGACTTTGTCCTCATCAGTTAGGTCTTCGATTGACTCTAGAGTAGCCACACACTTCTCAATAGAAAATCTATTACCCTCTTTTCCCGTCCCATCGAGCTCTTCTGTAAATTTCTTCAAATGCTCCTTTTTGAACTCAAGGTAACTTTTAAGGACCCCCACAATTTGAATTCAGGTGTAATATAGACCTTTTTGCTTTTCTGAAATTTCTTTAAAACAATTTTCATGCATCCATGCTCCATGCATTTTAATTTTTTACATCCTTATTAAATCTCCTTTTCAAGTGTGTAGACTATGAATTAGTCGCCCTCGGATCAGCTGGGCAGGAATACCCGGACAATAGCACGAAAGTCGAAAATATTGTCGAACCAAGTAGCACTACCACAAAACACCCCATCTGCATTGCATCATCATTGCCGTTTCACTTCGGAACGACAGTGTAAAAGTATTATTGTTGATGCTTAAACCTCTTAGCGCTCGATGCCCAGTTCGGAGTTACGAATCGGAAGTGATACATCTTTCCACTACAACTTTTACCACAAACCGACAATGAAACATCACTACCGGCTCGATCTACACACCATCACTAACAATTCAGTCATTAGTATCGGCTTTTGGTAGAGCCGACACTGATGTATCACTTTCGGGTGGTGACTCAAGGCCGACAGTCATTGAGAAAGCAACATTACCGGTCTGTTTAACAAACCGATAGTGATATGTTTTTACTACCGGCTTCAAAAATTTGGCAGGAATGTCAGGCGGGAAAATGAGAGTCGCATATGATACTTTAACACTGCCATTCCGAAGTGAACTGGCAGTGATGAGATGGCGCGAAAGGGGTGTTCTATAATAGTGCAACATCATCAATCAAGTCGTACTTGATAACAAAGTTGTGATATTTATTCAGGGAACTAGTAATCAAAGCTATCAAAAAGTACATGAGCAAAGATGTATTACAATCATCTCGTATGATTGGTTTAGGGCATATTCCCATCAAAATCCAGCAAGGCATGCCATCCTCATCATTTTCTTTTATTTAAAATTAGTGGTCTGTTTGGCTTATTTTTTCCTTTGTTCTTGCCATGCTGCTATACCACATTGGCATTGTATTGTCCCTAGCTCCCCCTTCCTAGGTGCATCCTAAGCCCAATTTTTTTTTCTCAACATCCATAGACACGATAAAACTCTCAATAGAGATTTATTGTCTCTTATGTTTTAGAGAGGGAAAAATTTCTCCACAAAGGATGTAGTTTGGCAATAATGCCCCGAACCACAAACATCTCAGGTAAGGTACACTTAAGCAGTTCAAGTTTCTTCACAACGCAATGTATTTTATGAGCCTATTCAACTATAAAACGGCTACCCACCATCTTGTAGTCATGATACTGCTCCATGACATATAGTTTGCTGGCAACATCAGATCCACCAAACTTAGTAGTCAGTGCATCACACACCTGCTTCGAATTGTTACGTGCATATACACATCACACAGACGGTTGGCAAGAACGCTAAAAACAACCTTTCTGATAATTATGTTAGCCTCCTCGAGCTCTTTCTTCTATTCAGGAGTAAACATTTCCTTAGGTTTTCTATCCGTAAACCAAAAGACATTCGTAGCAATCAGCCATAGAGTGACTGACCTTCCATCTCTTAAAGTGCACACCCAAAAATTTTGCGGTCTTAGTACATTGCAAAGCCCACCATCGTTAAACCAAAAGTCTCAGATATAAGGTATTTAGATTTTTGGAAAAAATTAGCACTTTCAAGTTTAATTTAATTAACAGATAATTTATGAACACTTAGAATAATGAACAACATGAAGGTACACAAAATATATTATAAACATAGATGCCAAAGTAGTCATATGTAACTCTTATTTACTTGTAAACCAAAACAACGAAGAACTATTGGATAGGGCAGCGAGGAATACATACAAATCCTCCTCGAACTCGAAACCGAGATAGGATGATGACGATCCTGTTGATGCGATGTTGAAGGCAACAGAGACCACATCAATGACTTAGAGGAAGTAGACATAGCAGATCACCACCGACTTAGAGGAATAAGATCGCGAGCAGTCGCGCAATGCACTTTCCGAAAACCATATTTGTCATCTCCCGGTGCAGGATCTCAATGATGAGGGTTCTGGAGACCTCTCTTGAAGCAACCAATGCACGCCGAACGTCAACACGGAGTATCCTTGGTGGTGGCGCAGTAGAGAGGAAGAGGCAAAACAAATATCTGTTTTTTTCTTGGTGCGGTCGGACAGTTTATATATAGAGTATATGGCCAAATGCATCACAAAATGGCTCCACAACTTCTATATATCATAACTGTGTTACCAAAAATTCCGGAGACTAAAAGGGAAATAAACTACAAAAGGAAGATGCGCCTGTGCAAGGGCCCAATTTTGATGGACCATTCACATAGGCGTTGTGCACACGCGCCGCCCCACCGCAAACCTAGCCTAGGCCCGGTGAGGCAAGCGCGCACGGGCATGTTCTTCTCTTTCTCTCGTCCGAACATGTGCTAACAAGGACAAGAATACTCTACTATTTAAGTTGGTGTTGCTCTCCTCCTAGTGACGATATGGTATCAAAGAGTTCTCACATTCCCTTGCATACATGGACCTTTTAGATTTTTCAGAAATTATTTTGCAAATATATAGGTCAAAGCCCAATAATTTTAACAGAAAATCCATGAGGTAACAATCAAAGAAGCCAAACTGCATAGGCTTAAGATTAAATTGATGCTGCGAGGGCGATGCTAAATTCATTGCCGAACAAGAGCATCATGTTTGGGGGCCTTATTTTTAAACTCCAAGCTTATCTAAGATGACACCAATCAGATTCTTAAACAACCTCGTGACTAACAAGATATAAAAAAGGATAGGGAAGAGCTCTTGAAACAAGGCTCATCAAGGTAGAAAACCATCGCTTTTAAAGTGAAAGCATATTCATGTGATTAGGAGAGTGATGACGATAGTAAAAACACACATGATTGATTATGTCAACCATCGGTTTTTTAAAACCAGTTCTTTTACACATTACATGTAATCGACGTAGATAAGTTAAACATAATTAGTTTCCACATGGTTCTTATTTACTATATGTCATTAACTTGCCAATGATACATGTTTTGGTCACAACTTTTGTCCGCATTAAATACATTGTGATTTATATGTCTGCCTAAAAAGTCTATTTTGATTCCTCGAGACCAACAATTTTAATCAATAATTGACACTATATATCTTATTTTCCTTCTAATAAATATTATAAAAATAATTGATAATATTCCCCCAAAGTTGAGAGGGATTTGATGATTTGCTCTCCTATGTGGCTATGACATATAGGTCTGAAACCTATATATGTCATGGACACATATGGGGCAAATCATCAATTAGCCGGTCAACTTTGTGGCAAACCTCGAATGCCTCAATACAATACTATCAACTCATATATGTTCTTTATCTTGAAATTTGCAGATTTTATAGAAATAGGTACCTTGTCAAACATATCCATCCAAGTCTATTCAACGTAACTATTTTATTTAATATAATTGATTCTCATAAAAGATGGATATTTTTTCTCGCATTCATGGTTTAGATGGCACACATGAAACCCCTGTACATATGTAGCCAAGAATGCTAACCATCCATGGCACATGCTAGCTGGCATATGGCTTCATACATGTCTTATCTATCCACTCCACCGTGGATCTTCGTCAGCCTACATCTTTAGTGACGTCTTATCTATCAATGCCACAGCTATGCGGATCTTTGTCAGTCTATATCTTTAGTGACGTCTTATCTATCAACGCCACAGCTATGCATAGAGCCGTTATGGGTAATCACGTTCAAATGCCATGAGGTACCGACCGCAAATCGTGACATGAAGATGTCATTTTCATCCACATCACAGCTGTCCAGTGCAGAGCAGTTAGAGCATCATCAATAGTTCACCAATTTCTTTTCTCTCTATATTACATCTTTAAAACACTATTCAGTTCATATATTTTCACGGTCTTCGACAGAGTCTCTGTTTCCCAAAAGATATAGAGATTGGATATAGAGTCCCTAAATATAGAGACTGACAAAATATCTAAACTTATAGACTAATATGAAGACTCTGCTAAATGAGTTATCAGTTATACAAAATGGTATTTTCCACGATAGTGTTATAGAGCACCCGCTAAATCTGTTCTTAAATGCAAATGCTCAAATGGCTTTACATACGTTTTACCCATCCATGTCACAGTTGTGCCAATTTAGGTAATCCCGTTCACACGCCGCGAGGTACCTATTGAGAAATTCAAATTTAGAATAGGGTCCTCCCCGCAAAAGCACCTCCCCCAAGGCCCCAACCCCAAGGCCCCAACGCCCTCGTCAGTTTCGCTTCGCAGGCGCGAGAAGAGAACCCAGGCCAGGACGCAGGCAGAGAACACAGTGCAAGCTGTGGGCCCCACCTGCCAGTATAGGACCCTGCCTCGGTCAGGGCCCTCCTCCTATATCACTACTTCCCCTGCTCTCTCTCTCTCTCTCTCTGCTCGCTCCTCCGAAGCGAGAAAAGGTTGCGAGAAAAGAGAGGAGGTTTTCCTTTTTTCCCTCTCTCGTCTCCTCTCTCGCCTCCTCGGTTCTGCTCTTCCTTCCGCCCCCTTCGGCATTTGTGCTCTGCACCTCTCGCCGGCCGGGTGTTCAGGTTGGCGTCCCTGCGCCTTACTCTCCATCCTTTGGTGATTCTTGGTCGTCTCGTCTCTTGGGTGGCTTGTTTGTTCCATCTTCAAAGGCGGAGCTTTGTCGGGCCAGACTGGGTCCCGGCCACCCTCCGGCATGGAGTTCCTTAATGAACTACTTATACATTAACATTGTTTGATTTCCTTAATGGTGCCCGCTTCTTATTAAGATTTTAAACACATTTTGTTTGATTGGCATCCTCGGCCCTCGGGATTCCGGCTGTGTGTCGTATTCTAATCGGTGTATTCCTCTTCTTTGTTTTGTATTCCGTGTGTACGTTAGAAAAGTCTTAATTTTTTATTGTTTCCGTACGCAAGAACGAGTTTCTATAGGATTGTTTATGTATTTGAGTTTAAAGCTTCATTGTTCTTTTATGGGGTTTCGCATGGTCGCATGGTGTTGAATGGCGATGTTGATGTGTGTTCGCGTACAGAGAACTAGCTCGTGATGTCCTTGTCTAGGGTTCTGGTTTGGCTATTTTTGCTTTGTGCTGTTGCTATCAGGGATTGAAGTCCCAGAATTCTAAGATTTTGATGTAAAGGTCATTTTTTATTTCTTTGTCCAGCCGTAGGTGTTGAAGAAACCGTAAATACTGGAACTTCCGCTGTAATTTTTTTTAACCTGTGCAGTTGTAAATGTTTGGTGTCAGGTTTCTAAGGAAAAGTAGATGATTTGCCACAATAAAAAAGTGTATTTGGTGATTTGTCTCTGCAATACGTGGTCCTTCTTGTGTCCATGATATGTGGGTCCAATGGCAAATCATCCATGCAACAACATTTAGAGTGGCGAATTATCAAATCTCTTGGGTTATAAATAGGGAATTATCCGCTTTTTAGATAAAATGTTAGAAGACCAAATGGAATTCAGTAGAAGTTTTACTTGGTTTTTGGAAAACGTATTCTTTTTTGCGAAATGATTTGAGCTTAGAAATAGATTTATAGTACTAGCTTATTGTTGGGACCTGAATGTGATATTCCAGTCCAGTGAAAACAAAGATTGATGTTTGCTGGACATATTTCTTTGTCAAAGTAGATAGCTGCAAGCCTTGCAATTGATCGACCATGATTTCTTTCTTTAGGAATGTCGACAGCTTTACCTCTAGACATGGATAAATGTATAGATAAACGTATCACTACATGGATAGTGTTTTAGGGGTGGGATAGATGAGCTGTTGGGGATAGAGGGGCCAGACCATTTGGCAAGTTGAATGAATCTTGCTTTCTTTTGGCCCTCCTTGCATTGGACCCTCTCCACCTACTATTGTGTCAGCATCTCTTTCATTGTATAAAACTTGTCTTGATATTTTTTTCTGTATAAGGTGTCATATAAGGGAATTTTCTTTTTTCTTCTCAGTTTCCCTTAAGTCGGAATATAACTAGATGGAAACTTGGGATGTGGCATAGCCTGGTCACTAGTATTTTCTATTACCATTCCATGGTCTGGTGCTGTCAAAGATATTGACTTCTCTTACCTTCTTTTGGAGTTTCAGAACTCTATATCTTCCTTAGAATGTACTTCACAATTTAATTGGTTCAAGTTGTCTCTTTTAAATTTGTTTTTTTACTGTAAGTTATCTATTAGTGCATTGCTGGTATAGTTTGCATGTTCTTGTAAGGTTGTTTAACTACAACTGAAATGCTGTTTGTGCTCATGTGAGAATGAGGGATCAAATGATATTAATGGCAATGCAAAGTTCACTTTCAGCAAAATATTTATGAGCCAATGTTTTTCGGTCAAGCAGGACGATCATTATACTAGTAACTTTCATTACATTTTGATTGCACAATTCTTTAATTTTGTTCCTTAGAATGGTTAAATTATACCATGCTTAAGATTCAAATTTTCTTACTAATAATTGGTCAATCGGCTGTCCTGCAGGCACTAGTGTCCTGTGATCTGGCAACATGCAGAAGCAGCGGCCACGGCCTGAGGACTATTCCTTGAAGGAGACATCACCCCATTTAGGTGGCGTTATGGCTGCAGGTGACAAGCTCGCAAGCACATATGACCTTGTAGAGCAGATGCGGTATCTCTACGTGCGTGTTGTCAAGGTCAAGGATCTCCCTGCCAAAGATGTGTCTGGGAGTTGTGACCCATATGTTGAGATTAAGCTTGCCAGTTACAAGGGCACCACGCGCCACTTTGAAAAGAATACTAACCCTGAGTGGAACCAGGTCTTTGCCTTCTCCAAGGAACACATCCAATCCTCCTATGTTGAGGTCATTGTCAAAGACAAGGATTTTGTTAAGGATGATTTCATTGGGCGAGTTGCGTTTGACCTCAATGAAATTCCAAAGAGGGTACCACCTGACAGTCCGTTGGCTCCGCAGTGGTACCATCTTGAGGATCGGAAGGGGAGGAAGGTGGGAGAACTCATGTTGGCAGTATGGATAGGTACACAAGCAGACGAAGCTTTCCCAGAAGCATGGCATTCGGATGCTGCAACAATACCTAGTGATGGTCTAACAAGCATAAGGTCTAAGGTGTATTTAACTCCTAAGCTCTGGTATCTCAGGGTAAATGTTATTGAGGCGCAAGACCTGGCACTGAGTGACAAGAGCCGATATCCAGAAGTTTATGTAAAAGCAACACTTGGGAACCAGTTTCTGAAGACAAGAATTTCTCCAAGCAAGACTGTTAATCCCATGTGGAATGAGGACTTGATGTTTGTGGCAGCAGAACCATTTGAAGAGCACTTGATTCTTAGCATTGAGGATCGGATTGCACAGAACAAGGATGATGTCTTGGGCAAAGCAATTATTCCATTGCAAAGTGTAGACAGGAGGCTCGACAACAGGCCTGTGCAGGGTAGGTGGTATAATCTTGAGAAACATGTAGCTGGGGATGGGGGACAAAAGAAAAAAGATGGGAAGTTATCTAGCCGCATTCATGTTAGGATCTGTTTGGAAGGTGGTTATCATGTTCTGGATGAGTCAACACACTACAGCAGTGATCTGAGGGCTACTGCAAAACACTTGTGGAACCCTAGCATTGGGGTTCTCGAGCTAGGTATCTTAAATGCTCAGGGTTTGCTGCCAATGAAGACAAAGGATGGTCGTGGGACAACAGATGCTTATTGTGTTGCAAAATATGGGCACAAATGGGTTAGAACAAGAACTGTTGTCGACAGTTTCAAACCCAGGTGGAATGAGCAATACACTTGGGATGTGTATGATCCATGTACCGTCGTAACAATTGGTGTGTTTGATAACTGTCACTTGCAAGGAGAGGAGGCCAACGGTAACAAGGATGGTAGAATTGGCAAGGTGCGGATCCGTCTATCCACTCTTGAAACTGACAGGGTCTACACACTCTCCTACCCTCTTATTGTTCTGCTTTCGACGGGAGTGAAGAAGATGGGTGAAGTGCAGCTTGCAGTGCGGTTCACATGCTCCTCGCTTTTGAACATGATGCAGTTATACTCTCAGCCGCTGCTGCCAAAGATGCATTATATATACCCTCTGTCTATCATGCAGCTTGACAATCTGAGGCATCAGGCTACCCAGATAGTCTCAATGAGATTAAACCGTAGCGAGCCGCCACTGAGGAAGGAAGTTGTTGAGTACATGGTGGATGTGGATTCTCACATTTGGAGCATGAGGAAGAGCAAGGCTAACTTCTTCAGGATTATGAATATGTTGGGTCCTCTGGTTGCGGTTGGGAAATGGTTTGACCAGATTTGCCAATGGAAGAATGTACTGACTACTGTATTGATTCATGTCCTCTTCATCATATTAGTGCTGTACCCGGAGCTGGTTCTTCCAACAGTTTTCCTGTATCTGTTCTTCATTGGGATCTGGTACTACCGTTTTAGGCCAAGGCAGCCACCTCACATGGACACTCGTCTTTCACATGCAGAGATTGCCTCCCCTGATGAGCTTGAAGAGGAGTTTGATTCTTTCCCTACATCTTCCCCACCGGATGCTGTTAAGATGAGGTATGATCGGTTGAGGAGCATTGCCGGCAGGGTACAGACGGTAGTCGGTGACGTGGCGACACATGGTGAGAGGCTGCAGTCCCTGCTGAGCTGGCGAGACCCAAGGGCTACTTCCATTTTTGTGGCATTCTGCTTGATCGCTGCTGTGGTGCTCTATCTGACGCCGTTCCGCATGGTTGCATCTCTTGCTGGTTTGTACCTGCTGAGGCATCCTAGGTTCCGCCACAGGGTTCCATCTCTTCCCCTCAACTTCTTCGGGAGGCTGCCAGCGAGAACCGACTGCTTGCTGTGAGATTCATGCTGTGCTGACATAGCATCATTCATGTCCTGCAACAGTACTGGTAATTGATGGATGGAAGTACTAGCTGTTTTGGCTGAGCTCATAGTGTCATGTGTTGTTTTTTTTGAAAACTTGAAAATGCGCGGATAATTTTATTGCATGTTTCTTTCTTGTATTTTGATTTAATTTTAGACTTTTAATTTGTTCTGGAGCTAGTTCCAAGTTGGCCTACTATCTGTGGCATGATCTGCTGTTGTCTGTCTGTTCTTGGAATTGGTATGCTATGCTCATGAATAGATTTTCTCCTTCTGTCAGAATGGCTTCATGTGTGCTTTGTATCATCTTGTCATCTGCATCTGTGCCTTTATTCCTCGCCAGCAATATATCATCCAGGTTTGTGGTCGAAAATGTTCTGTTGAGTATAGAGTTGACCCTAAAAGATGTCGCCACCCTTGGACGCTTGAGGTATGGTGTATATCCTTGCATCTGAGCGAATGATCTGGTTGCTTTTTACTTGAAATTAAGATGCTTAGTGGTAATAGCATGATGGTAGTATCGCAGTTTTGCGTGCAAGGCTGGTTCAGGTCGTGTTGACAAACTTGATTTCTTGTTTGATTTTAGTGCGCATGCTTATATTATATAATTATATTATAATAAGGTAACGTCAGGATCAAAATCATTTGTAGAAGCAACAAAGATATTATTCCATCCGTTCTAAAATATGAGGCGTATTTTGACTGCACAAAAGTTTTTAAAGATATAGTTTGACCGTTAGATTTCTCTATTGTTAGATTCCTCTATTATAAATTATGAATTGTTACAATATAATATTGTATCAAACAAGCACTTTGAAATATGAACAATTTGGTACAACTTTGGTATACTAACAATGCATATTATTTGATTTATTTATGGTCAAAATTGGCTAAGTTTGATTTTTCTCCGGTCAAAATACGTCTTATATTTTGGAACGGAGGGGGTATGTGTTAATTGTATTCTGTGCAAGAAGTGCAACTAGTGCAAATAGAAGCTATAGTTAGTGACACTGACCTCTAGGTTAATTAGAAGAATGTGAACTAGCATTTGACTTTGACCACTGTTTACTTTAATTAATTGTCTTGGAGAGGGACCTGGAGTTTTACTTTTACACTACATTAGCTGAGGAGACGATGTCCTGGGATGTTTTATTCATGGGCTAACCTTCTTGTCAAAGGGGAATAGATTTTGAGTGAGAGGACAAAAATTTCACTCCTGTTTTCTTTAGGGGTGCCTTTTTAAGATAATAGAAATGTTTAAAACTTTAAGGCACATTGAATTGAAATTTTAAATCTAATTCTTACAGAATTCGAATTTACTAACCTCCATTTCAAAATAACTGTATGACTAGATACTCTTTCTTGTTTTACTTCCCATATTGTTTCCAATTACTTTTCTTAAATCTGAAATATGTTTTATACTCCATTTATAGGCTGAAATATTTTTTAAAAGTAACTTCTACAAAAGATTTAAACGTTTTTAATTGAACGAGTTTGTGCAAAAAAGATGTTTTACGAGCACTTGATTTTGCATGCTTGTTTGCATCAAAAATTTTTCGATCAAATTTTTTCGGTTGTTGATTGTTGATAGGTAATTCAGTGCTAATTGCTAAGAAAGCTGACTAGACAGTCCCCGATAAGCCATTTTACCCATATCGGTTCTCTCGCAACAGCGCTTCCGTGGGGCAAATTACTCCAAATTAAAACTATGTCTAGTCCCTAGAAAGGCTACACTAGAAAATTAGTCGGGACTAGAAAGGCTATACTAGAAAATTAGTCGTAACCACAAAAGCATGTTCAGTTCCTGACAAGGCTACCTGCTTATACACTACTCGTCCTTTTTGTTTCGCGGTTTGATTCAGTTTTATTTGGTTGAACCTATTGAGTAGTGACATTACCGCAAATCATCATGTCATTGTTGATTCAGAACTGCCTATAAATCGGCAATGGTAACCATGGTTATTACTATGGTTCACAAACCGATAGTGATAGTGTCAGCGATTGAATTACAATCTGCTAACATTATTCAGCCTAGCATTATCTTCGCTTTCCTTCAGCTGGCGTGGGTTGGCTGTGGATTCTGCTGCGTTCAACGACGATGGCAATGCTGAGATCCCGGGGTACTCCAAGCCCATCGAAGTTGGATCCAACTAGGCTTTGCATGTGTTTCTCTGAGACTGAAGGACCTTAGATTATCTCTTTCAACTCCATTTCCTTTTCCCGAGATTTACTGAAAGAAGATGCCGCCATGGGCAATGATGCTGACAGTGGCATGGTCCCAGAGTATGTTCTTAATACCCTACCTATGCTCTTGAAGAATTCTCCCGATGGGACAACTACCACGGGTGACTAGACCCCCGATACTCCCAGAGAAACTACTTCATGTGGCGACACAACCTTAACACCTTCCTTTTGGGGAGTGTATGTGATCTAAGGCGCATTGACTGCACCCAATGTTAAAAATGACAACAATGAGAACCCTTATGCCAACATCATCGTCCACAACAACAATGCCAATGAAGAAGATGTCCACAACAAATGTCAAGGTCCCGACGACGTCCAGGATTAGGATCCGCATCGAGCAGTTGCTTGTCACTTCATAACAACTTTGATGGGTGAAAAGCTAGCTAAAATCTACAGGTGCATCAAAACCAATCGACAGGCTCAGGAGGGAACATCACCTCTAAGGCGGCACCATCTCTATGTCAGTCCTACGCCGTAGCCATCCTAGTCGCAATCTTCCGTGTTTGGTGCTAATCAAGACATCAGGCATAAGGTTCCAGCTCTCGCCAAGGTTGTCTGTGACTACCGGTAGAAAGCAGGTTGTCTCGCCAAGGCACCGCTGCCTTATGACCACCCACCGTCTTAGCCACGAGGCTCGGTGATCTAACCTCAAGAGACCGCAAAAGTTGTTGGGAAAACGGCGACGACTAGTCACATTCACTTTTAAGTTCAACTGCAGGTACTTAGTTTAAAACTTGCACGAACTACCCGTTCTGGAATTTAACTCGTGCTTTGGCTGCTGCCCGCCGGCGAGTGGAACGTGACCAGAGTACAAGAGGCATCACGGAAGACTAAGAAACGCTCGGGGGCTTCGCCGAGCCGGCAACCACCGTCGTGCGACCAGTCTGAGTGCAGGCAAAGAAGACAAGGCAAGTGCCCGGGGACTTGAACTGATCGTGACCACTGCAGCGTGATCGTTCGGTAGCGGTCGCTCTAAGGGACCGAAGTGAAGACAGGCACATGATTGAAAGTTAAAGCAAGACTGGATGCTAGGCGAACAAAGTTTCTTATTTACAAGGTTTGGAGCAAAAGAAAAAATAAAAAAGAAGAAGAACAAAGATAGCTTGGCCCTGCGGGGATCTTCACTCGTCATCCTCGACGCGGATAGCTTCGTAGGACCTCGGGCGGAGGACGCTCCACCCGCATTGTCTCGGCGACGAGATCGACGGCGTCCCGTACGTGGAGACATGCTGCGTTGCTGGTCTCGCCTTCAGCCCGTACCACGACAGCGCGGGCGTCAAAGTTGGGGTCGTGGTCGGCGCAACAAGCTAGCACGAACTCTGTGGTGGCCCGGATAGTGGCTGTCCCCTTGCGGACAGAGTGCTCACGGAGTGCGGCACCCAGACCGTTGAAGCCATCCGCCACGCGCGCCATCCTGAGGGCGAGCTACGCGGCGGTGTTCTCCAGCGGGCCGCTTACGCGCACGCCGAACAGCTCGAGGCGGCGGCACAATCGGCGGAAGGAGGGTTCGGAGCGCCTCCGTAGCCTCCTCCACCACCCGGGCGCGGGACCAGGTGCGCTCCCTCGCCAGCTCCGCCTGAAGTGCTGCCACCGTTCGGGTTTGCTCGGCGGCGGCGGCGTGGCGCATGTCCAGCACACGGGCGGCAGTCCGCATGAAGCGGGCCAACTAGGCCATGGTGTTGTCGGCACGAGTGCGGAGGGCCGCCACGGGCGCAGAGCTGCTCCTGACACTGGCCCTGGTGGGCACACACGGCAGCACCTGATGTGGTGGTGGCGGGCTCCTGGCGGGAATGGTGCATGTCTGGTGGCTACACGGGAGTGGAGTGCATTGGGAGAAGTGAAGATAAAAACTGCTGCAACAAGGGGAGCCAGTAAGAAAAGGAAGAGCCTTATCGGCTGCGGCATGAAGTGACGCAGGGCCGGCTGACGGGTAGGGTTAGCCCGTCGGCATCTGACGGCGGCAGGTTGGACGCGGCGGTTTGGGCCGCCATGCTCGCCGGCGGAAGAGGCGGCGGCGCGACAGCTTGTGGAGAAGTTGTGGATCCTAGAACGGCTCTCGGCGTCGCAACAGGCGCGGACGGCTCGGCGGTTGCGACGCCTCCCCCACCTGTGCTCAGTGTAGAAGCGGAGGAGTCCGCGGTACCCGTCCGCTTCGCGGCAAGGTCCTCGCAATCCACCGGAGCGTGCCTCCGCAGTGTGGGCGCCGGAGTTGGGGTCGGTGGCGGTGGGGCAGGGAGTGCATGGCGGGGCAGGGAGTGCATGATCTAGGTGTGCTCCGAAGAGTCGCTATCATAGAGGGGCTGAGCTCCAATCAGGAACAACCGGCGCTAAGGTGCGCTGACCACTAGAATATCGAACATCTCCCTCAGCTCGTCACCGCCCAAGTCGCCGGCGTCTGAAGGAGAAGGCATAAGAAAAGATGCATGATAAAGCATGATCTAGCTAAGAAGGTGAGTGAGTTTGAGGAATCAGGTGTACCATGAAGGTAGGTGCGGCTGATGTGGAAAGGGCCGTGTCACAGAAGTGGGGCCGCCGCAATGTGAAGCTGGCCGATCCGTGATAAGGTAGTCCAGATTACCGAGGCCCAGACAGCTTGGGCAACAAGAATCGCCGATGCCGCCACCATGGTCCAAAGCTCTGCCGTCTCGTCCATTGGCGCGGTCCAGCTGTCCGTGGCGGTCTGGGAGTTGCAAGGCGTCAATGCCGCTGTCATCGGCAATGTACACCCAACACTTCAGTTGCAGAGGTTGGATCTCAGCGGCAGGGGGATGTACTGGCCACTGAGGTTGTTGCAGAGCCTGACGTGGCAACTCTTGGCCACGTGGTCATCCTGGTTGGGGTGGATGCTGTAGAAATATCGGAAAAGTGGAAGATTCGACGCCACCTCCACGAACATCTCGCAGAGGCGAGCAAAGGCGGCGATGTATATGATGGAGTTGGGGGTGAGGTGAAGGGCGTGGAGACAACAGAAATGGAGGATGGAGAGGAAGAACTCGGAGTAGGCGGGCACGAGGCCCGCCAAGATCGCCCACACGAAGGTGACAATCTCGCTACCCCGGAGCTGCGGCGAGAGGCAGCCGCAGCGGATACGGAGGGCGTCGCAGGGCGCGATCAGTTTGATCTTGCCCTCGTGCCCATCGTCGAGGTTGGAGCTGGGAACGATAGGCATGGCGGCGGCGGCGGAGTGGTTGCTGCATCGGCGAGAAGGGAGAAAAGAAAGTTAAGAAAAGGGAACCCCAAACGCATGGATAGAAGGTGGCGATGCAAGTGTAAGCAGAGGCTGAGTGGGGGTGCCGTCAGGCTAAGTCCCCCAATTTATAGGTGAGGCCACGACGCGTATGTTTCCCCTTCATGGGGTCACGACGCTTCGATTCGAGGGAGGTGGCGGAAGTGGAGCCGTGGCCAGCAGATCATTACAGCGACGCATCGCCATCCCCACGACCATCCGTTTTTTCCACGCGCGGCGTGAATTCCCAAGAAGGTGGAGGAAATGGTGCGAGGATCCACCATGCCGGCTACACAGAGAAAGTGGTGTGACTCCCAAGATTTGCGGCGCTTCCTGATGCATTGATTTGGTTGCTCTAGACTGAGAAGGTCTGTGACTTCGGGTGGTCCTAGGGGCTACTGTCGGTGTATTCTACACCGGGGTGCACTCTCGTGCCATTGACAGGTGGGACCAGTAGTCCAGCCGGGAGTGCCACATACTCCGCAACATTGAGCCCAAGCTAGTCTGAAAGTGCATCTAGGCCCTATGTGGGTTTTGGTGATAGATGATGGGCAATTAAAGAACTAATATGTTTTATGAGGACATGGACAGATTTTAATCTTTTGTAATGAATTTCGAAGACTAATGGAGACTTTAAAAGCTAAAAGGAGAAGACGGTGTGTAATAAATAGATTTAGATCTTTTGTTTTGACTTGAGTCTAAGTACATGTCGTACTATTAAGAGGGATGCGATGGAAAATCACTTTTAGATGTTCTAAGTGTATTTGGCAGATGAATCTTGACACATTCTTTCCACCAATCTAATTTGAGGGTGTTTTGCTCAAAATCATATCAGACTATCCGATGTTGAACCGGAATATCCGATCCTTGGTCCGATCAACCCCACTCTGTCTCCAGTTCCAAAAATATCGGACTATCCGATATTTTCCTCGGAATGTTTCGATGTGGATCGGACTATCCGATGTTAGGTCTAGTTGACCCCTCTCTGTCTCTAGCTCCAAAAATATCGGACTATCCGATATTTTCCTCGGAATGTTCTGATGTGGATCGGACTATTCGGTGTTAGGTCCGATTGACCCCTCTTTGTCTTCAGCTCCAAAAATATCGGACTGTCCGATATTTTCCCTGGAATGTTCCGATGTGGACCGGACTATTCGGTGCTAAGTCCGATTGACCCCTCTCTGTCTTCAGCTCCAAAAATATCGGACTGTCCAATATTTTCCCTAGAATGTTTTGATGTGGATCAGACTATCTGATGTTAAGTTTGATTGACCCCTCTCTGTATTCAGCTCCAAAAATATCAGACTATCCAGTAATTTTATCGGACTATCCGATATGAATTGTTTCCTCTTTGATTGATCCTTGTGTGAATATTCTCCATATTACTCCAAGAACTCAAAATAGCTTTTGCGTCAAGTTTCGCTCATTTTCATATCGGACTATCCGATGTCTGTCAGCAGCAAACGGCTAGTTGGTGGGTGGGAGTATTTATCCCCTCCTCCCCCCATGGGCTAGGGTTGTCTTACACATTCATTCCAGCTGAGCACTTATTGCAAACCCTAGCTCCTCACCTTTCACCTTCACTCCAACTCAAATCTCATTGATTGCATCTTTGTGAGAGTGAAGAAGTTAGATCTAAAGGATTTGTGTTGATAAAGCTTCACCCTTGAGCACTTCCATCGCCAAGTTGGTTTTTCGCCGGATTTGTTTCTCTTGGAGTTTGAGGGCTCCTAGACGGCTAGGAGACCATAGAGCCACTGGTACTTGGTGTGGTGTCCGGGGAGAGTTTGTAAAGGCCGGATTTGCCTCTAAGAGAAGGATCCAAAGAGTGAAACTGGGAGTGCTTGGTGCAACCTGGGAAGCAAAGGGTCAAGAGGGACCCTAGCTCAAGTGTGACCGAGCCGCCTCAACGGAGACGTAGGATCTCCTCAAAGATCCGAACTTCGGGAACAACTTCTTCAAGTCTCCTTGTGGATTTGGGTTTACTTCTCTTTATTCACTCTTTGTTTGCTCTAACTCTATTTGGTGCAGGTGGTATCCTTATTTTACTTAAGGGCTTCAAACCCTAGCTTATGCAATATCGGATAATCTGATTTCATATTAGATAGTCCGATCCATATCGGAGTATCTGATATTACTGTTATTCTGCTGCATTTTTAATTGCTAAACTTTTGTAAAGCCTATTCAACCCCCTCTAGGCTACATCTCGATCCTTCAGGGGCAAGCCCCGGTTCCAAGTAAAGTTAGTCAAGTGGTCAACTTTATCCATGTATCGTTCCGACGAGCAGGTGGGAGAGCAGGCCCCGACGATGGGCGATCAGGCCATGTGTCGATCTGGCGAGCAGGCGGGCGAGCAGCCCCCGGCGCTGGGTGATATGGGCTAATGGCGCGGTGGCGAGCAGGTAGGCTAGCAGGCCCCGAAGCTAAGCGCCCTGTACGCGTGTCGGCCTAGCAAGCAGCTAGAGGGTGTAGGGCCCCGTTCTAAGTGGGCGCAGAGCGAAAGAGGGGGTAAGCTTCCCTCTTAAGGACGAGCGCGGATCATCCTAGATCTGGTGCATTCAATGCGACGGAACTTGTCTGATGAAGTGGGAGGAGGTTTGACAAAATGATTGCCCCCGCCACTCCATGGCGTCTGTTACGCAGTAGCTTTTACAGGCGCGTGCGACGAGGTGCAGTGAAAGGGCAGCGGAGGTAGGCACCCGCTCTGTCACTTTCTTTCTGTCCTTCAGACGCTGCGGGGGCGCTGCAGGGTGGCGACTTCGACGTGCGAGCAGTGATGGGATAGATAAAGTGGCCAGAATCATTTAATGTACACTGTTCATTACTCTGTGACCCAAGCCAACTTGGGTATATAAGGGCTGGGGGTGCATTTGTAGAGGGGTCGGTTGATCTTTTTCGGATCAAACACCCGAAGGTAGCCTGTACTCACATTGCAAGGAGTTCGAGATGGACTAGGGCTATTACCCGATCAAGGGGTCTGAACCTGGGTAAACTTAGTTTTGTTCTTGCGTTCTTGCTTGAGAGTGAAGAGAGGAGTGAGCTAGTCACGCCACCCCCACTACCGAACAATCGGAGTAGTCCCTAGAAAACCTGTCAACTAAGAAACACCGACAACCATCAATGTCATCTTTGGCGGATCTTCGATCTATAAGTCCAGACGAGTTTTGAAGGCCTCCACTCCCGAAGTATACTAGCTGGAGAAGGAGCATCCCGCCTCCGAGTAGTTGAAGTGGACGGGCACAACCTTTTCCTTCTCAAAGGAGGATTGCCCGATTAGGTTTACGAAACCTCAGTAGCTTCCTCTAATCGTAAACCCCACCATCAGCAACACTAGTGTAACAACCTAACCCAAATTCGCTTACAGCCAAATACGAGGCTGTTTTACGCATGCATAGCACCACTCTTTGATTTTGGGTCTCGCTACGTCCAAAACGATTAACCTAGGGTGCTATGTTTGGATCAATCAGACTTTATATGCTAGAAACATATCCTAAAGTTTAAAGATCAAATTAATTCTATACTAAGAGTTATAAAATAGAGAAAATTCTGATAAATTTGAATAGTTTAAAATTGATATAATTTTCTCTTTTTTGTAACTCTTAATATAGAATGAATTTGAACATATGATTTGATACATAGCAAGAGTAAGTTCATGAGTAGATGCACATTTTTTTTCAAAATTTTCATGACTTTTGTTAGATGTTGTACATAGTGTGTACACGCGAAGCCCTATATACACAGGATAATACTATTCCACCAAAACCATTCACATGGGCAACATGAGCCACACATATCTATGGTCCAAGGTATTACAACTGGCATGGGAAGAGTGCTCATCAATGGTAGGAGCTCCCTTGACATAATCCGCGTGAAGGTTCTCAACCAGGTGCATATCCCACCCTCCAAGGTCAAGGGCATGTGTTGGAAGTTCTTAGCCTAACAGAGTTTAATCCGCAAGCATACGGATATCGATATAGCTTTCACTCGGTAGTATTCTAGGGTATTGATTTCCTTGAGGAAGCAAGGTTGAGAATATCATGAATAAAGGTTAGGTTCTATACCAATTAAGCTACTAGCTAAAATATAACGTGGGTATGGATAGGTTAAAAATGATAATTGATGGTGAACACCGAAGACTCAAAAGATAAAGTGCGGTTTAATAAGTTGGGAGGACAACGATAAATCAATTAATTCTTATTACTATAGTCCATCAAAAAGGTTCTAAACCAGTGTCAACCTAGTGGGGGAATAGATTTACTTGTTCAACTCTACTTACTTCAAAGATGGCTGACCCACCATCACTAGGGTTGGAAGTTTAGTTCGAAGCTCACGAGCTTCTCAGGCTCGGCTCGGTAAAAGCTCGGCTCGTGCTCATCTCGTTTGTAAATGAGCACGAGCTGAGCCCCATTTCTAGCCCGTGGCTATTAGCGAGCCAAGCCAAGCCGAGCCAGAGGCTGACTCGCTCAGGCTCGACTCGTTTTGGCTCGTTTACATGCTAATGCTATTTATTCCATCTCTAAACCATTAGAAAATGACATATCCTATTGCCAGAAGGCACATAAAATAGCTAAAAAACCCACATATTCATGCACAAGTCATTTTGATACTCATATGTACAATGCTAACTTATATTTTGCAATGGTTAATGACTTAGAAGGTTGGGAGGCCAATGTCGAGCCGAGCCCAGTTTCTAGCTCGGACACCTTGCCGAGCTCGGCTCGGCTCGGCTCACTTCGTTACCAGAGGCTTGCTAGCCCAAACTCAGCTCGTTTCCACCCCTAACCATCACCAACTATCACTTAAAAATCCTCGATGATTATGGTTATCCCCATGTGGCTCTACAGAGCCAACCCGAACGTGGTGGATTTCGAGGGATAGATAGACATTGTCACCACCTGCTATCTACCAAACAAAACGAGGGGTTGGGCATCAATCAAGTTAGTACTAACCATATGCACTTGGCCTATAGCTAACACCAAGATGTTCCCTAGGTCCTTGGAGACATAACCTGGTCGAATGAGATACCTCGCAAACACAGATGAACAGGAGGAATACACTTCTACACTAAAGCATGTCCGCAACAAGAATATAATAATTAAAGTAAATGCGAAAATGTGAATGCTAAACTAAGAGTAAATAAAGAAAGACTATAATATTGCATAAATCTTAAAAAAAAGAAAAGATAAAAGAGCCGTACCAGAACTTCTGAAGTATTCTTCAGAACCCCGAGACAAGCGCGACTGGACTTTAATTTCCAACCACACTAACCTAACTATAAAATGGAAAGTGAGTGGAAAATAAGCTCCTTCTCAGTGTTGCCTTCCATCTGGCTGATTTACCCCCTATTTATAGTGCATTTGAGGCTTAGGGGCACCTATAGGCTGGGGGTAAAGTCGATGGATTTTGGGGAGGTCACGACCTAGGGGGGATCGGCTGGCCCCCATGGATGCACCGATGTTGCATCCCATGGCTCACATTCACTCTTGGAGGCAGTTGCGTGCTGTCTTGAGTCGGTTGTATGGGGGACGGGGGGGGACGGCGGCTAGGCTTTGCCAACCTAGGGGATTGGTCCTCCGACCCTCCGATGCGTCGAGTAGACTCCTTGAATGGCTAAGATGCCTTCCTTATGTCGGTTGTTGACAATTGTCATGCATGTGGGCCATCTAATCCAAATGATACTTTCATCTTTCACATTATCTCAACCGACGTTGATCCAATGCTTCACATAGCACCACAAGCACTTATTTGCATGCAAGTGAAGGAGGCACCATAGAGCTAACATGGTGGCGCCAACCGGCCTAGGTAGGGTCGGTCGGTCCAACACTTGCGTGGTTTTTCCTCCATTTTCTCTTTATTCATCCCTACTATTAAATAAACATCAAAACTTATGAACTTTATTTGTTGAAATAAAATGTTGCATAGAACCTAGTATAATACCCATTTTTACCGAATAGTTAGCAGAAAAATTTAGGGTTCAGTAACCGCCAACACATGGCCAAGCTTAACTTTTGCTTGACCTTGAGCAAAGCTAAACTTAGGCTCGGTGGATCAAGAGTTGCATCAATGTCTAATCCTGCATATACTTTTCCTTATCTTTTGTAGACCGATACAAGTGTATCCTACCCTCTTTCTCATACATGTGGGGCTTTTCATATTCTCACCTTATCTTGGGCGGTTGGGAGACAAAAAAGTCTTGACAAAGTGTCATCAACTTATCCTCTATTTTGGTTTTATTCTCGAAGTATTTTGAAAATTTTTACAAAAAAAACTCAAAGTTCATTAGACGGTGCTCTCTCATCACTCAAGTGGTTATCATAAATCCTCACTAGGCTTTTGTAGCCTTCATCTCCCTACAACTACAGGTTTACGTGGAGCTTTAGGTTGGGTAAAGAGGCTCACCTATGCTGCATTTATTGCTAATTAGTCAAAACTTGGTCATAGTGAAGATTAGGGGTGGCAACAAGCCGAGCTTGAGCGAGCCAAGGGCTGGCTGTACTCGGCTTGCTCATTTCTAGGCTCAGCTCATTCACCACACAGGCTGAAAAAAAACTCGCCTCGGGCTCATTCAAAGCTCGATCTGGCTCGTTAGGGCTCCCAAGCCTGATAAAAAAAATTGATTAGCGGTTTTTGGGGTTTGAAAAAATAGGGGGTTTGGGAGGCTCTTCTATGGAAGGCCTTTAATATGAGCCTTTAAGGACCTTTGTTGGGTTGCATTGGCTGTGTGTGTAATGGGTTGAGAGATAGGATAAAGATCTCTAGGGTCGAGAGGATATCATAGGTCTAGGCTCACGAAGTAAAGGTACAAACTCACTCCTACATTAAGCTATCTGAATCGGAGCTAGGGAATTGTCATGATCCCAACACTTGTACAGGGAATCCAACACCACGAGGCGATACTAGTCCTAGGCTAGTATCTCGTGATGGACAATACGGTAAAAATCATCATAGTGCACATTAGCTAAATGTAATTAACAAGTGAAATGTAGCATCATTTATTAGAAAAGGATCTGGCATCCCAGTTTAATATTCAACATGGTTCAAATAACAACGAAATGAATAGCATCAGAGTAGCTGAAAGATAACTGCGATAATAATCCAAAATTGTCGACCCGAACACCTTAGATAGACCTGATCGCCTCCGTTAGGGCCCTCCTGGTCTTGACTGAAATCTGAATACAAATTCATCCGCAATAGATATAATGAGTACGCGGCTACCCATCAAGCAATACTTAATTATGAATGTAGGGGCAAAGGAAGGGAATAGGTTATTTTACCCAAACCCTATTTCTAGTCAAAATTTTAGTTAGCCAATTTTATTATGTGAATACATGATCAATAAGTAATACCAAGAATCATCAAGGGAAGATGCTTCTCACATCAGACCGACCCAACCTACACTAGTGAAGTTTATTAATTAAAAAGGTGGGACTACATGTGAAAACCTCTTGCCCCGTCCATGACCGTGGACACGGCTATTATGATAGTTTTAACTCTGCAGAGTGTGTACACATTTTCTCACAAACCCTGTCTCATCCAGAAGGAGATACGTCACGAAACTTTTCCAACCTATTATGCCTATCAGTTCTCCTACCCTTTAATTTCTTTTTGTTTCCCCGGCCCTGCCAGTACCCGTTACGGTAGGGCGCCTACTACTTCTAGGTACCACCTGTGGTCGTTCCCCAATTAAACCATTCGGTCTCAGGAATGCACCTACCCCTTAGGGGAGATTTCAAGCCTCTCCCGTGGACAAAAGCGATGGATCATAACCGGACAACCTATGCGCAAGTGGTTAGTAGGTTTCGTAGGGTACTAAGTTAGGGCTGAAGGCACAAGTGGTTGTACGATAGGGTTTGGACTAGTAATTCACAAGCATGAGTCCTTACTAGGGGAGACCCACGCATCTCCACCACAGTTCCGAAACCATCTCTTTCGTGTCTTCCCTAACAACTACACAATTTTTAGTTGTTTAGGGTTAACCAAAGAGTAAATACGAAGCCTCGGCTTCGACATGATTTTTGAATAGTTAAACTCCAAGTGCAATCCTAACTACTAAAAGGATAGGCTAAGGTCCAAGAGGGGCATGACAATAACTAAACAGCAAGCAAGCATCATGTCTAACATGGTAAGGAACACACACAGTATATAAACATGAATGCAGCACTACAACTAAGTGATAGCATAAATACATTAAACAATTAATTTAAAACTAAAAGCAGAGATATGTATCTATTGCTTGGCTTAAAAAAAGTCAATGCTTCGGGGTCCACCGCTTGCTCCGTGTAACACTCCACACAATAGTCATAACAACCGTCTACACGTAAGAACAAACAAATACATAACAACAACTTCAGTACAGGGAAAATATTTTATAAATATTCAAAAACATTGTAGGATTAAAATGTAATTTTTAGGCTCCAGAATGACCTAATTTGGAGTATAAAGCTCTCTATACAATTCGGTGAAGTTTCAGGTTTAAACAAAAATTTCCCAAAAAAGAAAAACCTAATTAAACCCTAAATGGGCCGAACCGCCGGATCCGGCCCACTCCCCCTCATTCTTCCTCACACGCGCGCAAATGGCCCAGACGGCCCTGGCAGCCCAGGTGGCAGCTGACAGGCGGGGCCCACTGGTCAATGTCGCCAAGCAACTGACGGGAGGGTCCCGCTGTCCAGTGGCACCTGTGGACGTGCCTACACAGTTACATGTAGCATCACATGGTATGACGTGGCATGGCACGCGGCGGTGGAGTGGGTTTCTAGTGATGTTGTGGTAGACACATGGTGCATGCGTGGCTGGTGACGTGGCATGCCACATGGCAATAGGGGACAGGACGGGTGATGACATGGCAGGACAAGTGGCGATTTGGCTGACGCAGATGCATACATGCTGGGGGACCAACAGATCAATGGTTGCGGCGCAATTAACGCTCGTGCGTTTGGCACAGGGGGCACGCTATTGACTCCCAAATTTGGCAGGAAAATCGGATATTATAAAACAGATAATTTCATCGGAATTATTGGGCCGAATCAGAAGACGGGCTTCATTGGCAAAAAGAGAAGCAATTCCGATAATATCGAGGCTCCGGAAGAATTACGAAGATTCAATCGGGACGCGGTTTTTTAGGTAGTATCGGTATCGGTTTTGTAATAGTATAAATAGGATCCTAGGTCTTGTGAAAACGATACGACATACACAAAACACAACTACTCGTTTCGAATCCGATCGACTTCGTCGAAAGGCTTCAACTCGCAGGTAGAGCTATCTCGATGGGATAATCGATTCTCTTCTTGTAACCCGTATGCATGGCTGCATCGCCTTGATCTCATGTATACAAAGCATGTTAAATTATCTCGGGTTTTACCGATCTTTAATGTGTTTTCGCATGTTACACTGTCTTGTTAAATCGATCTGTAATATGTGTTTATCCTGCAATGCCGATTGTCAATCATTTTATGTGCTTTTCCTGAATCCGATGTATGCAACTGTCTCGTTTGATCGATCTTGCGTATGCTTGTTTTAGGATTTAGCGCGTTTGATTGTTTACCGATTAGCATTGTATTTATCTATATTAGTTCTAAGCCTTTAAATAGGTTTATGAGTTTACATCCAGATTTATATTTGGATACTGTCTTGGCTTGAACAATCTATTCAATCTGTTGTTTGGTATAATTTGATGAATTGATCTGAAGATTTGCTAATTATATATATAAAACAGCAAAAATATATGAAAAGATTCATGTTTAAATGCCTATTTACATTTAATTGCTCTATCAGGCATTAAGCCGATAGAATTGTGATCGGATTTCTTAAAGCCGATTCACAAATCCTGATCTGGCTGTCATTAAAAGCCGATTAGGGCCAGGTCACTGACAATTTATTCCTTGTCAATTTACAGGTCAAATTGACTGGCACGCTTGGTTCTTGGTTGCGACGCAAGCCCAGACTTGATGCTTCCGCACGTGTGTTCGCAAAGTTCTCACTTTTCGTGTCAACACACTTTTTGGCACGCCCAGTGGGACACCAAGAATCAAAATCGAGAAGATGACGCACACCGATGCTGAGGCGGTGTTAAAAGCACTTAAGCTCGCTGCTGAAGCTGTGACATTTGATGAATTGAGCCCTGATCAGAAAAAGGAAATTGAAGATAGGCTCGTTGAGATCCATGAAGAGAACAAGAAAAGGATGCTAACAAGCTATCAGAAAACTCGCAATGGCCAGATCACAAAAACTTCCATTGGAGATCCATTGCTCACCGGTGATAAGGGATCAGATTAATAGCTCTGTGTACCGATCGATACTGGATCAATCATCGGTTTTAGGGCGGATTGCGCAGGAGGGGACTAGTGCTGCTTTGCATAATATCATGATTGGGCAGACCCCTCCAAGGAACCGATATCCACCTCATACCCAGATCGGAAATACCCAGGCGGGAACATCTCACACTGGGGGTTTTCAGCCAAGTACTCCGTTGGCGGCTAACCCGAATCAAGTGTTCAATCCTGCGCTAGGGGCAATCAATCCAAATCCGATTCAAGCAATACCGAGTAATCAGGCTATAATTCCAGTACCAGATCCGACCTATCAGCCGATTAATTATGGGACGAATGAGAATCTAGAAGAGATGACGAGGAACCTGGTATACAACATGATGAAACAGTGTGGGTTCAACACTCCCAAGATTGCTCCACATTATACCATGCCGTATCCATCGGCTTTCAATGAAACTGAATTTCCTCATAAGTATCGAGTTCCTGATTTCGCAAATGCCAAGTTCAGTGGAAGCGATAACACCTCTACGCGCGAGCACGTTGCTAGATTCCTTGCGTTGTGTGGAGTGGCTGCATCATAGGATACACTCAAATGCCGATTGTTCCCTCTGTCGTTGTCGGGATCGGCGTTTAACTAGTTTACTTCGCTTGCTCCAAACAGCATTACCTCATGGCCGGATCTTGAGAAAAGTTTTATGAATATTTTTATTCTGGAGAGAATGAAGCTAGAATTACTGATATCATGATGATCAAACAGAAATTCGGAGAATCGGTAAATGATTATCTACGTCGGTTCAGGGAGGTGAGAAACCGATGTTATAGCCTTTCACTGCCTGACAATGAATTAGCAGAGTTAGCTTTCAAAGGTTTACTACCCGTCAATCAGAAGAAGGTGGGCAATCAAGAATTTGATGATATCTCTCATCTGGCCCACAAGATCACGCTGTATGAAAGCCGATTCTCTAATAATTCTTATCCTGGCTAGGAGTATCGTAGTAGTAGTAGTAGTAGTAGTAGTAGTAGTAGTAGTAGTAGTAGTAGTAGTAGTAGTGGTAGTAGTGGTAGTAGTGGTAGTGGTGGTAGTAGTGGTAGTGGTGGTGGTGGTAGTGGTAGTGGTAGTGGTGGTCGTGGTGGTGGTGGTGGTGGTGGTGGTGGTAGTAGTCGTAGTAGTAGTAGTAGTAATAATATGGGTAAAGACAAAGCTATCTACGTTGTTGACATTGATGATGTTGAAGACTCAGACGATTCCGATACGGAGGATGTTGGTGCTTATGCTGCTGAATGGGTGAGCAGTAAGAAAGAATTCGAGCTTGGGTGGATAAAGCCTAAAAATTCTGAGAAGAGCAAGTATTCTTTTGACACATCCAAGTGTGATCGGATTTTCGATCATTTATTACAAGAAAAGCAGATTCGGCTTAAGCAGGGGCATATTATCCCTCCCCTCGAAGAACTTAAGAAACAGAAGTATTGCAAGTGGCATAATTCCTATTCACACGCCACTAATGAATGTAATGTCTTCAAGCAGGTCGTGCAAAATGCGATCGAAAGCGGGCAGCTTAGATATCAAGGCAAAAGTTCCCAAATTGATACAAAGCCTTTTCCAGTGGGCTTTGTTGGGATGGTTGATGCTGTCAAAAGAAAAGCCGATGATTCTAGAAATTCTAATCGGTTTAAGGTACTCATTGGGTCTAAAAGGATTGTGGTCAAAGAAAAACCAGAATTGAAGTTCCGGGCAGCAAACCGACAAGGTGGTAAGAGAACTGGCGAGTGGCGCAAGGTGAGGCGTGCAAGAGATAATCCGATTATAAAGCCAAGACCAAAGCCCACTTTCAACCAGCTGTTAGAAAAATAGGATTGGATGGCTAAGGATGCGCCTCGTAGAAGCATCAAGTCAAATACTCCTGAGCCCGTTCAGAGGAATTCAGCGAATCAAGACTGGGAGATGGATCATTGGGATCGTCCTTTTTTTCAATATTGCTGGGAAGAGAGGATGTCATTGCCTACTCTTGAAAATTGTCCCATGAATCATGTGTTTATTCCGCCAAAGAGGGCATCGGTAAAGGACTGTATGGTGTTTCCTAACGAGAAAACCAAGGAGATCCCGATCAATGAAAATACCGATGTGCATCGGCCTCCCAAAGTGCCATTGCCACAGTGGTGTCCTAGCGGGATCACGAAATCTCAGAAGCGTCGCTTGCAGCGGATGAGAAATACTGAGGCGAAAGAGGTGGAAGCTGAAAAGTTGAGAGATGCTCTACTGGAGTAGGTAAAGCCGATGAGGCTAGCCAGGGGCAAACAAGAGTGGAGACCTAAGTTGAGATCGGTTGTTATTATCGATTCTAATAAGGATTCTGATGAAACCTCCATTGCTACCAACATGGTTTGCATATTGCCTCCGGAATTCATGTGTGATTATGAGGAGGCTCTGCAGAACTGGTAGTTGGAGAGGAAGATGCTATATTCAAGAGACATTATGGGTTATGTGAATGGAAAGCCGATTTCCAAAATGATGGTGGACAGTGGAGCTACTGTGAATCTAATGCCATATTCTGTGTGTCGAAAGATTGGGAAGTCTACAGAGGATCTGGTGAAGACCAATATGGTATTGAGCGACTTCAATGGGAATCCGACAGAAGCCAAGGAAATTCTGGTGGTGGAGCTCACAGTGGGGAGCAAAACAATCCCAACAGCTTTCTTTGTGATAGAAGGAAAGGGAAGTTACAATGTGCTGTTAGGGAGAGACTGGATACACGCCAATTGTTGCATTCCATCAACACTCCATCAAATTTTGATCCAATGGATTGGCGAACAAATAGAAGTGGTTAGAGGGGAATCTTTGACCGTAGAAACCGATTGTGCTGAAATCTATGATAACCTGGAGGCATTATTGGGAAAGCCTTTAGAAGAATGTGATTTCATCAGCTTTAGTAAATCTGGCTTTAAGCCGACGACGCTGGAAGCATAGTCGGTAACTCAAGGACATGAGGGTTTTTTATGGGAACCGCGGCTCTAGAGGAAATCGAATATAAGATGGGTCAGGGTTTCATATCGGTTGACGAACTTGAAAAATTCGATATTGGAATGGATGGTAAAGAAAGACCCACTTACATCAGTAAACAGTTGCCGCGGGAATACAAAGATCGGCTTAGCCAAATTCTTAAGGATCGGGTTGTTTGCTTCGCTTGGGAGTATCATGAGATGCCTGGTCTAAGCCGATCTATAGTTGAACATAAGATTAAGATGAAACCAGAATTTCGGCCGGTAAAGCAAGCACCAAGGAGAATAAGTTGAAAAATCTATGATCAAGTAAAAACTGAAATTCAAAGGTTGCTGGATGCGAAGTTTATTCGGCCATGCAAATATGCCGATTGGATTTCTAATATTGTGCCAGTTGGAAAGAAAAATTCTGATAAGATTCGGGTATGCATCGATTTTCAAGATTTAAACAAAGAAACATACAAAGATGAATATCCGATGCCGATTGCTGATCGACTGATTGATGCTGCTTCTGGCAATCGGATTATTAGTTTCTTAGATGGTAATGCTGGTTACAATCAAATTTTTATGGCCGAACAAGATGTGAACAAGACTGTATTTAGATGTCCTGGATCTATCGGCTTATTCGAGTGGGTTGTTAAGACTTTTGGGCTGATTAGTGCTAGGGCTACATATCAAAGAGGGATGAACTTATTTTGTCATGACTTGATCGGTAAATTAGTTGAGATTTACATTGATGACGTGGTGATCAAATCTCAAGAAGAAGAACAACACTTGGCTGATATTGTAACTGTGTTGGATCGGTTTCGAAAATATGGCATGAGGATGAATCCAAAGAAGTGTGCTTTTAGAGTATCGGCCGACAAGTTCTTTGGGTTCATGGTGCATGAAAGAGGAATTGAAGTGCATCCCGATAGAGTAAAGGCGATTCCAAGTACCAGACCTCCAGATTCAAAGGTTCGTCTACAAGAGCTGATCGGTAAGATTAATTATTTAAAGAGATTTATTTCAAATTTATCGAAAAGAATTATCCCATTTTCTCCACTGCTTAAGTTAAAAAATTTCGATAAGTTTGTTTGGGGACTAGAACAGCTGAAAGCATTTGATAATATCAAAGAGTATTTGATCAATCCACCTGTTCTGGTTGCTCCAAAAGAGAATTTACCATTTAAGTTGTATCTATCGGTATCGGAAAAGACAATAGGGGCAGTTCTGGTCTAAGAGATTGATGGAAAGGAGCATGCAACCTTTTATCTAAGCAGAAAATTGTTGGATCCAGAAACCCGATACACAGTGGTAGAGAGGTATTGCCTTTGTCTGTACTTTGCTTGCACTAAGTTGAGGCATTATTTGTTGGGTGCTGAGTGCAAAGTGGTGTGCCAAACCGATGTGGTCAAATACATGCTTAATGCTCCGATTATCAAGGGACGTCTTGGAAAATGGGCATATACTCTCATCGAGTTTGATTTAACGTATGAATCTCCAAAAGCCGTCAAGGGGCAAGTATTAGCCGATTTTATTACACAGCATCAAGACATTAATCTCTCGATTCTTTTGCCATGGGTGATGTTCTTTGATGGATCAGTTTGTGAGAAGGGATGTGGAATCGGTATTTTCATAGTATCCCCTGGTGGTGTATCTTACCGATTCACTGTTACTGTGGATTTTGGATTAACCAACAATCAAGTGGAGTATGAAGCTTTGATTCAAGGATTGGAGTGGTTGATTCAAGCCGAAGCTATTGCCATGGAAGTCTTTGGAGATTCACAGCTAGTGGTTTTCCAGATGATCGGTAAATATGAATGTCACAGTGAGCTGCTTCGGGAGTATCTAGAAAGGGCTTTGGATTTGGCTAAACATTTCAGTATGTTCACAATTAAACATATTCCGAGAGAACATAATTGTGAGGCCAATGAGTTAGCTCAAGAAGCATCTGGATATAAATTACCGATCATGGAATTGGAGATTGTTCCTAGTGAAAGTTCTATACCACTAGGTTGGCAAGAAGAGATTATGGGTTATCTTAAAGATCCTCAGGGAAAAACCGATAGAAAGCTTAAAAGAAAAGGTCAGAGGTATGTATTGATCAATGACAAGTTATATTATCGGAGTTTTGATGGGCTGTTGCTTAAGTGCCTGAATAAAGAAGACGCTAAAGTTACAATCGGAGAAATTCATGAAGGACTTTGTGGAACCCATCAATCAGCGCATAAGATGAGATGGATGCTGAAGCGTGTAGGATTTTTCTAGCCAACCATGGTTGAAGATTGTTTCAAGTATTACAAAGGCTACAAAGATTGCCAGAAGTTTGGGAATATTCAACACGCGCCTGCATCTATTTTATATCCGATTGTGAAGCCGTGGCCATTTAGATGATGGGGAATTGATATGATCGGAGAAATATTTCCTTCCTCGTCCAAGGGGCATCGGTATATATTGGTCGCTACAGATTATTTTACTAAATGGGTTGAAGCTGTGCCATTGAAGAAAGTAACTGCTAGTGAAGCAATCGATTTTGTTAAAGAACACAAAATTTACCGATTTGGCATTCCTCAAACAATCACTACAGATCAGGGATCGATATTTATGTCAGAGGCATTCCAGGATTATGCTCGAAGCTTAGGAATCACAACGATAAATTCCTCGCCGTATTATGCTCAAGCCAACGGCCAAGCGGAATCGTCAAATAAGAGTGCTATAAAGCTGATTAAGAGAAAATCGATGAGAGGCCGCGGGGTTGGCACAATACTTTGGCGGATGCGCTATGGGCGTATCGGATTGCTAAACATGGAGCTACGAAAGTGTCACCTTTTGAATTAGTTTATGGTCATGAGGCTGTTTTGCCAGTTGAAGCTATCATCAGATCTACGAGGATTGAAGAATAGAACACTGAAAAAGCCGATGATTATAAGAATATGATGATAGATAAGCTTGATGATATGGTGGCAGTTCGGTTAAAAGCTTTGGAACTAGGCAAAGAGTGGCTAGACATTATAATAAGAAAGTTGTGCCGAAAACTTTTGAAGTGGGGGATCTTGTCTGGAAAACGTTTTTACCGATTGGTTCAAGAGACCCTAAGTACGGGAAGTGGTCACCAAATTGGGAAGGACCCTTTAAAATCAATCGGATTATTCCTGGAAATGCATATATTTTGGAGACGCTTGAAGGGCAAGTTTTCGGTAAAGCGATTAATGCTAAATATTTGAAGAAGTATTATCCAAGTGTTTGGGTTGGAGCTTAAAGATAGAGGTTTATAAAAGTCGATTTTTAATGTGTCGCCTATAGTTTAAAAGTCGACAAACACTTGATCGACTCGATGTTGGTATTTCACTCAACACGTTGCTGCTGAGCAAAAGCCGATTCTGATGAATCGCCTATAGACAAACATTGGTAAAAGCAAAAGAGAATATGCATAAAGGAAATAAAGTTATTGCAAAGGCACGAAGGCCTTGAATGTTTGGTGCCTGAATAATAGTGTACATCGGCAAATTTGCCGATTTAACCATGGAACAATGTTTAAATTTGGCTCGCAGACCAATCATTCACAAAACTCAAAAATGGCAGCGGCGGCGTCAGCAATTGTGCCACGGATCTGGTTGATGGTGTCGATATCTTCTTCGACTGATCCGGGCACAATCTGCATTTTCTTCTTGGCATCTAGTGCTGCCATGCCGCAAGCCTTCACTATCCCATACTGCTCCTTGGCTGTCGATTTGGACTATTCAAAGTTTGAGCGAGCAGTTGCTTCGGCTTTCCTTGCCTTCTCCAATTCTTGTTCCAATGATTTGACCCTTGAAACCGCTTTGGAGGCAGCAGCTTTTGCCGATTCGACTTCTTGCATCAACTTGAGGAATTTATCGTTTTGAGCATTGGCATCTTGAGTGAGCGCCTTGAGCTCTGCTTCAGCATCTTTGAGCGCCTCCCGTTGGTGAAGCCGATCCAGAGCCGCGTCAAATTCAGGTTTCTTCTCCCTAAGAGGCAGCAGCTTTTGGATGGCCGATACCACTTGTTCCAGGAGAATCTCTTTGATGGAATCGGCAATATCCCAGACAACAGAGGGATTGGCCAGCAATGCCGATTCATTGCTGACCAACTCCCACATTTGATTCAACTTGGCGATTGTGTCTGGGAGAAGCCGATTGGTTCTGGATAGCTCTACAACAGGTGGCTCGACGATGGCGACTAGAGCGGATGGAGTCTTGATCGGAGATGAGAGTATGTCCAGATCGTCATCATCAAGCCAATCCATTCCTGACGGGTCGAAGTTGAGCTCATCAGTTTTGCCCCCATCGTAAGTGATCACCTGCGTGGATACTACTGTTACCCGAAATGGGCTTCGAGGTTGAAACATATACGGGAAAAGGAAATTTTAAAGTTACAAGGGATCGGAATTTAAGAATTTCATGAGTTAAGGTAAGAAATTTCCGATTACATCTTGGGGGTTGAAAGTTGGAGGCGTTTGCGATGCCGGTGGAGGAGCAGGTGTGCTATCCTTCTTCTTCTGAATAGAAGGGGTGTCCTAAAATTACGATTCCGATGAGATGACAGAAAGGGAGTTGTGAAAATTTAAAAAAAATTAAGTGCTTACTGTATCACATACAGACTCCGTGCTATCAGGTGTACGCACCTTTTGCGGCGTAGGTTTTTTGCTTGCCAGTTTTTTCTTCTGGCCGGCATCACCTTCGGATCCCCCTGTTGATCAAGAGTGAGAAATCGGGTTTTTGAGGAAATCTTTATCATAAGCCGATTGTACCTCTCTTCTTGGGTGTCGACTGGTGACTAACTGGGGGTCACCGCCGGCAGTGATTATATATGGGGTGATGCACAAGATCCAAACTCGATGGTAGCACAAGACAAGGATTTATACAGGTTCAGGCCCTCATGGCGGAGGTAATACCCTGCGTCCTGTGCTCTGGGATTATATGAGGTATATGTGTACAAGATGATGATCAACCTAGGAGATGATCAAGCTATAGATGTGTGATTCTCTAGATGCGAGATGTAGATCAGTCTGCCGAACTATGGCCCCCTACCCCCTTTATATAGTGGAGGGGGTGGGGTTACAAGGAAGAGTCCTAGTTGGTTTCGAGGTAGGATTCCTATCTGTAGTTAGATACATAGTTATCTTGGATTACAAGTATACCTTCCCTATTAATTAGGGATATGCTTCTATCTTCATGTCTTTTCTTGCCGAGCAAGTCTTCTAGAGTCCGGGTGGTACTCGTCCTTATCCACCCGACTTGGTCCATCCCCTGTCGGGTGGTCTTTTGGACCCGCCGTGTGGATACCCGGGGTCCATGTTATCCACAGTAGCCTCTGAGTGCTTCATAGTCGAGTTGCTGCTCTTCTTTGTCGCACCTTGGATGAGTCATGCTTCATGCCGAGTGCTTGCATATTGTTGCTGCTCTTTCTCGATTGGCTTCTGCCTGTTATCTGCGAGGAGACTATGAAGGACTCATAGAGAGTTGTTAGTAATACCCAGCCCGAGATTACCAGAGTTCTGGCGGACGGCCCTTTGTAAGGCGCATCAATTTGATTTTGATGAAGTGGTACCTGTACTCGTCTTGCGATGTACAGCCGGCGACCCAACATGGGACGTACCATTGATTTTGGTCAAGAGCCGAGGATACCAGATTGCAGGCAATGCACAACATGGCGACCCAACGTATGCATTTAATCGATTTTGGTGAAAAGCCGAGTGATACCTGTGATTTGCGATGTACAAATGGCGACTCCAACATGGGCGCACTAACGGTTTTGGCTAAAGAGCGAGCGGTACTGCATTCTAATCGAGTAGGATACAAACAAGCACCCAACATGGGGCGATTACTAGTTTTGGTGAAGAGCCGAGTGGTATCTGCATCTAATCGAGTAGGATACAAATGGTGGCCCCAGAGGGCATACCGTATTTTTACCATCCGTACTGCATCAGAGAATACAGCTATTGGCCCAACATGGAGCATACCATCCGGATAGGGTTTGGCCCAATGATACCAGATCCGATCGTGCGGTAACACGCCTAGTGTCCCAACATGGGGCATACCATTGTTGTCACCAGTGGTACTTGTATCCCATCAGTAGCGAATACAAGAGGATACAACAAGCACTCCCACCACGGGCGCACTTTAAGGAAAGAGTTTAGCCGTATGGTATCCATACCCGGGTAGCGGTGTACAGCATAGGCCCCAGCTAGAGCGTACCATCGAAACTTAATCCCGATATCACTGGTATCTGATCCTGACATGCAGCGACCAACTAATGACCCAACATGGGGTATACCAAGAGATGGGTAATTTTTGTAGCTTTGCCGGTGATATGCCCTCAAAGGGGTGCACCGAGGATGAATTTGGCTTAGCCCGACTGCGCTTGTAACCACTGGTTGTGACGCACAGCTGGAAGGCCGTAGTTAGCGCTCAGGGCGCAGGATGGCTCATGGTGGCGGAGGCGTAAGCATATAGCCGTACCAAAGTTGGTGTTGACGTATAGCCGTACCGAAGCTGGCGTGGACGTATAACTGTGCCATAGACTTGAACACTCGAGGCGCGGGCGTAGGCTTGTAGCCGTACCGGGTACTCGCCGAGTTATAGATTTGACGGCCAAGGCGCGGGCGTAAGCATATAGCCATGCCAGGCGCTCGCCGAGCCGTATTTGTCGCTCATTGCGCAGGTCCTTCTTACTCGTGTACGGAGTCGTAGAAGGTGCTTGATGAGATAAAAGCCCATGAACCCTGTAGCAAGTACATGTTGGATTTAGGTAGTATATGGATGAAAAAACAATCAATTGGATGTAAGGTCCGACTACTTTATTTGGATAATTTTATACTTTTGCCACTTTTCCTTTTTGATATTAAATTCCTCCAAGTAATCTTCCTTTTGTTAAGCACTCTGCCCGACTAGTCTAGCCCCCGGGCGTCGGGAATTGGCTCATGGCTCTTTTCCTAGGCACGCGTATCGAGTAACTAGAGTTCGCCGTTTGTGGGTCAGAGCTTCACTACTCGGAATAACCACTTGGATTCATTTGCAATCATTAAGAAAAAACAACAAAAAGGTGCACGCAAGTGCACCTATTAGGTGTAGCCTCCGACTTACTGCTTGGTTGGAGACCAACTAAGTAGCAAGTCAAGAAACAATTTAAATTTATAAGAAAAGATTATGGTAATGAGAACTTAGCTCTGATGTAGGCGCAGGCATGTGGTCGAGCCGTAGACTTGGCTGCTCGTGGTACTGGCGTAGGCGTGTCGCTGAGTAGCGTGTCGCCGAGCCGTAGACTTGGGCGCTCGTGACGCCGGCGTAGGCGTGTAGCCGAGTAGCTTGTCGCCGAGCCGTAGATTTAAAGCTCTAGGCGCAGTACCGCACGGCGCTCGGTGGCGCGCGATGGCGCATACCGAAGCTATAAACTTGACGCCAGAAGCGCTGGCGAGACGTGTCGCCGAGTAGCGACGCCATGTCAGACTTGGGCGCTGTGGCGCCGGGCGTAGGCGTAGCCGAGTGGCTTGTCGCCGAGCCGTAGATTTGAAGTTCTAGACGCAGCCGCACGGGCGCCGTGGCGGCGATGGCGCATACCGAGCTATATACTTGGACGCTCGTGGCGCAGGCGTAGGCGTGTCGCTGAGTTGTGTGTCGCCGAGCCGTAGACTTGGGCGCTCGTGGCGCTGGCGTAGGCGTGTCGCCGAGTAGCGACGCTGCGCCGTAGATTTGAAATCGCAGACGTAGAAGCCGCACGGCGCGCTGTGGCACGCGATGGCGGCGCATACCGAAGCTGAATACTTGGGCGCTGTGGCGCGGGCGTAGGCGCAGTCGCCGAGTAGCGGTCGCCGAGCCATAGATTTGAAGCTACGGGCATGCAACAGCACGGCGCCGTGGCGCGATGGCGTCATACCGAGCTATAGACCTTGGAGGCGAGGCGCCGTGAGTCGAGTAGAGGAAGTAGTCGCTCAGATCTCGATCAACGCCGAGTGGCACACGTCGTGGTCGGCGATGAACAGCACGTGCTCGCCGAGGTCTTGCCCGTGGTCGACGGAGTTGGCCGTAGTCGTAAATGATCTCCATGCGGTTAGTGTAGCTTGACGAAAGTCGATGCAAGTCTTCGCTGGTCTTCAATGTCCCACGAGATGTGGCACGATCAATCCTCACGCCGTGGCTGGCACCGTCGAGCTTTACGAGCTCGCCGAAATTCGCGACCTCTCTGCGCAGGCTGTCTTCAAAAAGACGCCACAGTCGCATCCGAAGTCGGATTTAGGCGTTCATGGATTCGTTGAAAAGATAACGAGATATGCTTCCAACGCATCTTATATCACCCTGAAACTCCTTCTGAGTCAACGGGAAATCACGATACAAGTTCCGTCCAGAATCTAAATGGGAACAGATCGCATCTTCTTCTCATGTTCGTCTCGCGGTTGATGAAGCCGGTGTCGCACGATGGACGTCGTGGTCGTTGAATCTGAGTGATTTGCTGCTAATGACGGTCACCACCCGAGATTCATACTCCACCGAGACCTCACCGTATCCGAGTCGAGAATTAAGCCCCCGGCGCGCTACTCGTCGGTAGGCGGCGGTGACGTTCCCCAACACGACCGGGAGTCCGAGTGAAGCGCTGTTGAATTCCAACCCAGATCGGATCTTATCAGAGTCCGAAAAAGTGTTGTTGAAGTCCTTGGTTGAGTTCTCACCGTATCCGAGTCGAGAATTGAACCCCCGGCACACCACTCGGGAGTAGATGACGGCGGCGTTCCTCGACCCGAACGGGAGTCCAGACGAAGCGATCTAGATGTTCTCCCCAGACTAGATCAGATCCAAGTCCGGAATAAGTGTTGGTCGTCAATTGTTTGGAGAAGCTCCTTGCTGATCCTTGATGTCCTTGGAGGTGTGGCACGGCACACCCGCATGCCGTAGCCTCCGCAGATCAGTTTTACGAGCTCGCTGAGATTCGCGACCTTCCCGCGCAGCCTGCCTTCAAACGGATGTCCCGGATGCATCCGAACTCCGTTTTGGGCGTTCTTGGGCTTCACGGAAAGATGACAAAATTATATTTCCAACGCATCCAGTCTCATCCCGAAATTCCTTCTGAATCAACGGGAATTGTAGAAACAAGATAACGTTCAGAATCTGTCTTCGAGCCGTCGCCGTATCCGAGTCGGGAATTGAGCCGTTGGCGTACTACTCATGAGTAGATGGCCGTGGCTTTCCCCAACCCGAGTGGGAGGCGTTGTTGTAGTTCTCCTCAGATTGGATCTGATCCAAATTAGGGAAGTGGAGTTTGCTGAAGCTGTTGATGACGCAGTCGGCTCCGAGGGCGGAGACGACGGCGACACCGTTGATCGATGCCATCGAGCTTGACGAAGATGATCTTAACGCTGCCCCTACCTGGCGCGCCAACTGTCGACTGCTGACTAACTGGGGGTCACCGCCGGCAGTGATTATATATGGGGTGATGCACAAGATTCAAACTCGATGGTAGCACAAGACAAGGATTTATACAGGTTCAGGCCCTCATGGCGGAGGTAATACCCTACGTCCTGTGCTCTGAGATTATATGAGGTATATGTGTACAAGATGATGATCAACCTAGGAGATGATCAAGCTATAGATGTGTGATTCTCTAGATGAAGATGTAGAAGAAGATGTGATCTGTTCCCATTCAGATTCTGGATGGAACTTGTATCGCTATTTTCCGCTGACTCAGGAGAAGTTTCGGGGTGATATAAGATGCATTGGAAAGCTTATCTCGTTATCTTTCCAACGAATCTAAGAATGCGTAAATCCGACTTTGGATGCGACCGTGACGCCTTTTTCAAGGCAGTCTGCGCAGAGAGGTTGTGAATTTCGGCGAGGTCGTAAAGCTCGTCGGTGCCGGCTACGGCGTGAGGATTGATCGTGCCACATCTCGTGGGGCGTTGAAGATCAGCGAGGACTTTCATCGACTTTCATCAAGCTACACCATCCGTATGGAGATCATTTACGAACTACGGCCAACTCCGTCGACCACGGGCAAGACCTCAACGAGCACGTGCTGTTCGTCGCCGACCACGACGTGCGCCACTCGGTGTTGATCGAGATCTGAACGACTACTTCCTATACTCAGCTACGCGCCTACGCCAGCGCCACGAGCGCCCAAGTCTATGGCTCGGCGACAGGCCACTCGGCTACACGCCTACGCCAGCGCCACGAGCGCCCAAGTCTATGGCTCGGCGACACGCTACTCCGCGACACACCCACGCTACGGCTCGGCGACACGCTACTCAGCGGCATGCCTACGCCCGCGCCACGAGCGCCCAAGTATTCAGCTCGGCTGTACGCCATCGCGCGCCACGAGTGCCCGGTACGGCTACACTCCTGCAGCTCCAAGTCTACGGCTTGGCGACACGCTACTCAGCGACACGCCTACGCCCACGCCACGAAGCGCCATATTCACTCGGTCAGACGCCATCGTCGCCACGAGCGCCTGCAGACGGTCAGACGCCGCAGCTTCAAATCTACGGCTCGGCGATAAGCCACTGCCACACGCCACGCCAAAGACCACGAGCCTCCAAGTCTCACGGCTCGGCGACACGCTACTCAATGACACGCCCACGCCAAATACCACGAGCAAATTAGTTCACGGCTCGGCACACGCCCACGCCTACATCGAGCTAAGTTCTCATTATCATAATCTTTTCATATTAATCTAAGTTGTCTCTTGACTTGCTACTTAGTTGGTCTCCAACTAAGCAGTAAGTCGGGGGCTACACCTAATAGGTGCACTTGCGTGCACTCTTTTGTTGTTTTTTCTTTATGATTGCAAATGAATCCGAGTGGTTTTTCCGAGTAGTGAAGCTCTGACCCACGGACGGCGAACTCTAGTCACTCGATACGCGTGCCTGGGAAAAGAGCCATGAGCCAATTCCCGATGCCCGGGGGCTAGACTTGTCGGGCAGAGTGCTTAACAAAAGGAAGATTACTTGGAGGAATTTAATGTCCAAAAGGAAAAGTAGCAAAAGTATAAAAATTATCTAAATGCTTCCAGATACTGCCTAAACTCTACATGCACATGTTACAGGAGTTCATGGTACTTTTGTTAATATCCAACTATTCAGTGAAGGCCACCCTACCCCCTACCCCAACATGTACTTTTGTTAATATCCAACTATTAAATTTTCATTCCTTCATACAGGATGTAGATCAGTCTGCCGAACTATGGCCCCCTACCCCCTTTATATAGTGGAGGGGGTGGGGTTACAAGGAAGAGTCCTAGTTGGTTACGAGGTAGGATTCCTATCTCTAGTTAGATACATAGTTATCTTGGATTACAAGTATACCTTCCCTATTAATTAGGGATAGGCTTCTATCTTCATGTCTTTTCTTGCCGAGCAAGTCTTCTAGAGTCCGGGTGGTACTCGTCCTTATCCACCCGACTTGGTCCATCCCCTGTCGGGTGGTCTTACGTAGAGTTTAGGCAGTATGAAGACTTAACCCATCCGATCGGTAGTGAAGATCAGATCCAAGTCTATGTTATCCACATTGGGTTGTTGGGAGGACCCTTGGGTAAAAGCTGACGCGGACTTGGCTGTTGAGTGCAGGCGTCCGGCTTCGTCCCCAACGAGCTTAGCCCTAGGGCGCTTGTCTCCGCTCTGAAAAGGAAAATAACATAAGATTAGTTATCGAAAAAAGAACGGTGTGAGTTAGTGAACGCACGCAAGTTAGTAACCTCGCTATTAGAAGACGATGCATGATTTTGAGATTCCGTTCTTTCGTCATCTGAATCTGATGAAGAGGGGCCTGACTCGGAAGAATTTTCCTCTCATCATTATCATCGTTGGAATCATTAGAATCGGTATTTTCTTTGCTGCTTTGCTCTGATTCTGATGGAAGTTCTTCTATACCGGCAATCTTTGGCCAGTTGCGTCTATATACTTCTTTCTTGCCAGTAAATTTTTCGATTAAGGTTGAAGCTCCACCTTCCGTGGCAAAAATATTCTTGGCAATAGAATCCCACCAAGCTCTGAACTTTGGAGAAGTTTCAGACCACATTATAAACTCTGTCGGCATTTCAAAATCGATATGTGCAGCAACTAAGATTCCATATGCCGATTGGGAGTTCAGATCTTCTCTGGCATTAATGTGGCGGTATATAAATAAATCAGGAATATCTTGTCCTAGATTGAATTGCTGAGCAAATATGGCAGGATGATAGAACTCATAAGGTGGTTTTCTGATGTGAGTTCTTGTGCTGAGAATAGCATAGAAGATGCCCGGAGAGATAAACTCTTTGAATGCTGAGAGGACTTCGCCACTTATGGTCTCACTAAATCGAAAAAAAGGAGGGAACTGGGTATTTGTCCAACTCAGTGTACGAATTGAAATGTTCTGCACCATATTCCGATTCAGACATGGTATAAAATGCCACTAGAGAGCAGGAGAAATCCTCCTGGTTCAGGCGCCTTCTGTTACAGTTAACAGAAGTCATTTCTCCATAGGATCTACAGGAGCGCTCAGTGCCATCGGTTTTCTCTTCGTTTGGAAATTCTATGTTAAAATCAAGTTCCTCTAAGGAGTTGTATATGTGAAGCTTCAAGAACAAGCAAACAAACCAAAAAGGGCCACCCAGGTTTCCAACTGAGTAATCGGATTTTCTGGAGCAGAGACCTTCCTTGATCTTGTGTATCATCCGATATGTAGCACCTAGCAGGTATTTTCCGATTGCTAGTTTCTGTCCGGCTGCTAGAGCTTCGGCAACTCCCTGGTAAACCTTGCTAGGGCTGAGGGATTGACCGCAGAAGAAGAATCTATCTAGACACATATTCAGGAAGGCGATGTGCTCTTCGTCCTCAACATCGCCTGTTTGCTGATGGGTGCTCATGTAGCGTTGCCAGCCGAAGTTCTTCTCAGGAACTAACTTGAGAGTAGCAGACAGATCAAAAGCCGATAGCATTTCGCCATCGGGACTAAGACCAGTTAACATTGCTATGTCCAAAAGCGTAGGGCTTATTGGTCCTGTTGGGAAGAAGAAGGCGTTGGCTGTATCGCACCAGAAATAAGCCGATGCTGCCATGAAAGGTTCATCCGCTGGAGGAGGGTGCAAGAAAAGTAAGATGGCATCGGTAATCCCTAGTTCGTCCCATTGTTCCTTTTTCTGGCTATAGACTCGAGAAAGCCAATCCTTATATCCCTTGATCGGGCTAGGCCAGGAACGGAATGCCGATTTTCAGCTATTCATACTAAGCTCATCGGCAAATAACGGAAGCCTTGCTACCGAAATATCTATGAAAGCTGATGGATCTCTCTCCCCTATCGGGCCCAAAGAATACAAAGCCTCAGAATCGGAGCAACGGAATAGTACCTGAGACATATTTGCCGATTGGGAGTTGTACAGAGAGGAAGCTGTGCGCTGAAAGATCTTCAGAGCTCCAGAAATCCGATGCAGGAGACTTGTGCGCAGGAGAATGGGTGAAAGTGACAGCGAGTGACTGCCTATTTATAGCTGTGGTAAAATTAGGGTTTTTACCGGGCTGTGCGGTGTTACAGTTACGACCCATATTGCGTGACAGGCTGACACCTGTCCTTGTAGTTGGCCAGAAGTGAGAAGCGCAAGGGTAAAATTGTGAAATGTTCCGAGATTATTAGATGAAAATCCGATTTTTAGGTGAAAGTTCGGCTAATGAGAAAACCCATTGCCAAACTTAGGGGCATATGTTGACACCCAAATTTGGCAGGAAAATCAGATATTATAAAACAGATAATTTCATTGGAATTATTGGGCCGAATCAGAAGATGAGATTCATTGGCAAAAAAAGAAGCAATTCCGATAATATCGAGACTCCGGAAGAATTACAAAGATTCAATCGGGACGCGTTTTTTTTAGGTAGTATCGGTATCGGCTTTGTAATAGTATAAATAGGATCCTAGGTCTTGTGAAAACGATACGACATACACAAAACACAACTACACTTTTCGAATCCGATCGGCTTCGTCGAAAGGCTTCAACTCGCAGGTAGAGCTATCTCGATGGGATAATCGATTCTCTTCTTGTAACCCGTATGCATGGCTGCATCGCCTTGATCTCATGTATACAAAGCATGTTTGAAAGTGCATCTAGGCCCTTAAGTGATTTTGGTGATTAATGAGTAACAATTATAGAGCTAATATTTGTATTGGAGAATTGTGCACAGACGCTATACAGGTTAATTCCATGAGGTACATGTTTACATGTGATTGTGCACCCCTCAAAATGGATGTATTGCAAGAAGGCATCAAGACTAGTATTTATTTGTAAATCTTTATTTATTGAGTCCTAAGGATGCCGTACTATAAAGAGGGATGAAATGGAGAAGCTTATAAAGGTTCCTAAGTGCTCAAATAGGTATCTCGAAGTTCGTGTGAGTTTTTCCACTCAAAATACACCTCATACAGAACCTATGCCATCAGAACATCCGATGTGGGTCGGAACATCCGATGGTGAGCCAGCCTGCCAGTTTTCAGAGCTATCTAGTAAAGGTCCCATCGGAACTTCCATCGGAACATCCGACGCGGGTCGGAACATCCGACGAGAGATCAGAACATCCGATGCGGGATTAACTGCACAACGGCTAGTTTTCGGGATTCTCTATTTAAAGCCGTCTCTAATACCTTCCAAAGGCTGCTGACACTGTTTACTCTCTGATCACACCTTGATTTGAACCTTATACTTCCTGTTCATTTTTTCTCTCAAAGCTTTAGCTTTTGTCTCTCTCTTGTTCATCTTGTGAGATCTAGATCTAGAGAGATCAAGGCAACCCAAGTGCTCCACAAATTAGAGGTTCAATTTGAGCACTTAGCGATTTCTATTTTCTTCATCGCATTTGTTACTCTTGGAGGCTTGAAGGGCTCCTAGACGGCTAGGAGTCGCTGGTGAGTCGCCGATCTTTGTGTGGCGTGTCTCCGGAGTTTGTGAAGGTGCGAATCTACCTCCGCAAGGAAAAGGATTCAACTAGTGATCGCCGGTGAGTGCTTTGTGCTTCACTGGTAAGGGGGATTAGGGTCTTGGTGATCCGGGCTTTGTGCCTTCCCTAACGGTGAGTAGGATCTTCCTTCAAAGATCCGAACATCGGTAAACAAAAAATCGCCGTGTTTTGTCTTAGTCTTGATCTGTGTTTAAACTATTGGTATTGGCCTGCTCGGTATTCTTGAATAGATCTAACCTTGGTTTTGCGAGAAATCAGTTTTTCTACTGTGTTTTCGACAAATTCCGAACACCTCGGATCGGAACATCCGACGCCATCTAACATCCGACCCAGGATCGTAACATCCGACGGAGGGTGTCTTGTACCACGCCGAACATCCGACGCTGCATCGAACATCCGACCGATCGTTATTGCTCAAGTTTATTATTTCCGCAATTTCGCTTTTATTCGCCTATTCACCCCTCTAGGCGGCATAGCGATGCTTTCAATTGGTATCAGAGCCTAATCTCCTGTTTTGAGCTTAACAGCTTGGAGAATCATGCCTAACAACAAAGACGAGATCGAGACTTCAGGTGAAGGCAACAAGAAGGCTACTATTCCTTATGTTTATCCTGATTCAACGTCCTCATCTCATGTCTCTATTCCTACTGGGCGTGCGCCTCACTTCGATGGCACATACTACCCACAATGGAGACATAAGATGAAGATGTATCTAATGTCTATTCATCCTTCTATTTGGAGAATTGTAGAAACAGGTTTCAAGCCCAAAGAACCGGAGAACCTCACTGCCGATGAGGAAAGAGACTCCTTCCGCAACTATCAAGCCGTCAATGCATTATTTGGTGCCTTGAGCCCAAGTGAGTTCAATCGGGTTGACGGTCTTGAAGAAGCTAAAACAATTTGGGATACCCTCAAGATTGTTCACGAAGGCACATCAAGTGTGAGGGAAACCAAGATCAAGCTTATTAATGGCAAGCTTGGAAGGTTCATCCTAGAAGAAGGAGAAGACTACAAGACAATGTTTGATCGACTCATGGTATTCGTAAATGAGGCCAAGGGACTTGGTTGCAAGTCTCTCACTGATCATGAGGTGGTCAAGATTCTACTCCGGGCTATCACTCCAACCAATCGCCATTTAGTGCAAATGATTCGAGATAGAGACAACTATCACTCAATCACACCGCATGAAGTGCTTGGAAGAATTCTCAGTGATGAGTTGATGGACCAAGAGGCCTCGAACATTAAAGAGATGGCTCAATCAAGTAAGAAGAAGAGCATTGCATTGAAGGCGAGCAAAATGTCAAAGGCAAAAGATGATAGCTCAAGCAGTGATGAAGATGGGCAAATGAACATGGAAGAGATGGCGTTCTTTGTGAGAAGATTCAACAAATTTCTCAAAAAGAATGGCTACAATAGTAAAGGCAAGAAGGATTCCGGCAAATCCAACTCTTCAAGAAGTTTAAGAAGAAAGTACTATGAATGTGGTGAAGCCGGACATTTCATTGCCGATTGTTCACATAAGAAGGATAAGGATAAGGAAGACAAGAAGAAAGAAAAGAGTTACAAGAAGGATAAAGAAAAGAGCAAGAGACACAAGAGAAGTTCAAGAGGTGAAGCTCACATTGGTGAGGAGTGGGACTCCGAATCCAACTCCGAATCCGACTCCGAGTCCGATGATGAGAGTGTAGCATGTCTTGGAATGGCTATTCCAAAAAGGACCTCATCTCTATTTGGCTAATTGACGGATGATGATGAACCATCTATGTGCTTCATGGCTAAGGGCCCTAAGGTATCATCAAGATCCTCTAAATCTCTAGTCAATTCTTATACTAACAACTCTAGTGATGATGAGGATGATATGAGTCATGCTAGCTTGGTCAAGATGATGAGAAATTTTGATATGGATAAGTTGACCGAGCTCATGGAGAGAGTTGAGCAACAAGAGGACCTTCTTAAGAAAGGAGAAGACTTGCTCATCCTTGAAAAGGAGGGAAACCTCCAACTTGAGAAGGAACTAGCATTGGAAAAGAAGAGGGTTGAGAAGATGATCAAAGAATTCTCTAAGGTCACATCTCAAGCAAGCTCTCTTAAGATCAACAATGCTTCACTTAAAGAAGAACTCATCGGTGCAAAGGAAGCATATGAGACTCTTAGGGTGAAGTTTGATGATCTCATGAAGAGCACCTCTACTCTTTCAAATGCAACTTGTGACTCACCTCCTTCCACGAGCAATGGTTGTGCAAGGTGCTATAATGTGGATGTGAATGCTTGTGCAATAAATTTTACCACTTTGCAAGATCTTGCTAGTGAGAATGAGAAATTGAAGGGTCTACTTGAAGATGGTATTTAAAGATCTTACAAGTCGAGTAAGGGACTTGATGAGATTCTAGATAAGAGAAGAGGAAACTTCAAGAAGGCTGGACTTGGCTATGTTCCACCGAAGGGCAAGAAAGCACATGTTGTGGTGACACCGGTCACTAAGCCAATCCATTTTGTGAGAGAGCAAGGCTCAAAGGCTCACGTTTCTCACTCTACTTTTAATGTCTCTTACATTCTTAAAAGAAATAATTTTGGTAGAGTACTTGCTTATCATGTTGGACCGAAGCGTACTAATGCACCTTTGGTGAGATCCATCTGGGTCCCGAAGGCTCTTGTGACTAACCTCAAAGGACCCAATCAAATTTGGGTACCTAAGACTAAAGCTTGAACTTTGTAGGAATATCTCTCCGGTGGCCCTAGTTGGGTACTTGACAGCGGTTGCACTCATCATATGACCGGAGAGAAGGAAATGTTCTCTCAAATTAACTTCTATAATCAACCAAGTGAGAGCATTACTTTTGGGGATGACAATAAAGGTGATGTACTAGGTCTTGGTAAGATTGCAATGTCTGAAAATCTTTTTCTTACAAATGTATTACTTGTTGATTCATTGAAATACAATCTATTATCGGTACAACAATTTTACGCTACCGGTTATGATTGTATCTTTTCTTGTGATGGTGTGAATGTCGTTCGAAGGAGTGATGGTTTAATAGCCTTTAAAGGTCATCAAAAGGGAAAGCTCTATCTCGTGGATTTCTCTACGGATAGACCTAGCCCTGGGATATGCCTACTGGCTAAATCTAGTATGGGTTGGCTTTGGCATCGCCGACTAGCCCATGTTGGTATGAGAAACCTTCACAAACTCTCGAAAGGGAATCACATCATTGGACTAACAAATGTGAAGTTTGAGAAAGACAGGCCTTGTAGCGCATGTCAAGCGGAAAAACAAGTTGGAGCATCCCATCCTTCGAAGAACGTGATGACCACAACAAAACCTCTACAACTACTTCATATGGACCTCTTTGGACCTATTGCATACATAAGTATAGGAGGTAACAAATATGGTCTTGTTATTGTTGATGACTTTTCACGCTTCACGTGAGTATTCTTTTTGCATGATAAGACAGAGGCAAAAGGAATCTTAAAGAAGTTTATGAGAAGATCTCAAAATGAGTTTGAAGTGAAGATTAAGAAGATTCGAAGTGATAATGGAAAGGAATTCAAAAACACCGATGTTGAAGAATATCTTGATGAGGAAGGCATTAAGCACGAGTTTTCGGCTCTCTACTCCCCTCAACAAAACGGGGTGGTCGAGAGGAAGAATCGAACCCTCATCGAGATGGCAAGAACCATGTTGAATGAATACAAGGTGTCGGACATTTATTGGGCGGAAGCTGTGAACACCGCCTGTCATGCCATCAACCGACTCTACTTACACAAGCTACTGAAGAAAACTTCGTATGAGCTTCTTACCGGTAACAAGCCAAATATTTCATACTTCAGAGTCTTTGGCAGTAAGTGTTATATTTTGAATAAGAAATCTAGAAGTTCTAAGTTTGCTCCTAAGGTTGATGAAGGTTTTATGCTTGGTTATGGATCAAATGCCTATGCGTATCGAGTTTTCAACAATACCTCCGGTGTGGTTGAAATCTCGCATGACGTGATATTTGATGAGACTAACGGCTCTCAAGTGGAGCAAGTTGATCAATGTGTTCTAGATAAAGAAGAGCCACCTTGTGAAGCGATCAAGAAAATGGCTATCGGTGACATCAAGCCACAAGAAGGTGTAGATGACGATGATTCACTACCTTTGTCAACTCAAGTCGAACCTCCAACGATTATTAAAGAAGAGGAGGATGACAAGTCAACTGAATGTGATGATGATGAAGATCCCAACCCACTGAATGCACATCCAAGAGTTCGTCAAAGTGTTCAACGAGATCATCCCGTCGAAAGTATCATTGGTGATATAAACAAGGGAGTAACTACTAGATCTCGTCTTTCAAATTTTTGTGCATTTTACTCGTTTGTCTCCTCTCTTGAGCCACTAAATATAGATCAAGCCATCAAGGATCCCGATTGGATTATTGCAATGAAAGAGAAATTGAACAACTTCACTAGGAATGAAGCGTGGGAGTTGGTGGAAAGACCGAAGCAAAATATCATTGGTACGAAATGGGTCTTCCGCAACAAACAAGACGAACATGGTATAGTGACAAGAAACAAAGCACGGCTGGTTGCACAAGGCTTCACGTAAATCGAAGGTTTGGATTGTGGTGAGACTTATGCTCCTGTAGCAAGAGTAGATGCTATTAGAATTTTAATTGCTTTTACTACTCACCATGGCTTTAAGTTGTGGCAAATGGAAGTCAAGAGCGCTTTTCTTAACGGTCCACTTTCTGAGCTTGTCTACGTTGGGCAACCACCGGGTTTTGAAGACACAAAGTATCCAAATCATGTCTACAAACTCAACAAGGCGCTTTATGGGTTGAAGCAAGCACCTCGTGCATGGTATGAGTGCCTGAAGGACTTTTTGGTGAGAAAAGGTTTTGAAATGGGTAAATCTGATCCTACACTCTTTACTAAGCTAGTAGATGGTGATATCTTTGTATGTCAAGTTGATGTTGATGATATCATATTTGGATCAACTAATGAGAGTTTTTGCGAGGAGATTAGTAGCTTAATGACTAAACGGTTTGAGATGTCTATGATGGGAGAGCTGAAGTTCTTCCTTGGACTACAAGTGAAACAAATGAAGAAAGGAACTTTTATTAGCCAATCAAAGTACGTGAAGGATATGCTTAAGAAGTTTGATATGAGCGACGCCAAACCAATCAAGACTCCTATGCCAACAAATGGTCACCTTGATTTAAATGTAAATGGTAAGTACGTCGATCAAAAGGTATATCGTTTTATCATTGGCTCTCTGCTTTACCTTTGTGCATCTAGGCCTGATATTATGCTTAGTGTGTGTATGTGTGCAAGATTTCAAGCTGCACCCAAGGATTGTCACTTAGTGGCAGCCAAGAGAATCTTGAGATATTTGATATACACTCCCAACCTTGGCCTTTGGTATCCTAGAGGGTCAAACTTTGACCTAATCGGCTATTCGGATGCGGATTATGCCGGTTGTAAAGTGGATTGGAAGAGTACCTCCGGTACTTGCCAATTCCTTGGAAGGTCGCTCGTTTCGTGGACGTCGAAGAAACAACATTCCGTTGCCCTATCCACAGCCGAAGCTGAATACATTGCCGCAGGACATTGTTGTGCCCAACTACTTTGGATGAGGCAAACACTGAGAGATTATGGCCTTAACCTCAATCACATCCCACTTTTGTGTGACAATGAGAGTGCCATAAAAATAGCCAACAATCCTATTCAACACTCTCGAACCAAACATATCGATATTCGCCACCACTTTTTAAGAGACCATTCAACCAAAGATGATATCGATATTACCCATGTGAGAACCGAAAACCAACTAGCTGATATTTTCACCAAACCACTTGATGAGAAAAAATTCTGTGAGTTGCGAAGTGAATTGAATATCCTTGACTCTCGGAATGTTGCTTGACCTATTGCACACATTATTTGATGATTGAAAAGGTTTTCTTCATTTTGTCATCTATTTTACTATAGCTATATAGGATTATATATAAATAAATTGATTGATTTGGTTCTTTGGATATTCATATTCTAATTATTCTCGGATGACCTTAGTTTGATTGATTGATATGCTTACGGGTCATCCTTGAGTAAATTCTATTCTTAGAACTCCCCTCTATCCTACCGGAGCTATCTTATCTATTCTCGAAGTTTCTGGAGTTCAAATATTTCATTTCTAGCAAGAGGGGGTCGGATGTTCCGCTCGGCATCGGATGTTCCGGTGGAATCCAGTGAGGGTTCCGTCGGATGTTCCGACCGGCGTCGAAACTTCCGATGCGGTCCAGTGAGGGGGCGTCGGATCTTCCGTCGGATGTTCCGATGCGCCCAGATCTGTGACTTGTCTTTTCTTTTAACCGCGTGGGCCCTGTTCCTCCTTTTACCCCACGGTTTTACCTAAGAGTTTTTACCTCTCTCTCTTCCTTTGGGCGGCCGCGGCGGCGGAACATCCGGCGGCTTCGGATCTTCCGGCGGCGACGGAACTTCCGGCGGCGGTGGTCCGTACTACGGCGAAGCCTTTGGCCTGCTGCCTCTCTACCGCCTCCACCTCGTTCCTGCTCGTCTCCCTCCTCCTCCATTGAAGGTAAAAGCTCCAAATATTGAAACCTTCTAGAACGGGCAATGTGCGTCGTTTTGATTCAATTTCGGGGCCGAATATGCGTCTATATCGTTCATAGAAGCAGTCCCCACCTATTGCTGCCTCGGATTCGTCGTTTTGATGCGAGATGTGAAAAATCCCGTTTAGGGGACGTGCTGTGCACCGTCGGATGTTCCGACCCCCGGTCGGATGTTCCGACGGGGTACTCACTGACCTTGTTGGATTTGGCGCATTCTCGTTCAACTCTCTCAATTCTTGATTCCATCATATATGTCTTGCAGATGTCCTCTTCTAAACGGCAAAGAACCTCAAGTTCAACTGCTGCTCGTCCCTCAGCCGAGCCCAATGAGGATCCTTCGATGTTCCATGAGCGTTTGGCTCAGTGGAAGCGGGCCAACATCCGTGATCCCATTGGTCCTTTGATGATCAAGAAGACATCAAGAACATTCCCTCCCTCTGTCACTCCGAAGGTCCTCGGCTATTATGTGGCGGATGTTAAGGAGATTCAACTCCGCAGGCTTGACGATCCCTTGCAGTATGAGAAGGAAGAAGGGACCGATGAAAGATTTTGGAACTTCTTTCATCAAGATTTCTATGATGTTGCTTTTGTGAAGAAGAAGAACCCTGTGATGCGCATGCAATTCATTGATTGGGAAGACATGGCACTGTCACACAATCCAGTCATCAATGAGGTCATTGCTGCTTGTGACACCATGGGATTGACTGACATCTTGAGCTTCCAGCATGATTGGAACGATGAAGTTATTTGCCAATTCTATGCTTCAGTGTACTATGCTGGGGGTGCTCCTGGAGACTTCTTCTGGTTCATGTGTGATGGTGTCTGGTATAACTTCTCGAAGAGGGAGTTTGGCCAACACCTGAAGCTGTCCACTAGAGACAACATGGAGGAGCTCCATGATGTGGAAGCCCTGAAGAATCAAGACTTAAAGTTCTTGTATGATGGGCCTATTCCCACTAAGGCGGGAGCTACTGAATCCATGGAGCCATTCTATCAAGTGCTCAACCGCATTCTCCGTAAGACTCTCTGTCCCAAAGAAGGTGACGCTTCTCGTGTTCTCTCCTATTCTCGCAACCTTCTGATGAAGATTGGTCTGCGTGAGCGTCTCTTTGATATTCTGGATTTCATCTGGTGCGAGATCAAGATCAGTGCTGGTGATCCGAAGAGAGCTGTCCTTATGCTCCTTATCTGATGAGCATGATTATTCGCGTCACTGGTCTCAAGTTTGTGCTAAATGTGAAGCACACCCCCTACCTTGTTACCACCCGTGGACTGGCTTCTCCTGGTGGGACTTCTGCGACACCACCCAGGAGGGGTTCGGCTACTCGTGATAGCGCGGGGCCTTCTTCTGCTCCTCGTGATAGCGCAGGCCCATCCTCAGCTCGGTCCAGTCCGTCATCTTCTGGAGGATCTATCAAAAAGATGCTGAAATCTATCTTCTGCATGTGCCGCAAGACAAATGATCGGGTTCAGGAATCCATTGTGCGTCTTCGCGACAATCGAAAGCAGATTCAAGACATCAAGAAGCATCTTGGTATGCCTCTCTCCTCTGATGATTCCGCATCCTCCTACTCCACCATTGACACCTATACTCGAGGACTGTTTGGGATTCCTCCTTCCGGTGGCGGCAACAACAACGACGACGATGAGGATGAGGTCACCGGTGGAGGTGGTGGTGGTACTGGTGGTCAGGGTGGCAGCAGCAGCAGCGATCCAGAGTGGATTGAGTGATCCAGTGTTTTTCTCTTTTTGGCGTCTTGATGCCAAAGGGGGAGAAATGTTCTGAGTTCTGGGGGAGAAATTGGAGAAAAAGTTATCCTTTATCTGTTATCTCATTCCTCTCTTAGTTTCCTTTGTTTGAAACTTATTTATGTGTGCAAAACTATGTTATGTTTTAAACTCAATGTTTATGTGGCACGCTGTGGGTGTAAGACTTATTTATTTATTCTGTGATGATGTTGTAATGGTGAATTGCTTCTTATTTAAGTTTTTTCGCAACTGTGTGATATATCCTGTCATATTGCATCTAGATTCAAATTGTGCCAAGGATATAGGGGGAGCTCTTGTTGTTATACTTGCCATAGTTTCAGGGGGAGCTTCCGGTTATATTATTTGTTTAATTTGTTGTGAGATATAATTGTTGTCATCAATACACCAAAAAGGGGGAGATTGAAAGTGCATCTAGGCCCTTAAGTGATTTTGGTGATTAATGAGTAACAATTATAGAGCTAATATTTGTATTGGAGAATTGTGCACAGACGCTATACAGGTTAATTCCATGAGGTACATGTTTACATGTGATTGTGCATCCCTCAAAATGGATGTATTGCAAGAAGGCATCAAGACTAGTATTTATTTGTAAATCTTTATTTATTGAGTCCTAAGGATGTCGTACTATAAAGAGGGATGAAATGGAGAAGCTTATAAAGGTTCCTAAGTGCTCAAATAGGTATCTCGAAGTTCGTGTGAGTTTTTCCACTCAAAATACACCTCATACAGAACCTATGCCATCAGAACATCCGATGTGGGTCGGAACATCCGATGGTGAGCCAGCCTGCCAGTTTTCAGAGCTATCTAGTAAAGGTCCCATCGGAACTTCCATCGGAACATCCGACACGGGTCGGAACATCCGACGGGAGATCAGAACATCCGATGCGGGATTAACTGCACAACGGCTACTTTTCGGGATTCCCTATTTAAAGCCGTGTCTAATACCTTCCAAAGGTCACGACATCGCTTTACTCTCTGATCACACCTTGATTTGAACCTAATACTTCCTGTTCATTTTTTCTCTCAAAGCTTTAGCTTTTGTCTCTCTCTTGTTCATCTTGTGAGATCTAGATCTAGAGAGATCAAGGCAACCCAAGTGCTCCACAAATTAGAGATTCAATTTGAGCACTTAGCGATTCCTATTTTCTTCATCGCATTTATTACTCTTGGAGGCTTGAAGGGCTCCTAGACGGCTAGGTGTCGCCGATCTTTGTGTGGCGTGCCTCCGGAGTTTGTGAAGGTGCGAATCTACCTCCGCAAGGAAAAGGATTCAACTAGTGATCGCCGGTGAGTGCTTTGTGCTTCACTGGTAAGGGGGATTAGGGTCTTGGTGATCCGGGCTTTGTGCCTTCCCTAACGGTGAGTAGGATCTTCCTTCAAAGATCCGAACATCGGTAAACAAAAAATCGCTGTGTTTTTGTCTTAGTCTTGATCTGGTGTTTAAACTATTGGTATTGGCCTGTTCTGAGTATTCTTGAATAGATCTAACCTTGGTTTTGCGAGAAATCAGTTTTTCTACAGGTTTTCGACAAATTCCAGAACACCCCGGATCGGAACATCCGACGGCCATCGGAACATCCGACCCAGGATCAGAACATCCGACGGAGGGTGTACTGTACCACGTCGGAACATCCGACGCTGCATCGGAACATCCGACCGACTGGTTACTGTTCAAGTTTATTATTTCCGCAATTTCGTTTTATCCGCCTATTCACCCCCCTCTAGGCGGCATAGCGATCCTTTCAATGTTAAACTGTCTCGGGTTTTACCAATCTTTAATGTGTTCTCGCATGTTATACTGTCTCGTTCAATCGATCTGTAATATGTGTTTATCCTGCAATACTGATTGTCAATCATTTTATGTGCTTTTCCTGAATCCGATGTATGCAACTGTCTCGTTTGATCGATCTTGCGTATGCTTGTTTTAGGATTTAGCGCGTTTGATTGTTTACCGATTAGCATTGTATTTATCTATATTAGTTCTAAGCCTTTAAATCGGTTTATGAGTTTACATCCAGATTTAGATTTGGATACTGTCTTGGCTTGACCAATCTATTCAATCTGTTATTTGGTTTAATCCGATAAATTGATCTGAAGATTTATAGCTAATTATATATATAAAACAACAAAAAGATATGAAAAGATTCATGTTTAAATGCCTATTTACATTTAATTGCTCTTTCAGGCATTAAGCTGATAGAATTGTGATCGGATTTCTTAAAGTCGATTCACAAATCCTGATCTGGCTATCATTAAAAGCCGATTAGGGCCATGTCGCTGATAATTTATTCCTTGTCAATTTACAGGTCAAATGGACTGGCACGCTTGGTTCTTGGTTGCGACGCAAGCCCAGACTTAACGCTTCCGCATGTGTGTTCGCAAAGTTCTCACTTTTCGTGTCAACACACGCGTCCCCCACGGGGGGCTTGCGGCCCGGCGAGGTTGACATGCGGGGCCCGCGGCTCGGCCAGGCTGGCGAGTCAGCAACTGCGAGTAAGGGCGACGCGCGGTGAACGGGGCGGCACCGACAAAAGCAGCAGGTTCCACGGGGCCGCACGTCGTGGCAGGATTGGGTGGCATCGGCGGCGGGGTCAGGGGTAGGACAACGGCGGTCCCACAGGACGTGCGTCAAGTCGCGGTTGGGCGACGACGGCGGCGTAGTCAGATATGGGAACAGCAGCGGGCCCATGTCACAGCGTCGGCGAACTGCGAAGCGATGTGTGGCGGCGGGACGAATGGAGCGGCTTGACGTGTGGCAACGGGGGCGCGCGGTGGGCAGCGCAGTCGGAGGCGTGGTGGCAGGGCGCCGTTGGCCGCTCGATTCGCACCGGCGGTGCGAATGATGAGGTTCGCCAGCGGCCAAGGGATCTTCAAACTACGACGAGCTCTACGGGGCGCTCTTCTACGCCAAACTAGGCAATCCGCATATGCATTTTGATCGCTGCGATGAGATCTACACGATGGTACTACTTACTCTAAGAATCGAACACAGGAAATGGGGTATTACCTTGAAAGAAGGGTCGGGAGTGTTGGTTCAGTTGCCGGCGGCTAGAGTTTTCGGGGAGGGTTGAAGTGTGACGGTGCACAGTGGTGAGGAGGAGGTTTATAAGTGGGTGAGGGGTGGCAAGGGTCTTGTCTTCCTCTAAACAAGCCGAAAAGCGCTCCGTGGGCCTTTCTGGGCATGAAATGATAGGAAATTGGAAGAATAGCTAGGAACTTTGAGTGGGATTAAATATTTGAACATTAACTTAGATTTTATTTTGAAGAACCTGGGAAATATAATAATTTTATTAGGATGTCATATGAGTCCTCTCTTTATTAGGATGTCAACTAGTCTGCTACTAACGCGGTGGACTACGTGAGGGCTAGTACCACCCGAATAGATAGGGCTGTCACCACCCCTACCGTACGACTTGTTGCGACGGATGTCAATGATGTATTAACTAGTTTAGACACCATGTCTACACCAGCAGTACTACTCTATCCGGATATCACTAACAAAGCGCTTGCAAGAGATAAGTGGAATCTATCTAAAGCAAACCAAATCCCAACAGATATGCTTGAGTATGAAGTTGCTTTATAAATGTAGAAGCTGATCTACAGTGTTACCCAACTGAAGTCTGGAACTGAACTTGAATCGGCGTTCTGTTCCCGGAGAACAAGGTGGAAGAGAGGCCGACAACCCTGGCTTCACCCCGACACTACTCTCGTCTCTCCCTATACTATTCTATTTGGGCAACGTATCGCTAATTTCTTCTTCTTTCCTTCTCTCCATGGCTTGGAATGAAGGAATGCCCCTCTATTTATAGTGCCACACCAATCTTCACTTGACACATCTTATACATGTGTAAGCTTGCTTTGGGTCGAAGGAGAACTTGAGGCGGCAAAAGTGGTAGGTCGGTTGACTGTCCATTTCTACCGTCTTTGTTGCGGAACATCTCAGATGAACTCCTGAAGGTCGGTAATACTCGGTCCTAGGCTGTTGCATGCAAGAATCCAAGGAGCATAGGTCGGCCGGCCAACCTTTGATCTCCTCTCAGACCTCTGTTGCACCGGCATGATCCTTGAATTGCCTAGATTGCGGGACTCCCCTAGATTGCAGCTCCATGATGGTTGTTGGCGGGTATGCACATATTGGATTCCTAGCCTCTGGATCAAACCGATGTGCATGGACGACTTGGATGGCATCTTGGTGTGTTTCTTGACTCATTGGGAGAAAGAATGGCTGAATTCAACTTTGAAGTGGGTCGGCCGACCTGGTCTCAGTCACCTGACCTTTTCTGGGTTGGCCGACCTGGTTCCAGCCTGACCCTCGATCTTTCAAAATTCATTTCTTCCTCATCCGAGCTCCAAATATAGCAAATAATATATGCATTTCGATCATCTCGATGAGCTCTTAATCATGGTACAGTATAATTTGGAATTTGAAGACTTCCACAAAAATATTTCGTTTAAACACCATCTTATGTTCGATTTGCGTATGCTCGATAAACCGTCATTTCTTATGTATTTTGGGCATATGCCTGCGTGTAACTTATGATTCTACACCAAAACGCATGTAACACATTAGTTTCAGGCTAAATTTATCTTGAATTCCTTTATTTTGTGGATATGTTGACGGTCAAAAGTATACAAAATGTTGCAAATAAAGACCATCAACACCTACAAGCCGAGCTTGAGCCGGGCCAAAACTGAGTGAGCTACAAGCTGCTCGTGAGATTTGAGCCAGATTGCCAGCCCAAGTGAAAATCATGTATCTTTTAATTCTAATCATTTGGAAATGTAATGTCTAGGGGTGAGAAAGAGAATGTACTCATGCGAAGTAATAGAAACTAACACAAGGGCAATGATGCATGGTAACTTCATGGTAATTTGATAATGCACATGAATAGAGACGACGGAATGATGGCGTACCTCGGGACCTCCCCCAAGATTGAACCTTTGAAATGGTTCATCTTTGTGATCAAAGCCCATAGCCTTGAAGTACTGCATCATTATGTCAGTGTTCCATTGGAGTATCTCATTCGTCTCTTGGTGCCGCTGGGAGTGAGCATCTAGTGTTTGCTGTATCCCTGCACATTGTGGTCAATGACTTCGATCCGATCGCCGAGGTAGTCCTCATGCGAGCGATTCCTTGAAGGAGGGGTAGCATGCTAAGGACAGTCCAACACCTGGTCCATAGTTCATACCGTCGGTGTACTAGTGTTGATGTGTGTCTGTAGCCTCATATAGGCGTGAGATGCCAGCCTCATGTTGATGGGAGCATCCTGCTTCAAATCAGTAAGAAGATGTAATCACCCAACATACGACATGTTTGGGTATTCGGAGGAAGACCCGCTGTACTCTTGCCTAGAATAAACGTGGTACACTAGTTCCTCTAGAGGCTGGTAATCAAATTCTGCTTGTCTTCGTGCCTGCCCTCGTGTGACCGGATTACCTAAAATGCTATGGCGAGCGGGTGCTCTCTTCTGCTGGTTAAGGTTTAGTCGCTTTACATAGTATAAACCGAGTCTGCGGTCAGGTAACTCCACCTTGGTTTCGTACCCTGTGTAAAGCATAAACAATCTACATTCTCCCTCTTCCTGCTACGAGAATGAAGCAAATTCTCTTCACCCACTAGCGGTCTATTCCCACCCAGGTAGGCAACAGTTGCATCTCTCAATACTCGTAAATTTTCTCCAATTCTTCAGATCAAGGAGGTACAGTCGATGTCCCCTACCAATCTGATCATATCTCTCAGCCATCGAGACGGAAAACTATGTATGCCATAGAGTTATTCATGGACCAAATCTTCTTATGCCTCGTAAGTCCACACCCTTAGACGTGCTTCGAGATTCACAATGCTTGTCATGGATCTCGTCATATACCACAAAAAGTAATTGGGATATTAAAATGTAAAGAAATAAATGAATTCATCGTTTGTCTAACAATTTTGGGCCACTTTTACCATACATAATCACCATAGTTGTCCTACATTCAAAACTAGGTTCAAATTTAACAATTACAAAAAACCTACTTCCCAATCAATATTCGATTGGTGAAAACTAATTTCCTGCTTTAGTCAAAGTGTTGGGGAATTGGCATGCTATGCTAGAACAAATGAAAATTGTTATATCGTAATCAACCAAGACATGTGAGTAGGAAATCATGAATCATTACCATTGACATGAAACTGCAATATAAGCAGAGTTAGTGTAGCCAATTCCAACGATGTGTGTGTTGAGGTGTAAGTAGTAGTCTTTCACATTGATCTGAACGCCTCATCCTAGTAGATCACCATTGCAGTGTTGGGGAAGGTCTGAAAGGTGATGCCTCCATTGAGGGAACGACACCAAAGGTGATGCCATCACCAGCCCAAAAGGGCAGGGCTTTTGCCTAAGACCTGCCATACTAGCATACAAGGCAAAAGTCGCCGAAGGTAGACAGGACCAGAAAAACCAAGCCACTGGCCGAAGATGTAGAGCTGGAGAGCATGTACGAACGCCGCCACCCAACGCGGAAGACGCCGCCCAGGCCACCTGACACTCGGAGAAAGGGATGGTCAAGACGGCAGAGACGGGAACAAGTTAGGAGGCAGAGAAACAGGGATGCCACCGGTGAAAGGTCGCCAGCCAACGCCGCTAGAGAATGCATGGTTTTCCGTGAATGAGAAGCGAAGCAGACCAGACGCCACGCCACGCAGGCGATGTAGGATGAGCCCTGCCTCAACCCCGGAAGACGCCATCCGATGCCATCAAGCATCTCGTAGGGAGGGGAGGGCTAGAAGGCGAGGACAGGACCATGTTAGAGAGAGGGCATGCAGAACCGTCGATGGATGGGTAACGGCCAACCATGCCACACCGGGAGGAGTTAAGAAGCTACCGGTTACACGCCCCTGGAGCACCGCCACTCCGATTGCTCTGGCCACGACCGAAACGGTACCCCCCAAGCGGGCTCCACCGAGACGGGCTCAGATGGAGGGGGAGAACAAGAAGACGCTGGCGACGAGCTCCACCGAGCAATGTGGCCACCGGACCAACGACCCTGGAAAAAGACTACTTTGGTCGCTCTGGGTCACCACGGCTAGATCCAGGCCTCCTACCCGGCCTCTCACGGAGCAGTCTCCCCTGGCGGTCACCCAAGACGGGCCCAGGGGAGGGGAAGTAGGAAGAAGGAAGAGGAAGAGCCGGTGACAAACCCTACCACAGTGTGCGAAGGAGGGGACGAAGGAGAAGGGGAGCCGTGTGTCCAGTGAGAAACAATGCGTAACCGGCGAACAGGAATAGGGAGGACCAACAGAGGAGGGCCCACCTCCGGACACCCACCGCCCCTGCTAAAGTATGGATCAGGGGAAAGGGCTCCACCCGAGGAGGAGAAAGAGCACCGTCGGCCCGATTCGGAGGCAGAGGGGAGCCAGGGCGCAGCCGTGGCGCATGCAGAGGGCGGGGCTGCGCCGCACCCGCGCAAGGAGGAGCATTACCAGACCGATTCAGAAGCAGAGTGAACATAGGTCGTAATTCTTGGGCACCACCACACCAAGTTAGAGGGAAGGCCGCAACAGGACCGCGCCGAGGGAAGGTATGGGCGTCGCTGAGTGGAGGAGGAGGGCGTCGTTGCTGTCGGCCGGATCTGGAGCATGGAGGCCGCTGCGAGGAAAGGAAGCACGAGCACTACTGGCCCAACCTGCACCGCTCGAGGGGGAGCTGCCCCGCGCCCGTGGGGGAGGAAGACGGGTGGGAGCTTCGCTGCGCGAGATCGATCCCAATGAGGTGGCATGGTTGGCCTCGACGGCGCGAGGGTCAGAGCTCTCCTCTTTGGCGGCGCGTAGCGTGGGACAGGAGGGATTCTAGCCGTCTCTCACGACAAGCAAGACATTATGCATGATGTCGGTGGCTTGGACCTGCCGCCGGTGCTAGAGGTCTCGGAGGCAGGCCTTGACCATCAAAATGGGCTCCCACTCCTCGCCGGCCTCCTCCTTCCACCGCCAACGGGCCCTGGCCCGCCACCCCTAATCCTCATCCTCGAACGCCCTCCCAATGGTGGACAAGTCGAGCCGCATCCTCACCAAAGAAGTTGACGACGTCAACGTGCGGTGGAGGCGGACGAGTTGCCTCTAGATATGGGAAGAGGGAGGGCTGGAGAGAGAGGAGGTAGGAGGCCAAGGGGGAAGGAGGAATTGGGAGGAAGAAGGAAGGCAATGCAGGGAGGTGGGCCGGCGGCGGCGCCCAGGAGGCGCTCGGTGCAGTTTGCTAGCGGTGGCGCGCGGTGCGGATTGTATTAACAAAATAAATGAACGTCACATGAGGATAAAGTGTGCAAACTGTATAGAGTCAATACTATTTAGATAGTCGTGCTCATGGTTACGAGCATGCAAGGTGACAAACCATATGTTAGTTTTTTTTAACCTCGAATGATTTGACAGAGGAGCGTTGAGTTTTTTCATAAGAAATAAAATATTTAAAATATTTTGATTTTTAATCCTTAATTTTCTTGAAAATTTATGTTTCATAAACTTAGAAAAATCATCTAGAATTTCCTCATATTACATATTTTCTATAAGTTGTTGTTTGCATCGTTGCCACAATACTGTTGGTATTGCCCATTAAGTTCTGATGTGGATATGTAGGTGGGCTTTAAATTCTTAGACATATGTCGTATTATCGTAAATGGTGACATGTCACTCCACGTAGGCATTTAATTTTGAAAACTTTTAAAAAATTCAACTGCTTAAACTAAAACTTTTGAAAAAGTAAAACAATAAAACTAAACTTGTCAATTTTATATTTTTATTTTTAAAACAAAAAAAATTAAAATTTTCAAACATAAAATTCAGAAATAAAATTCAAAATAAAATTTATGATTTCTCATGCTTTACGATTTTTTTACCAAATTTAGATTTTTAAATTATTGTAAAATTTAAATTCCAAAATTTGAATTTTACAAAATATTAAAATTATATTTTTGAATTTTATTTCTGAATTTGATTTTAACAAAATATAAAAATTCCTAAAGTGATCTTTTTACAAGTCATGAATAGAAAGCCAAGCTATTATTTTAGAAAGTTATTTTCATTTTTTGTTTGTTGAAATATAAAATACTGGAATTGTATTTTCTAAATTTTAATTTAAAAATTGAGTTTTTTAAAATTGAATTTTAAAATATGAAAATTAATTTATCATAATATTATGCACCTTTTTCAATGATTTTTCTTCAAAGTTGAATTGTTTTATTGTTTTATTAAGTTTAATGCCTACATGGCTTAACATGTAAGCATTTAAGGTGATGTAGCATACATCTCTGCATTTTACAGCCAGTTAGACGTTCACATGGTGACATTAACGATTTTGGGAAAATGGTGCGCAAACGACTGCAACTTCGAGAGGCCAAAAAAGTAATTTTCAGCCTCTAGTAGTTAATTGAGATTTGTTCATAAATTTTGGGAAACAATATGTAATTTTCTCTCTTTTATTTTGTTACATATGAAGCATACTTACCCTCGCGCGCTTAACTATTCATTCCAATGAGCAAACCATAGGAGTATAGTTCCATCATTCTATGATCCAGCCTAGTTTAAATATTGAAGACAATTATGCAAACTTTTCACTAGTCATCTAGGACCGCTCCTATATATAATCATTGCCTATGGAGCATTTTGGGGTTTTATGTTGAAAAACAGTGTGACAAGTCTTCCATCTATAACTTTGACGGCCCACGTACGCGTCATAACTATGTAATAATTTGATTTTGTGCCTATGGTTTGAACTTTTTGTTGGTTCTGGTGCCATTCTATAATTTCTAATCTATGGGTACAAGCGGCACTAATCTTGCTAGTATGAGATCGAAGGGGTCCGGACAATTGGCTTAGGTCCTAACACATAAGTTCTTCCAAAACACCTCGCAACCCCCTCCGGTTGGCTTTCCACATCATGGATGAACCCTAGAGCATGTGGCATGCGTGTGTGGGATCCTTAATTAGTGTGCTGCTAGCACGAGTGTTATATATACTATTATGCAGCTGTGCTCTTGAACACAAGCACGAAACTTTATAATTAAACTCTTTTCTCATGTAATAAAATGATAAAACTCATGTCTTATTGTTAGAAAAAGAAAACCCATAGGTCAAAAATCCAAATTTCACATGAATGGATGCACTGGCATGCAAGGCTCACTTAAATTCATCTGCACAGACCCAGATATATGGTGGGCTTACCTCTTCACAAACTTCCAATTACTAATAGAGACTTGAAGGAGCTTCCAATAATTAATAGAGGCTAGCGTTTGCCCAACCCAATCCCTCTGCCACCCTCTTTCCTAAAGTCTTCTCTCAAGTTCTTGGTCAAAAGATGACCAGAGATGGAAGGAGATTTTAGGTGACATCCAAGCCAAAAGCAGCAGCCCTTTCTTTACACCCTTGCTGCCAAGTATAAAAGGAAGGGTGCAAACAGAAGTCGGTTTTGCCATTAATGACTGGTTTTGTATCCTTTTGCTGCAGATGTGCATAGTGTGAGGAGAGAGAGAGAGAGAGATAGGGAGAGTGAGAGAGAGGATGGTCAGGGCCTTCATAACGGCTTCATGGTCATGGGGGACTCCAGAGAGGAAGGTCACAACCAGCAACCCCCTGACCTCCCCCTCGGTTTCCGGAGCGCCTCGCCGCCGACGATGATAGCCTCTTCCTCCATGTAAGTTCTCCAAGACATATATATGATTCTTATGCTAGCAACATAGCCATGGTCCATGGTTCCCCTTGTGTGTTTTAAATCGTCTTTTCGAGAGCTCCTTTTTGTGTTCATGGAGAAGAAGAAATTATTTTGCTTATTTCTTTCTAGACTAGCTAGAATTGGCAACTCCTTGATGATCTTTTAGTTCTCTCGTAGAGTGAATTGAAGCATAGAGAGCAGCCTTTTGATTTCCTCTGGCATAAGGGGAAGAGATTGTTTCTTCTGCCATGGGGGTTTTGCCATGGTCTATGAGTAGCTTTCACCTTATGGAATTTTGGTTTCTAACTGCTCTCCAAAATTCAACCATAGACAAATTATAGGAGTGAAGAGAAAGATAGGGTAATCCCCTGCGATGGAGCACCACATCAAATAGTTTATTGGTTAGTTAGGGATCATGGAAATAGTTTAGAGTCTGAGATAAGGGAAGATGACAGAAAATCAGCAAACACAAGGATATAATTCTTTGCCATGTATCTTTCAACAAGTAGCTAGATCAAAACCTTTTTTTAAAAAAGGGTTTCACGCACCGGCTCTTCTATCTGCTCCAATAAAGAAAAGTGAGGCTCCTGCTTGCTTTGTAATGTATACAACTGCTAATTCTTTCTTATTTCATCCTCCAATTTCCTCTATAGGAGCAAGGAATCGACAAGCTACGACATGGCGGAGTTCGATCAGGCATCACTTTTTCTCTACCTAGATGGCCATGACCAACCGTCGATTCAAGAACAACGACGTACGTTTATCTGAAGAACCTCGCTCCCCTTTTGCCCTCAAAAATACATTGCTGATGTATCTGCCAGTAGGTTTGTTCCCCCTTTTATACACCAAAGCTAGGTATATGACAACCTTTTCCATGGATGTGTGTTTGCCACATACATGGCCAGGCCAGCTACTCGCTTAATCTTGTGTCTGATTCTTTGATGATGTTTTCTCTCTCTTTCGGATTTGGTGTTCTTTTTTGCCCTGTGTGAGGAGTGTGACATGTAACAGACTCGCTGATGATGACCCCCTTGGCAAGAACTTGGTGTAAAAGAAGCTATAAATATTCCTTCTTTCCATTTCTCCACCATTCCTTTCTTTTTGCAGCTTCTCATGCACTCTACTGAATTGTAGCCCCAGAAGAATCAGCCAAGTGTTGCTGTGCATGTACTACCTCTGTCTGTACCTAGCCCCTCTCTCGCTGTGCATCCGTGCGTTCTTTGTGTGAAGCACATGCACATCGGTCTGCATATTTGATCAAGAAGCAGCTTTTTAAGCAGGACAAAATTTTAATTCCATATATCTGCTAATTAATTTCTTTGTCTTAAAGCACATACTATATATTTATACTTACATAGGCATGTTTGCTTATTTAACCATATATGAACCTCTCTCTCTCTCTCTCTCTCTCTGCACCCTTAGCTTGACAAGTTGACATACATGCCTGAGTTCCTGACTGCTTACCCATAGTTCTTCTTGATTGAATTATGTCTGCAGAAACTCTGAACATCTTCCCTTCGCAGCCCATGCATGTCGGAGAGCCAATACCGACTGCAAAGGTACGCACGCACGTAGCAAGCAGACCACGTACATGCTTGGACCATGCATGCAAACTCATATCGCGCAGCTAAGAGCAACCAAAAAACTTAGTTTCATTCTTTGCATGAACTTCGTGATGTATGAATGTGGTGTTCTAAGCTATGATGGCCTTGTTGTTGCCATCTCATATATGTAGAGTGGAGTGGCCATGGCCATGCTTGCTAATGGCAACCAGCAGGTGCTTTCTCCCAAGAGGCCTGATAATCAAGGTGGGCAAAAGATCACTATTGCTCTACCTGGACCTTTGCCTCACTCTACCAAGGAGGACAAGAGTAGCCTCATCATTAAGGTATATGCATCTCTCTCTCTCTCTCTCTCTCTCTCTCATCAGCAGTTACATACGTTGATCTTATTCTTCCTCTCTCTAGATACATACAAATTTCTTTCTTTCTTCCTCTCTGGTCTTCTGAAGGAAACAGAAAAATGTGGCTTGCAGAAGGAAGGAACCAGCGGTGGGAAAGGTGCATCATCTAGTTCAGAGAGAGAAGGAAGGAAAACACTAGACCCTAAGGTGAGTCACAGATTCTTAGCAAGGCCTTGAGACATCTTAAAAGTAATTAGGGAGGGTGAACAATCACTGTCTACGGGCACACACATATATAGCAGTTAACCTATATATATGTTATGACTTTTGAGTTTGACATGTGTGTGTGTGTATATGTGCCTCCTGCAGACACTGAGGAGGCTTGCGCAGAATAGAGAGGCAGCCAGGAAAAGTAGGCTTAGGAAGAAGGTGAGTAAGTCAACTAAGAAACTGCAAGAACGATTTGAAGATCTATGTCACGCGTATGTTTCATGCAGAAATAAGCAATACATGTAGGCAAAGTGCATACTTACCTGTTAATCATATTGATATATATAAATGTTTAGTACGTTGTTCTTGCAACTGATCGCATCCGTCTGTAACAAACTATTCTCTAGCTAGATTAATCAAATCTAAGCTTTATCCGGTGGATTTCATGAATTTTGTGATGTAGGGGGGTTTGTCTCTTTCCCTGGGCTTTTGTGTTGAAGGATATACTTGTTTTCCCACATGAATTTGACAAATCAACTAATTAAAGAACAATATCTCTTTAGAAAAGTATTTCCCTTTTCTGTTCACAAGTGCAAGTATTATTAGGATGATATTCTGGCTATTTGAACTAAGTTTTATGCACCAAAAGAATTGTTCACGTAGCATCCCTTAATTGTGTCATTGCTGATTGCTGTATAGTATAAGTAATCTATCCCGATTAACTGACAGGAAAGCTTTGTGTTCTGCTAATATAAGATCCTTTTTGTATATTAATATTGTCAACTCTTTTATGCGTATGTGTGCTATTAGGAATATCTGCAGACCAGTAATGTAAGCTAAATTAATAAGATGTGCATTTATGCACAAGTATGCCTTGATGCATGCATTATCGTCGTCTTTGCACAGGCTTACATCCAACAGTTGGAGTCAAGTAGGATTCGGCTAAGCCAGCTTGAACAGCAGGTACACACAGCAAGAGTACAGGTAATAGGGCAAAAAATATATATATTCAGAGTATGTTACTGCATTATTTTCAGCAAACACTTCCATGCTCTCTGCATATGTATGTATGCTATATGCAAGTCCTCTGTGACAAGTGCAAACTACTATAAATAATTTTCAGGGTGTCTTTTTGGGTAATGGAGATCAGCAGCAGCTGGGCCTTCCTTCTGCGCCTTCAGCTGGTAACGAGATACCCCAATACATGATCGAAGCCTTACATTTAGAGAAATTTAGTACATCAAAATTAACATCTACACATCCATTCCTCACAATCTAGTGGCTTATATTGATTTCAGTTTTCTGTACTACAATGCATGCAGCTGGGATGTTCGAGGTGGAGTACGGGAGGTGGGTGGAGGAGCACAGCAGGCTGATGTTCCAGGTGAGGGCGGCGGTGCAGGAGCACATGCCGGACAGCCAGCTGCAGCTGCTCGTCAACGCCGCCGTGGAGCAGCACGACGAGCTGCTCGGCCTCAAGGCCGCCATGGCCAGGGCCGACATCTTCCACCTCCTCTCTGGCGTGTGGGCCACCCCCGCCGAGCGCTGCTTCCTCTGGCTGGGCGGCTTCCGCCCCTCGGAGGCCATCAAGGTACGTACCAACTGCAACTGATTAGCTAACCATGCACTGATGACTGATCGATCATCATCAATTTCGATTAATTCGTCTGCAAATTAAATATATATATGTCAATCCAGGGGAGAAATCTGTTTTGAAAATCTTACCGGAGGATAGTGATACAACTGAAAACAAGCAATGACGACCGTTTTTCTTTAGATTATAGTCGGGTGTGTGTGTGTGTTTTAACAAACAATATGACTTTGCCTAGTTCTTTTGCCCGAAATCCGGAAATTTCACTGTTACTGGAGATTTCTTTGCTTTGGTAACAGTTTGGACAAAATTTCTCCAAATTAAATGCATTCAAAAACTTTTGACATGGCGAAATTTCTCTGATGGAAGTTTTCCTGCAAATATATGCAATTACGTGCATTAAATGTTTTCCTAAAATCCAAAGAAGCTTTTTTTCTCTTTCTTTCTTCTGTGAGAATTGTGCGTGGTTTATAGGAGGTTTGATTGGAAACTAAGCTCTCGCTAACATATAGGACCCTGACGGTTTGCATGTACCAACATGCATTCTCCCCTGGAAATTTTTTAGATTTCGTTTGGGTGAGTTATTTGAACAAAAATATGACTGCCAATTTCTATCTCCCGAAATTCAGAAATTTCAGAGTTATCAGAAATTTAGGTGTGTTGTCAATATTTTGTACAAAATTTCTCCAAACTAAATTTAACTAAACTATTTTTTGGCAATAGATTGTTTATTTTATCGGTGGCGCTATTTCGCAGGCCCCTGCACGCCGGCCAAACGTGCAGGCGGTGCAGTCGGCCGTTGGATCGTGGGTGCACGCGTGGACGGTTGTTGGATCGTGGGTGCATCTGGATTAATCCAATAGTTAGCACTCAATTAGTGAAAATGCCACTAAACTTCTACTGTTTTTTCCATATTTTCATTTACTGGAAAAAATGTTTTGTGATATTGGAATTTTTTGCGCAAGGTCTGATCTATTATAGATTTATTTTGTTTTCTGTTTATTATAGATTTTCTTGTTTTCTGTTTATTATAAATTTTATTTTGTTTTCTGTTTTTCACGTCAAGAGATTTTTTGCTCGTATAATTTGCGAAATCGTGCAGACGCAAAAAATTCCACTAAATTTCTACTGTTTTTTCCACATTTCCATTTATTGAAAAAAAATGTTTTGCGATATTGGAATTTTTTTGCGCGAGGTGTGCATGCATGTATGCGGCATGTGCCTGCACAAATGCTGAAATTGCAGGCGCCTGCCTAATAGTGCCTCCCTTATTTTATTGGACCACACAGATAATTAACACTTATAACCGGCAATAATTTGGTGAAATTTCTCAGATGGAAGTTGTCACGTAAATATCTCCAATATCTATGTCCATTAATTTTTTTTCTTCCAAAATCCAAATAAACATTATTTTGTGCATGTCTTCCTTCTTCTATATATGAGAATTGCGCGCGGTGTACGGGAGGTTTGATTTGGAAGGCAAGCTCTGGCAAATAGGACCTGACGTGTATGTAGCACCAATATGTGTTTCGATCGATTAGAAAATATACTGCATATAGATAAGGATCGATGCGTGTGCTGTAGCGTGTTATGAAATGAGAGCAATGGGACGGTACGGCAGAAATGAACACAGAAAATTTTGCATAATTTGGTTGAGATGAACACTGCTGTACTGCTCAGAATTGTCCACGTGATGATTTGTTTGGTCGACCTAGTGTTTGTCCATGAAAAATAGCCTTTCATTTACGAAGTATGACTTAATCAATAATCCCCTCAGTCATAGGTGAGGAAAGGATTTTTTTTTTCTGCTGGGTCATTGTTTAATGAAAATTATCCTGATGCAGAATTAAGCACAAGTATTTTGTTTACTTTTGTGAGCGATCTCCAAATACTCTTGTTTACACAAACCTGCAGGACATCGCAACACACATGATGCCATGTGAATGCCTGGGATAAAGAGATTATAATTTTGATTTCCCCTGATTACTTCTTTCAAGAATATATATCCAACTTTGGGTTGAGCCTTCCTTCCTCCTTGCACGAGTGATCTAGCTCTCCGCTAATTATTTTTTGTGAAGTTCAAAGTAATTTTATACATCTGCGAAAAAGGCCTGTATCTGATTGCTTAGTCCCAATTATTTTTTGCTATCTTTTATGATCAGCTTGCTCAAATAAACAAAGCCTAGCTTGACTTTTCCCAGTCGCCCGATGGATCCATTCATGTATGTTAATTTCAATGTCTAGGTAACAATAATGCCACGCGTTATCCTAGAGCGATCAATTTCCAACTCTTTTCTATCGGAATGAACTTTCAAAGCTCCCACTTGTCTCAATTTGGTGTTGTAACTTGTAATCCCTACCAACTCCAAGCTTTGAAAAGCTTATATGCCCCAAAATAAATTTTACCTGTTTGCCCAAGGGAGAATCGAGTATTACTGTCCGATCAAGCCACGGAATGCCTTAATTAGGGATCATTCCATATTGATATTTTCTTACAAAGGACACGCACAATCAATAGTGCCAAATGTTAGAGCATATTCAATAGTGCCAAATTAGCTAGATATAAGGATTTCAACTCAACCTTTTAACTATGTGAGGAGAGAAATGGGACGGGAGAGATAAAGACTAACTGTTATACCTTATGTTTAGTCTACAGAGAATTAAAAGGTGCAAGCACACTTACATATTGAACCATATATTAATTTTAGAAAAAATGTTATAGTTAGTCTTTAGAAAAATTGTATGTTTGCTATCTATAGGTATAGCACGTAGATTTCTTACACTAATGATTGACGACTCGGAGATGCTCTTACGAGTCCATTACAATTATAATGGCATTTTTTCCTCGACCCGCCACTGTGTTCTTGATGAACGTACAGTTGCTGAAAGCCCCCCTTTTTTTTCTTTTGAGAAGGTTGAGGTCCCTTAATTGATTCCATAATAGGCACGGATCTGAAAAGCTTGGCTAATGTGTGGTAGCTAGGAGGTCCAAGTACTTGATGGAACAGTTAAAAGTCGAGGAAAAAAACATTAATGGCTAACATTTGGATGCATGCATTGTTGAGACATAAAGAATTGATTGGGGAGTAGGTGATTTTTAATCAGACAGAAACAGGTACGGGAGAGGTTAGATGTGTGATGGGGATGCTTTCCGAAATAATGGATGATCCCAGTTAGATTGGTCCTTTATTCCCGTTCTCTTTGTTCTACCAAGAACTCATTGCATTGGCCTTCTAGAAGGTAAAAATATGCCCCACACGTTCTAAAATAAGGGATATTTTTTATCAAGGAAATTAGGGAATTAATAATAAGCAGAAAGGATTGCACATCATTTAAGTGCGGCGACCTCAACTCGGTCAGAAAGGAACTATGCTTCAAAAGTGTTCCATTAGTGTATGGCTGTACCCAATGCAGATTGATCAAAATAAAAAATGACTTTGTATTTATAGGTTCATTTTTACTTGATCAGATAATTATAGATTGAAAGAATGCGCATATATATACATCTGTCATAATAATCAACACATAAGAAGTGCATCAATACTCCACCAGAGAAAATCGCACAAATTAACCATATGACACATCCAGCTGTTTAATAATTACTTTATGGGTTACGCGTTTATCAGGTTTTCCATCGCCTGTATATATAGTATTTTTCTCTAGCAGTTGTACGGTTTTAGCAAATCTTCAAATATATGGATGATAACTGGGATTTCGTGGGTCCTTTTGATTTATACATTATCTTTTCTTTTTTCAAACAAACTAACCACCTGCATTGACCTTCTAGAAATCACGTACATATATATCCTAGAAGTTTTCATGATTTGATGTGAGAAGATCATCTACACGAAGATTCTCGAATGGAAATCACTAAAATTTGCATGTCTTTTCATATGGACTTTTTTTGGCACATTTATATGTTTAGAGCTTACTGAATACACATTTCAGATGGAACGTGCAAATCGTACTAATTAATTAAATGTTTCACACACACACACACACGGAGAAGGCCGGGTGTGCGCACCTCCGTGAAACATTTACTCAAATTTCATTTTTGACCCAATCTCTAAAATACATATTTTACCACTAATTACCGATATAATATATTTATTAAACTCAACAAAATTACAATTACAAAAGTACTTTTTGAAGATGAACATATATTGTTTTCATATACTAAAATATATGGTTCATCAAAAGATATTTGCAGCTAAGGATTGAAAACTTTTACTTGCAGTGACATGTATCTGAAGTGATCCATTCAATACAATAAATATAATATTGAATGGATCGTTTCATATACACTTTCTTCTATTTATTTATTTTTTAGAAACAGTTTAGTTTCAAGTACCTTTGAGGAATTCATTGTCTTATTAAAAAAAATTTAACGATAAATGTGCAAAAGTTTTTGTCGATTCCCATTTCCCTTTACAATATATATAAAAGGTATATTGTCTTTTTTTTGTCATTAATATACGTATGATGGCAATAATACATGTCCAATTTTTTTTTTCTAAAATGGAAACAACTATGATTGTAGTTTGCCAGATAGATGTGTGTACTCTTTTAAGACTGTCTTTACATTGATTCTAGAAAACCAAAAGTGTATAGCAATATCAGTTCCATAATTTGTTTTGTATAGTAGTGTATAAACACTTTGTTAGTCAAGGTGGATCCCATCGGGGGCGGATCTAGGAAAACAAGTCACTGGGGTCATCAGGGTCATTTTAACAATAAATCACTATGTTTAAGCTTCAAATTGTAGGTTTATATGTATATATAATAATAGAGTAGCAATAAATAAGAATGATTTGTCTGAAAGGCACCGGGGTTGCTTGACCCCGGTGCTAACACTGTAGATCCACCCCTGGATCCCACCTAATGCTTTAAAAAAAATTGAGGTATTAACAAAAAAATGATTAAATGAATTACTAGATGTGGTTTTGAAAACACATTCATTTAAACAAGGAAGAAATCAATTAATTGTTTGAAATATTGAATTATCAAACTAACATAACTTTGGCTACTAAAATTTCTTTTTTGAATCTTTAAACTTGGAAACCTTATACTTGTATTTTTATTAATTAAATAAATTTATGCAGATAATGCTAAAGCATGTAGAGACATTGTCGGAGGGTCAGCTTCTAGGCATCTACAACCTCCAGCAGTCGTTGCAGGAAACAGAGGACGCCCTAAACCATGGGATAGAAACCCTTCGACAATCACTATCCGACACCATCGCAGCACCAGAGGTCCCTGGAAGCAACTTCATGGGCCACATGTCTCTTGCCATCAACAAGATCGAATCCATGGAGAGCATCGTCAGGCAGGTAATTAATATTTTTTTACTTGGTGAATTACTAATTATGCCAATGAAAATCAAAAGGACATTTTAGACAAGTCAGACATTCTACTAGCCTACTTGTAGGTTATCTTTTATCCTAGCTTGCAAACAGAAATTGCTTTATAACAATAAACTAAATTTTTGGACGATTCATTAGAATTCAAACAGTTGAATGGCCTAATTCAAAAGTTTATGCACCACTATATCCATAGGAGGCAGTGGCTGAAGCGTATGTTGATGGGTGAACTTGTCATTGCAAGGATGAGGGGCAGTGTGATTGCAACACATCCTAAATGATGAGTTATGTTGGGTGGTGGGGGTGGTGGATATATATTGATAAGTCTCTAGAGACAAGAATGTGATGAAAGGTGGTGGACAAATTGGATGACAAAGGCAATGACAAGTTTAAGGAGATTGGGTTTGCTAGCATGAGATAGCTTCATGCAAAGAAATGCGGTGATGGTGTGAGATAGCAGTGGCGTGGGGGCAATATGTGTGGCGTTATTGAAATTTGTGCATTAGGTTTGGGTGGTTAGGATTTGAATGTTATGCAGAGAGATATAAGCCATCCAATTCAAATCAATGGTCCAAAAATACAATTAATTTGTGCAATTCTTAGCTGATTAATATTATATAATGAACGAAAAAGAGTCTATTTAACCTAAATTATCATGCTACGTCTACATAACCACCTGAATTATAAACCAGAGATTATGTCCCCAAATTTTAAAAATTGGCAGAGGCATCCCTAAAAGGTGGTTCCAAAGGGTGATATTGCCACCTTCAAGCCCAAGTGTCTACCTCCCCTCTCATCGCTTCTACTTGTCCCTTCCCTTCTTTCACATATCTCAAACTCTCTCCCTTCTCAGCCTGAGCTTTCTTCTCTACCTCAATAGATGTCATGGTAGGGCAGTGGGTCCCAAAAGCTTTCTCCTGTTGGTGGCAAGTAGTTTTCGCTACGTCTAGGGTTTCTGTTTCAATAGGGGGCATTGATACTCCCTATGGCACTCTGATCACCATGCTTTGCGGAGCCATCTTTGATCGATTGAAATAATGAATCACACATCAACAAGATTATCAATGCTACTAAGTGCTAACTAGGCATTATCGATGTATCCACATCACTGTCCTCTTCTAATTGGGTCATTAGCCGTCATCATCACCCCTAAACACTCCAATATTGATGCTCGTCTCCCCTTCCTCCTTGATCTGCTCTTCCTGGTACATTGGAGCTTGATGAAGATGGCAAAATGAAAAAAACAAAGCCAACGGTGGAGATAAAACTAGAGCCTAGAGGTGGTTGTTCAAGGTGAAGCCAAGTGTTACGATGGATCTTGGCCTTGGGCATGAATGAGAGGCTAAAGGTGTTGGGACGCTGTCGAGGTGACTTGGGGTAATACTTGGAAGAAATTGCAGTGATAGCAATAGATCGGGACATGACTAGGGTTTACAAAACCGCAGTAGGGCTCTGAGCCAGCAATGGCATGGAGCCGGTTAACCGCGGTTACCCACGGTTTTGAGCCGGTTTTTACCCCAAATTCACAACTATGCCTTGTCAGTTTTGTTCGCGGTTAGCCGCATTTTTTGTGGTTAACCGATGGTTTTTCGTGGTTAACTGCAGTTTGTTAAAAAAATTGGTCAAAATCAGTGAAAATTGATAAAATTCTTTAAAATATACATTGGAAATTTGAATTTTTAGATTTTATTTAAGCAAAAATGCTTAGAATGATTAATTGTTTTTTTTGGAATTTTGGTGAAACCCCTAAACCCTAAACCAACAGTTTACCAAATCAAACCCTGGACATGACATAATGGGGGTCAGAGATGGGCAATAGGGAGAGGTCGAATGGAGAATTAACTTGGATTGCTTTCGTGGCTCTAGAGAGAGGTCTAGGGAGAATTGAGGGGAGAGGGGCCAAGAGATCATAGGTAGATAGATAGATAGATAGATAGATAGAGAGAGAGAGATATAGAGAGAGAGAGAGAGAGAGAGAGAGAGAGATTGAGCAGCACTAGTGCTTATTGACAAAAAGAGTGGAGGTGGGATAGAATAAATAAGAATGATTTATGCGAAAGGCACCGGGTTGCTTGACCCGGTGCTAACACTATAGATCCACCTGGATCCCACCTAATGCTTTAAAAAAATTGAGGTATTAACAAAAAATGATTAAATGAATTACTAGATGTGGTTTTGAAAACACATTCATTTAAACAAGGAAGAAATCAATTAATTGTTTGAAATATTGAATTATCAAACTAACATAACTTTGGCTACTAAAATTTCTTTTTTGAATCTTTAAACTTGGAAACCTTATACTTGTATTTTTATTAATTAAATAAATTTATGCAGATAATGCTAAAGCATGTAGAGACATTGTCGGAGGGTCAGCTTCTAGGCATCTACAACCTCCAGCAGTCGTTGCAGGAAACAGAGGACGCCCTAAACCATGGGATAGAAACCCTTCGACAATCACTATCCGACACCATCGCAGCACCAGAGGTCCCTGGAAGCAACTTCATGGGCCACATGTCTCTTGCCATCAACAAGATCGAATCCATGGAGAGCATCGTCAGGCAGGTAATTAATATTTTTTTACTTGGTGAATTACTAATTATGCCAATGAAAATCAAAAGGACATTTTAGACAAGTCAGACATTCTACTAGCCTACTTGTAGGTTATCTTTTATCCTAGCTTGCAAACAGAAATTGCTTTATAACAATAAACTAAATTTTTGGACGATTCATTAGAATTCAAACAGTTGAATGGCCTAATTCAAAAGTTTATGCACCACTATATCCATAGGAGGCAGTGGCTGAAGCGTATGTTGATGGGTGAACTTGTCATTGCAAGGATGAGGGGCAGTGTGATTGCAACACATCCTAAATGATGAGTTATGTTGGGTGGTGGGGGTGGTGGATATATATTGATAAGTCTCTAGAGACAAGAATGTGATGAAAGGTGGTGGACAAATTGGATGACAAAGGCAATGACAAGTTTAAGGAGATTGGGTTTGCTAGCATGAGATAGCTTCATGCAAAGAAATGCGGTGATGGTGTGAGATAGCAAATGGCGTGGGGGCAATATGTGTGGCGTTATTGAAATTTGTGCATTAGGTTTGGGTGGTTAGGATTTGAATGTTATGCAGAGAGATATAAGCCATCCAATTCAAATCAATGGTCCAAAAATACAATTAATTTGTGCAATTCTTAGCTGATTAATATTATATAATGAACGAAAAAGAGTCTATTTAACCTAAATTATCATGCTACGTCTACATAACCACCTGAATTATAAACCAGAGATTATGTCCCCAAATTTTAAAAATTGGCAGAGGCATCCCTAAAAGGTGGTTCCAAAGGGTGATATTGCCACCTTCAAGCCCAAGTGTCTACCTCCCTCTCATCGCTTCTACTTGTCCCTTCCTTCTTTCACATATCTCAAACTCTCTCCTTCTCGACTGAGCTTTCTTCTCTACCTCAATAGATGTCATGGTAGGCGGTGGGTCCCAAAAGCTTTCTCTGTTGGTGGCAAGTAGTTTTCGCTCGTCTAGGGTTTCTGTTTCAATAGGGGCATTGATACTCCCTATGGCACTCGATCACCATGCTTTGGAGCCATCTTTGATCGATTGAAATAATGAATCACACATCAACAAGATTATCAATGCTACTAAGTGCTAACTAGGCATTATCGATGTATCCACATCATCGTCCTCTTCTAATTGGGTCATTAGCCGTCATCATCACCCCTAAACACTCCAATATTGATGCTCGTCTCCCTTCCTCCTTGATCTGCTCTTCCTGGTACATTGGAGCTTGATGAAGATGGCAAAATGAAAAAACAAAGCCAGCGGTGGAGATAAAACTAGAGCCTAGAGGTGGTTGTTCAAGGTGAAGCCAAGTGTTACGATGGATCTTGGCCTTGGGCATGAATGAGAGGCTAAAGGTGTTGGGACTTGTCGAGGTGACTTGGGGTAATACTTGGAAGAAATTGCAGTGATAGCAATAGATCGGGACATGACTAGGGTTTACAAAACCGCAGTAGGGCTCTGAGCCAGCAATGGCATGGAGCCGGTTAACCTCGGTTACCACGGTTTTGAGCCGGTTTTTACCCCAAATTCACAACTATGCCTTGTCAGTTTTGTTCGCGGTTAGCCGCATTTTTTGTGGTTAACCGATGGTTTTTCGTGGTTAACTGCAGTTTGTTAAAAAAATTGGTCAAAATCAGTGAAAATTGATAAAATTCTTTAAAATATACATTGGAAATTTGAATTTTTAGATTTTATTTAAGCAAAAATGCTTAGAATGATTAATTGTTTTTTTTGGAATTTTGGTGAAACCCCTAAACCCTAAACCAACAGTTTACCAAATCAAACCCTGGACATGACATAATGGGGGTCAGAGATGGGCAATAGGGAGAGGTCGAATGGAGAATTAACTTGGATTGCTTTCGTGGCTCTAGAGAGAGGTCTAGGGAGAATTGAGGGGAGAGGGGCCAAGAGATCATAGGTAGATAGATAGATAGATAGATAGATAGAGAGAGATAGAGAGAGAGAGAGAGAGAGAGAGAGAGATTGAGCAGCACTAGTGCTTATTGACAAAAAGAGTGGAGGTGGGATAGAGATGGGAAGCTAGAGGGAAGAGAGGTAGGGATAGAGATGGGAAGGTAGAGGGAAGAGAGGTAGGGATAGAGATGACGAAGAATATAGACTTTGTAACACTTACATGTGGGTCGTTGCCATGCATGTTTGCACGTTGAGCAGCATGTTGTTGCCGGCGGTGGCAAAAACTACCTCAAGTGACTATTTGTGTCGGTTTAAAAGTTTGGGGATACAATATATGATTTTATAGATTTTGAGAGGGGTATGTAGACGCATTGCAACTGTTCAGTTGCCGTTGAGTGGGTAAAGTAGATTTTTTTTAAATAAACATTTTTCAGCAAACTACAAAATTTATGGTCAAAGTTATTGGGAAAAGAAACTAGAACCACAGTCATTGTGGCTGGTTTGATCCATAAGCATCTTTTGCCAATGGCCATTTCTGATCAGAGACCAGACGTTCAAGATCATGCATCCCCAAGATGGAAATTAGAGTAAAAAATCTTAGAAATTATAGAAGTGGTAAAATAAATACTACTTTTAATATAATCTCTTTAGTCTTTTCATGAAATTTTTAGATTCAATTTAGGCGAGCACTAGGGTCCGGACGTCCGGACGTCAGCCTGACGTCATCACGTAACCTGCGCGAATACCTACGGAAACCTGGAAAATAACGGTAGAAACTTGATGAACCGTGGCAACCTGAGGACGAAACTTGAGATTTCTGAAAGTTTTCGAGAGTAAGAACCAAGTTTCGATAGTATAAATTCAAGTTTCAGTAGGCAATATCCAAAGTTTCAGTGGGCAAAATCTAAGTTTCAGCACAAAAAAGCGAAGTTTTCGAAAAGTAAGACCCAAGTTTCAATAGTACAAAGTCCAAGTTTCTGTAGGCAAAGATCCAAGTTTCAGTAGTAGAAAAGGTACATTTTCGTAAGACGAAGTCCCCAGAGTTTCAGATCGAGAAAAGAGAATGTCTCATATGTACAACTCCAAGTTTCGAGCACATAAATTCTAGGTTTTCAGAGACAAACCTCAAGTTTTGAGTTTGAAATAGGATGGGTCTCCTCCTTGCCTCCTTCTTCTCCAAATCCGGCGATACCTTGCCCCTTGCTCGCCGGATCCAGCGGCGCGACGGCGACCTTCACACTCTGTGCTTCCTCATCGCCGTGATCGCCGCCCCCTCAGATCTGGCGGCGATGCTTGGAGCACGGCGAGGGGGATGCTCCGCCCGTGCGCTCGGGCGTGAGGAGGACAGGCAGCACCGGCCGCCGCACGAGGAAGGAGGCAGCGGGACGGCTCCGGCGTCGGCGAGGGAGGGACGTGAGGCGAGGAGGAGCGCGGGCAGGCGGCACCGGAGAACGGCGAGGAGGCGCAAGGCGAGGGGAGGAGCGCGAGCGAGGAGGGCGAGCGAGGAGGAGGAGGCGCGAGGTCGGGGGCATGAGAGACAGAGAGGGGGAGGAGCTCCGCGTGAGAGCCAGAGAGAAATGAGCAGGGAGCAGTCCGGACGGACGGCCGTCATAAAGTGTTTTCGTTCAATTTATTCATAGAAATATTTTAAAATGAATTTTATTAATAATAAAAATACCAAAAAATCATATTGAAAGTACTACATATTAATTTTATAACGTATTTTTTTGGATGTTTTAAGCAGTTTAATGAAAACACATACATAGAATTAGCTAGGTCAATCGTGACAGTTAAGGATGGCATCGGTGCTTTGATTCTCTCTTGCGAATTGTGTTCGATCGTGCGACATATTAATTCAAACCTTGTGCATATACCACCTACCTACCTGCTGTCAAACTTAAGATATGCTTTGTGTGTTCAACCTAGCAATATATACGTAATACTATGTGTTTAAATGCATGGGCTGTGGTAAAGGAGCTTTGGGCTAATTAATCCAACACGTAAATATTGGCCATGTAATTTTTGTGATGTCACAGAAAGTACAAGTAAATCTAAGTTGGTGAAATGGTGACCATGGTCATTACCCAATCCCACTAGCTTTAAACAAGAACAAAATGCCCACCTCTCAAAAAAAAGAGGGAAGAAATTAAATGCCCTTGATTTTGCCCATTACAGCTAGCCATGCATAATCGCATGCACCCTAACAGGTTTGTATGCATATCCGGCACCCATTATGAGACCATATATAGGATCCAACATGAAGGACAGCATCATCCGAGAGTCATCATCACCTCATCGTCAGGGTTCGTTGTTGGGAGTACACGTCCAAATTAAAAATTGGCAGAATAGTCCATACTTAGCCATACACATTTCAACAGTAGCCGAGGCAACGTTCGCAGTGTGTCAAGTCAAACGAACTGTATGTGTATGTGAAATGTACACGCTGCAGAAACAGACGAGAGAAAAGACTAACCGAGATATGCATCATTCTCACTAGCTTGGCTAGCTAGACAACAAATATATTAACATATTGGGGCAAGATGGAGAGGTTAAGACATCATGGTCATGAAGAATTAATGAGGAGAAAAAAGGCCAGAAACAAGTATATATATTGATTAATTGTTCTGTTCACGGAGTCTATATATTGATTGATTGAATATCACATTTTAAATGCATGCTCCTAAATTTAATGTGCAGAAATAACAAAATTCACCCACAAAAAAAAAAAAATCTGTACGTAGATGAATTTGTTCATATACAAATAACACCCCTCTAGCTGCTGCCATAAAATTGACAAACACCTTACTTTGACATCTTGACTAATCTTGGGAGCTACCAACAATCCGTCCATTCACTATATATATATTAAGAGCCGGTGCAACTGCCCCTTCACCTGTGTGATGCCATGCTACTTTAATTTCTCTCGGCATAAAAGCAATATTTGGTTCACCTTACGCAACAATACATGTGTATCTTGCATTGTATGCTTGGTTTTTGGTTAATTAATTGCCGCCTGCATATATGCGCTCGACATCATTTGGTACTAATTGATGCATACATAATACAAAAAACACCATGCATGATCATGCTACACGCACACGCACGAACACAAATTGTGTTTAATGCCTAGCTTCCGATCCGCTTGTCTCGTGTACTGCATGCAGGCAGATGGGGTGAGGCAGCAGACCCTGCACAAGCTGCACCACATGCTGACCACCCGGCAAGCGGCCCGGTGCTTCGTCGCCATCTCCGACTACTTCCACCGGCTCCGCGCGCTCAGCACGCTCTGGGTTGCGAGGCCGAGGCAGGAGGAGGCAGGGCCGGCCATGTAGCTAGGGGGAGAGAGATCCATGCTGATAATTTAAAGACGAAGAGTCGCAATTGCGAGGCGATCCATGCTGATAATGAAGATCGAAGAGACGACAACAACAACAATAACAACAACAACAATGTTCATGTAATGGCAAGATTTAACCTAATTAAGGACTAGCTGGAGGGCTGCTTTGTGCTTTGGAGCATGCACACTGGAAGAGGGGGGTTATGTGGGGGTGAACTCTCATATCCAGATGTGTAACCTGCAACCATGTAAGGTGTATATACAGCTAGCTAGCGTTAATTAGGAACTAGATCGGAGCATGTAGGATTAGGGTGTAGTGGAGATTAACTTAATTGCTCTTTCTTTTTTCTTTTATGTTTCTAACTTATTTTCACAACTTTGGATTTAAGTTCACCTAGAGAATCATTGATGGGAAATTTCGTTTTATACCATCCTGAAAGATCGAAGTTTTTGAATATATATAGACCACTTTGCCTCATTAATAGGTGAGCCTCTGTATCTACGACAAAAGTATTGTCGTATATTTCAAAACTTCCCATCTTTCGATGGTATTGAACGAATTTTTTTCATCATTTTGATTTGGCTTGTCTTTCTGATGTTATGCTAGTAACCAAATTATTATCTAGTATGAGTTGTTTGATTAACTTGTCAAATGTGAGTATTTTTTAGCAAAAAAAAAGCCAACTTGTCGAATGCTTATCCGTTTTTTTAAGAAAGTTCAAACTCATTGTGTGATGAGGACATCATCAGCATGGATACGATCAGTGTGACCGCTGGCCCTCCTTCCTCTCCGACTGCTTCAACGACTACCGACGCCACTCCATCTTCGTCGCCTACAATTGACGCTGCGACATCTTCATCACTGAGGGGCATTAATCCTAAAGCCCAGCCTTACAAGCCTTCTCCAAAGAAGAAAAACCACAAGTCCAAGACCCACAAGACCTCGACGTATCAAGGAAAGCCCACATAGGGGCCCAAGATGCCAAACAGTCCGGTTCGGCCATCCAGCAGCACGCCAACTTCAAACGGGTATAAATCAGGCTCCCGAACTCCGATTTCAGCGTGTGACCACTCGTTGGAAAGCTTAGGAGATAAGCTTTACAATGGATCCAGCCCCACATCCAGATTCGCTCCAGAGCATCAGGAAAATGCAGATGAATTTCACAGGCCACAATTTCAGGATGCTGCGTCACCATATTTTTTGGCCTATGGCCCATGTAACTTAGGGTTTTGGTGGGTGCCCCTGTTTTGGCCGCCCTACACCTCCTGGCCGCCGCTATATATGTGGCCGGTGCCTCTCTTTTACGCTCAGGTTTTGTTGTGTTTTGGTTGACCCCGTGTGTGTCCCTCCTCGTGTTCGCGTGTGTCGACTAGACCACCCGTGACGAGAAACAGAACCTCACCCTTGGTTTCGTGATTTATCACTTATCATCTTGTTCTTGCTTGTTCTCGGTTGCAGCAGGTTCAAGGATCGATTGGGTTTCGACTTGGTTGATCGGTTCAGCGAGGTGACGTTGCGATTGCTTGGTTGCTGATCTTGTGGTTAGTAGCCGATACATCTACTTCGTTGTACACCAAACCGACGTATCGTTCCTCACCAGAAGATCGGGCCGACCTAGTGCGCATCATTGTGGGCGTGTAACTTCCCCCTAACTACCTAATTTGACTTTTACTAAAGATTATACGTTGGCATTCCCTTCAAACAAAGATAACAATCGAATCGAAAAGTTTCTAAAAGAATGTGTAAAATTAAATGGACCAATAAATATTCAGCAAAACCTGCAAGACAAGTCAATATGACTTTTGTGTATATATGACATGTGGCATTTTATATTATTTGCATGTTGTTGAGTGCTTATGTTTTCTTTAAAAACTTGTTGAATGTTTATTTATTCAGAAAAATGTTCAAAGCTACATAAAAACTTCAAGTTAATAAAATCTTTTGTAATAGTACCAATATATTAATGAATGGAAATAAAGAGAAAACCTAAAGGGTTGGATTGAAACTCCCCTAAAGGGCGATACTAGGTGCCTAAAGGACTCGACTGGTATCGCCTAAACGTAGAAAAGGAGAAACATCCTTTGGGTCTGGGTTACAAAGGAGTTCATTAATGTGTCATGTTTATATTGCATTTGGCTACACTTTATCTTTCTTGGTTATGGATAGCTACATGGATTGCGCTAAATTGAAATCTTCGTGGAGTGAATTCGCATCATAAGCTTAAAACTTATCTTGAAAACTGGCTATATGCAAATAAAAGAACCACTTCCCTTCTCTTGAAGCCTTTATGATTAAGTGTATTAGGAGGTGTTAACTAGGCAGCGTTTTGATGACACTGACCTTGCATACTCTCACTATTTTAGATGAAGATCAAGAAGAGGATCCGTTCGAGTGCTAGGAAGATAAAGCTCGGGACTACGATGGCCCATATGCGGTTTGGGGTTACTCTAGTCGCTTGCAGGAATGCATAGCCGTTGGAGAATTCTTTTCATGATCTTATGTTCCGCTAACTCTGATGACTTATTCGTAACAAATTGTATGGCCTCTTGGCCAAACTGTACTATTATGAACAATGAATTCGTATGTATGAATGATCAAGGGACTAGTGCATGTGAACAGTAGCTCTTAGATAAGTATAAAAATAAGCTAACAGAGCTGGTATTAGAGCATACGATTGTAGCAACCCATAAACTGAGTGGCCAATAATAGCAAAATGGATTCTTCGTACTTTATTGGTAAAAACATAAAAATTTTTGTTTATAACTCTATTGCTTATCACTCGCCCTAGATTTTACCATTGTACTTGCCTAACTAGAAAAGTCTTGACTTTGAAGAATAGAAAACGATCCAAGTCAGACAAAGGAGTTGTTACTCCAGGCCCTTGAGCAACTAGAGGCAATAAAGATGACCCTAACCCAAGCAAGGTTGAATGCACCCTGATTTCACTCCCTGGCCAAAAAAGTAAGAGAAGCCATTACGGTTTGGCTGCAGCAAGGATTCATAGAACAACAGGATAGTACCTGCTTCAATTGTCACCAATCTGGTCATTTCGTTCGCCGCTGTCCGATGAAGGTCCTGATGACCAACAAGATGAACAATCGGCACATTCCTACTCAAATTGGTGTGTGTGGACTACATGGCCTCCGGGTATCCTCTAGAAGGCCCATGAGGTAACAAATGGGGGGGCGACCCAAGCTGGTTGGATAGGGATGAAGACCACTCGGGCTACACATAACTTGGTCGCCAAGGATGGTTCCGAGGATAGAGTTTAGCTCATGTAATTAGGAGATTTGTACTTGTAAATGTCGATGCACATTATGCGCTGATATAACAGAATTCGGTACCATGTACTGGATAGGACCGTGTAACCTTATCCCCCCTGCACTATATAAAGAGAGGGGTAGGGGTCATAGAGAGATCTACATCTTTATCTGTGAATTCACGCAAACACATAATCCCAGAGCACAGGACTAAGATATTACCTCTGAGTTGAGAGCCTAAACCTGGATAAATCCTTGTCTTGTGTTACCATCTAGTTTGGTTCTAGCGCAAAGCCCCGCAACAAATTCATTGCTGACAGTGACCCCCGATTAGCCACCAGTTGACAGTTGGCGCTAGGTAGGGGCCTACGTCAAGATCATCTTTCAAGCTAGATGGCTTCCGCAAGATCGCTGTCCGTCGTCCTCATGTCGGGACAAGCACTATGCTTCGGGTCCCTGGACTTTGTGGCCGAAGGCATCGGCAATCTTCATCTATCCCCCTGGAGAGATCACCCTCCAAGAAGGTACTTGCGTTTCACCGTCTCCTTTGCCATTCGGTTTGGAGAACTTGGCAAGCGCTTTCGGCAGATTGATCCGCCGACAATTCCACCACTCGTCTTCCCATGGAGCGGGCAGAAGGACTCGGCGATGACTCTTCTTCGGATATGAACACAATCCAATCCAGGGGAGTCTCGACATCCCAGATTGGATCTCCCTTCGGGCTCAGAAACTTTGTTGTGACCTTCGCACAAATCTTTCCAGATCTCGGGACAGGAGGTGACCACATTGAGACCCAATCCCATGTTTCCATCGAAGCAATCCGACCGGATCCATCTGTGTTCGTGGGTGTCATCAATGCTAGCAAACCCATTGGACAGAGTGAGCAAGTCAATCTCTCTCACTCGGACTTGGAGCCTAACGAGAGTACCGAGATCTGTAATTACAGTGAAGTCTTCATCCTCGGCGCGGGTGACCACCTCTCCACTTCTCAACCAGCCGAGAACGAAGCGGCCGCCATGGAGGCGGTCGACGCGGACCAACGCTGAGGCGTGAGCCCCCCGCGTTTCGTCTACTCCCGCCGTCGTCGTGGTTAGAGTGTCTAGCTAGTTCACTGAGCCTAGAGTCGTCTGTCCTAGTAGATGATGGGCTTTAGTTTATGTTGTTAGATGGATGGCTGTTGTCCTAGTAGATGATGGACATGTCATGACGTATGATGATTTGTCGGGCCCTAGTAGAGGATGGGCAAAAACATTTGGTATGTACTCATTTTTCTTGCCCATATGTGGCAAAGGCTATGGAGACATGCTTTATTTTTTTGTGATTTTTACCTTGCTTTCGATGAATTGCTTAAATTCTAATTCCGTGCTGCATTAGAATTATTTTGGTGGAAAATTCATGCATGTTCACATAGATGAGAACCATTTATCAGTAGATGGCAAGAGGTGGAGGAGCGGGTCGGGCTCGTGGTGCTGGTGCCGAAGCTAGTAGAGGCCAAGGTCGAGGCCAAGGACGTGGCCACGGTCTTGAGGACATTCCGGCACCACAACCGGGAGATCCGACGCTAGGGCAAGTGATGGCGTATCAGGCCCAAATGCTCGGCGAAGTGCTCTGCGAGCGAAGACAAGTGAAGAACCGTCGTGGGATGAAGCTTGCGGACTTCTTGTGAGCTAAGCCAATAAGACCATGGAAGCGGAGGACTGGCTCTGAACCATCAAAAGGAAGCTAGCCCTGATTCGGTGCCCTGAAGAAGACAAGGTGTTTCTCGCCACCCTCCAGCTGGATGGAGCAGCTGCTGATTGGTGGGAGAACTACGTCACCGCTCGTCATGGAGACGTCGAAGGTGGCGAAGAAGCCGATGAGGAATCGGCTAAACAAGAAGCATAAGAAGGTCAAGGTGGGAATGAGGAAGAAGAAGTGGATGAGGACAGTCTAGGAGAAGATCTTCAGCCCATCGCGAACCACGGAAAGGATATCCCATGGGAATAATTCGAGACTACCTTCCGTTCATTCTATGTACCCTGGGGAGCCATCCGGATGAAGAAACAAGTGTTTCGTCTGTTGAAGCAGGGAAACTCTTCATTCAATGACCACCTGACCTGATTCAATCAGCTAGCCCGGTACGCCCCGGGAGATGTCAAAGATGAAGACGAGAAGATTGACAAGTTCCTAGATGGTATGCTTGCCAGCTTGCGGTCTCGCCTAATTCTGCTGGATTACCATGACATCTAGCATGTGGTGAACAAGGTGCTGATTCTGGGGAATGAGATGAAGGGCATGTCGGTCACCCGAAAGAGGAAGTTGGCAGTTCGAGCTGGAGCAAGTTCAAGCCAAGGCAGGGCGAATGCACCCAACTTTCCTCGCCCCATGACCCAGTATCAGAGGTTGCAACCTCCTTGCCATCCGGAATTGACCTACCAGGGTCCCGGAAATGGAGGCTATCAGACCATGGGGACGCCGGCTGCTCCTCCCCAGACCTACAGCCAAGCCGCTTCCGTAGATAGGGTCGCTGGAGCTTGTTTTCTCTGCCACAAGCCGGGACACTTTGCTGCAGCGTGCCCCGAGAAGAGAAGGGCTCCGGCATCATTCAATACGGTAAACACACTAGTTAGAGGACAAGCACCGCCGGGAAGAGCAATGGGGCAAGGTTCGGTGGCCGGATCAACCACCACTGTTGGGCGTGGAAGGCTCAACCATGTCACCGTCGAGGAAGCCAAAGAAGCACCGGGTGTGCCGATGGGTACGTTTGCGTTACTCAACAACCCGGTGCTAGTACTTTTTGATTCCGGAGCATTGCATTTATTCGTTGCACAACACTATGTGAATAAGTATGGGCAACAAACCTTCCCGCTAAATAAGACCTCTGGTAATAAAGTCCCCGAGGCATATGCTGACCGCCACCTGGTCATGTCTATATGTAGAAATTAGGCAGGAGAATAGGGGCTTTCGCTTTGATCTTATGCTCATACCCTGTCGTGGGATTGATGTGATCATCGGGATGGATTGGCTCCAGCACTACAAGGGAATTATAGAATGTGCTCGTAGAGAAATCAAGCTGTTCCGGAGTGGATGTTACAAAACTATTTCGAAGTAGACACCCCTTTTAGATGGGGCATAGCCATATGGCACCTAAAGAAGGAGGATCCCACTAAGGTGACGGTAGTAAAGGAATATCTGGACGTCTTTCCCGAAGAACTACCAGGATTGCCACCGGATCGAGGCATGGAGTTTCCCATTGATTTAATACCAGGAACTGCCTCAATTTATAAACCATACTACAATATGAACCCGGAGGAGTTGGCCGAATTGAAGAAACAGTAGGATGAGATGAAAAGTCAAGGATTAATTCGTCCCAGTTCCTCACCATGGGGTTCCCCAGCCATGTTTGTGGACAAAAAGGATAAGACCCGGTGGATGGTGGTAGTTTATCGAGCCCTAAATGCCGTCACCATCAAGAATAAGTAACCCCTTCTCCAGATAGATGATTTGTTTGACCAACTGAGAGGTGCCAAGCGCTTCTCAAAAATTGACCTTCGGTCAGGGTATCACCAAGTCCGAGTTAGGGAGGCAGATATACCAAAGACAGCTTTCACCACCAAATACGGACTGTATGAGTATCTAGTGATGTCATTCGGTCTAACCAATGCCCCAGCCCATTTCATGAATATGATGAACAAGATTTTGATGAAGTTTCTAGACCACTTCGTTGTGGTTTTCATTGATGAAATCCTAATTTATTCCAAGGATGATGGGGAACATCGGAAGCATCTACGCCTGGTCCTGGACAAGCTCAGAGAATATCAGCTCTACGTAAAATTTAGCAAGTGTGAATTTTGGATTGACGACGTCAGTTTCCTATGACACATCGTATCCACCGATGGAATCAAGGTGGACCCAGCTAAGGTGGCTACGGTAATGGGGTAGGCAGCACCTACGTCTGTTACCGAAGTAAGGAGTTACCTTGGCATGGCTGGATATTATCAGCGTTTCATTGAAAACTTCACAAAGACAGCTCCACCAATGACCTAATTGCTGAAAAAGGATAAGAAGTTTGAATGGATGGATGCCTGTGAGAAGAGTTTCCAGGAGCTTAAGCAGCGGCTTACATCCGCTCCAGTATTAGTGACACCGGACACTAGTAAGAAATTTGAGGTATACTGCGACACCTCCAAGTATGGTCTGGGGTGCGTCCTAATGCAAGGAAGGATGGTCGCTTATGCAACCCATCAACTGCGGAAGCACGAGGTCAACTACCCCGTCCATGACCTGGAGCTGGTTGCCGTAGTGCATGCCCTTAAGATTTGGAGGCATTATTTGGTGGGATGACCCTGTGACATATTCATTGACCATAAGAGCCTTAAGTATGTTTTCACCCAGAGCACCCTTAACATGAGGCAGAGAAGATGGCTAGAGCTAATCAACGACTACGATTTGAACATTCAGTACCACCCTGAAAAGGCCAACGTCGTAGCCAATACTCTTAGCAGGAAGTCCCAATGCAATGACATGGAGGTTGATTCGATTCCAAAACAGATAGTGGTGGATTTGGGTCGCCTTAGGATCGAAATGGTCAACCAATGGTACCTGGCCACCTTGGAAGTCAAGCCGGATCTGCTCGATCATATCAAGGAGAAGCAAAAGGATCACCCCAAGCACCCAGAGGATTGAAAGGCTCATCGCTAAGCACAAGGATTACAAGGTTTCCAAGGATGAACTAGGTGTGTTGTGGTTAGGGAAGTGGATTTTCGTTCCGCAGGATTCGGCCCTGAGAGAGTTTATTTTGTTTGAGTCACATAGTTCCCCTTACACAGTTAGACCCTACATCCGGGAAGCACCAAGATGTATCAAGACATGAAACTGCGATTTTGGTGGACGAGGATGAAAAGGGATATAGCGGAATATGTGGCGCATTGCCACGTATGCCAGCAAGTCAAGGCCGAACACCAGCGACCAGCTAGATTACTACAACCTCTCAAGATCCCGGAATGGAAGTGGGAAGAAATCTACATGGATTTCATACTCGGTCTCCCCAAGACCAAGGTGGGATATGATTCAATCTGGGTGGTGGTAGATCGATTGACCAAGGTTGCTCACTTCATAACGGTGAAGACTACCTACAACGAGGAGAAATTGGCTGAGCTGTACATGGCTAGAATAGTGAGTCTTCATGGAGTTCTCAAGCGAATTGTGTCGGACCGAGGGACACAGTCCACATCTCAGTTCTGGGAAAATCTGCATTGCTCCTTAGGAACCAACCTGCCATTCAGCATTGCTTTACACCCACAAACGGATGGGCAAACTGAACGGGTTAATCATATCTTAGAGGATATGTTAAGGGCTTGTGCCCTGGAGTTCTTCGCAAATTGGGAAAAATGGTTGTCCTATGCGGAATTTATTTATAACAACAGCTTTTAGTCCAGTCTCAAGATGTCACCATTCGAAGCCTTATACGGACGCAAGTGTAGAACTCCTCTCCATTGGTCTGAAACGGGAGAAAACCAAGTTTTTGGCTCGGAAACCCTTAAGGACGCCGAGGATAAGGTCCGAATCATAAGGGAAAGGCTTTTGACCACTCAATCAAGACAGAAAAGCTATGCGGACAAACGTCGGAGAGACCTCTCTTTCCAAGTGGGAGACTCGGTTTACCTCAAGGTAGTGCCATGGAAAGTTAATCAGAGGTTCCATCAGAAAGGAAAACTGGCACTAGGTTATGTGGGGCCATATCCCATCACCGCTAAAAGGGGCAAGTAGCTTACCAGTTGGATCTGCCGGCAGAATTGGGAGACGTCCACAATGTCTCCCATGTTTCTCAGCTTACGAAATGCCTTCGAGTTCCAGAAAATGAGTTGGTTGATCTTCCTGATGGGGCCGTCGATAGCAACCTCGCCTATGAAGTGCGACCGGTTCGAATCATAGACACTATGGAGAAGCAAATGAGGAACAAAATCATCAAGATGCACAAGGTTCAGTGGAGCAATCAAAATGGCAACCAGTCTACCTGGGAAGCCCAGGAGCTGCTTCGGCAAAATTATCTCGACTTGTTCACCTGCTAGGTACGCAATCTCGTGGTCAAGATTTTCTTTTAGGGGGAGGGATTTGTAACATCCCGTTTTTGGGCAAAATTCAAAATCTGCTTGAATTTCAAATTTTGTTTGAATTGTTGCACTGACATGTGGACCATCTTCCTCTCTCTCTCTCTTCCTCTCTCTCCTTCTCTCTCTGCTTGGTGGCGCTGCCCGCCGTTCCGCTCTGCACTGAACAGCGCTACTCGGGCCATCATCGCCGTGCTGCGTCCGTCCCATCCCGCCGCGCCGCTCCGCTTCTGCCCTACCGCGCCACGTCCCGTCGCCGCGCCGCTCGCTCCCTCGCACCACTAGGTGTGCCCTCGGGACGGCATCCTTGCACCGCGCCTATAAAACCGATAGCACCCCCTGGCTGACATCTTTTCCGTTTCTCCCCAAATTATTCCCTGCATCGGCGCTGAGGAAATTCCGATGATTTCTAAGCCATTCATCGATTCCCCTCGCCTCGAGCATTCTCAACTCATCCCTAACCTTTCCCCTCGCCCAATTTCAGGGGAGCTGCCTAGAGGAGTCGTCCCCGTAGAGCCCCTGTTTCAGCCGCCATCGAGCTTCTCATCGCCCGCGGTCTCCGCTACGCCGCACTCTCCTCCTTGAGCTCGATGAGCACCTATTTCGCCCCCTCTTGCCCCTTGATCGTTCCCATAGCTCGTAGATCCATTATCTGGCTTGGGCGTCTCCAGCGAGCCTTCGGCTTCGTCGCCGCTTGTGGCGTCGCCGCACCCGGCAGTCTCCGGCCTCGGTGAGGACGTCATTAGGACCGTAGGAGGCAGTAGGTGCGAGACATTGCACGCTCATGGCCAGATTGGGGCTGGGTCGTCGCCGTGTCGCTTGCCGCTGCCGTCGGCCGTGTCGCCGGTCTGAGGTAGACGATGACGGTGAGCCGTCCGTCGTGCGCCAAGATTCGTGCTGAAACAGAGCCGTTGAGCCACTGACGCGCGGCCCCACCTGCCAAAAAAACCCTCTGAGCGCGCGCTGTGATCCGTAGGTCTTGAGCCACCGGCAGTCGGTCCATGGGCCACCGGTTAGGTTAAGTAGACGCGCACCGGGTGCGGCGTCATCTCCGAAGCATTGGCGCCCCGCGAAAATACGCCTTCGATCGGCGTATACGCCGCTGGCTGGCGCGGGCGAACGAGCGCTTGGGCCATGGGCCGCATCTGTGGCTGGGCCAGCTCGTTCGCTAGGTTGGCCCAAAGGAATATAATCCTTTTTCCAGCGATTAATCATTAGTTAAAAGCAGAAATAGTTAATGATTTATTTAAAATAGCTAAAGGCTCCCAAAAATTCTAGAAAAATTTAGATAAATAGTTTAGGCCATTACTGATTTCATAAAATTATGAAACCAACCTCTGTAATGGAATAATGGCATTGTTTAGTTGAATGAGTAGGATTCCTATATAAGAAAATGATTAAACTAGAATTACGGTGATGTTAGTTATTTTAAATAATGAATCTGATCCTATGAATTCATAAGATAATGTAATGGGTAGATAAATGCAATAATAAATATGAAACTTTATAAATATGCCATTAAAGTCCAAGGTATTCATTAGAATATTAAATTGATAAACACCAACTAATCATTAGTAAATTCCTTGTTACTTAATATAGGTGTTGACTTTAGAATATATATATTAATAAAACATATAACTTAGAGTTACACCATATATTTAGGAGCACCTAGAAAATGTCAACTCCGATAAACATAGCTCCGTATGTAGACCATAGTACGGCATGTTGTCATCGTATGTCGCTTCAAAAACCCTAATCACCCAATTACGACCGTATCGTACGAAATCGTATTTTGGGGTGTAGCTAGACTACTATATAATGGTAATAATAGTTATTAATACACTCAGACATGCATGGCATATCATACGAAACTTAGCTTTGTTACCCGATCTTATATAATAGTGTCGAAGGTAAAACCTAGGGCACGTGCATGCATCATGTTTTTTGCTTGCATCAGTAAGTAATTATTGGACTGTATGCGATCCCGAGGGGAGGTTTGGAGACGTTGAGGAGGACTTTCCACCTGAGCAAGGCGAGTTAACACTTACTCTTTAGATGTTTACCCGTATTAGGGAAGGATGGCGACTTTCCCTAGTGCGGATTAACATCGATATTAATTGTCTATTACCCAGTTTTCCAAGATAAATTGTTTTAATATTTAAAATGCATGCTTACTTATCTACCTAATTGTTATTCATGTAATACTTATACATGCCTATCCTTGGACTATTTAGCCTTTATGACTGCCTTGATTGTCATAGACCTTGTTAGCCTAAGATTAGTTTGGTAACAACTTTAACCCTACTTAATAGGTAAGTTTAGGCTTGCTTAGAATTAAACAAATGTTTTGGTAGTTAGCCACGGAACGGTGAACCGTTATTCACCGGTCATTCATATCTTTCGTTTAAATGTGTTATGACATGTGACAGTTAGGGCTAGTAGATGCATGATGTGCTGTATGTGGTTGTGGGAATGGACATGTGGGGTGTGGGTCTGGTTTGGTTGGTTGGTCGGGATAGATCCAATGTGTTATTGGCCGGGAATAAAGTGGTGGAGACTAGAGGATTAGAAGGTTGACCGTAGATGACATCCTGAGGCATGATTAGGCACAAGGTGCCTAGTGCTGGGTTTAACCAGGGCTTACCCAGGAGGAGCGTGGAAGAACACGCGTAGCGGGGTGATCGCTGCCATCTGGAGGATGGTTCCAACACAATGAGTGACCATCGCGCGGAGTAAGGGTTTGGATCGCCAGTTGCGAGCGGCCTGCGGAGGCCCTCTGGGATCACTCTCGATAGGGACAGGCATGGGTCGTCACCGGATGTGATGAAGGCCACACTTCCCCAGGATGACACTAGGCTAGCGCGGGCTGGCAACCCCCTAGGCCAAGGATAACAAGTGTGGTCCACAATAAGATTGCCAAATTCTGGAAGGATGGTGTATTTAGGAAATGTTGGGGCAACAAGAAGTTTAGTTTTTTTTGCAAAAACAATCAGGTTTGGGTACGGGTAGTTAGGTCTAAGGTACAGGTAGTACCCGAATAGTACATGTTTGGGTATGGATCGGACAAAGTTTAGGTGATACCTAGACAAATACCAATTTGATCTGGTCGGCCGGACGGGTATGGGTAGGTTTTTTTAAAAAACGGGTACACGACCTGCATATTTAGGGTTTGCTCCGTTCGTCCCACGCTGTCGTGGTCATCCTCCCACCGCTGCCGCCATATCCGTCCATACACCGCCCTGCGCCGCCGTGGGCGTCCCCACGCTGCACCGCCACCCCCGCCATCCGCGCGCCGTCGTGTGGCGCTCCGCGCCGTCACAGCCATACCTTCACCGCGGCAGCCGTATGTGCACCGCCGAGGCCGTTCGCAACGTCCACCTTGTCCATCATCTGCCCATTAGAGGTAACATTATTGTGCAGCCTCCATTAGTGAGTTTAGTAGATATTGATCTGGTGCAATTTTATCTAGCGCAATTGACAGAATGTTCGGTTCAGGCCATGTTTGTTTCAGATTAATGTTGAGTTGTGTTTTACTGTAGCAAATTTGTGACCCACTCGAAAGACGTTTTAAAAATTCAAAAAATTATGAAAAAAATTATTTTACGAATTTTAAGAAGAACTATTTAAAACCCCACAAAAATAACTACAAAATATTACAACATTTGGCCTATACAAAAATAACAAATTTTCATTTAATTTAATTTAATTTAATCTGAAACAAACAAGGCCTAAATCTCCTGGAGGAGATCAGAGACAGGGCGGCGATCCGGGCCACCAGGTATCAGCAGGCACTGCGCCGTTATCAAGCAAGACGGGTGTGTGAGAGGACACTGGCAATGGGCGACCTCGTCCTGCGCAAAATCTAAGCGCAGGCTGGACGCAACAAACTGTCTCCCATGTGGGAGGGCCCCTTCAAGGTGGTCTCAATCTCCCGCCCAGGCTCAGTCAGGCTCGCCTTCGAGGATGGTCGCGAATTGGCGAACACTTGGAATGTCGAGCAGCTGAGGAAGTTCTACCCGTAGGTAGCTGTTCCAGAAGCTTTTTTGTCCTTCCTTTGGAGCCGAGCGGCGAGGTCTTCCTCCTTCCCCGCTCGCCTCGGGGGCTGGTGCATTGTACAAAGCCATCTTCAATAAAAAGATAAGTTCTGTCTCTCTGCGGGCATCTGTTCCTTTTCGCCTTAAGTCTGTTAGAAAACATTCTGTTGAAAGCTGGTAGCGAAAAAGTATTTAAGGCTGATGGCCCCTTAGTTGCAAGAGCGAACACTTATAACTTGCGGTTGGGCGAGGCGATGCGGATGGAAGGCGGGTTCTAGCACGGTGTGTCGGCTCGATGCGGGCAATCGCCAACGGCGCACCGCCGTCTAGACCACTTCTGAAGCTAAGCTCTCGCCACGCAACGTTTAAGGTCGGTTTGCCGAGAGGTCATAAGGGTTGAAGTAACGATGCCTAAGGAAAAAGCGCCACTTGCGCAGAACGTTACATCTAAAGCTTTTTAGCGTCGCTTGTTTAGCATAAAAAAGTCTGTTAGAAGGTATTCTATCGAAAGCTGGTAGCGAAAGTACTTAAGGCCGAAGGCCCCTTAGTTGCAAGAGCGAACGCTTATAACTTGCGGTTGGGCGAGGCGATGCGGATGGAAGGTGGGTTCTAGCCCGTGTGTCACCGGTGCGGGCAATGCGCCAACGGCGCACCGCGTCTAGACCACTTCCGGAAGCTAAGCTCTCGCCACGCAACGTTTAAGGTCTGTTTGCCGAGAGGCCGTGAGGGTTGAAGTAACCTGATGCCTAAGGAAAAAGCGCTCACTTTCAATAGAACGTTCTGTCTAAAGCTTTTAACGTTCAGGTGCCCCATTTCTTTTCGCAAGTAAGAGTTTGCGCGAAGTTTGATCGAGACTCATGGCAAAAGGGCAAAAAGTTTGCATTAACAGGATATGTACAAGACAAAAACAAGATGAGGGAGTTCATCTACTCCTCGTCATCATCTCCGTCGCCCTCTGCTGGAGCAGCGCCGCCCATCATCGAGACACGGCTGGCGGCGAGCTCGACCCGGGACTCTTCGATCCGGTCCAGCTGGCGCGAAGGCTCCCTGGTGGCGGCGCCTAGATCGAACGCGGCGTTCTGGACGAGGCAGTTGCCCAGGATGAACCGCGCCGCTTTAAGAGCGCCGTGGCGACCGTCTTCGATCTACCGCGCCCGCGCCGGCGCGGCGGCTCACGCAAGCGTCGGCGGCTTCCCACGGCGCCAAAGATCTTCGCCGCCGTTTCCTCAATGAAATGTGAGGTGGCGCCAGTGGATACAAGACATCCCGGAAGCCATGGTAGGCGGCGCGCAGCATGTCGGCGAGCACCCGGAGGCGCTAAGTGTGCTCCGCGCGGAGATCTTCGACGTCCTTGGTGGCGAGGCCGAGGCGGCGGCTTATGCCGCTGACCTCGCTGGTCGCCACCTCCCGTCGGGCGCTTCGCCTCCTCAACGCGCCGCGGCTTCGCCGCGGCTTTGTCCGCCGAGCGAGCACTTTCCCGAGCCACCAGTGTGGCGAGGGCGGAGCGCCAGCAGAGCGCCCGATGTCAGCGGTGACGGCGCTCACGGCGTTGGCGCCAGCAGCGGCAACGGCCGGAGGTTCCCCCAGCCCGTCTCCGGCACGATCTCCGCGGCGGGAGGCCTCGCCTCCGTCAAAGGATCCGCGGGCGAATTGGGGGCTGGCGGATCGTGCGGGATGAAGCTTGAGGCGCCAGTGTCCGCTCTATCCAGCGAAGATGAACAGAGGCAGGGTTCAGGTATGCGAATACGCGTAGCATGCTAACCCTAACACGAAGTGTATGTAAGTCTGAGAAGCCAACACTGGCGGCGCGCCTCAGCGAAGGCCGAGGGGGGCAACCTCAAGCCGCTTAGTTGCGAGGCGCCGGGCGCGATCGCCGCGTCAGCGCCGTCGAGCGAGTCTTGGCGCTGGAGGCGCCAACGCAACGGCGGAGGATGGCGCGGGCGCGGAGCCGCGCGTCGTCGCTGCTTGCGCGAAGCGCCGGCGCAGAAGGAGTAGAAGAAACTGGCGCAGGCGGCGCCAGTTCCGGAGGAGTCGCCGCACTTTCGCCCGGTGGCGGAGCGGCGGCGTCAGCAGCAGGGCCCCCACTGGCGGGGGTCGGAGGAGGCGGCGGAAGCTCAGGACTGGTCGGGCGAGCTCTCTTTGGGCTCGCCCCTCCCTCCTCGACGTCGTCGTCATCGGCAAGGATGAGGCGGCGCTTCCCGAGCCTTGATCGGGTCGGCCGCCACAGCAGGCAGCCACGGCCGCGGGAACCTATGGCGGTTGCAGGCGGATCGCGATCTGCAGTGGTCCCGGGCCACTTGGACCGCGGGACCGGAGACCTCCATGGGGGGCAGCGCGCGCAAGTGCTGGTTGCGCTCCCGTGGATCCCAGTCGCAGAGGGGGCGGATGCTCGCAGGCGGCGAAGTGTCGCCGGACGGAGCGGACAGAAGTCCCACCACCATTGGCCGAGCACGTCGTCTGGCACGTTCCTGCGGCTGGATGAACAAGAAAGAAAATCGCGAGTTGGCAAAGAGACAAGGGCCAAGCAAGAGGCGTACCAAAAGACAAGGACCCAAAAAGAGAGAAAGAGTACTCACCTCCGGGCGACGCGACCACGTCGTCGCCGCCATAGTACAACCAGGCGGGGCGTGTCCTCATTCGGAGCGGGCATAGGCGGCGCCAAAAAATCCGCCGCATAGCGTGGGTTCGGTGAGCCCGTTCGGCGGAGCTCAACGATCGCCCAAAGATCACTTCGCCCGCCGAGTTGTCGGACATAGATCCCGGTGGTGAGGGGTTCCGGGACCCTCGAGGAGAACAAGATCGTCGCGCTACCGGAGTCTTCTGCGTCTGACCCGATGAAGCGCCGCCATCCTTCCAGTTGGACTTGACGCGGCCGGATGAAAGCGGCGGCGTCGCGGGCGCCAAGTAGCTTCAATGGCCCCGCGGCGGCAACCGCATGCGGCGCGTGAAAGAGCGCGCCGGGCGGGAGGTTGGAATCGTCCCCACGAACATCTCGCGAGAGGTGGGCGAAGATGGTCGAGAACCCGCGATAGAATTGGGGAAGGTCGCGCTGGATCTCGTAGAAGGCGAGCACCTCCAAGAAGAACTCGGAGTATGGCGGGACGAGCCCCGCCAGCACCGCCCAGGTGAAGGTCACGATCTCTCCGTCGCGAGGGCGTGGTGCAATGGTGCCGCAGCGGAACCGGGCGGAGGTTGGCCGCACAAACACTTGAAGCCGCGTCACCATGTCTTCGTCGGTGGCGGAGGCAGGCAAGGCTGGCCCAGATGACGGCGTGTCCCCCCGGTGACCCTTGCTGCGTTTGGACGCCATGGAAAATGGTGGAAGAGTTGGCGAAAAAAGAAGGTGGCGGCGGCGAAGAGGGCTCTGTGGCAGTGGAGAAGAAGGTGAAAGGCAGTTTGAGGACTTAGCGTGCGGAAGGGTTGGCCGCGGCACCAAAGGGAGTATTTATAAGCAAGGCCGCGCGAGGGCGACGGTTTGGATTCCGACCCCACGCGCGCGCGCCATCATTGCCCCGCGCGTTTCGATTTCCCGCGAAAAGCGGCACGGTTACCCACGGAAGATCGTGCGCAGATGGAGAATCAGGCGTACGGCAGCTGCAGGAGGTGGGCCCCCCATGATTAGCCTCCCGCCGCACAAGAAACGAAAAAAGTGCCTGTGCGACGGTTCGCGTATCATGGTGGACCCAGGGGCTACTGTCGGTGTAATAAATACCAGGGTGCAAAGAGTCCTGTAAAGATCAAGCGGGCCCCACGCGTCAGGCGGGCGACAAGGCCCCAGCGCGTGGGCGAGCCCTTAGAAGACCGGGCGAGGGCCCCACACGTCAGGTGGGAGACCAGACCCCAGCGTGTGGGCGAGCCCCACGGCGTATCAAGCGGCCCCACGCGTCGGCGAGCGACAAGGCCCGGCGCTGGCGAGCCCTAGAAGACCGGAGAGGGCCCCACACGTCGGTGGGCGACAGACCCTGCGTGTGGGCGAGCCCCACGGCGTATCAAGCGGCCCCACGCGTCGAGCGGCGACAAGGCCCAGCCACGTGGCGAGCCCTTAGAAGACCGGGCGAGGGCCCCACACGTCAGGTGGGCGACCAGACCCCAGCGTGTGGGCGAGCCCCACGGTGTATCAAGCGGGCCCCACACGTCGGCGGGCGACAAGGCCCCAACGCTGGCGAGCCCTTAAACTAGGCGAGGTCCCACACGTCGGTGGGCGACGGTGTCCCGGCGTGTGGGCGAGCCCATCAACATACGGCGAGAGGGCCCCACGCACCAGTGGGCGCGTGGGCGAAGCCCTCGGCGCGCATGGGGCCCCCCATCAGCGGGGCCCCATGGCGAGTAGCGTTGCGGAAGAGTCTTCGGGCGAAGGCTCTCCCGCTGCGAAGGGCGGCGCATTGTCGCGACATCACGCAGCGGATAGACGGTGAAGAAATGATTACCGCTCTGATGACCCTGCAGTCTCGGTACATCCTTTCGGGCGCTTGAAGAATTGACCGGCAGAGAGAAGGTTTGCTCAAGTGGCCGCCAGCGTCGGGAGAGCAGTGGGCCCCACCCGCACCTCACCGGTGTGATCAGGCGGGTGGGTGGCCACTTCATGGCACGCGAGACGAGCCCGCTCGGCGTAAGCGGCTGCACGTTTCCTCTCTCTGTCGTGTCTCGTCGATGTACTAAAAGTCTTGATCTTGCCTACCCCCGCTCTCTCCGCCAGCTCAAAGCTTGTATAAAAGGAGAGGAGAGAGAGGAAGAGGGTACGTTGCACTAGCATACGTGCATTCAAACGATACGTAAACACATTCCATTCAATCACAACAACAAGAGAGCTAAGGCTCAGCAGGAGTAGGACTATTACCCGCAAGGGGGTCCGAATCTGGGTAATCCCCGTGTGTTGCTCCTTGCTGCGTCCCAGGCTCAATCGAACTGAGCGCGGCTGATAGGCTAGCATGATAGAAATCTGACCAGGGATGTGATCCGCAGTGGTTGAGCGGTGAACACGCCGTCAACTTGGTTCGGAATTCTCGGCTTGAGATAATAGCTATGCTCAAGTAGATGGATTTCGCGGTGAATATGATTACAATGTGGCTAGAGATCCGATGATGGCTAGCGCAATTGACTCAATGTATCAGACTGTATTCGATGATCTCCCCCCTGATGGCTATAGGGGATATTTATACTAAGCTACTTCTTTCTTCTTCACGTAACATTCCTTATACATCGGGTGGTTAGGGCATACATAGAATTCTACTTGTAGATTAATACATATATATTTGGACGCTACAAGGTCAGTGAAGTAGCTCATAATTCTTCACAAAGTTCGCCAACTTCATCTCTAAGAGCCTGGCCCACAGATAGTAATGCTTCTTATGTTGGTAGGACAAGGCCAGACCCATTTTGCCAATCTAGGGGCTAGTCTTCGATGCTAGCCATGAGATGGAATGCTCGGATCCTCACGACCTCGCAGCCTTAGAAGATAGCTCAGTGCCCTTGTAGCGTGACTTAGAAGATAGCTCGTAACCTTCTTTCCAAGAACCATTCTAGGGTTTTTATGTAAATGTCTTTATTTATCAATAATTAGTAATATTTAATATTTTACACAATCTCTAACATCTCCTATGACAAAATTGTCTAAAGATGACTTTGTCCCTAGTTTTTTGTTGTGCCAAAAACTATGATGAATTCCTGAAAATTTGCAGCACATTAAAAAAATATCTACGAGTTTACATAATTATGTGTAAATCAAATGTACAATGGAAGTTGATAAATTTAAATTGTGACATTTCATTTTAAAATAAAGGGCGGTATGTATCACAAAAAGGAGGGCACATAAATAACCGCAAATGTATAAAATCATATAAAAAGTTAAAACATGATTTTACAGTAATTTAGAAATTTGTATAAAATCATATCAAAAAGTTAAAACATGATTTTACATTAATTTAGAAATTTGTATAAAATCATATCAAAAAGTTAAAACATGATTTTACATTAGTTTAGAAGTTTGAATCACTTGATTCAGGATTAGAACATAGCAGATAAAATGTTTTGAATTTTAAAAAATGGAAAATGTAAAATAGGTATTTTGGGCATTCCGAAGGTCTCAAAGCTCATGACGGCGGAAGGTAATGGTGCTATGGGCGTGGCATGGATGATGATAACTACAAAAATGTGGTGATCACAGAGAAAAAAGTTGACTTTGCAATAACATGTGCATTTTTAGGTTTTTGAAAAAAAATAATAAATTGCAAAATTCCATCTTGGTACTTCAAGGTACATTAAATTTAAATAATTGATTAAACTAGATCCAATGGCTCTGAAAAAATGGTACTTCTTTGTACCACCATCCAGCATTTAAGGACTTTTGTCTTTTTCTCTCACATCTCTCTCCTCAATGTGTTTCTCTCACTGTGTAGTGAGAGAGAAGAGGTAAGTTGTAATTTATAAACAGCAAACATATCCCTCTCTGATGGTACCTTGAGGTACATGGTACTTAGTGGTACCTCTTGATGAATTATAATTGCTCAATGGCAAATCGTAACCTGCTGTATGTGTTATTGTGTTATAAACAAACATCGAAACTGAAAGACCAACTTATTTTGCACGATCCCATGTACCCAGGTTCTAAAATATAGACCGACATTTTACTTACATTAGTCGTACATCATATCCCACCATTAAAGCTAATGATCAGAGGACACTAGTTTGTCCAATAAGAGGAAGAGGGGGAATTGTTTTTTCAGGCCCAACCAGTGATGTATCCTTAACACGTTTAGATATGTTGCCGAAGGCTTTCGTTAGTTGTGCATTATGCAAGTGGAAAGATTGAGAATTAAGATGACCACTGAACTTGTTAAATATTTAGCTTAATATACCTGCAGCATGTATACTAGTTTCGCAATACTCAGTAGTGCGTAGTATCGAGCATTGCAAGTGCTTAAAGCTTCTTGATTCTTCAAGACACCACACCAAAAAAATTGAGCAACCAGCTATCCGATACTATATATAATACTGTCGACGGTTGAGATATCGATCTCAAGTCAACCAAGGTTCTTGAAGATTGAGATAGGAGACACGCCGAACAACCACGAACAGCAACGAACAGGAGACAGGGGTTTTTATCCTGGTTCAGGCCTCTCGGGAGAGATAATAGCCCTCGTCCAAATTTCTTTATATCAAAGAGGATTACAAGGTGGAACTCGGCGAGATCGGCGAGTCTCGGCGAGTAGTATCTTGAGAATCTATCAATCAAGGTCCGAGCTAGATGCTAATATGTAAGACTCAATGCCGTGGAATCCTCCGAACGCCGTGAGGGCCCTATTTATATAGTGCAGCAAACCGACCTCGAGGGAATATCGGGCTGGCTAACTACGAGATCGTAACGAACTCGACGTGCCAAACATACCCCGAGGCAGATAAGGCAAGCTCCTAATCTTGGGGATCACGACTCCTAATCCAATCCGGGAAACCACGTCCGGGTCTTCTCGTAGCCGTGCAAAACTCTTGTTCGAGTCAGACTCAAACACGAATCCTAGGCCGTTCACAAGCCGTGCGGCCAGAGGCTGTTCGGCAGGATGCATATGGGCCAGATAGAACCTTCCAGGGAGCTGGGCCCTGACAGGCTGTTTAATCGGGCCGTCAGGGAGTGGGCCATGGCAATGGGCCATAATTTAATCCCCGACAGCTAGCCCCGAGACTCAAGTGGAAGGACTCACTAGAGTGGGGTCTTCCTCTTGAGACTCTAAGTCACTGAAGAGGGTATTTTTCCTGCTACAAAAGCGTGTAACAAGCGACCGAACAGGTTATGGTTCAACCAAACAGACTTGTCCGGGACCGAATAAACCCGATCGTGAAAGCAATTACATCGCGTCGAGCGAGAACGACATCTGTCCGAGCGCAGCACTCGGCCTTGAAAGGCGTAACATCGGAAAAAATAGCCGTTAGCGATTCCAACGGTAACTTCTGTCATTGCTTGATGAAAACAAAGACCGCTTTACCTAGCCGTTCTTGATAAAACTAGCCGTTTTGGGATCGAACCGTTCTTGAGCTGCTTATACGGGACTATAAAGCACCCAAGCCGCCATGTCACCACTGCTTCTCCGCCTTTCCTCTCTAAGCCTTAGATCCAACTGCGCCAAAGATCAAGCACCCAAACTCCACCACCAACCTCGCTCGTCCGATCCTGGGAACCGCTATGGCCAAGTTCACGGCACTAGCGACGACCGAGGAGGACCTTAGGATCTGGGAGGAGGAGGGCCACATCGACACCGTAGCTGGAGGTCGCCGGAGAGGAGGATACTCGGAGTCACTGGAGGGAGAGTTTGTTAACTTCAACAGTTTGCCTGTTCGGGTTGCGATCTCCAAAGCGACCGTTGAGGCCTTCTTAAACATTAGCGGATTGGAGGTGGCGAACCTCAATCCGAACAACATCCTCCAGATGGCGTCTTCGCTTTTGTCAAGAAGGCTATCTGAGAATCGATCCACCGGTGGGGCTGTTCTCCACTATTATCTGATGACGAGGAGCAGCTCCGCCGCTTCAGCTGCTGGGTGCTACTACCTCAAGCTCCGGCCACCGCCGACGATCGCCAGACCCTCGCCCACCTCTGCTCGACTCAATGGGCGCATGGTGGGTGAGGTGGTTCTACAGCAAGCGGAGTGGCGACAGCAAGCTCATCTTCACCGGAAAGGCGCCGGTGAAGGGAACGCCAATGCCTCGGCCGGAGATGAGTGCCGAGGATCAGTGCGCGACAAGGAAGATCGCCTCCTCGTGAGCCTTGGGCTCACGGGCGAAGAGAGATCATCCGGGACTTCACAATGAATGAGTCGCCTGCTGCGGAGAAGGTCCTATCCTTCTACAAGATAGAGGATGGGAAGACATCACAAGGAGAGCACAGTAAGTGCCTTTAAGACTCAACCTCTTCATTGATCGTTTTCTCCGAACAGGAATTTAACGATTCCATCTGCTCGGGCAGAGATGCCGACCGACGCATGGGTGACCGAACGGGTTGACGCCATGCTGAAGGCGGCGAAGAAGGACAGCGAGGTCACCGGCGAGGTGGCCTACACTTGTCCGAGGAATGTGCTCATCCGCACAGACGAGGTAAATCACTTACACCCAGCCCGTGTTGCTAGATTTACACTGTTGGTTTTAATGCTGACGTTAAGCTTCTCAAAATGCGTGGGAGGACCACCGATCCTCGGAGGGATCGTCGAGGATCTCTCTGGTCTGAGAAGAGAAGCGAAGAAGGGCAAGGCCAAGGCGACCACAAAGCCCAAGGTGGCGGCTGAGCCGACGCGAGCTCGCCAGCGCCATGGCGGCCGCCACCGCCCAAGAAACCACTGCAAGGCGACGGCGCCCAGGCGGAACCAAGCGGGCGCGGTCAGCCCAATGAGAAGAGACCAAGCCCTCCCTCCTCGCCGAAAGCAGAGCGACGAAGAGTAAAGACCATGGCCCTCGGCTTAGGCGTTACCGCAAGCTCACCTGAGCCATATGGCGCTGCTACAACAAGTCGCCGAGCAAAGGAGACTCGAGGAGGAGGTTGCGCGCAGGAGAAACTCCTCGCGTTGCTGAGAGGAGTGCTCACTCACCAGAGCTGAGCTCATCGCCGCCAACGCCTAAGGGCCAAAGCGAGAACCCGCCAAGGAGCCCCGAGGAAAAGGCGAAAAGTTCAGCGAAGAAGATCGAGATTAAGCCCTCCACGGCGGTATGTAGAAATCGATCTTTGATCTTTCCACCTTCGACCGCATTAGACTTAACGATCAACTCTCGTTCATCACCGCCCAAGAAGAGACCGCCACGGACGATGCCGAGGAGGCGATTGAGCGGTCTCTGCGCCCGAGCATCTGCACGGGCGTCCGGCAAAGATGGTGGCGAGCCTCAAGGACAAGCCGGCGTGGAACTGCTTGCCGCCGGCTCAGCCCGAAAGCGGATCGACGCTCCAAAGACGCGTGAAGCGGCCGGAGGCAAAAGTAACGGCGGTGGCGCCACGGACTTGAGCCAAGGCGGCGGCTCGAGGCTGCCCAGGCAGGACCGAGCAGCCGGTCTCGCCGAGCACTTCCGGCAGGGCAGCTCACCTGAAGCGACAGGATTCTCCGCCGAGCAAGGTGAGACCCCACTGCCGGTACAAAAAGCCCCGAGCAGGCCGAGCGGTGTCGTCCGCCGGTGGAAACAACGGCGCCGCCGGCGGAGCGAGCGGCCTCGCCGAAGACGTTCGGCGGAAGAGGAAAAGGAAGAGGAGAAGGAGCGCAGAGACGAAAGCGCCGCCTGTCGCTCCAGCTCCCGGCGGATGCGCTCCGCAAGAAGAAGGAGCGAACAAAGGCGGCGACGGCAAGAGCGCCGCCTCATCCCGCCCAAGACGAAGGGGCTTCGTGGCCGCATGGCCTCGAGGACCGCTGCGTCATGGATCAAGCGCCGACTTGGCAAGGTAAACACCAAGGCCGAATCTTATTCAAATTAGCCACGCCATCGCAACGTAATTAACTTGTTCTTTCCTCCAGTGTCTTGAGGACACCATGGCGGAACTCGAGGATGGGGTCACCATCGAGCAGACGCCGTCTTGGCCTCCCTCCGGAGCATCTTGGCGGGGATCCAGGCGAGCGCTCTGGCCGCCCAAAGCCGAGCCATGGGCGAAGCGAAGAAGCTCAAGGCCAAGCTGACCAAGGAGAGGCATTCCTCTGAAGCTCTCCTAAAGGAAGCCGAGGAGCTTCGCGCGCAAGCCGTGAAGGCGAGTACCGCGGAGGAGATGCCGGGCCGCACGAAGTGGCTTGAAGAGCAGCTTGCTGAGGCGTCCCACTGGCGGAACCAGCTCGCGGAGGAAGCCAAGAAGCTTAAAGCCCAGCTCGCCAAGGAGGAGCAGACATCCGCGGACTCTGGCTAGGATCTCAACCTGTGGGCTTCACGGAGGAGATTGAGGAGATCTGTGGGATGGCGGTGAGGCGATCACCGCGGAGAAGAAGGTCAAGGAGCTGGACGAGCAGCTCAAGACCGCCAAAGCAATGAAGTTAGTCGAGGCGAGGCTCGACCGACCACCAAGGGCCAAGACCGAAGAGGTCGAGGCTCTCCGTCTTGAAAGCGACGGAGCAGGCCAGGAGCAGCAAGGAGGAAGCCGATCGTCTCCGAGCTGAGGCCAGAGAGGGGTTCAAAGCCCAAGGGGAAGTCCTGCGCCTTAAGAAAGTGATCGAGGAGCTCAAGGAGCAACTCGCTTCTAGGTAGTCAGAGGGTCAGAACCGAGATGGACTTTTGTACCGCAAATTTTGTTAATAAAGACTTACCCTTTTCCTGCAAAGAGAGCAGCAAAAAGACAAGAACGAATGAAACTAAGAGAAAAGCGAGCAGTAGCTAGGAAGTTTAAGAAAACCGGTGAGCGCTCTGCCTAACTCCCAGCCCGTTGTGCATCGCTCGAAACCCGAGTTTATAACCCGAGCAGTGCACAAGAGAAAGAGCGACACCCTAGCCCCGTGCAGACGATGCTCAAGAACCTAAGTTTGCGAACTCGAGCATGTGCGTAGGGAGAAAGAGCGACACCCGTACCTTGCTCGATTCGTTCCGTAGTACGCTCGTTGGCGTAAGTTAAGCGATTCAGTAACCGAACAAGGAAAGTGCCTCTGCCATGGGGGCTTACGAGCGCAGCTTTACCAAGTGGTCGCGCCGGCGATAAGTGCCTCTGCCATGGAGGGCTTACGAGAGCGACTTAGCCGCAAGGTGGAAAGGCCGTGTTACGCAACCACGAGTTTAGGAACTTGTCGAAACCAGATCGGGTAGGGAACAATCCTTAAGATTGCGGAGCCAAGAGTTCGCAAGACCGGCAGCCATCAAGTGTTACCAGAGAGAAAGTAGTCGAGAAGACAAGCGGTGAAAAGGGCACAGAGGCCACGAGGATTCATCAAGAATTGGATTGAACTTTACATGGTGCCCGAGAGACTTGGACGAACCGAGGCGCTAAGTTTACAAAAAGCGCAAAGCTAAGCAAACAAGCGAGGACCTACACAAAGAACTTCTGACGGCCGGTCGATGTTCCATGTCTTTGGTCGCTCTCTCCGCCCTCCATAGCAGTGAATAAATTTCGGGCGGCGGTAAGAAACGACCGTGAACGGGCCCTCCCAACGAGGAGTTAACTTGTTGGCATTGGACAAGTTCTGGACACGGCGCGAACGAGGTCGCCCGCCTTCAAAGCCCTAGGTCGAATCGACTTGGCGGCGTGCGGCGAAGATCTTCTTTGGTAGCGCGCCATTACGACTTGTGCCCGGTCGCGTGTGCCTTCGAGGAGATCGAGATCGAGGGCGCTCTTGCTCGTCGTCAACTAGGTTGACCGAGCTCGTCGAAGCGAACCGAGTACGATTTCGTGGCGCGTGATGGCTTCGCACCATAGACCGCTTGGAAAGGAGTTTCCCGGTCGCCTACCGTCAGAAAGCGAATCGCCTGCCAGGACGGAAGAACCGTCAACCCAGCCTTGTTGTACTCGTGAGAGCGGCAAATACCGCCGTTTGATACCCCGGACTATCTGTCCGTTAGCTCGCCGATCGCTCCATTGCTCGTGGATGTGCCACGAGGCGAACAGACCTTGGTACCCGGTATTCGCAGATTCTCGAATAGCTCGCTTGAACTGGTACCGCTTATCCGTGATCGACTTATGGGGAATCCCGGCGCGTGACCACGTTGCTTTTGAAAAAGCGAACAGCCGCTTTGGCGTGAAGAGGCGACATGTGCTCGCCTCAATCCACTTTGTAAAAGTGTCTATGGCAACGAAAGGTGTGTGTATAGCCCTTGTACCCCTTAGGGAATGGGCCGAGCGGATCCGCACCCATGTGGAGAAAGGCCAAGATGGGGATTGTTTGGAGCTCTTGGCGGGCTTGTGTGCCTTCCGGCGTGAAATTGGCAAGCCTTGCACTTAGTCACGATGTCCGGGCATCTTGTAACGCAGATGGGCCAATAATAGCCCATGCGAAACGCTTTGCCGACCGAGTTCTCAAGAAGGCGTGGTTGCCATTGAGCACCCTCGTGTATGTCCCTAAGAAGGAACACACCTCCTCATTATGAGATGCGATTGGAAGAACTCCCGAGCACCTTGGCGGTAAGGATGCCGCCCACAAGCTTGTATGGAGCAGCACGCCTTATAAGCCGGAACGCTTCGGCCGTCGTCGGCGAGTCCCATCGCAAGGTACCGGACAAATGGCGTTATCGATCTGCGGCTTCTTTCGATGACGGAGACAAGACCACATCTCTGTTGCCTCGTCCGGAGACGTGATTGAGGGCTTGTGAAGGTGCTCGACGAGCACCCTGCCGGAGCGAGTTCGCGTGAGGATCCATACTTGGATAGCTGGTCGGCCGAAGTTGTCCTTCCCAGGCACGAAGAGCACTTCAAAAATCGAAAATGCCGCTCCAACTTCCTCACTTCAACCGTATCGCGCCATTGAGTTATCGCAGACCGATACTCCTTGTTAACCTGATTGATGACCACCGTTGTGAATCTCCTTCACGCTTAGCCGTTGGACACCAAGCGACTCGCCGACGCTCTTAGTCCGTGAGGAGGGCCTCAGATTCTGCAGCGTTGTTAGTCGCCAAAGTGTAGTTGGATAGAATCTCGAGTTGCTCTCCTTGAGGAGATGAGAACAAAACCAGCCCCGAGTTTCGGTCTGCGAGCCATCGAAAAACATGGTCCAAGGGGTTCATCAAAGTTGCTCGGGAGCTCCTCGAATTTGGGCGGCAAGTCCATTCAGCGACAAAGTCAGCTAGGACACGTGACTTGATAGCGATTCGGGCGACAAATAATGTATCAAACTCGCTAGTTCCATTGCCCACTTGGCTATCGTCCGCTAGATTCCTTGTTCCGTAAGATTTCTCCCGGAGGAACGTGGTGGGACCAGATTTGATGCGCTTGGAAGTAGTGGCGAAGCTTCCGGAGGACATGAGCAAGGCGAGAGTAGCCACGGACCTCGTGGTAACGCCCTTTGATCCGTGAAGTACCTCGCTCACGTAATAGATTGGTCGCCGAGGCCTTCCTTTTCGACCGCCAAGATCAAGCTCACCGCTTGTGGCGTGCAACCTAGGTACAATGAGGAGCTGCCGCCATGCCGCGAGGTAGTCAAGACGGGAGGATTGACAGTATCGCTCAGATCCCGAAGGATCTATCGGCTTCTTCCGCCCACTGAAACCATTGTGCTTGGCGCAGGCCTTAAAGAAGGGCAGCCCGCGTCGCTTTGACGGAAATAAACTCGCTTAGAGCAGCCATCCGTCCAAAGAGGCTTTGTACTTCCTTTATGATAGTTGGAGCTGCATATTTTCAATGGCCTCGATTTTTTCGGGGTTGGCGAAATACCTTGCGAGCCAATGACATATCCGAGCAACATTCCGATCGAACACCAAAGGTACACTTCTCTGGATTTAATTTTATTCGATGCCCGTGAGATTACAAAAGTCTCTGCTGTGTCTTGTACATGATCCGGAGCATGCTTGTTTTACAACTATGTCGCCGACATAGACCTCCGTGTTTTTCCACATTGCTCGAAAGGTCTTCCATTAGGCGCTGAACGTGGCACCAACATTGCGTGAACCGAAAGACATGGTCGATAGCAGCGTAGTGCCGAAAGGGGTGATGAAGGCGCCTTCTCTTCATCCTCGGGAGATGCTTATTTGGTGGTAACCGAGTAAGCATCTAAAAACTCGAAGCTAGGCGTTCATGATCGCATCGACCACCGGTCAATGCGAGGCGTGAAATTGTCCTTAGGACAAGCGGCGTTGCTCAGATCTGTGTGATCGACACATCCTCCACTTGCCGCCTTTCTTCTTTACAATGACAGGTTGGCTAACCACTGGTGTGATCAACCTCGCGGATGAACCAATGAATGAAAGCGGTTTGCTGTCGATCTTTGATGATCCTGTTTGAATTCAGCGACGAAGCTTCCGCGAACAGGCTTCTTGTCCGCCGGACAGACCAATTTGTGCTCGACACCTCCTTGGGACTCGGGCATGTCGATGGCTCCTGGCGAATACATCTCTGCATTAGCTCGAAGGAAGGCAAGAAGCTCGCTTTCTATTTGGGGTCCAGACCGCCCCAAGTGAACTATCTTGGAAGTATCGCTGTTTACGCAATGAACTTCCTTGGTTTCTCCCCGGTGAAGGAGACCCTAGGGCGTCAGAGACTTGGTCTCATGGAACTTCGTGACCACGCGGCGGAAGCCGGTCGACCAGTAAAGGGATCGCCGTCGCAATCCAAAGGCACTTTGTAGTTGCCCTTGACCGTGATCACGCCGTTAGGACCCGGTATCTTCACGCAATGGTAAGCGTGGTGGGACACGGCCATGAACTTACCGAGAGATGGCCTGCCCAAGATTGCGTTGTACGCCGACGGGAAGTCGACCACGTCGAAAGTGATCAACTCTGTCCGGAAGTTGCTTGGGTTGCCGAAGGTGACAGGAAGGACAACCTGCCTCAACGGTTTGACAGCTTCTCCGGAACAATTCCGTAGAAGGGCATTGCGACTTCCTTCAGCTTGGAGCGAGGAATTTGCATCTCGTCCAAGACTTTAGCAGAAAGCAAGTCCAAAGCGCTCCCGCCGTCTACTAAGACACGGGCAACTCTCGCGTTCGATGGTCGGGCGACCACCGTGGGAGCCACGAGGCTTGGTCATCCCAGTGGGGCAATCCTCCTTAGAGAAGGAGATGGAGACCTCAGTCCACTTCATCGATTCAGGCTGAGGTTTTACCTTTTCGACGTTGTGGACCTCTCGAGCAGCTTCCTTGAGGCTGCGCCGAGAGGTGTAAGCCGAGGAGCCGCCGAAAATGACGGCGATATGGTTCACGGGTTCTTGATATTCGTCATCATCTTCCCGATCACCATCGCCGGTTTGGCGCTATTCCTTACCGCATCACCATGTTCGGGCAGGGTGGGCATTGGGTCCTTGCCGTTGTAGAAATCTTCGAGCTTTGCAGCCCAAGTTCTACAGTGGCGTATATCATGCCCGTAGTGCTGGTGGAACTTGCAAAATCGGTCGCTCGGACCTTTCTTGCCTTGTCCGCCTCCCTGAGCAGGCTTTTTGCCCTTGTAATTATTATTGGGCTTCTTCTGCCCGTCCTTGGGAGGAGGTGCGCGATCCATACCTGCGACGGTATTGTTCGCATCACCTTTGTTCTTCTTCTTCTGGGATTTCTTGTCACCAGGAACGTTGCTGCTGCTCTTCTTCTTCTCATCCACACCAGTCAAGGGCACTCGCCTTTGTCGAACGCCTTTTGATCTTGAACGCAGCTCTCTGCAGCGTTGGCATAGCGGTCAACCGCCTTGAACAGTCGTTGGCGGTCCGTGTCTCATTGATCTCGAGATCTGGGTGAGCAGCTTCGTCATGACTCCGTTTTTGAAGCGCGGACAATGATTCATCCGAGATATTTGGGATCGTGTTGCGGATCTTAATGAAACGCTTCACGAAATTGCGGAGGGTCTCCCGCTCATCCGGATCATCTGTGCAGATCATCCTCCTTGCCCAGACGCACGTAATACTCTCCGAAATTAGCAATCGAGGCGTCACAAAGCTGGTTCCATGAGTGATGGAACCCTCTTGCCGATTGAATACCACGTCGAGCAAAGACCCTCAAGGACGGTCGGGAGGTAATTAGCCATAACGAAGCTCGTCACCCCCGCCGCCATGATGGCCGTGGCGTAGATGGAAAGGAATTCCTCCGGTTCGAGTCCCATTGTACCTCTCCATGTGACCGGCTTGAATTTTGAGGGCCACCGGACAGCCCGGCTCGCCGGAGAAAGCCTGCAGCCCAGAGCATATGACCGCCACCTTCCCCGGCGAAACCTAGTCTTGAGAAGACGTTGGTCTGTTCTTGCGGAGGAACTCTGGCTGAACGGGAGGACTCGGCTGGAGAAACTCTCTCGGGATAATCCACCACGCCCTTCCTCGTGGTGGCGGCGACGGAGCTCCTCACGAGGGACCGTCCGTGATCATCGCTGCCGCTTGCCCCGTGGTCGCGATGACTACGAGGACTTGGCGAGCGACGGCGACCACGGGTAGCTTTGCTCATGGACAAGGATCCTTCGATGGTGACGGGGTCACGCGATCGATCGAGCTGTCCGAATCATTCCGGCGGCTTGGTCTGCTACCGCTGGAGGAGTTGTTGACTTCTCCTAGAGACTTTAGGCCCTCGGCCGGTCGCTCTAGGTTAGTCGCATAAAGACGCCTATGCGGGCGAGATCAACTTGATTGGTGGATCTAAGGACCGTTGCTATAGCTTCGAGCCGTTCCGACTTTGATCTATGGGTCCAGGATCTCGAACCATCCGCGCTCGCCTGATCGAGTCCGGTCACGGGAATTGACCCGAACAGGGAAGCTTCGCCGGAGACTTAGCGCCGCGCCGCGAGGTGGGTCGCGACGCCGCCGCTACACCGGTCGCTAAACCGTGCTAAGGTTTGATTGATGGAATCGTCGAGGCTACGGCGAATGACCGACATTTTACTTACATTCGTCGTACATCATATCCCACCATTAAAGCTAATGATCAGAGGACACTAGTTTGTCCAATAAGAGGAAGAGGGGGAATTGTTTTTTCAGGCCCAACCAGTGATGTATCCTTAACACGTTTAGATATGTTGCCGAAGGCTTTCGTTAGTTGTGCATTATGCAAGTGGAAAGATTGAGAATTAAGATGACCACTGAACTTGTTAAATATTTAGCTTAATATACCTGCAGCATGTATACTAGTTTCGCAATACTCAGTAGTGCGTAGTATCGAGCATTGCAAGTGCTTAAAGCTTCTTGATTCTTCAAGACACCACACCAAAAAAATTGAGCAACCAGCTATCCGATACTATATATAATATCGCCGACGGTTGAGATATCGATCTCAAGTCAACCAAGGTTCTTGAAGATTGAGATAGGAGACACGCCCGAACAACCATGAACAAAGAACGAACAGGAGATGAGAGGTTTTATCCCGGTTCAGCCTCTCGAGAGATAATAGCCCTCACGCCCAAATTTTCTTTATATCAAAGAGGATTACAAGGTGGAACTCGGCGAGATCAGCAGTCTCGGCGAGTAGTATCTGCGAGAATCTATCAATCAAGGTCCGAGCTAGATGCTAGGATGTAAGACTCAATGCCGTGGAATCCTCCGAACGCCGTAGGGCCCTATTTATATAGTGCGAGCAAACCGACCTCCGAGGGAATATCGGGCTGGCTAACTACGAGATCGTAACGAACTCGACGTGCCAAACATACCCCGAGGCGTATAAGGCAAGCTCCTAATCTTGGGGATCACGACTCCTAATCCAATCCGGAAACCACGTCCGGTCTTCTCGTAGCCGCAGAACTCTTGTTCGAGTCGACTCAAACACGAATCCTAGGTCAAGTTCAAGACCGCAAGGCCAGAGGCTGTTCGGCAGGATGCATATGGGCCAGATAGAACCTTCCAGGGAGCTGGGCCCTGACAGACTGTTTAATCGGGCCGTCAGGGAGTGGGCCATGGCAATGGGTCATAATTTAATCCCCGACAAATACTTAATTGCAAAGTCAATAACAGGTACTCCCTCCGTTTTAAAATATAAGACGTGCATGTATTTAGAAAAGTCAACGTTTGTAACTTTTGACTAAAAATTAAGATAAATATATATATATGTTTAGTGTTGCGCATGTCATATAGTTGGATTTATATTTGAAAATACTTTTATATGATGTTAATTTTATAGTTATTGATAATATATTGTGAGAGCAAATAATGGTCAAAGTTCTGCATTAAAGACCGCGTCAAAAAATTATATGCCTTATATTTTGAAACGGAGGGAGTATTAAGCTACCAATCCCACTGGGATCTGTCTTGGAAGTGCAGCTCTGCGCAAGATCCCTCATGGAATGATGGAATCAGTGAATCTTCCTCCTTTACAGAAGAGATTCGAGGTCAAACAGTTCTTTAAGAATGAAGGAATTTTTTTGACTTATTTTAGTGCTCATTGAATGGTTTTGGTATATTGCATGTTTTTAGTTTGCTTGAGTTTCTATTTTAAAATCATAAAAGTGGTTTGTGACGCTAATATATATGGTTTACTATTCTGGCAGTTTTTTTGTCACACTACTTGGGGAAATTTGATAGTTCTTAACATGTTTAAAGAAAAAAATTGAATGGAATGGGCATTCTTAACATGTTTAAAGAAAAAAATGATACCCAATGTTATTAGATCTTTAATCACTGATGCAACCAGTCAAATTTCCTTTTTCGTACTAGATAGTAAACAGTAAAAAGGAGCCATTCTGTTTTTCAATTTTATTAAAAAAGACTCATGATCTTTCTAGTCGGAGCTGAAGTCACGGCTGAAATACTGAATATGTGGTACTACGTACATAGATCCATACTATCAATTTTATACATTTTATATCTGTACCAACGATACATTTAGACCCTGGTACTTTTTTTTAGCAAAACACCTGGTACTTTTTAAGACATTGCTTTCCAGGTTTTCAGCAGGGGGCGATGGATATTCCTACCTTGAAAGATCCACTTATGGAACTTTGGAAGGATCGGCACCTTGGATGTGTTGCATCTAGAAGCTTTATTGGAAAGTGGGAAGAAACAAGGGGCTCTTCTTGGACAATGGCCCAGGCCATCTTGGCACTATGAAAAGTTACTGATTTATTGAGAAAGTTCAGTGCAATCCGCGTTGCATTCAGGGTATAACAATTTCTGTCACATCTCCAATAGATGGATATAATATACTCCTACCTATGTAAAGAATATGATAAGATCTCACTGTTGATATGAACATCTCTTTGGAAATTGGAAGATAAGAAGTATTTCCATGATTCATTCATTGCTCCAAGGATCAAACCTACGCATTATTCTGAAAACAAGGGTTCGCATCCCCCTCACATGATATTCTGTTTCGTTATCCAGTGTGCCCAACTGCACAATGCAGTAGTCATCCATTGAGCAGCAAAAATTGTACGAACAAAAATGTTTTAGGTCATTCATAAAGAATATCACGAAGGATTGCTAATGAATGCAATGAAGAGTCAGCTTCCATATTCTGAATCAACTTCCTACCGTTTCCTAAATTCTAATTGTAGCCCATAATTCAGCTCAGTATGGTCTGGCCGAATCTTACATATCAAAGCATGCCAGACCATTCATCTAGGATCAGCATACAACAGTTATCAAGCATGCACGATTTAAATCGGTCAGAGGAGTTGTGCTGTAACATGCCCTGATGGACACACATCATCTACACTTACGGCAGACGAGCCTCAGCTGGGAAAATCTGTTTAGTTCCAAATGTGCAACTCTGTGCTGGAATACAAGCTGACGACCCCTTTTTTGAATTATACAAGTTAAGTGCTTCCGTTGAACTCATCATATCTGACGATAATAATCCTTAATGACTAACACCACCATCACAAAATCAGATACAAAAACGAGTCAGGAAAATTACAAATTTACAATGTGTGAGTAAACCGTTTATGTAGGCCAGTTCATCTTTCCTCCCGACAATTTTAGCTCTCCATACGGCAGTACTTAGAAGGTCCGACTGCCAGTAACTATATGGTACATATTATGTGTAGGACATACAACATGTCGCCTTGGCTGGAGGATCCGGCTCCTGACCTGGGACAACAATTTTTGTTCCTGTTAGTAAACTCGAGTTTCCGCTTGAATCAGCCTCGTCATTGGCAACAAGGTTTTTCTTGCTGACGATCCGGTATATCTCTGTAAGAATTGTCATGAATGCATTTTCAACATTGGTAGCTTCAAGAGCAGAGGTCTCCATGAAGAAGAGATTCTCACGCTCAGCGAACTCTTTTGCATCCTCAGTCGGGACAACCCGAAGTGTGCCTAGATCGGATTTATTCCCAATAAGCATGATAACAATATTCTTGTCAGCATGGCCTCTTAATTCTTCAAGCCACCTTACCACATGATCAAAGGATTGACGCTTGGTCATGTCATATACTAACATAGCTCCCACTGCACCTCTGTAGTAAGCACTTGTTACTGCTCGGTACCTATTACCATAATCAGTTAGGTCTACACATCCAAAGCAAACAAGCAGCAAACATTTTGCTAAAATATATCAGCATGAAATTCAATTGAACATGATGTATCAAGCGAATCCTGATAATGCTTTCCGAACTCATTATAGGGAGTGACCCCTAAAAAATAGCAATACGCTAATTACATCTCTGTTGTGATCTCCCAATGATCCTGCTTCCACACTTTCATACCATTAGCTTACAAACTGCTAAACCTTAGCTTACAAATTTAACAAATTACTCGAGCAAACTGCTAGACCTCTAGCTATTAAGTGCCATAAGCTGACGTTATGACTAGAACTACAAAACAAATCTGTCCTACTCTTTCACTTAAAACCAATAACGTAACTCTTCTATGATTCTTGTCTGTCAAAAGAATTAGTTCTGCCATATTAATAGCACTGAATGTAAAATGTGTGAAGATCTGGCTAGGAAAACTGATATCCTGTCCAGGACAGATGTTTTAGTCATTCCCTTCTGTTAGCTGCTTCCAAATTCCAGGCATTCAAAAAATAGCCCTTGCCCAGTTAAAACTGGCTAGGTTTGCAACATTTGATCTATGGATCATGTATAAGAAGGTCAAATACATTTATTCTATCAAGAAAAGGGAGTCAAAATAAGACTAATTAGTCCAAAAACAAGTCATTTACATAAAAATCAGTACTCACGAAGATTTCTGGTTTTGCTGATTTATTGGTGAGCTGTTAGTTCGATCATTGCCTAAAGCATTATGCGACAGGATAATACTTTTATGAGGCCTCCAGTTTTACAGTACTGCTAGAAGACAAGAAATCTCTACTGTGGTTAGAACACAAGAGTTTTGAGTTGCAAACCTTGTTGCCCAAGAAGCTGCTTAATTTGCTACCTGCTTCTATGTCTAATCCATTTTTCAGGGCAAAACCATCATTGTTAGTTGGAAAATATAGCATGCTTGAGGCCTTGGGTGAATGTGAATGTTTCTCTTCAGAAAAGAAATGGAAAAATAGTGATATATTAACAAACTGATGCTGGTTTATTTAATGGAAATAATTTGTGAAACCATGCAAGAATGTCATATATGAACCAATTGAAATAATATTGCATGATATTACCTAGTTGTTTCGCTTGTTTTCGGGGATAACAAAACATGAAGGTACTGAAAGCCTAGTGGAACTAATCATGTGCAATTTTCCATTGTTTTCTGATCACATACATATAGGCAACTGCTTTCTAACGCCACAAAACCACTTCCTAAGGGCAAAGGGGCGATTCTATCCGCTTTTAACACCCGAAGAGTGTAAAATATCTAGTTTTGGAGTTTAGGGGTAATCTATACTTTTGCAAGATACTTTTTCATTGGTAGTAGTAGGAAAAAATCTACTTCACCCCCTCAAATATGATGCCTCGTGTGCTTAACCCCCTGACCTAGAAAACCAGGTACCCCCCCCCCTCACGTGTGCAGAGTAGTGCAAATAACCCCCTGCGAGCGGTATCAAGGGTAGTTTTGCCTCTGAAGCTATCTACGTGGAGTAGCATTGCCATCTGGACAGAAGATGTGGCATTTTATTTTAGAAAAATTTATTTTACGTGGGTCCCACGTTTATGTCTAACTCCCTCTTCTTCCTCTCCCTCCTCCCCCATCGAGCTGGAGCACCACAGAGCAGGACCGCTGTCACCACCTCACCTGTGCGTTGGCCACTGAATCGGCAACGTGTCAGGCTCCAGCTAGGTGGTGGTGCTCCAGCGATGCGTCAACCTCCCCACTGAATCGGCAACGTGTCAGGCTCCAGCTAGGTGGTGGTGCTCCAGCGATGCGTCAACCTTTGAAAGCTGCGGTGCTCTGGCAACGCGGCTGCCAGCTGGAGGAGAGTGCAAGGGGGAGGTCGGAAAGGAGGAGGGTGGCAGGGATGGAGAAGGAGGGCGGTAGTGCTCCGGTGGGGTGGCGGTCGACTAGAGGAGGCCGCAGGGGAGGAAAAGGTTGGCGGGGATAGAGGGGAGGCTGGTGGAGGAGGTGGACGGCGAGGATGAGTTGTCTAGCTCATCCGTGGAGAACAAGACCATGGGGAGCAGAGAGATTGGCAAGGAAGGCGAGTATGACATCAGAATTCCACATATAAAAAGTAATATTTGTAGAAGAAAATGCCATGTGTACACGTATGTGTGGCAATACCCTCCAAGTGTGTGTGCCACAGTGGCAAAACAACCTTTCAAGACACGGGTTATTTAAACGGTTTGCATACTTCGGTGTGCGTTTGGTGGGGGGCTTGGCAAATACTTGCTTTCCTGGTCACGGGGTTAAGCGCACTAGGCATCAATATTTGAGGGGGTGAGTAGACTTTATTTTCTAGGTAATAATATCCTAGGTGTTCAAATTGAAACATATTTTTAGATTTCAAGAAATGTTGATATGAATTTTCCTTTTTGTTGGTATAGTAGCTACCTTATGAATTGGAAAAGGACCTTTTGTTCACTTTGTAAACATATTTGATGGACATCATCTATTCGAGCGAGGAAACAGAAAGTGGAGCAAGTATCTCATCTACATTCTACACAAACATCATGGTTCAATAAATAAAAAATATTAAGGGGATTACTGGCCAAATCTCAGCTATCTAGCTAGTACATAGCCTACACCTGCAATATAAACCTCATGAAACGAGACCTTTAATCGCACACTTTCTCCATAATCATCAACACCATGACAAGAAGCTATTGGATCACACAACACAACACAATACCATCACCCCAATACCCCATCAGTTGTTGGATGGAGCACAAGTGTTCTATGAGTAGATAAAGGGGGGGGGGGGGGGGTGGTTTGATTACCTTTCTTGGCCGGCGGTGTCCCAGATCTGGGCCTTGACGGTGCGGCCGTCGATCTGGAGGGTGCGCGTCTGGAACTCGACGCCGATGGTGGCCTTGGAGTCGAGGCTGAACTCGTTGCGCGCGAACCGCGCCAGCAGCTGCGACTTGCCCACGGCGGAGTCGCCGATGAGCACCACCTTGAACACGTAGTCGATCTTCTGCCCCACCTCGCCGTAGCTGCCACCCCGAGGCATCTCCCCTCCTCCTCTCCCAAAAGGGAAGGAAGATTTCTTTCGCACTTGGCGGCGCCGCCGGATGCTTCCTCACCTCCCCCAACCAAGAAAAGCAACGACGCTAATCGTTTCTTCGCCTCCTCTTAGAATCCTCGCATCAACAACGAAAGGAGGGAGGAAAGGTGGTTGCTTGGATCGGCTCGCCTCACTTGCCCCAACCAATACAAGCTTGCTGTGGCATCAAGAACAGAAAAGGTGTGGTCTTGCAGCTTGTGAAGTTGTGATCAAGAAAAGGGGAGGAGAAGAGGAGCAGGTGGTGGTGGGAAAGAAGTACCGATTTAATCGATGTTAGAATATGGGATGAGATGGGGTGTTGAAGGGATCAGGATCAGCACAGCAGAAGCAGGTGGAAAATCAGGCGAAAGATGGCAGCACACGTTGTTCAGCAGTCAACGGCCAGCCAGAGCACAACGGATCCACCCCTGAGCCACATGTTCATGTTCCTCCATCCGAGGTAACGGCCCAGCAACTTGAATTCAATTAGACGATAAGAAAATAGAAAAACCGTAAAATTGCGAGGAAATCGAAAAATTGTAAAATTGTAAAAATTCACTAATAAAGAATTGGGTTGTTGAAATGCTAATGGTCATACCTTGCTCGGTCATCAATAGTCTGCTAGAGCACAAAGGAGCGGCTGATGGATCCGTGTTCATATTACTCCATATCGTGCAAACGGGCCTAGCAACTTCAATGTAGAAATTAAATTAAATTATAAAAAAGAGAAATTGTAAAATTGTAAGGATCCCCCACTAAAGAATTGGGATTGTTGAAATGTTATTGTAAACATTAAAATCTCTATGATTTTCCACTAGCTGCATTGGACATGTGTCGACGGTTGAGATATCGATCTCAAGTCGCTAAGGTTCTTTAAGATTGAGATAGGAGAGACGCGTAACAAAGCAAACAACAAATGAATGCGAGAGAGTAATTTTATCCCTGGTTCGAGACCTCTCGGGAGATAATAGCCCTACGCCCAAATTTTTCTTATATATCACGATGAATACAAGAGATGGCTCGACGAGATTTAATAAGTCTCGGCGAGATTATGGATGTATGTCAAGATCGTGTCTAGCAAATACGAAAAGCCGATCAAGTCGTAAAACTCGCCTTCAGATGCCCCTAAACGCCATAGGGGCATGGTTTATATAGTGCAGAGGAAACCGACCTCCGAGGAATATCGGGCGGGCTAACTACGAGATCGTGAACGAACCCATACATGCCAAATATGACCTACGAGATAAGGTAATCTCCTAATCTTGGGGATCACGACTCCTAATCCCATCCGGAAACCAACGTCCGGTCTTCACGTAGCTGCAGTAACTCTTGTTCGAGCAAGACTCAAACACGAATCCTAGGTCGTTGCACCGCATCACCAAGAGGTCGTTCGGCAGATGCACATGGGCTCGATAGAACCTTCCAGGAGCCGGGCCTGGTAGGTTGTTCGATTGGGCCGTCGGGGAGCGGGCCATGGCAATGGGCCGTGATCTAATCCTCGACAGCTAGCCCCGAGACTCAAGTGGAAGAACTCACTAGAGCGGGTCATCCCTTGAGACTCAAAGTCACGAAGAGGTATTTTTCTCGCTACCAAGGCATGTAACAAGCGGCCAAGCAGGTTATGGTTCAACCGAACAAGACTTGTTCGGGACCGAACAAACCCGACAAGGCTTAGCAACTCCGCTCGTCGAACAGAAACGACATCCGTCCGAAAGCAGCACTCGGCCTTCAAATAGCGGATCTCGAAAATAGCCGCTAGCGACGCCAACGGTAACTTCTGTCGCTTCGCTGTGAAAATAAAGCGACTGCTTTACTTTTGCTGCAAAGTAAAAACTAGCCGCTTTGGGACTAAACCGCTGCAGAGTCGCTTATACGGGACTATAAAGCACCCAAACCGCCTGCGGCCACCCACTGTTTTCACGCCTTTCCTCTCTAAGCCCTAGTTCCAACGGCCAAGATCAAGCACCCAAACTCCACCGCTAACCCCGCTCGCCCGATCCCCGGGAACCGCTATGGCTAAGTTCACCGCACTAGCTCGACCGAGGAGGACTCAAGGTCTGGGAGGAGGAGGCCACATTGACACCGTAGTGGAGGTCGCCGGAGAGAGGATACTCCGAGTCACCGGAGGAGAGTTCGTTAACTCGAGCAGCCGCATTTGCTCGGGTTGCGATCTCCGGCGACTTCGCTGAGGCCTTCTTAAACATTAGCGGATTGGAGGTGGCGAACCTCAATCCGAACAAAGATCCTCCAGATGGCGTCTTCGCACACCTGTCGAAGGCTATCTGAGAATCGATCCACCGTGAAATTGTTCCTCCACTATTACACAAGATTTAGGAGCAGCTCGCCGCTTCGGCGCTGGGTGCTACTACTCAAGCTCGGGCCACCGCCGACGACGCGCCAGATCTCGCCCACCGCCGCCGACTCGATGGCGCGTGGTGGGTGAGGTGGTTCTACAACAACGGAGCGGCGACAAGAAGCTCATCTTCACCGGAAAGGCGCCGTGAAGGGGCCAATGCCTCGGCCGGAGATGACCGCCGAGGATCGGTACATGACAAGGAAGATCGCCTCCTCGTGAGCCTTGGGCTCACGCGGCGAGATCATCCGACTTCACAAATAATGTAATCTGTCCGCCGCGGAAAGGTTCTATCCTTCTACAAGATAGAGGGATGGGAAGACATCACAAGGAGAGCACGGGTAAGTGCCTTTAAGACTCAACCTCTTCATTGATCGCTTTCTCCAACAGAATTTAACGATTCCATCTGCCGCGAGAAGCCATATGACGCATGGGTGACCGAAGCGGTCGACGCCATGTCAAGGCGGCGAAGAAGGACAGCGAGGTCACCGGCGAGGTGGCCTACACTTGTCCGAGGAACGTGCTCGTCCGCACGCACGAGGTAAATCACTTATACCCACCCGTGTTGCTAGATTTACACTGTTGGTTTTAATGCTGACGTTCGCTTCTCAAAACGCGTGGGAGGACCAAATGATCCTCGGAGGATCGCCGAGGATCTCTCCGATCTGAGAAGGAGAAGCCAAGAAGGGCAAGGCCAAGGCGGCCACAAAGCCAAGGTGGCGGCCGAGCCGACGCGGAGCTCGCCAGCGCCATGGCGGCCGCCACCGTCGAAGAGACCACCAAGGCGACGGAGCGCACCGAAAGCGCACTCAAGCGGTAGCAGCGGTCACCCAAATGAGAAGAGACTAAGCCTCCTCCTCGCCGAAAGCAGAGCGACGAAGAGTAAAGACCATGGCCCTCTGGCTTAGGCGTTACACGCAAGCTCACCCGGCCGTATGGCGCGGCTACAACAGTCGCCGAGCAAAGGAGACTCGAGGAGGAGGTCGCGCAGGAGAAACTCCTTGCGCTGCTGAGAAGAGTGCTCACCACACAGAGCCGAGCTCATCGCCGCTAACGCCTAAGGGCCAAAGCGAGAAGCCGCCAAGGAGCCCCCGAGGAAAAGGCGGAAAGTTCCGGCGAGGAAGATCGGGATCAAGCCTCCACGCAGTCTCAGAAATCGATCTTTGATCTTTCCACCTTCCGACCGCATCGACTTAACGATCAACTCGCTCATCACCGCCCAAGAAGAGACCGCCACGCACGACGCCGAGGAGGCGCCGAAGCGATCATCGCTTGCCGAGCATCTCGCACGGCGCGTCCGCGGCGAAGGAGGCCGGTGAGCCTCAAGGACAAGCCGGCGGCGTGGAGCTCGCTTGCCGCCGGCTCCAATGAAGGAGATCGACGCGCCAAAGACGCGGTGGAGCGGCTGGAGGCAAAAGTAGCGGCGAGCGGCGCCATGGACTTCGGGGCCAAGGCGATGGCTCCGGAAGCTGCCCAGGGCGGGACCGAGCAGCCGGTCCTGCCTGGCACTTCGTCGCAGGGGCAGCTCACCCCTGAGGCGACGGGACTCTCCGGCGAGCAGGGTGAGATCCCCGCCGCCAGGGAGCAAGAAGAAGCCACCTAGCAGGTCGAGCAAGTTGTCCCGCCGGTGGAAACAACGGCGCCACCGAGCGGAGTGGCTCCGGCCTCGCCCAAAGACGTTCGGGCGGAAGAGGAAAAGGAAGAGGAGAAGGAGCGCGGAGACGAAAGCGCTTCGCCCGTCGCTCCCGCTCCCGAGCAGATGCGCTCCCACAAGAAGAAGGAGCGAGCAAGGCGGCGATGGCAAGAACGCGCCCGCCTCATCCCGCACGAGCGGGGCTTCGTGACGCATGGCCTCGAGGACCGCTGCGTCGCTGGATCAAGCGCCGACTTGGCAAGGTAAACACCAAGACCAAATTTTGTTCAGCTTAGCCACATCATCGCAAAGTAGTTAACTTGTTCTTCCCTCTCAGGTCTTCAGGGACACCATGGAGGAGCTCGAGGACGGTGTCACCATCGAACGGAGCGCCAGATCAAGGCGTCGCCCGGAGCACCTCAGACGAGGAGTCCGGCGGGGCCTTCTGCGCCACCCCAAAGTCAAGTCGGCTGAAGGCGAAGGTAAAGAGGCTCAAAGCCCAATTGGCCGAAGAGAGGCATTCCTGCGAGTCTCTCCTAGGAGAGGCCGAGGAGCTTCAGCAAGAAGCCATTAAGGCGAAGCACCATGGAGGAGCAGCCAGGCCGCTCAAGTGGCTCAAGAGCAGCTCGACGCTTCCTAACGGCGAGACCAGCTCATGGCGGAAGCCAAGAGACTCAAGGCCCAGCTCGCCAAGGAAGAACAGACTTCCGGGTCTCAGTAAAGATCTCGACCACGGGGCTTCACAGAAGAGATCGAGGAGATGCGGGATGACGATGAGGGCGATCACCGCAGAGAAAAAAGGTCAAGGAGCTGGACGAGCAGCTCAAGACGGCCGAAAGCAATGAGTCACCAGAGCGAGGCTCGAACGATCATTGCAGGCCAAGACCGAGGAGGTCGAGGCCATCCGGCAGAGGTGCGCAGCAAGCCAAGCGAGCAAGGAGGAGATCGAACGCCTCAGCCAAGCCCGGAAGGAATCAAGGCTCAGGCGAAGTCGTGCGCCTCAAGTTAGAAGTTGAGGAGTCAAGGAGCAGCTTGCTCCTAAGTAGCACCGCTATTGTAACCCGAAAGGGCCTTGTACCGAGACTTTGAGTAACGCAATAAAGTACTTACCTTATTCCCGCAAAAAAGAGCAAAGAAAAGACAAGAACGAATGTAAACTAAGAGAAAAGCGAACAGCGCTAGGAAGTTTAAGAAAACCGGTGAGCGCTCGCCTAACTCCCAACCCGTTGTGCAGTATCTGCGCGAAACTGAAGTTTATAACCCGAACAGTGCACAAGAGAAAGAGCGACACCTAACCCCGTGCACGGACGATGCTCGAGAACCTAAGCTTGCGAACTCGAGCACGCGTGAGAGAGAAAGAGCGACACCAACCTTGCTCGATTTGTTCCATACCGCTCGTTGACGTAAGTTAGGCGCCCAGAGTAACCGAGCAAGGAAAGTGCCTCCGCGCGGGGGCTTACGAGCGAGCTTTACCAAGTGGTCGCGCTAAGCGAGAAGTGCCTCTGCGCCATGAGGGCTTACGAGAGCGATTTAGCCGCAAGGTGGAAAGGCCGTGTTACGCAACCCCGAAGTTTAGGAACTTGTGGAGACCAGATCGGTAGGGAACAATCCTTAATATTACGGAGCCAAGAGTTCGCAAGGCCGGGCAGCCATCAAGTGTTACCAGAAGAAAGTAGTCTGAGAAGACAAGTAGTGAAAAGAGGCACGGAGGCCGCGAGGATTCACTGAGGATTGGATTGAACTTTACATAGTGCCCGAGGGACTTGGACGAACTAAGGCGCGAAGTTTTACAAAAAGCGCGAGGCTAAGCAAACAAACGAGGACCTACACAAAGAACTTACGAAGCTGGTCGATGTTCCAAGTGCTGGTCAGCTCTCTCCCGTCCTCCATAGCCAGGCGAACAGCCCCCGGGCGGGCAGAAGAAGCGACCGTGAACGGGCCCTCCCAACGAGGAGTTAACTTGTTAGCATTGGACAAGTTCTGGATACGGCGCAGAACGAGGTCGCCCGCCTTCAAAGCCCTAGGTCGAACTGACTTGGCAAAGATGCCGGCGAAGATCTTGCCGGTAGCGCCATTCGACTTGTGCCCGGTCGCGTGTGCCTTCGAGGAGATCGAGATCGAGGAGGCGCTTGCTCTTCGTCAACTAAGTTGACCGAGCTCGTCTTGAGGCGAACCGAGTACGATTTCGGGCGCGTGATGGCTTCGCACCATAGACCGCTTGGAAAGGAGTTTCCCGCCTCGCCGGTCAGAAAGCGAATCGCCCAGAGGACGGAAGGAACTGTCAACCCGTGCCTTGCTGCATTTCGCCGAGAGCAGCAAATACCGCCGCTTGATACCTGGACTATCTGTCCGTTAGCTCGCCGATCGCTCCATTGCTCGTGGATGTGCCACGAGGCGAAACAGACCTTGGTGTCCAAATTGCTCGCAGATTCTCGAATAGCTCGCTCAATCGGGTACCGTTATCTCGTGATCGCCTTATGGGGATCCCAAAGCGCGTGACCACGCCGCTTTTGAAAAAGCGAACACCGCTTTTGGCGTGAAGAGGCGACACGTGCTCTGCCTCAATCCACTTTGTAAAAGTGTCTATGGCGACAGCGGTGTGTATAGCCCTTGTACCCTTTAGGGAATGGGCCGAGCAGATCCGCACCCCATGTGGAAAAAGGCCAAGATGGGGATTGTTTGGAGCTCTTGGCGGGCTTGTGTGCCTTCCGGCGTAAAATTGGCAAGCCTTGCACTTAGTCACGATGTCCCGGCATCTTGTAACGCATGGGCCAATAATAGCCCATGCGAAACGCTTTGCCGACCGTAGTTACAAGGAGGCGTGGTTGCCTGAGCACCCTCGTGTATGTCCCTAAGAAGGAACACACCTCTGCTTGCGAGATGCACCGGAGAGAACTCCCGAGCACCTTGACGGTAAAGGATGCCGCCCACAAGCTTGTATGGAGCAATACGCCTTATAAGCCGGAACGCCGCTTCGCTGTCGTCGGCGGTCCCATCGCAAGGTACCGGACAAATGACGTTGTCCATCCGCACTTTCGATAACGGAGACAAGACCACTGCCTCGCTTGCCTCGTCCGGAGACGTGATTGAGGGCTTGTGAAGGTGCTCGACGAGCACCCTGCGGAGCCGGTTCGCGTGAGGATCCAAACTTGATAGCTGGTCGGCCGAAGTTGTCCTTCCTTGGCACGAAGAGCACTTCAAGAATCGAAAATGCCGCCCAACTTCCTCACTTCAACCGTATCGCGCCATTGAGTCATCGCATCACCGATACTCCTTGTTAACTGATTGATGACCACCGTGAATCTCCTTCACAAATACCGTTGGACACCATGCGACTTGCACGCTCTTAGTCCGTGAGGAGGGCCTCGTACTCTGCAGGCGTTGTTAGTCGCCGCAAAGTGTAGTTGGATAGAATATCGAGTTGCTCTCCTTGAGGAGATGAGAATGTAACCTGCCCGAGTTTCCAAAGCTTGAGCCATCGAAAAACATGGTCCAAGAGGGTTCATCAGTTACTCGGGAGCTCCTCGATTTGAGCGGGCAAGTCCATTCAGCGACCAAGTCAGCTAGGACCTGTGACTTAATAGCGGTTCGGGCAGCAAATAACAGATCAAACTCTGCTAGTTCCATTGCCCACTTAGCTATACGTCCGCTAGATTCCTTGTTCCGTAGGATTTCTCCCAGAGGGAACGTGGTCGGGACCAGTATTTGATGCGCCTGGAAGTAGTGGCGAAGCTTCCTGAAGGACATGAGCAAGGCATAGAGGAGCTTCTGGACCTTAGGGTAACGCTCCTTTCATCCGTGAAGTACCTCGCCACGTAATAGATTGGTCATTGATACCTTCCTTTCGACCGCCAAGACCGCGCCACCGCTTGTGGCGTGCAACCTAGGTACAAGAGGAGCCGCCGCCATGCCGCTGGGTAGTCAAACGGGAGGATTGGACAGGTATCGCTTGATCTGGAAGGATCTATCGCTTCTTCCGCCCACTCAAACCATTGTGCTTGCGTAGGGCCTTAAAGAAGGGCAGCCGCGTTACGCTTTGACGGAAATAAACACGCTTAGAGCAGCCATCCGCCATGATGAGGCTCAGACTTCCTTTATGGTAGTTGGAGCTCGCATATTTTCAATGGCCTCGATTTTTTCGTGGTTGGCGTAAATACCTTGCGAGCCAATGACATAATCGAGCAACATCCAGATCGAACACCAAAGGTACACTTCTCTGGATTTAATTTTATTCGATGCTGGTGAGATTACGAAAGTCTCTGCGGTCATTTACATGATCTGGAGCATACTTGTTTTTACAACTATGTCGCCGACATAGACCTCCGTGTTTTTTCCGCATTGCTCGGGAAGGTCTTCCATTGTTACCGAACGTGGCACCAAAGATTGCGCAGACCGAAAGACATGGTCGAGCAGCGAAAAGTGCCGAAGGGGTGATGAAGGCGCCTTCTCTTCATCCTCGGGAGATGCTTATTTGGTGGTAACCGAGTAAGCATCTAAAAACTCGAAAGTCAAGCGTCCGCAATGATCGATCGACCGGTGATCAATACGAGGCGCTGAAATTGTCCTTAGGACAAGCAATGTTCAGATCTCGTGTGATCGACACACATCCTCCACTTGCCGCCTTTCTTCTTTACAATGACAGGTTGGCTAACCACTCGGTGTGATCAACCTCGCGGATGAACCCAAAGAATGAAAGCGCTTGCTGTCGATCTTTGATGATCCCCGCTTGAATTCAAAAGCGACGAAGCTTCGCGCGAATCGTGCTTTTGTCCGCCGACAACCGGTTTGTGCTCGATTACCTCCTTGGGACTCGGGCATGTCGATGGCTCCCGGCGAATACATCTCGCATTAGCTCGGAGGAAGGCAATGAGCTCGCTTTCTATTTGGGGTCCAGATTGGCCCCAAGTGAACTATCTTGGAAGTATCGCTGCGGCGCCGAACTTCCTTGGTTTCTCCCCGGTGAAGGAGACCCTAGGGCGTCTGAGACTTGGTCTGCGGAACTTGAGATGATCGCTGGCGGAAGCCGGTCGACGGGGCTAGGGACCGCCGTCGCAATCCGAGCCGCTTAGAAGTTGCCTTTGACCGTGATCACACCGTTAGGACCCGTATCTTCACGCAATGGTAAGCGTGGTGGGCACGGCCATAAACTTACCGAGAGATGGCCTGCCCAAGATTGCGTTGTACGCCGACGGAAGTCGACCACGCCGAAAGTGATCAACTCGTCCGGAAGTTGCTTGGGTTGCGAAGGTGACAGGCGGGACAACTCGCCCTAACGGCTTGATGACTTCTCCGGAACAATTCCGTAGAAGGGCATTGCGATTTCCTTCACTTGGAACGAGGAATTTGCATCTCGCCCAAGACTTTAGCGTAAAGCAAGTCCAAAGCGCCCCGCCGTCCACTAAGACACGGCCAACTCTCGCGTTCGATGGTCGGGCGACCACCGGTGGAGCCACCGAGGCTTGGTCATCCCATGGGGCAATCCTCCCGAGAGAAGGAGATGGGGACCTCACCCACTTCATCGATTCAGCCGAGGTTTTGCCTTTTCGACGCTAGGACCTCCCGAGTAGCTTCCTTGAGGTCGCGCCGAGAGGTGTAAGCCGAGGAGCCGTCGAAAATGACGGCGATATGGTTCACGGGCTCTTGATATTCATCATCATCTTCCCGATCACCATCGTCGGTTTGGCGCTATTCCTTACCGCATCACCTTGTTCGGGCGGGGTGGGCATTGGGCCCTTGCCATTGTAGAAATCTTCGAGCTTTGCAGCCCAAGTTCTCTGATGGGCGATATCGTGTCCGTAGTCTTGGTGGAACTTGCAAAATCGGTCGCTCGGGCCTTTCTTGCCTTGTCCGCCTCCCTGAGCAGGCTTTTTGCCCTTGTAGTTATTGTTGGGCTTCTTCTGCCCATCCTTGGGAGGAGGTGCGCGATCCATACCGCGACGGTATTGTTCGTGATCACCTTTGTTCTTCTTCTTCCGGGACTTCTTGTCACCGGAACACCGCCGCTTCTCTTCTTCTTCTCATCCACACCAGTCAAGGGCGGCTCGCCTTGCTGAACGCCTTTTTGTCTTGAACGCGCTCGCCGCGCGTTAGCATAGCGGTCACCGCCTTGAACAGTCGTTAGCGGTCCAGTCTCATTGATCTCGAGATCTGGGTGAGCCGCTTCGTCGCGGACTCCGCTTTTGAAGGCGCGACAACAGATTCATCCGAGATGTTCGGGATCGTGTTGCGGATCTTAATGAAACGCTTCACGGTTGCGGAGGGTCTCCCGTTCATCCGGATCATCCGTGCAGATCATCCTCCTTGCTCAGACGCACGTAATGCGACTCGAAAATTAGCGATCGAGCGTTACAAAGCCGGGTTCCATGAGCCGATGGAACCCTCCTGCCGATTGAACGACCACGTCCGGCGGCACCCTCAAGGACGATCGGAGGTAATTAGCCATAACGAAGCTCGTCACCCCGCCGCCATGATGGCCGTGGCGTAGATGGAAAGGAATTCCTCCGGGTTCGAGTCCCATTGTACCTCTCCATGTGACCGGGCTTGAACTTTGAGGGCCACCGGACAGCTCGAAGCTCGTCAGAGAAAGCCCTGCAGCCCAGAGCATATGACCGGCCACCTTCCCCGGCAGAACCTAGTTTTGAGAAGACGTTGGTCCTGTTGCGCGGAGGAACTCCTGCTGAACGGGATGACTCGGCCTGGAGAAACTCTCTCCGGGACAATCCACCACGCTCCTTCCTCGTGGTCGCGACGACGCGCTCCTCACGAGGGAACCGTCCGTGATCATCGCGCGCGCTGCCCCCGTGGTCGCGATGACTATGAGGACTTAGCGGCGACGGCGACCACGGTAGCTCGCTCATGGATAGTGATCGCCGATGGTGACGGGGTCACGGATCGATCGTAGCTGTCCGAATCATTCCGGCAGCTTTGGTCTGTTGCTGGAGGAGTTGTTGACTTCTCCTAGAGACTTTAGGCCTTCACCCGCCGCTCTAGGTTAGACGCACAAAGACGCCATACGGGCGAGATCGCTTGATTACGGATCTAAGGACCGTTGCTATAGCTTCGAGCCGTTCCGACTTTGATCTATGGGTCCCGGATCTCGAACCATCCGCGTTCGCCTGACCGAGTCCGGCCACGCGAATTGACCCGAACAGGAAGCTTCGCCGGAGACTTAGCGCCCGCACGCGAGGTGGGTCGCGACGCTGCCGCTACACCGGTCGCGAAACCGTGCTAAGGTCGATTGATGGAATCGCCGAGGCTGCGGCGAATGACGCCTTGCTCGCGAAAATAGCGACTGCTGCAGACCTCGTCTTGATGCCGAGCGAGTTAATCGCCCGACCTCGACAACCGCCACAACCCGCAGATCCTCGAGAGGTTCCTACATCGCCATGTTAATGCCGTGGGGCCATGCGAAGGTATGCTAGACGGTGTCATCGCTGTGTTCCAAAGGTGGAATCTACCGACATAGCCTTGGAATCGACAAATCTAAACCGTCGTAAAGATCATCGCCTCGTAGTCGCTGCCGATGACGGAGTGCGATCCGAGGCTATCTACGCCATGTAAGCGGAGACATCCGCCGGATGCGAAAGCGTTCGAGACCGAACAGATCGATCTGAACTGACAGGGGATGAGACATCCTGTCCTTCTGAGTCGTAGCCCTCAGGAAGTATCTCTGTATCGCTGACGGAGTTCGTCATGCTCGATTTGCGTGTCCCCACGGACGGCGCCAGCTGTCGACGGTTGAGATATCGATCTCAAGTCGCTAAGGTTCTTTAAAATTGAGATAGGAGACACGCCGAACAAAGCAAACAACAGCGAACAGGGAGACAGAATTTTTATCCTGGTTCAGGCCTCTCGGGAGAGATAATAGCCCTACGTCCAGCCTTTCTTATATATCACAGATGAATACAAGAGATGGCTCGACGAGACGAATAAGTCTCGGCGAGATTATGGGTGTACAAGCGAAGATCAGGTGTCTAGCAAATACGAAAAGCCAGATCAAGTCGTAAAACTCGTCTTCAAATGCCCCCTAAACGCCATAGGGGCATGGTTTATATAGTGCAGAGGAAACCGACCTACCGAGGGAATATCGGGCCGGGCTAACTACGAGATCGTAACGAACCCATACATGCCAAATATGACCTACGGTAGATAAGGTAATCTCCTAATCTTGGGGATCACGACTCCTAATCCAATCCGGGAAACCAATGTCCGGGTCTTCACGTAGCCGTGCAGAACTCTTGTTCGAGCAAGACTCAAACACTAATCCTAGGTCGATTCGACCGCGTCGACCAAGAGGCTGTTCGGCAGGATGCACATGGGCCTGATAGAACCTTCCAGGGAGCTGGGCCCTGGTAGGCCGTTCGATTGGGCCGTCAGGGAGCGGGCCATGGCAATGGGCCGTGATCTAATCCCCGACAACATGCTTGTACCAAAATCATCAAATAGAAACACACCTTTTTTAGTGTTAAGAGGATTGTAGCCATTTAGATGGACAACATTCAAAAAGCATTTCAAAAACTCAAGGAGTACCTAACAAAGCGGCCTTCGCTTGAAACCCCAAGCAAGGAGACGATCTAAATTTGACCTTGGCTGCAACAAAGCAGCCAATCAGCGTGACTTCAATTCATGCAAAGCAAAACAAACAATACTCGGTGTGTTTCGTCTCTGAATCATTATAGTGAGTAAAAACAAAGTTTACATAGATGGAGAAGCTCGCTAAAAGGGTCGTGAGCCCAAAAAGGATTGAATGGGTTCTAAGCAAATTTTAATCTTTTAGGTTTTCTGGAAATAATGCAATATTAAAACTTTCTATTCACTAAGCAAGCGAGAACAACAAAGCAAAGGAAATAGCAAATGAACAAAAGTATAGAGGGGGATAAGGTATTTTTTATCTTGAGGTTTAGAGAGGTTTTCCTTTTCCTACGTTTCAGTTGGACCACCATTCATGAAGAGGAGTAACGCTTCACTTTACTCGTTGGTAGCACTTCACCTCTTCGGTAGGTGGATTCTAGCCTTCACAACAACTTGGATATCTCATAGGTTCTCCCTGAGAGGTCACTAAGCTCCATCCTCCAAAGTTGAACCTTGAGTAATAGGTCATAAATGAGCTTCATCTCGTCGGATCAAGTATCCATAAAAAACCATGGAAACTTACCACTCAAAATCATCTCAAGCTCACTCTTTACTCTCTCCAAACTATAGTTTTGGGTGGCTAGCATCAAAATGGATCAACAAAGGCTACGACTGGAGCAGCGACACTCCCGAAGGGCACCCCTCGGGGTTTATATAGCCTCCACAAAAAATTAGCCGTGTGGGCCAACACACAGTGTACATTGGTCCGACGCACACTAGGTCATCGTACGATCCAACATAGCGAACCCTCCAACAACACTCAACACACTCCTCTTGAAGGAACCATTTAATGCGTGGAGCAATTCGCACTGGACTGTCCAACGCATGCGGCTGTACCTAGAGTTAGAGAAAACACTTACTAAACGGAACCATCCGATATGTCGAATGGCATGCCAGACCATCTGTCACGCATCGAGGCGCTCAGATGCCCTTTGTAGACGCAATCGATCGATGCATTGAAGAACACACCACACCGTCTAACGCGCACGAGGGCGCCCAGACACCCACTCTAGACGCAACCATTTAACGCGTCTGATGGCACATCGGAGCATTCGATGTACATGGAGCAGGCAGACCAAAGACAGCAACACGCACCATAGTCCATAAACCAACATCATTTCACCACAACACCATAACCCATCCTGCGTGCTTCATGGACGACGAACGAGACAATCTCATCCACACAGACCCCTACTATCCAAGCCAAGCAAAAATAAAAAAGGGTAAGCATGAACCCCGCTCGACTCCTAGGTTCATCGATGACCTCCCTACCTTGATGCTACGCTCGGAAGCTCTCGTCAAACATCATGATCACCAAACCCACGAAAATTCATCGATAATGACAACGGGGCTCTGAACCTTACACTGGCGTATGCAATTGTTATGACCCAGCTAGCAGAAGCAGCATCATTATTTCTAGGTGCACAGGATAACGGTAATAACGGCATGCCCATTGGGCCAAACATTCGCAAACAGAGAAGTCACAGGCAGTTTTTCAAAGCGGGCAGCAGAGTTAGCCGCCCCCTTCGAACTTAAATTCAAACCTTCGAACTTAAATTCAAGTCACAAGTCCTATCAGAATTTGTGTAGGAATGGTTTTCGCCACCCTATGATTACGCTCCGCAAAAACTGTGTCCACATATGTTATTCCAGGAAACAAATTTGCTGCGCTTCTATATAGCGCGTAGCACTGCTTCTCCCCCGCGATGGCCATGTCACCCAAAAAACTCGGCCGTCCGATCGCGCATATGTCAAATGAGCAGAGTACGAAGCACTATTGCTAGGTCTCCGAAAGACAAAAGCCCCAGGGGTAAAAACGATGGTCATCAAAACATATTCCAAGCTGATAGCGGCCACATTAACAAAGAATACCAAGCCAAAAATCAAAGATGAAAAAAAAAATCTCAAAATGGCACGTGCAATGGAAAGCACTTGAAATGGATAATTTTTACATACCCAATTTTCTAACATTTTTAGAATGATTTTTTTTTTGAAAAAATCTTAGCTTAAGTCCTTAAGATATCCCATATTCTGAGAATTTTCCTAATTTATCCCATAAGTAGATTATCTCCCTCTAATTTTCCACAGAAATATATCTTATAAAATATCATGTATAATTATATATTTGGAAACTCTTATTTTCTATTTATTTTTAGATATTTATTTCATATTTTTCTGCACTTCCAACTATTTTGTATAAATTATTAAAGCTCTTATCTTATTTTCGAAATTTATTTCGCATTATAAATCAATCTTTTCTTTTCTAGATTTGTGGTTTATGCTTTCCTTAGCTGGAGCACGCTTTCGGCATCACCCCTATTCTCATTGCGTCCATAACCCGTCCTAAAGGTCAAGCCCACAAAGTCACCTAAGTAACTGTGGATGGGCCGGATCACACCCTCCCAGATCCAGCGACGCACAAAACGGTGCGTCGCCATCCCATATTGTTTCGCTTCATGAAAATTTTATGGTGTCCATTGTTTTGATTCTTGATCCAACGCTACCCACCATTTCTTCCTCCTCTTGCCGCGCCACCCAACGGAAACCATTTACAACCCTCCCCAACCCGCCACCATTTCTAACCCTCCCTGACCATGGCTCTAGAGCCCTCTCATCGCCGTTGACCTTATTCACACCTCGGCAAACCTATCTAGTCATGTCGTGCACCCAATTGAGCGCCACCATCTTGCATCGCTGCTACAACCATGAAACCCTAACCCACGCATGGCTTTGTCATGCTCCTTCTATAAATTAGGCCTTGCGACACCCCGAGCCACCTTTCCCATCCACTATCACCCTTTCTGCCACCCTTTTCCACCTACAACACCGTTATCTTTTCCAACTTCGAGCTTCCTCTGAGCCCGACTCCAGCTCGAAGAATGTACACGCCTCATCAGGAAGCTGTTGTGTCGTCCCTGCTCACTAACGATCATTGGAGCATCGTCATTGTCGGCTCTGTCGACGGTTGGGATATCGGTCCCAAGTCAACTAAGGTTCTTGAGAAAAGGGAGATAGAAGACCTGCCGAGCAGGGTAAACAGCAATCAACGAGCAACAGAGAGACACAGGGTTTTTATCCTGGTTCAGGCCTCTTAGGTGAGATAATAGCTCTACGTCCAGCCTTTCTTTATATCAAAGAGGATTACAAGAGGAGGCTCGACGAGACGAACAGATCTCGGCGAGATTATGTGTGTACAAAGAAGCAATATGCGATGATCAGGTCCCCTCTACATGCCGTAGGGGCCCTGTTTATATAATGTTGAGCAACCGACCTACCGAGGGATAATCGGGCCGGGCTAACCATGAGTCCCTAACGAACTCGATACATGCCAAATTCATCCCGAGGTAGATAAGGCAAACTCCAATTCTTGGGGATCACGTCGTCCGCTCCAATCCGGGAAACCACGTCCGGGTCTTCACGTAGTCGTGCAGAACTCTTGTTCGAGTCGGATTCAAACACGAATCCTAGACCATTACGCACCGTGCCGATCAGGAAGCTGTTCGGCAGGATGCACATGGCCCTGAAAGAGCCCTCTAGGGAACCAGGCCCTAGGAGGCTGTTCGAATGGACCGTCAGGGAGTGGGCCATGGCAATGGGCCGTGATTTAATCCCCGACAGGCTCGGCTCGGCTCGGAGGTGCTATCGAGCTTGAGCTAAGCCCACTTTTGGGGCTCGGTAAAATAGCGAGCCGAGCCAAGCTCGGCTCGTTGGCAGCTTTTGAACGTGAAAACGTCTTTGGCTCGTGACTCGGCTCGGACAGACTCGGCTCGAAGGTGTTTTCGGGTTTGAGCCAAGCCCATATTTGGGGCTCGCCAAAATGGCGAGCCGAGCCTGGCTCAGCTCGTTTTTTACCGAGCTCGGCCAAACCAGGCTAGGCTCGTTTCCACCCCTATTGTTGACCCCAATCTCTAAAAATTGTTAATCCACACTTAAATTTTTTGCGTATGCTTGAATATGTTCTTGCTATATGGAGAATTATCGAAGTGCTGACAAAATAACCCCTCCATAAAGAGAGAAATTTTCTAAATTTTAAAATTGTTTGACCCATCACCATCCTTGCCAGCCCTAGCCCTTTTTTAAAAAAGAGAAAATTGCACTGTGGCTTCCGGAACTTGTACGAAATTGCAAGAAATCCCCTAAACTTTGAAATTGCTTTCTCAGCTCCTGGAACTTGTTTCTAGTTGCACCGTTAGTCCTGGGCTGTTAGGATCCGTTAGATATTCCGTTAAACGGTGACGTGGCGCCCACGTGGCCGTTAAAGTGCTGACGTGGCGCATACGTGGCCCCAAAAAATCCCCAAAAATCAACAATGACCTTAAAAAATTAGGAAAATTCAGAAAAACAATAAATAATTCACAAAATTCGTAAAAAACCAGAAATTTCATAAAAATCCAAAAAATCATTTAAAAAATAGAAAACTTTAGAAAAATCAAAAATAACACAAAAAATCATGAAAAATTCAGAAAATTCATACAAATCCAAAAATATTAATCATTTAAAAATCTAGACAAATTTAGAAAAACCGAAAATAATTCACAAAACTCATAAAAAAGCAAGAAAATTCATTAAAATCCAAAAAATCGTAACAATCACAAAAAAATCTAGAAAATTTAGAAAATGCGAAAATAATTCAAAAAATTCATAAAAACAGAAAATTAATAAAACATAAAACATAAAAATCGTATAAAAATCTACAAAATTTAGAAAGACCAAAATTTTTAAAAAAATTGATAAAATCCAAAACATCATTAAATCCAAAAAATCAATTGTGAATTTTTTGTGAACTTTGAGAACTATGTTATGATTTTCATGAAATTTTAGATTTTTATGAATTTTGTAGTTTCTTTGTGAATTTCATGAATTTCTTTCAGTTTTTCTAATTTTTTGAGTTTTTTTATGTTTTTTTTATGAATTTTGTAAATTATTTTCGGATTTTATAAATTTTTAGATTGTTAAATGGGTTTTTATGATTTATTGGTTTTTATGAATTTTATGAATTATTTTTGGTTTTTTGAATTTTTCTAGATTTTTAAATGATTTGTTTGGATTTTATGAATTTTCTACATTTTTATGATTTTTGTGGATTATTTTCAGGTTTTCTAAATTTTCCTATATTTTTCAATTACTTTTTATTTTTTTGAATTTTTTATGAATTTCCTGGATTTTTTAATGAATTTTGTGATTTTTTTAATGAATTTTTGTAGATTTTTAAAGGGTTTTTGTTCATTTTTTGGGATTTTTCGGATTTTTGCGGCCACGTATGCGCCACGTCAGCACTTAACGGCCTCGTGGACGCCACGTCACCGTTTAACGGAATATCTAACAGATCCTAACAGCCCAGGACAAACGATGCAACTAGAGACAAGTTCCAGGAGCTGAGAAAGCAATTTCAAAGTTTAGGGGATTTCGTGCAATTTCATACAAGTTCCGGGAGCTACAGTGCAATTTTCTCTTAAAAAAATTTCATTGATTTCCCCGTCATCCATGCTCTATGCATTTTCATTCGGATTTTATTGGATTTTCCAACGTGTTTTCTTCTTATTCACAATGTATAGACGACAATTTGAACGTGCTCAGATAAGTTGATCAAGACTATATCAAAGATCCTTTAGAGTTCGAGCAAACTACTGAAGAAGGCCACTTTGAACTACATCTTAATATTTATTATTCATTGCATTTCTTTTTATTTATTTACTTGCGAAAGTGTGTTAAATTAAATTATGGTATTTTTATTTTATGTAGAACAACTAGTCCAAGCTCCACTACCAAAGCCCTCCTGAAAATAAATAAACTTGATATCACCCTGGCATAGGCAAAATTCAAAATACTTGATGCAAGGGACCAAGCTCCTGATTTTATGAGTTTATTGCGGAAACCACACCCTTCACATGATGTTCAGGATGATCAGCACATGAGACAGGGAGACAAGGTTTTTTTACCCTGATTTAGGCCCTTTCTGGAGAAAGTAATAACCTCATCCAACCTTCCTTTACTATATAAAGGATGAGTACAACTGTACAAGGGGAAGATCTTGACTCAAGCCCTCAGAGAGACGTCAAGATCGAGGTTGAACAATGAAGCTAGTCTAGACAAGAAAGGATCTCATGAAATATTGCGATTTTAGGGGGTGTATGATGGTTCATGTATGTTAACTATGCATGATTGTCATGTTCTTTTTCAAATTGTTAAAAGTAGCAATAGAGGGGGTATATAGTGTCTAACATGTCGACTAGCAGACCCTGAGTTAGTGTAGTCCTTGTCGAATACGTCCCTAACTTGATCTCTAAGGTGGCTTGAGCCCTTCCACGTCAGAATAGTTTTTCCATGGATGACAAGTCAAATTTATAGATAGCATCGTACCCTGCATGAAAACTTAGAGATAGCACATATTAGTTAACATCACGTAGCCGGTTTATAATGTTGTCGTATCCGAACTCTGTTAGGCCCAACAAGGCTAGGCCATGCGAAGGGAAATGCCACGCGCTATGGATAACAAGGGACCCTTGAGCACCGAACCATAGATGGATCGAGCTTGGTCGAATGAAGCCCAATCACCATATAGTAGGCGATCCAGGCTCTTCCTAGGCCTAAGCCTAAAGTAACACTTTCGGCCCGCAGGGTGATGTCGGATGATGTTAGGAAGGAGTAATCCGAAAGTAGGTTTTGAACTTGGTTCGTATGAATAAGTTACGTGGATAGCTTATTCGATATGAAAGTGGTGTGGTATATGCAAGGAGGTCAAAATGATTTTATCATATAGAGCAATTTAGAAACATCCAACAATCGACTCGGGTCAGGTACCGTATATAGTGTGCGCTCTGTAGTTGAAGTGCATCTTGCAAGCAAAAGGCGAGAGAATCCTAGTGGAAATCCACGCAATATCATGCGCATCAAAAGCATTCAAAGCATGCGTTTATTGATTGCCCAACAACCTTAGAAGATGCGAAGCTTATTGTAAAAGAATGCCACGGGTGTTAGTGGATGAAAAAACAGGAAAAAAAACATCTCCACAAGCATTACACTCGCATACATCGGTAGGTAGGAAATTGTTATAGCCTGCTTCCTACTGCATGTGGTAGGGTTTGATTCTCCATGGTGGCAATCGATTACCCGCTCTTTTTTTGTTTAACGTCTTTTATTTTTTAACAGGCCTTTGATCGTTCGTTTTATTTAAAATTTTAGTACAAATATAAAAAAATATAAATCATAATTAAACTACCTTTAATGATAAAATAAATTACAACAAAATAAAATATATTTACATAATTTTTTTTGAATAAGACGAATAGTCAATAGTGTGTCCAAAAGTCAAAAGCGTCAAACAAAAAAATGGAGGAAGTATTTTTTAAGAAAGGTGGAGGCTAATCTGCTAGTGAATGTCATGAAAGTAGTAGCACAAAATATATCGGTTCAGGGTGCCATTCGAAATAGTGGTAGATAACGGAGCACAATTCATTTCATAACATATGCTTCGCTTCGTTTGGACACCTACAGCCAACGGATTGATGGAAAGAGGGAATGAAATTATCCTAGACAGGTGCTTAAGTGTGTCATTAGAATAGCAAGAGGGCTATGGTCAGAAAAATTGGGCACCATCAAGAGCGATAGGAATGTCTCCATTCATGTTCATATACGTGATAAGGCAATGACAAAGTCAGCAAGGTCACAAGCAATGCCAAATGGTATAAGATAGATAAACGTCCGTGGACCTAGTCGAAGGATGGAGTTTAGTCGCATTGTAGACAATGAATAAGTATGCAAAAGCAACCTTTGTATCAAACAAGAAAGTCAAGCACAAAGAAACCAAACAAGGAGACCTCATGCTAAAGCTTAGACATATGCCTCACAAGACGAGCTAAGCACAAGGTTGAAAGGTCCATACGTCATAAATAAGTAATGGCACATTGGCACTCACATTTTACAGATGACCGAAGATAAAGATTTACCGAGAATGCCTGATGTAAAATTGCCCCACAAGTACTACCCGAGAAAAAAAAAACATTGAAGCGAAGTATATTGTATCTTCTCATTGCAAAACAAACGGTTTCGCTCGCGTTGCAGTTAATTTTGTGTAAACCACGGTTGCATCCACGAGAATAAGCCCATTGTAAGGCTAGGTAATACGATGTAAAAGATGGATGCAACATGAAATAAGGAAAAGTTAAGGTGCTACGTGGCCCCAACAAAAAACATTCTCTTTTCTTCCGGCTCCAAACCCTATAATCTAAAATGGCTAACATGGCTAAATTCTAAGTCATTAACTGGAACTACGCTGACAAAGTTGCCTTGAACTAAAACTACGCCTAGCGTCAGAAAAAGGCTCCAAACCCTACAATTCTTTGTCAGAAAAAGTTCCAAGATATGAACTAAAACTGCGCCTAATAAGGTCTCTACGGCCTAAAAGGACTTCGAACCCTAAAAATCTAAAATGGCAAGTTCTAAATCTTAAATTAGAAATAAAAATGCCAGAGTTCTAAATTACAAACTCCACACTTCAGAAGGGTTCCAAACCCTTCAAATTTAAAATTGCAAAGTTCCATGGTGCATGTGAAAGTCACTTGGAATTTTCTTTAAGAAAGTTATGCCAGACGCACAAAGCACATTACTACCATTTTATAAATATTCATGGTTTTTATTTTCCATTTTGAATTTGAACTTGAAATTTTGAACTCAGAACTTACATAGCAGTTTTGCAAACCGTAAATTTTGACAAAAATTTTAAGAAATTGTAAATCTTAAACCAGCGAGTAGAAAAAGGATTAGCTACTGACGTCACCTGCTGATTCCCATTCAAGCATTAACCGACTGCTTCCGCAGAGTTGTTTAGCCTTTCCGAGCTTCTACACATCGCCAGCAAAGATGCACAGTACTAAAGCGGAGAATGTTTCAACACAAATTGAGTAATCAGAAAGCAGCATTGTCCATCATCAAAGTAGGAATACATCACCATTTAAAACATATATAAAGCGCAGCACACCACAAAAGAAAATTCAGATTATTGAAAGCAACACGAATGAACACTACACAACACCAAAGCTACTGCAGAGCCCTGCGAAGCCTCAGATTTGTGATGTTCCAAGAAACATGCTGAATAAACGGGCTTGGCTTCTTGGCTTTTTCTGCTGATGAACAAAAACTCTCAATACTGTTAGTAATGTCCCTAAGCAGTTAGTTGTGTGAGCAAAAATGCAGCAAATTGGTGCCTTACATCTCCCCTCTCGGATGACCTCCCCTTGTGTCAGTAGTATGCTTTCCTCGGATTGTTCTGCATAAATGACAATCATTACAAATACAGAGAGAAGATGAGCTTCATTAAAGAAGGAAACAGCAACCAATATACCAGTGGGTTTGGCCTATAACGGTATCCAAGCATCATTCGCTTCTTGTATTGCTCGTAGATGTCATCTTCAGATGTGACCTCACCAGGCTGAACAGCGCCAACACCAAGATGATCCTTCTTCACATCTCCGGCCATGACGGGATCTGCACGGCCGCTTCTCTCGCTGCCAAGACCCTCACCTGCAGAATAAAATTTTAGCACATAGCTAAAGATGCAAAGCACTAATATCATTAATACTGAAACCTGTTTACAAGATAAATAAAAAGGTTCAAAAGGGAAAGGTCATCAGGAATTGATGCATACAACACAAAACCGAGTAAATAGAATACAGTAAAAATAGTGCTGTTTGGGAAGATTTTTCTGCGCTAATACTATGCCATAAATAGTCAACCATTTGGCACTGCCAGTTGCCATAAAACTTATAGATTTTAACAATAACAATGATTTGCGAAAATAACACACAAACACGCGCGCGCACACAGAGAGAGAGAGAGAGAGAGAGAGAGAGAGAGAGAGAGAGGAGCAGTAGGAAGCAATTAGCAAGAGCTAAAAGAGATGGATAATATCAAAACAAATGGTAACATTAGGTAAATTTTGAAATCCAGCAGCCACCTGAATAGATTGGAGTCCATGATTGATTTAGATTCCTTTACTAGTTATAGGAAGACCAAGATAAAAGCACACAAGCAAATTGCTAGACATATTTATTAGATATCACAAGTTATGGCCCAAATTACAATACAAATCTGTTTTACTATTTGACTTAATAGAAAACATCTCTCTTCTATGATTCTTTTCTGCGAAAAGAATTATCTCTTCCACATTAATAGCATAAATGCAAAAGGTGCAGATGTATGGCTAGTAAAACCAATATGCCCATGCAGACAGATGTTTTAGGCATTCACTTCTATTTGCTTCCAACTTCCAAGTATTAATTGCCAGGGATTAAAATCATGAATTCAAATAATAAGCATTGTGCAGTTAGCAATAACTGGCTGATTTTAATTTTTCAGAATTTCAAATTTGATTTTTGCACCATTTATGTTTGGATCATGTATAAGAAGGTGAAATAAAATTTGGGAAAACTGTTCTCATAGCACTTCGCTACAAGCTCATACAAAAAAATATACTTCCAATTTTTTTAGAATAATTCCACTTTCATTTGGGAGCTCACTCTAAATAGCAATACAAATTCTCACTCTTCCTCATTTTAGCTTCCTGTACCAATCCGTTAACCCCCTACTCCCCCATTGTCTCCTCTCTACCCCCTCCCATAAATTTGAACCACCAGTGCGCCACTGCCATCTCTCTTTCCCCTCTCTCCCCTCCCCTAGATCTGCCGGAGTCACCATCTTCAAAACTAGCAGTTGGCCGAATCAGCTCCTGTAGCATCCCCCTCTCTCTTGCTTGCTAGGAGACGTTGCCTCTACCATGCAGAGCATTGATAGGTACCGAGGCTAGTCTGGCCATCACATCCTCAACCTGAACTGCAAGGGTCACAGAAGTGTTGCACAGCTTCATTGTCTCTCCATGGCACTTCCTCCGCCGCACCAAGCCGCCAAGGCACAAACATGGCAGGGGTAAGCAGGTGCTACATAAGAGAGAAAAATAAAGGCGGCCACTGGAAGGGGAGGAGGCAGCATCGCCGAAGGAAGGGAAGGGGAGGGCCTGATAGGAGGAAGAGAGGAGGATATGAAGAGAGCCAGAGAGTCATCGAGGATGGTGACGGAGGTTGAAGAAGAGAAAGGGGGGCGAAGTGCTACTGGGGCCTAACTGTGATGGCATCCTGTGCTATTTGATCAAGCCTAATTTCTCTAGGTGAGTAGGTGGTATGTTTGGGACACAGTTTCGACAGCGTGCTGTTAGAGCAATTTACCAACAAATTTAAAAATGAACACATTGTTGGGTGCCAGGTTTGACTTGGATTCTTTACTAGGTATAGGAAACCCAAGATAATGTAAGATCCTACTAATAGAACCACCTTGGGAAAAATATTACTAGACATTCCCTAAAAAAAATAACTAAACAAAACTCTGGCCTTTACTGCTAAGGACTAACCTTCCCTCCAGCCCATCTTAGACAGAAGTTTGTGCCCAATATTGTCGGCCTGAATCTTAGCCTTTTCTGCTGCTTCTTTTGTAGCCTTCTGTGCTGCAGCATCATTACAGCGCGACATAAACTTTTCAAGCTCTTCTTGAGGAATGAAATCACCCATGTGGTGTCCCTTTTTAGAAGGGGGACCTGCAAAGCAAAGTATAAGTTGTACCACATTTCAAGTCTTTAGGTAATAAGACTAATGACATTGATAATCCAAATATAGTGAGTGGTACAATAGTAATAATATTAGATACCCTGAAGAGAAGGAGGTGGTGGCATTTCATCTTTTGACTGCCTAAATGGCCTCTTCCGTTCTTCCTGTGCAGCTTTCTTCATGTAGAATTCCATCAATGCTACTGGATCTGAGGGTGCCGACATATTGGGATCACCTGTGATACCATGAGCTGGTATTGAGGCATATTTAAATAGTAAAAACTAAAAAGATAACAAAAAATAAAACAGTTCAAGTAGGCAAACTACATTATGGAAGATGGCTGACATTGGGTTCAATGGTACAAAAAAGGAATCTCACACATGTCTATTTTATTTAGGTATGGACTACAGCAATAAAAGAAAATACGTAAGACAGTACTGAGAAAAAATAGAAAATATGCTACAACAATTGAGGCGGCAGACTTGTTCTCAAATAAAAATCATTAATAATCAGGAGAACTCAGTCCAGCAAGACAGAAGGTAATCCAAACAAAGAAACTAGCAAAGAAAAAGAACTAAATTTGCCCAAGATCCAAAAATAATAAGGGGACCATGAAAAATTACCATGACTAGATGAGCTTCCATGGGAAGAACTACCCTCGTATGCCCCATACAGTGCTGAAGCAGGTGTTTGATAGTTAGATTTTTGTTCGTGAGAGCTTCTGTGTGGACCACCATTTGCTCTAGAGCTTGCGATACTAGAGTTGGCTGCATTTAACGAGGAAATATGACATCGTGTTTTGCAATGAAGCTAAGTTGCATCAAACATAAAGTTGTATGCCACAGACCAGTCTTTGATGACTGAGCCTCCTTTGACCGAGCAAGCACCTTTTCCTCTTCAGCAAGCCGAAACTCATAATATTTGTAATCTGGACAGTTCTTATCAAACAGAAACCTACAGATAACCAAAGTTCAGTATTATCAATTTATAGCTACAGAAAATTTAAAAGTTGAAAATCACAAGTTAAAAGACATGGTAACCTAAATATATTCTACTGAAAAAAGCCATATGAACCATATAGATAAAGATTGTGTTGACCAGAAAAGGTAGCACTCGTACTTGAATGGTGTATCTCCAGGATTCCTCTGGCATGTGATATTCTCAAACTGTCTCCCATTTTTGGCAACAAAGCTTGCTAATTTGTCAGCGACTTGCCTCACTGTCATATCATCTGGTGGTGGTGGTGCTGCTGCATGTCACTTAAAGAACTGATTAATATCAAGCGCATGAACAAAGGAATGCAAATTGCTGCAGTAGCAGTAATGCCACATTCCCAACTCTTTCAATCAACATCCTTCCCAGCAATGTCGATATAGTTAATCTATAAGCTGCAGTCATAACAAAAAAACCAAAACCTTTACGACTTTTTGTTGCCAATAGTGTTTGAAATAAGTGGCATGTGTAGATGCTGAAAATGTTTTTGCTATTTAACAACTTATAATACATGAACAAAGAGGGGATAGTTCACACCACTTTAGTACGATTGCAATCAAATATTTGGCATACAAACTTGCGATAGTTAGGATGCCCCTTACACGCGAAGCACACAGCACCTTCATAAAAGGTCTTAAATATTGTGATGGTGTGTTTGGCAAAACATCATGTAGCAGTGAAAGCTCATAAATATCTCAAGTCCAGATTAATGAGCCACGAGGTATATGTTTTGTTGACTAGCACAATTAGCTTGGGTTTATGTTTGCAGATCATGCTTTGTAAAGGATAGTTATAGTTATGAGATGAAACAGCATAACTGGTCAATTTGAATGGAGCTGTGTACTACCCAGTTACTGGATACCATTTTAAACAGTAAGCAGTCACAGCAAGGGCTCAAAGGACTAAAGCATTTGCCAGGGGCATAAAACTATTTCATCAAGACTACAGGGTAAAATCTTCTGTATCTGCAACGGAGAATAAAAAGACAGGCACTGGGTTTCAAATTTAGTGTTCTCTTCACGAATACCAAATGTAATTATTCATGAAGATCGACACATGCAGAACATTCAATGAGATAAACTAAATCAAAGGTGGCGTCAAGTACAAAGACTAGTGATTAGTGAACATGATGAGAAAATATTCTAATAATTTTTAAGCACATATGCCAGAATTGTCGCACATCCACATTTGATATCAAGTACCACCTATGGTACAGTAATAACAGTGTCATCAGAAAGAAATACTATATATGCACAAATTATTACCAACAGCCCCGGTTGGGGCAGTAGTGGAAGAAACATCAGCTTGCAGAGACTTTTGCCGCATGGCAGGCTCCCCCTCCACATCTTCCTCATCATCATCGGCCGCAAACTTGACAGGCGCCACGGCAACCTTGGCCTTCTTGAGGCTGAAGGCCAGCTTCCCGCCGGCCGCGACCGGGCCGGGCTTCTTCACGTCACTTCCCTTCAGATCCAGCGGCCTCCTGTTCGCCGCCGCGGCGGCGGCGGCGGGGCTGGGCGCCGCGGAGGACGCCGTGGCGGTGGCGGCCGCCTTCTCCTTGTCCTGCATCTCCTGCTGCATCTGCTTGAACCTCTCCATGAAGGAGCCGTCGTTGGTGAAGAGACCGGAACCGGCGCCCTTATCCATGGCTGCCACAACCCTTCAACCTCCAATCGAGACACCGCGATAGAAGCCGGAGCGACCGATTTTGGCGGCGATTTCGCGTCAAAAATTGGGGGAGAATCTGGGGTCGGGCCGCGGCGGCGGCAGGGGGATCCGATCGAGCGGGGTGACGCAAGATCGGAGGCAAGACCAAACCCTAGAAGATGAGGAATGGTGTGGCGGTGGCCGGTGGGTGGGGGTGGGGGAGAGAATAATACGACGACGCGAGGAGAAGATACCGACTCGGTTCGATTCGACCCGCGTAAGAAAAGCCACCGGGGCCGATCGGGAAAGGGACATGCAAGTAGGGGTGAGTACTCTTATATCGAACCGAAAAACCGACCGACCAAACAAACCAAAAATTTTGGTTTTTTGATATTTCGGTTCGGTTTTGGTTTACGGATTTAGAAAACCAAGCAAATTCGATACGGTTTCGGTTTCGAGTAGCCCATTTTTTCGTTCCACACCCCACAGCCAAGCCTCCCGGCCTCCCCCACCTCAAACCCGATGGCCTTCCTCCCACTCCTACCACGCGCGAAGCGATGGCGCGCGCGCTTCCTCCCCACCTCAACTCTATCTAGATCTAGCGGTGGCGGTGCCTCCATCCTATGTCCACCTCACTTAGCCGCCTCCCCACCTTGGCTCACTCCCACCTCTGAACCTTCCCTCTTCCCAAGCAACAGCGAACATGGCGGCACGCCTCCTCTCCTTCCTCTGCTGTGGCGGCAGGTGGCGGCGGTGGCGGCGGCGCCCTCCTACCGTGCCTGACGGCAACAACGCTAACGGCAACTCTTCTCCTCAAGCGGCTAACGTCAAATACGCGCCTCCTTTTTCCCTCAACAATATGCATCTCCTTCCTCCTCCGATCTATTCATTTATCGAAGTATCGAAATACCAAACCGAAATAATTTGGTATTTTGGTAATTGAAATTTCTCAAGAAATTTCGGTATACCGAAAGCGGATATACCATAATACCGAATGCCCACCCCTACGTGTAAGTCTGGCCCGAACCGACCGCCTTTTCGTACTGTGCTGACCCTAATGGGCCATTTGGCCTTGTCGTTAGGGCTCGGGAGGAAAAAGCCCGATACTCATAAGAGTCAAGTGTTCGTGTTCGAACCAATCTTCTGGCAAGCCAGCAAGGTGAGCTCAGAGTATTTCCAGCATGCCCTTAATAATATTGTAGCAGATATAGAGAGGCTACTAGAGCTTCTCTGTAATGTTGCAGTGCAGTCAAGGTTTTAAAGCCGGTAAGTCGAGTCGACTGTGTACCGACTTGGAGACTAGTCGTGACTAGGTGAGACTAGTCGAGTTCTAGTCGTTAACTATACTCTCTAATTTTCTATATACATACCAACCATTTTCTAGGAAAAACATAGACATATAGGTAGAGAGGAACCTGGAGGTGCAACATTTGTAGTTGTTGGTCTTGGCCTCCACGGCTCCACCTTCCCATGATTGATCCCTAATAAATGAAGAAGCAACGACAGTTAGCAGTAGCACTTAGCCACCCTCCCCGAGAGCGCCTAAGGGCATTTTTCAATTGGCTCTAAAGTATGGGCATTTTAGGTTTGCCATTTTTGGGGCAAGCAAAGTGAAAAAATTCAACGCATACGTCTTGCTCCCTAACAGGCAAGAGATATTTTTTAGTCAATAAGCGCAGGCGCTTGACAAATGCGAGAAATACATGAGGTGGAGGTAGGTTTCGAGCTCTCACTCAACTAGCCAAGAGGACAAGGCACCCGCCTTGTGCTCCAACATCTGAAAAATTGTTTTAAATGTTATTTTGATATAGATGGTCAGATTTGCTTTCGCGGGATGATTGGATAGGCTTGGTTTTTTCGGTGATGTGGCGCAACGCCAACAGTTGATAAGGGCAACGTACAGGAATCGACGTCAGCGTTGGCGGCCAAATCCGCCGACACAGGCCTGAATGCTGCCGACACATGTCGGTGTCGGCGACCGACCACCAACATTGCTTCGCCGACACAGTTCCGACGACACGGGACTTTCTGTCATCGGTCCCGACGACAATTCTGCTTCCGGGGGGAGCCGCATGGATTGACATGAATTAAATGAAAATAAATAACACAAATCTAAACATGTAACTGAAATATGAAAGTAATGACAAAATATTACAACTATAAAATTAAACGACTTAGAAATCTTCGTCTTCATCCTCTTCGACCTCATCCTCCTCTTCATCATCCTCCTCTTACTCGTCTTCTTCCTCACTACGTTCATATTCCTCTTCACCTTCCTCTTGCTCGTCCTCTCCGTCCTCTTCTTCCTCTAGCTCTTCCTCTGACACAATACCAATGCCGACGTGAAACTCTCCTGTTAAATCTTGTTCTTAGAATGGAGGCACGACCTGGCGAGGCTCGTAGTCTTGTTCTGTGAGGTCGGGCAATCCACCTGTCAGATGACATTTATGAACGATTCACCAATTTTTTATAATTCGGGTGGGCGTATGGCAGATAGACACCGGCTCGACTTGTTTGGGGAGAATGAACACGTTGGGCTTTTGATATAGCTTCTTATGATTGATTTCAACTAGTCCTAATTCGGGAGTGCGCCGGACTGCACTTTGTGGATCGAACTATCTGTACCGAAACAACACGAGCGAGAACTCTTTGTTGCCTTCATAAGATATTTCTACAATCTCCTCAATGACCCCATAGTACTCTATGTCTGGATCACCAAGTGAGTTTGCGACATAACTCACAACTCCGCTATTCAAGGTGGTTGCATTGGGGCGAGAAGACTCAGCCGCGTCGGATCGAAATCGATATCCATGGCAATCGTAGCATCCATGACCTTAATTCTACAACTGCATTCACATGACATTTGTCGGAGGTCGTTGTGTACGCTGGAATATTTTTGACACTGTAGAAACATGCACATCAACATACATCATGGAACTTATGTGGTAATGAAATTTTTTTATAAGAGGAAGTAACTTACGTGGTAATGGAACCAGTTTAGAAAGTTTGGATGGTTTTGGCCACGCCCTCGTCGTTTTAGGTTGTTAACTTGTGCATCCAAGGGAGTACCTGTCCTTCCCCACTCTTCTTGAACAAATTGACTACAAAATTTGATGTTTCAATCAATTATTTACAGCATTACTATGTATTTATGAATGAATTGAGGCATTTTTATATTGACTTACTCGATGTACACCTTCATTTTATATATGTTGTCATAGACGTACAAGTACAGCTGGATCGTTATTTTTTCCGCTTCATCCAAGTCACGTGTTGTGCTTTTACCAATATTACATCTAGCTTGGTCATGGAACACGTGAAGGTTGGAACTATTTCTACGACATGCCTTCTTATATCTCGGTTGTGACACATGGTCCTTGTTTCTTTGCGCGAAGTACTTGTCCGTGAAGTAGGCAATCTCTTGAGTTAGCCAAGCTTCGGCTATGCTTCCTTCCACTCGTGCTTTGTTCTTCACCTTCGCTCTAAGATTTTTCATCATGCGTTCAACTGGATACATCCATCTAAAATGTGACGGCCCAAACTTTTGCTTCATATGACAGATGCACTAGTAGATGTTGCATGCAATCACAAGCACCACAATCTCCTTTTCCAATTCCTCCATCCTCGATGTGGATATCTCCTTTGCATAGATCTCTCGATAGAAAAAGCTAAGCTCTGACAATGTCCTCCAAATAGAGTTGCCAACATATCCACGCCACACGGCTGGAAAGAGACGTTCCATGAAGACTTTAAAGTCATGGGTCTTCATTCCATTCAACAGCATGACAAAGGCTCGCCACATAACCATCCGGGAATTTCACCTTCTCCTTCATCCAAGTAAGAATCTGTCTTATTTCTCCACGCGTAAGGCAGTACTCTGCCCTAGGTTTCATCCCATTCTCGTCGAGATTCATCTCTGATTAGGCACAAATCAATTCGCAATCCTTTCGTGCATTATTGTTATCTTTAGTCTTCCGTGGGATGTCCCAGTTTATGTTCACAACCGCCTCACACACTTTTTTCTGGTGCATTAGATCGATGTTGTGAGGCTGCTTTAGATCTGTTGCGTAAGAAAGGTTATAGATGCTGTACTTATGAGTCCAATGATGCTTCTTATCATAGTCCTCCTCATACCCCTTCTCCACCAAATCATCGTGCCAATCGATGATATCCTGCAAAGCGAACCGTAGTGGTGGCCCCTACTTCGTCACAACCTTGCCTTTACGGAAAACATTCTTTTGCTTCCTAAACAGATGGTTCATCCCTAGGAAACAATGGTGACAATCGAACCAACAAGCCTTGCCACCGTTTTTAAGAGTGAATGCATCAGTTTTACATAGGCACATAGGGCACGACAACTTTCTATGTGTGCTCCACCTCGAGAACATGACATACGCGAATCGTGTATGGACCATAGGTATGTGGCTCGCATCCTAAAGTTCTGACCCTTGTAACTATTATGTGACAAGCCTCCTTTGCTCCACAAATCATTCAACTCTTCCACGAGTGGTTGCATAAATAGGACTAAATTTTTTCCGGGAGACTTAGGCCCCGGTATGATAATAGAAAGGAAAATGTACTCTTTTTATATGCATAGTTGAGGCGGCAGGTTTGTCCTCTTTGTGCTACCTCATTTGTCTCGCCGTGGACTTGGACATGTACAGACGTTGCAGGCGTTGAGTAATCAGAATGTAATGGAATGTTTACTGGGCCACTATCGTCTGTCTCGATGCACCGTCTCGTCCTTTAACTACCACGTACCGACTCTCATCGCAAAGCTTGCAACGAGTCAGCCCTGCATCGGCTTCCAGTATATCATGCACAAGTTTGGGCAACAGTCTATCCTCTCGTATGGCATACCTAACACGCTCAAAAACTTTTTCGACTCGTACAGATTTGGAGTCATCCTGTGTCCACTCGAAAGCAGGCTGTCCAAGAGTTTGCAACGGTCGTTGAAACAATTGGCCGACGATGAAGCGACAACTGCCGGCGACCGCGATGACATCGGTATGCTCATGCAGCGGCAACTTGGCAGAATCGAGAAGATTCTCGAATTGCTGGGCAAGTGGCTCGGACTCTTCCTTGGGGGAGAGATTGTACGCCCGAGCCACATCATCTGTAAGCTCCTCCAGTCTGTCGACTTCGACTTCGTCGTAGCCCTCCTCAAAATCCAAAGGGCTAAGCAATGAGCGAGCGCTTCTTCTCGCCATGATAAGCGTCGACGGTTGGGATATCGACCCAAGTCAACCAAGGTTCTTCAAAGAGGAGATAGGAGACACGCCGAACAACCACAAACAAAGAACGAACAAGAGACAAGGGTTTTATCCTGGTTCGGGCCTCTCGGAGAGATAATAGCCCTCGTCCAAATTTTCTTATATATCAAAGATGAATACAAGAGATGGCTCGGCGAGACGAACAAGTCTCGGCGAGATTATAGGTATACAAGCGAAGATCAGGTGTCTAGTAGATACAAAAAAGCCAGATCCAGTCTAAGTCGTCCCCTCTACACCCCAGGGGAACTCGGTTTATATAGTGCAGAGCAAACCGACCTACCGAGGGAATATCGGGCCGGGCTAACTACGAGATCGTAACGAACTCATACATGCCAAATATGACCCACGGTAGATAAGGTAACCTCCTAAGCTTGGGGATCACGACTCCTAATCCAATCCGGGAAACCACGTCCGGGTCTTCACGTAGCCGTGCAGAACTCTTGTTCGAGTAGGACTCAAACACGAATCCTAGGCCGTTCACGCACGTCTTGACCAAGAAGCTGTTCGGCAGGATGCACATGGGCCTGATAGAACCTTCCAGGGAGCTGGGCCCTGGTAGGCTGTTCGATTGGGCCGTCAGGGAGTGAGCCATAGCTATGAGCCGTGATCTAATCCCCGACAGCTAGCCCCCGAGACTCAAGTGGAAGAACTCACTAGAGTGGGGTCATCCCCTTGAGACTCAAAGTCACGAAGATGGTATTTTTTCCCTGCTACAAAGGCATGTAACAAGCGACCGAACAGGTTATGGTTCAACCGAACAAGACTTGTTCGGGACCGAAAAAACCGATCGATCGAAACAACTCCGTTCGTCGAGCGAGAACGACATCTGTCCGAAAGCGAGCACTCGACCTTGATGCAAACACCGAAAAAAATAGCCGTTGGCAGACTCCAACGGTAACTTCCTGTCGCTGCGCGGTGAAAACAGGCGACCGTTTTACCTAGCCGTTGTAGTAAAAACTAGCCGTTACAGGACAAAACCGTTGCGAGCTGCTTATACGGGACTATAAAAGTACCCAAGCCGCCCATGACAGCCACTGCTCTCGCGCCTTTCCTCTCTAAGCCCTAACTCCAACCACGCTCGACATCAAACACCCAAACTCCATCACCAACCACCTTTCGTCCAGTACAGGAATCGCTATGGCCAAATTCACGGGCACTAAGCTTGACCGAGGAGGACCTTAGAATCTGGGAGGAGGAGGGCCACATCGACACCGAAGCTGGAGGTGCCGGAGAGGAGGATACTCGGAGCCGCTCGAGGAGAGTTCGTTCGACTTGAGCAGTTTGCCTTTGTTCGGGTTGAGGTCTCTCTGAGGCGACTTCGTCGAGGCCTTCTTGAACATCAGCGGATTGGAGGTGGCGAACCTCAATCCGAACTCCATCCTCCAGATGGCCGTCTTCGCACACTGTGCGAGGGCTATCTGAGCATCGATCGCCGGTGGGGCTGTTCCTCCATTACTACGATACGAGGAGCGACTCCGCCGCTCAGCAACTGAGGTGCTACTACCTCAAGCTCAAGACCACCGCCGACGACAGCGCAGTATCCTCGCCCACCATTGCTTTCGACTTCGATGGGCCCGTGGTGGGTGAGTGGTTCTCTGACAAGCGGGCGGCGGCAACAAACTTCGTCTTCACCGGGAAGGCGCCGGCAAAGGGAACCTCAATGCCTCGGCCGGAGATGTCCGCCGAGGATTGGTACCTGACCAGGAAGATCGCCTCCCTCGTGAGCCTCGGGCTCCTTGGCGAGAGATCATTCGGGACTTCACGGTGACGAGGTGCATCATTGCGGAGAAGGTCTTATCCCTTCTACAAGATAGAGGATGGGAAGACATCACAAGGGAGAGCACGGGTAAGTGCCTTTAAGACTCAACCTCTAAATACATCCTTTCCTCCGACGAGAACTAACAATCCCATACATTGAGGCGGAGAAGCCAACAAGCGCATGGGTGACCGGCGGGTCGACGCCATCTTGAAGGCGGCGAAGAAGACGGGAGGTCACCGGCGAGTGGCGTACACTGTCCGCATAGCGTGCTTGTCCGCCTGAGACGAGGTAAATTATTTACCCTCGGTCTATGTTGCTAGACTTACAACGTTGTTTAAATGCTAACGTCCGCTTCTCAAAAGCGTGCGGGGAGGACCAATCGATCCTTGGAGGATCGTTGAGGAACTCTCCGGTGCGAGAAGGAGAAGGCGAAGAAGGGCAAGGCCAGCGGCCACAAAGCCCAAGGTGGCGGCCAGCCAACGCGAGCTTCGCCGCCACTGGCTGGCCGCCCGTCGAAGAGACCACTGCTGGCGACGGAGCGCATCAGCGGACCAAGCGGGCGCGGTCACCAGTGGGAAGAGACCAAGCGCTTCCCTCCTCGCCGAACAGGCGGCGAAGAGGTAAAGACCATGGCTATCTGGCTTAGGCGTTACCGCAAGCTCACCCCGCCGCATGGATCGGTACGCAGCAGTCGCCGAAGCGAGGAGGCTCGAAGAAGAAGTCGCCGCAAGGAAAAACTTCTTCTTGCTGCGCGAGAGGCCTTCGGCTCACGAGGGAGCTGAGCTCGTCGCCATGAACACCCAAGGGCCAAGGCGAGAAGCCGCCAAGGAGCCCCGAGGAAGAAGGCGGAAGGTTCCGGCGAAGAAGATCGAGATCAAGCCTTCCACGGCGGTATGTAGGAATCGATCTTTAGATCTTCCAACCTTGACCGCGTTAGACTTAACGATCATCTCTTTTCATCAGTTGCCCAAGAAGAGACCGCCCACAGACGGCGTCGAGGCGCTCGGCGATCGCCTCTTGCCGGCATCTGCATGGTGCGTCACGGCAGGCGATGGTGGCGACCTCAAGGACAAGCCGGCGGCGTGGAGCTTCTTTGCCGCCGGACTCCGGCCAAGACGGTCGGCAGCGCTCAAAAGCGCGGTGGGGCGGGAGAGGCAAAATAGCAACAGCGGCGCCACGGACTTCGGTGCCAAGGCGATGGCTCGGAAGCGCCTAAAGCGCGGGACAAGCGGCCGGTCTGCCGAGCACTTCGTCGCGAGGCAGCTCACCTGAGCGGCAGGATTCTCCGTGACGGTAAAACCCCCCGTCCGGGAACATGAAGAAGCCCCGAGCGGTCGCGCATGTCGTCCCGCCGTGGAAACTCTTGGCGCCACCAGCGAGTAGCTCGGCCTCGCCGAAACGTTGAGCGGAAGAGGAAAAGGAAGAGGAGAAGGAGCGCGGAGACGAAAGTGCCGCCCGTCGCTCCTGCACCGGCGAATCGCTCCGCCCCGCCGAAGAAGGAAGCGAACAAAGCGGCGGCGGCAGCAAGCGCGCCCGCCTCATCCCGCATGGCGGGGCTTCGTGACCTTATGGCCTCGAGGACCGCTGCGCCATGGATTGAAGCATCGGCTTGGCGAGGTAAACTCAAGACCAAACCTTGCTCGGTTTGAATGTGTTATCGCAAAGTGTTACGAATAGATCTTCTCCCTCGGTCTTTAGGGATACCATGGCGGAACTTCGAGGAGGGTCACCATCGAGCAGACGCCGTCTTGGCGTCCTCAGGGAGCATCTCGAACAGACGGGATCCGGGCGAGCGCTCTGCCCAAAGCCGAGCCACCAAGGCGAAGCGCGAAGAAGCTCAAGGCCGAGTGACCAAGGAGAGGCATTCTCGAGGCTCTTCTAAAGGAAGCCGAGGAGCTACCTTGAGCCGTGAAGGCGAGCACCAATGGAGGAGAAGCCGGGCGCCTGAAATGGCTTGGAGCAGCGGCTTCGCGTCCCGTCCCGTGGAACCAGCTCGCGGAGGAAGCCAAGAAGCTCAAAGCCCAGCTCGCCAAGGAGGAGCGGACATCCATGGGACTCAGGCTAAGATCTCAACCACATGGGCTTCACGGGAGGAGATTGAGGAGATCATGTGGGATGGCGGTGAGGCGATCACCGCGGAGAAAGAAGGTCAAGGAGGCTGGGCGAGCAGCTCAAGACCGTCGGCGGCCAGAGTTAGCAGGCGAGGCTCGACCGACCAGTGCGGGGCCAAGGCCAAGAGAAATCGAGGCTCTCCGTCTGAAGGCTGACGGAGCGAGCCGAGAACGACAAGGAGGAAGCCGATCGTCTCAGTGAGGCCGAGAGGGGTTCAAAGCCCAAGGGAAGTCCTGCGCCTTAAGGAAGTGGTCGAGGAGCTCAAGAGCAACTTCGCTTCTAGGTAGGCTGTGGGAACGTAACCGAGATGGACTTTTTACCCGCAAATTTTGTTAATAAAGACTTACCCTTTTCCTGCAAAGAGAGCAACAAAAAAGACAAGAACGAGCGAAACTAAGAGAAAAGCGAGCAGTAGCTAGGAAGTTTAAAAACCGGTGGGCGCTTAGCCTAACTCCCGGCCCGTTGTGCATCGCTCGAAACACGAGTTTGCGAACCGAGCAGTGCACAAGAGAAAAGCGACACCCTAGCCCGATGCAGACGATACTCGAGAACCTAAGCTTGCGAACTCGAGCACGTCGTAGAGAAAAGCGACACCGTACCTTGCTCGATTCGTTCCGTAGTCGCTCGTTGGCGTAAGTTAAGCGATTCAGAAATAACCGAACAAGGAAAGTGCCTGCGCCATGGGGCTTACGAGCGAGCTTTACCAAGTGGTCGCGCCCGGCGATAAGTGCCTCTGCGCCATGAGGAGGCTTACGAGCGCGAACTTAGCCGCAAGGTGGAAAGGCCGTGTTACGCAACCACGAGTTTAGGAACCTATCGAGACTAGACACGGGTAGGGAAAAATCCTTAAGATTGCGGGCCAAGAGTTATAAGACCGGGCAACCATCAAGTGTTACCAGGAGAAAGTAGTGCGAGAAGACAAGCGGTGAAAAGACACGAGGCGCGAGGATTCATCAAGAATTGGATTGAACTTTACATGGTGCCGAGACTTGGACGAACTAAAGGCGCGAAGTTTACAAAAGCGCAAAGCTAAGCAAACACGAAAAAAACCTACACAATGAACTTACGAAGGTGGTCGATGTTCCAAGTCTTTGGTCGACTCTCTCCGTCCTCCATAGCCGGCGAACGGCCCGGACGGCGGTAAAGCGACCGTGAGCGGGCCCTCCCAGCGAGGAGTTAACTTGTTGGCATTGGACAAGTTCGGACACGGCAGCGAGCAGGTCGCCCGACCTTCAAAGCCCTTGGTCGAATCGACTTGGCGGCGTCGGCGAAGATCTTCTTGGTAGCGCGCCATTCGACTTGTTCGGTCGCGTGTGCCTTGAGGAGGTCGAGATCGAGGCGCTCTTGCTCGTCGTCAATTAAGTTAACGAGCTCGTGCGAGGCGAACCGAATATGATTTGGCGGGCAAGATGGCTTCGCACCATAGACCGATTGGAAAGGAGTTTCCCGGTCGCCCGGTGGCCGTAGTCTGAATCGCCCGGAAGGCGGAAGAACTTCGTCAACCCGGGCCTTCTTTGTGCTCGGCGAGAGCAGCAAATACCGCCGTTTAATACCTGGACTATCTGTCCGTTAGCTCGCTCATTGCTCCATTGCTACGTGGATGTGCCACGGTAAACGAACCTTGGTACCCGGTATTCGCGATATTCTGGAATAGCTCGCTTGGGCCGGTACAGTTATCCGTGATCGACATATGGGGAATCCCAAAGCGGCGTGACCATGTTGCTTTTGAAAAGCGAGCGGCCGTTTTGGCGTGAAGAGGCGACCACAGGCTCTGCCTCAATCCACTTTGTAAAAGTGTCTATGGCGACAGCGGTGTGTATAGCCCTTGTACCCCTTAGGGAATGGGCGGCAGATCCGACCCCATGTGGAAAAGGGCGGGATGGAGGATTGTTTGGAGCTCTTGGGGCGGGCTTGTGTGCCTTCCGGGCGTGAAATTGGCAAGCCTTGCACTTAGTCACGATGTCCGGGCATCTTGTAGCGGTGGGCCAATAATAGCCCATGCGAAGCGCTTTGCCGACCGAGTTACGAAGGAGGCGTGGTTGCCACAGAACACCCTCGTGTATGTCCCTAGAAGGAACACACCCTCTGTTGCGAGATGCACTTGGAAGAACTCCCGAGCACCTTGGCGGTAAGGATGCCGTCCACAAGCTTGTATGGAGCAGACGCCTTGTAAGGCGGGAGCGCTCGGCCGTCATCGAGCGAGGTCCCATCTGCAAGGTACCGGACAAATGGCGTTGACCGATCCATGACACCTTTCGATAACGGAGACACCACCACTCTCTGTCGCCTCGTCCGGGGCGTGATTGAGGGCTTGTAAAGGTGCTCGGCGAGCACCCTGCCGAGCGCGAGTTCGTGAGGATCAAACTTGGATAGCTGGTCGGCGCGAAGTTGTCCTTCCTTGGCACGAAGAACACTTGAAGAATCGAAAATGCCGCTCAACTTCCTCACTTCAACCGTATCGCGCCATTGAGTTATCGCGATCGATACTCCTTGTTAACGATTGATAACCGGTGTGAATCTCCCTTCACGGTTAGCCGTTGGACACCAAGCGATTTGCGCTCTTAGTCCCGCGAGGAGGGCTCGTACTCTGCGGCGTTGTTAGTCGCCGCAAAGTGTAGTTGGATAGAATCTTGGAGTTGCTCTCCTTGAGGAGATGAGAACAAAACCAGCCCCGAGTTTCGGTCTGCGAGCCATCGAAAAACATGGTCAAGAGGGTTCATCGGGTTGCTCGGGAGCTCCACAGGATTTGGGCGGGCAAGTCCATTCAGCGACAAAGTCGGCTAGGACACGTGACTTAATAGCGATTGGGTAGTAAATAACGAGATCAAACTCGCTAGTTCCATTGCCCACTTAGCTATCGTCCGCTAGACTCCTTGTTCCGTAGGATTTCTCCCGGAGGAGGGCGTGGTCGGGACCCGATGTTTGATCGCCTAGAAGTAGTGGCGAAGCTTCACGGAGGACATGAGCAAGGCATAGAGGAGCTTACGGACCTCGAGTGCGCTCCTTTGATCCGTGAAGTACCTCGCTCACGTAATAGATTGGTCATTGTATGCCTTCCTTTCGGCCCGTCAAGACCGCTCACGCTTGTGGCGTGCAACCTAGATCTGATGGGAGGCTGCTACGCCATGCAGCGGGGGTAGTCAAGGCGGGAGGATTGGGCGAGTATCGCTTGAGATCTGGAAGGATCTATCGACTTCTTCCGTCCACTCGAAACCATTGTGCTTGCGAGGGCCTTAAGAAGGGCGACCCAGCGTTACGCCTTGACGGAAATAAACACCTTAGAGCGACCATCCGTCGATGAGGCTTTGTACTTCCTTTATGGTAGTTGGAGCACTGCATATTTTCAATGGCCTCGATTTTTTCGGGGTTGGCGAAATACCTTGCGAGCCAATAACATAACCGAGCAACATTCGGATCGAACACCAAAGGTACACTTCTCTGGATTTAATTTTATTCGATGCTGGTGAGATTACGGAAAGTCTCTGCCGGGTCTTTTACATGATCTGAAACATACTTGCTCTTTACAACTATGTAAATGGACATAGACCTCGAGTTTTTTCATATTTATTACGGGAAGGTCTTCTCCATTAAAATTGGGCATTAACACCCGACATTCGCTTGAGACCGAAAGACATGGTCGTATAGCGCGAAAGTGCGAAAAAGGGTGATGAAGGCGATCTTCTCTTCATCCTCGGGAGATGCTTATTTGGTGGTAGCCGGAGTAAGCATCTAAAAACTTCGAAGGGCGTCCGCGATCGCATCGACCGGTTTGGTCAATCTGACGGCGGAAATTGTCTTTAGGACAAGCGGCGTTGAATCGTGTGATCGACACATCCTCCACTTAGCCTTTCTTCTTTACAATGACGGGGTTGGCTAACCACTCGGTGTGGTCAACCTCGCGGATGAACCAATGACGGGTTGCCAAAGCGATCTTTGATGATCCCTGTTTGAATTCAGCGGCAAAGCTTACGGCGAGCAGGCTTTTTATGCGGCGGACAGACCGGTTTGTGCTCGATTACCTCCCTTGGGACTCCGGGCATGTCAAATGGCTCCCAGGCGAATACATCTGCATTAGCTCGGAGGAAGGCAATGAGCTCGCTTTCCTATTTGGGGTCCAGATTGGCCCCCAAGTGAACTGTCTTGGAAGTATCATCAGCGGCAGCGGAACTTCCTTGGTTTCTCCCCTGGTGAAGGAGACCCTAGGCGTCGCGGACTTAGTCTGCGGAACTTGAGACCTCATGGCGGAAGTTGGTCGACCGAGGCGAGGGGCGCTTCGTCGCAATCGGGCGACTTTGTAGTTGCCCTTGGCCGTGATCACCGTTAGGACCGGTATCTTCACGCAATGGTAGCGTGGTGGGACACGACCATAAACTTACCGAGAGATGGCACGCCTAAGATCGCGTTATGCGCCCGATGGGAAGTCGACCACGTCGAAAGTGATCAACTCTGTCGGAAGTTGCTTGGATTGCGAAGGTGACAGGCGGGACAACACCTTTAGGCGGCCAGCCGGTTTCTCCGGAACAATTCCGTAGAAGGGCATTGCGACTTCCTTGACTTGGAGCGAGGAATTTGCATCTCGTCCAAGACTTTAGCGAAAGCAAGTCCAAAGCGCTCCGCCGTCCACTAAGACACGGCCAACTCTCGCATTGCGATGGTCAGGCGACCACGATGGGGCAGCTGAGGCTTGGTCATCGATGGGGCAATCCTCTGAGAAGGAGATGGAGACCTCGGTCCACTTCATCGATTGAGCCGAGGTTTTTTTTCGGCGTTGTGGACCTCGGCGGCTTCCTTGAGGCTGCGCCCGAGAGTGTAAGCGAGGAGCCCGAAAATGCGGCGATATGGTTCCGCAGACTCTTGATATTCATCATCATCTTCCGATCACCATCGTCGGTTTGGCGCTTAGCCTTACCGGCATCACCTTATTCGGGCGGGGTGGGCATTGGGCCCTTGCGTTGTAGAAATCTTGAGCTTTGCAGCCCAAGTTCTCTGATGGCGTATATCATGCCGTAGTCTTTGGTGGAACTTACAAAATCGGTCGCTCGGACCTTTCTTGCCTTGTCGCCTCCTGACGCGAGCTTTTGCCCTTGTAATTATTGTTGGGCTTCTTACGCCCATTCTTGGGAGGAGGTCTTGCGATCCATACTGCTGACGGTATTGTTCGCATCACCTTTGTTCTTCTTCTTCCGGGACTTCTTGTCACGAGAGCAGATCTTCTTCTCTTCTTCTTCTCATCCACACCGGTGGTGGGCTTCGCCTTGTCGAACGCCTTTTTGTCTTGAGCAGCTTTTTGCAGCGTTAGCATATGATCGGCCGCCTTGAACAGGTCGTTGGCGGTCCAGGTCTCGTTGATCTCGAGATCCTGGGTGAGCCGCTCGTCGCGGACTCCGTTTTTGAAGGCGCGGACAACAGATTCATCCGAGATGTTCGGGATCGTGTTGCGGATCTTAATGAAACGCTTCACGAAGTTGCGGAGGGTCTCCCCGTTCATCTGGATCATCAGTGCAGATCATCCTCCTTACCAGGGCGTCATGCTTGACTCTGGAAGTTAGCGATCGAGGCGTCACAAAGCTGGTTCCATAAGTGATGGAACCCTCTGCTGATTGAACAACCACGTCCGGCGGCACCCTCAAGAACGATCGGGAGGTAATTAGCCATAACGAGCTCGTCACCCGGCGCCATGATGGCGTGGCGTGGATGGAAAGGAATTCCTCGGGTTACGAGTCCCATTGTACCTCTCCATGTGACCGGGCTTGAACTTTGAGGGCCACCGGACGGCTCGAAGCTTCGTCGAGAAAGCCCTGCGACCAGAGCATATGACCGACCACCTTCCGGCGAGAACCTAGTCTTGAGAAGGCGTTGGTCTGTTGCGGCGGAGAACTCTGCTGAGCAGGATGACTCGGCTGGAGAAACTCTCTCGGGACAATCCACCGCGCTCCTTCCTCGTGGTGGCGGCGGCCTTTCCTCCACGAGGACCGTCCGTGATCATCGCGTCTTGCTTGCCCCTGTGGTCGCGATGACTCGAGGACTTAGCGGCGGCAGCGACCACGGGTAACTTGCTCATGGGCGGTGATCGCCGATGGTGGCGGGGTCCGCGATCGTCGAGCTGTCCGAATCATTCCGAGCGGTTTAGGCTGCTGTTGCTGGAGGAGTTGTTGACTTCTCCTAGAGACTTTAGGCCTTGACCCGGTCGCTCTAGGTTAGGCGCAACACATCGCCCATGCGGGCGAGATCAACGATTGGTGGATCTGGGGCCGTTGCTATAACCGAGCCGTTCCCGACTTTGATCTATGGGTCCGGGATCCACTGAACCATCCGCGTTACGCGCCGTGAGTCCGGTCCGCGGGGAATTGACCGAAACGAAGCTTCCGCGGGAGACTTAAGCGCCCGCCGCGAGGTGGGTCGCGGCGTTTGTCGCTTACGATCGCAAAACCGTGCTAAGGTCGATTGATGGAATCGTCGAGTTGCGGCGAATGGCGTCTTGCTTTCATGGCGACTGCGCATCCTCGTCTTGATGCGGCGAGTTAATCTGCCCGACCTCGCCCGGCCGCCCGCGGCCGTCGGGATCCTCGAGAGGTTCCTACGCCGGCCATGTTAATCTTTGCGGGGCCATGCGAAGGTATGCTAAAGCGATGTCATCGCTGTGTCTCCGCAGGTGGAATCTACCGACATAGCCTTGGAATCGACAAATCTAAACCGTCGTAAAGATCGCCAGTTCCGTGAGTAAAGTAAATCGATGGCGAGAGTCGCGATCTGAGGCTATCTACGCCATGTAGCGGAGACATTTGCCTCCGGATCGCGGAAGCGTTCGAGACGAACAGATCGTCTGGCCAGGCGGGGATGAGGCGTCTGTCGCCGAGTCGTAGCCCTCGGGAAGTATCTCTGTGTCGGCGATGGAGTTTGACATGCTCGTCTGCGTGTCCCCACGATCGGCGCCCATTTGTCGGCGGTTGGGATATCGACCCAAGTCAACAAGGTTCTTCAAAGAGGAGATAGGAGACCGCGCGAACAACCACAAACAACAACGAACAAGAGACAAGGGTTTTTATCCAGTTCGGGCCTCTCGGGAGAGATAATAGCCCTCGTCGGCCTTTCTTATATATCAAAGATGAATACAAGAGATGGCTCGGCGAGGCGAACAAGTCTCGGCGAGATTATCAATATCTAGCGAAGATCGGTGTCTAGTAGATACAAAAAGCGAGATCCGTCTAAGTCGTCCCTCTACACCCGGGGAACTTCGGTTTATATAGTGCGAGCAAAGCTGACCTCTGGGGAATATCGGGCAGGGCTAACTACGAGATCGTAACGAACTCATACATGCCAAATATGACCCACGGTAGATAAGGTAACCTCCTAAGCTTGGGATCCGACTCTTAATCCAATCCGGAAACCACGTCCGGGTCTTCACGTAGCCGTCGCGAACTCTTGTTCGAGTGGGACTCAAATCTGAATCCTAGGCGTTCATGCCCTGTGCCGACCAAGAAGCTGTTGGCGGGATGCACATGGGCTGATAGAACCTTCGAGGAGGCTGGGCCTGGTAGGGTATTCGATTAGACCGTCGGTGAGCCATAGCTATGAGCCGTGATCTAATCCCGACATAAACCCAAACAAAGTAGATTAGTTTGAAGCCCTGCTTACAGAGGTGCTCGCTAAGATCCCTTTTGGTCCTCTTCTCTCTGTTTGAGCATGTCGCGCAGGGACATGGCATGACCACTATCTTATTGTTGGGGATCCTTCAGAAAGCATATTCCACAAAAGCTTCGGCTTTATCAAACCACCCGGTCGTGTGCCGCCCAGACTTCCTCCATCCATCGTACATCTACCGTCAATTTTTCATCCTCAATATTCCAGATTAGAATATGAAGAGAAACCTTGTGCACAATGTATCTTCCTAGTGAGATCAGACCAAAATCACAGTTTAGGTTTACACGTTACATCTATACCTACGTAGGAGAGCTTAACCACCCACGGATGTTTGTTTGAATCTGGTGGTAGCGCGGAAGGGTGTCTGGTCGAATTTCGCGGCATAACCTGATCCCCCATTGCAACGGCCATTACGGCGTACCACTTACGCACTAGGAGAACGACAAGGTTATGCCGTCCGTATTCCGACCCACACACCCCCATGGCCACGACCATCGTATCCAAACGAACATATGTGTGCTGTTCAAAATGTGGACAGCTCGGAAGCATGACATCTTTCGTAATGGAACACAACGAATCACCGTCCGTGTTTGTTGGTGATTCATGAGCGGCCCACCCCGAGATGGGCCTTGGGCCGATTCCGTACCGGCCCACCTTGCGTACAAAAAGGTCCAAAAAGGCCACCCTTGGCGTACTAAAGAAAAAGTCTAGCCCAGGGGTCGTCCCAGGCTTGACCAAATCAACCAGCGCCTCCACAGGTCCCAACCTGAGGCGTGAGTGCACCTCCTAGGCTATCCTTAGCAGGGAGAAGGCCTATGAGCAACCCTTTGTCTCTAGGCGGTGGCGGCAACCGCTTGGGCCGCCATGCTTTACTAGTCTTGGCCAAGGAATGACCTGTACCTCCCGGTGTATCTCTAGCGAGGATAGACCTTGGTGACCAGTTTGTCGTCGCCCCATGGGTTGGCGACAAAGGTTATTCACCTTCTGCGGCGTCCTCAGCGAGGCTGCCTTGAAGGCGCTCAGTCTAGTCAATGCTATATTGGGTATAAAGGGAAAGTGCTTTCTCTCTGAAAGAGGCTTCTCCCCTGTATAGGCACTCCCAGATGAACACGTGTCGATCTTGACCGAGACCGGCTTCTCTTTGCGAGGCCCGGGATGGGGCCAGACCCCGGAATGAGACAAGGGCACCGTCACTAAAGGCCCCAGACCCAGTTGGGGCCAAGCGATCCAAGGTGGAAGAGTGAAACATGCAACATACTCATCCGAAGCTTCCTTAGCAGTACTCGTAGTCCTTAGCCACCTGAGTGTCTGAAACTCCCTTGTAAGCTCGGGATCGGTGCCTTCAAGCCCGGTCTCGGCACACCTGTACTGTTTTCCACCATATAATCAACAAGAGCTGGAGCAGAGCTATTACCCAGCAGTGGGGGCTCGAACCAGGGTAAATCGCTTGTGTCTTCACGGTTTGTATCTCTTCTGTTCTCCTTCTCCCCCTCTTTTTCTCACCGTACGACGGATCTGTACCCGGATCGCCAAGTCGCACAGGCCTATTCGGGAAGACGCGGCACGAGCCCCGTGAGCTCGGCCGCCACCTCAAATTCTTTGAGAAGGGTTGTCGTTAGAGCCTCACTCAACTACAAATTTGTCTGCGGTCCGTGGACCACTTGCCCTCCAGCGCATTTCCCGGAGACAGGCAGTGGCGTCCACCGTGGGCCCATAGAAGCCCTCGACAATCTGCTCCCTCGGGCATGCACGAGATTCCAGGCGGCGGCAGGTCTGTACCTCGAGTTCGATGAGTGCAATGATCTGGGCGACTTACCCCCATCATCACGAGGTGGCGAGAGAGGAGTACCTCGCAAGCCGAGGGCTAGCGAGATGGAGGTTGGCGCCTCTCTCGCTGAAGCGGGACCTTACCAGGGAGTCGCTCCTTGAGTTGGACCCCTCTGTAACCCGTCAGCCGAGACTCCGATGGAGTTCGAGCTCTTTGGATGACTTCGACTCCGTTGGCGACACCGGGACGTTTCCCCCGGCCTCGCGCACGTCTCGCTGCGTCTTCGCAGCGCGGCGGACGGCAGCCAGAGCGTGGAAACCCAAGCAGCAAGCGCCGTACTGGCTGCGGTCAGAACTTCTTCGCGACTCCGTCCACCGCGTCATGTCTGAGATCTGCCGCTAGGATAGGCCTTTACTGACTTACCATGACCGATCGGTCGACTCTCTCGTGAAGACTATAGGCCAACCCGCTCTGCGCAGCCAGCAGAAGGCGCACGCAATCGCCACGGTCGCCCGCGACACAGAGAAACCCTTAGTGGCTTCACCATGGCGGACTGGGTCCGACCATGTTGAACGGCGACATCACCTGCGGCATCGTCCGCACGCGAGCAAACGGCGAGGCGCCGCAGGCGACTCTAGCCTGATGGCGCCAAAAGTTGCTCACCGCAACCGTGCCGCTTCGCCGAGCCAGACAATCTCTTCCACAACGGTTCGCTTTCGGCCAGTGAGTGTTCCCTCTTGGGCCCGCTTTGGGATGCCTCTCCCCTGAAGGCCACACTAGGATGCTCCGCCTTCTCCCGTGCTCTCCGCGAGGTGCCGTGGCCGCCGAGGTTCAAGCCAGACCCAATCGAGCTCGATGGGAGTAAGATCCCCGAGGAGTTCCTTTCCATCTACACCACGCCACTCCCGAGCCATGGGGGAGGCGAGGCCGTCTGGTCAACTATTTTCCCACGTGCTCGAGGGCATGGCCCAATTTGGCTGTTCAACCCGGACCGGTTCCATCCGCATGGTGAGCCTAGCTCGGGATGCCCTCCTTACGAGCTTCGGGGATGTTCGCCATGGCTCTGGGCGCCCAGAACCTAAAGCTCGTGGTGCGGCAAGGCGATGAGTCTCTAGGATTTTGTTTGCCGGTTCGTGCGAGCCCGCAACACTATCCCTTGCATCTCGGACGAGGCTATCGCCGAGGCCTTCAAGGATGGTGTGAGGACCCGTTACACCGAGGACCTCGAGCTCCACCCGGTCAATACTGCCAATGAAGCTCTTCCATGCTGCGGCCTCTACGTCAACGCCTCCAAAGCGGTTGGCATAAGAGGGCAGCGTCAGAAAAACCAAGGTCGGCGACGGCCTAGGTAAGGCCGAGCGAAGAAAGAAGAGAAGAAGAAGAAGAAGAAGAAGAAAGAAGAAGCGGTCGGAGTAGCCCGCCAAGTTCATCGGCGGTTGAGCCACTCACCCGAAAGTGCCACCCATAGCGCCCTCTGTCGCCGGTCCGTCCGCCCATCCGCCCTTGCCGCAACGCCCATTGACCTCCCAATGGGGCGTGTCTTGGCGGCAGCGCCAGGCCACTCCTCCCCGTCCCAGCCGAGGCGAAGATGAGACCCATTCCATGACCCCAATCTCTTCATCCGCCTCCACCGCCAGCGGCGACGACCAAGCGCCAACCGCCGTGGGCTCGCCGGTGCAGAGGACTTCTCTGGCCGTGTAGATCCATACTGAAGATACACGAGGCCGATCGCGGCACCTCTCCTTAGTAAGGCGGCGGGGCTGGGGTTCCACAAGCCCTTGGCCGCGTCGTCGTCATCTTGGCGCACACTCTGACCTCGGCTCTCCACGAGCTCAAGGCCACGTCTCGCGAGGTCTTTCACATCTCCTTGGCGAGCTGCTGGCGAGTCCCTACCTTGGTCCAGCCACCATCACCTTTTTCGATGGTTGGCGCCGCCGGCCTCTCAAACCCCAGCGCCTCCAGTGCTATGCCCCAGCATCGGCAACACCCGCGTCGATCGCGTCCTCGTGGACAGCGGGAGCTCGCTAGACATCATCACCGCGCGCGTTCTAGGTCTCATGCAGGTCCCACGCTCCAAGATGAGGGACATCACCGTCCCCTTCCACCGGATCGTCCCAGGGTCGTCCCTTCGCCCTGTTGGGCAAGTCGTGCTGCCCGTAACGTTTGGCTCCTCCGCCAACTTCCGAACGGAGTACATCACTTTCGAGGTGGTGGAAACCGACCTCCCCTACAATGCCATCTTGGGCTGCCCCGCGCTCTCCAAGTTCATGGCGGTTTCCCACCATGCCTACCATTGCCTGAAAATCTTTGGCGCCAAGGAGTCATCACGCCGGGAACCACAAATGCGACCCTCGACTGCGACGAGACCGTGCTGGCCATGGTAGGACAACTCCCTACCCGTGGTCCTAGCAGCAAGGAGCTCTCCACAGCGCGTCCGAAGGTGGCACTGCAGCCGCAGGAGCCCACCAAAACCGTTGTTCTCACGGAGACAGACCCCTCCAAGGTGGTCCACGTAGGGACAAACCTCGAGGCCCAATAGGAACTCGAGCTCATTACCTTCCTCCGGGCTAACAAGGACGCGTTCGCATGGGAACCGTCTAATATTCCTGGTGTCCCAAGGGAGGTGATCGAAACCGCAGAGCTAGCTGTCGGCGACAAAAAACCGGTAAAGGCGATGTCGGGCGTGTTCATTTGGAAGGCCAAGATCATCAAGACCATTCGGCAAGCTACTCCAAGCGGGCTTCATCCGTGAAGTACAGCACTCCGATTGGCTTGTGAACCCAGTCGTAGTCCAGAAGAAGGGCGGTAAGTGGCGCATGTGTGTCGACCATCGCGACCTTAATTTCGCCTGCCCCAAGGATAACTTTCTCCTTCCACGCATAGATCAGCTAGTCGACGCTACAGCGGACTCGGCTTTGATGAGTTTTCTGGACGCTTACTCCGGTTATCATTAGATTGTGTTGTCTAAGGAGGACGAAGAGAAAACCACCTTTGTAACGCCTTTCGGCACATTTTGTTATACGACCATGTCTTTCGGTCTCAGAAATTATCGACGGTTGGGATATTGACCCAAGTCAACTAAGGTTCTTCAAGAGGGAGATAGGAACCGCGGCAACAAGGCGAACAACGCGAAACGAGAGAGACAAGGGTTTTATCCTGGTTGGGCCTCTCGGGAGAGATAATAGCCCTACGTCCAGCCTTTCTTATATATCGAAGATGATTACAAGAGGTGGCTCGATGAGACGAACAAGTCTTGGCGAGATTATGGTGCGTACCAAGCGCTAAGATGCGAAAGCTCTTTGCTAGGGTCTGATTGGATGCTAGATGCGATATTCGATGCCTAAAACTCATGCCCTCTACCCGTGAGGCGGCTTATATAGTCTTGAACAAGCCGACTCTCGAAGAAGGATAATCGGGCGGAAGTGACTACGGGATAAATAACGAACTCGTACCATGCCAAATCGTCCGACGACGAGATAAGGTATCTTGCCAAGTCTTGGGGATCACGACTCCTAGTCAATCAAAAGGAAACCAACGTCCGGGTCTTGAGACGGTGCGAAACGCTGACCGAGGCGGACTCAAACACAATTCCTTGGCCATTACGCATCATGCGGTCGAGAGAACATTACGGCAAGATGCATATGGGCGGATAGAACCTTCGGGAGCTAGGCCCGATAAAAATTGTTTCGATTGGGCCGTCGGTGGGCCATGGCAATGGGCGTAATTTTATCTCGACGAAATCTGGAGCCACGTTCCAATGACTCATGCAAAAACTCTCCACGATCAAATAGGGCGCTTAGCGTCGAAGTCGTAGAGCGACATACCGTAGTCAAAACAGGGCGCCGGGACCGCGTGTCCGACCCTCTGGAAAACCTTTGTGACTGAGGCGACCGGGTCAAGTTAAACCACGAGAAATCGTCTTGACGTCAAGTCCGCATGCTCCTTGGCTATGTGATCGGCGGGGCGATCTTGACACGCCTAAAAAGATCGAGGTTGTCGAAAAAGATGAGGTCGGCGACTGCGTAAAGGACATCGATCTCATAGGCAAAATGGCGGCCGTCGGCGAAGCGCTGATTCGAGGCGGACTCAAACACAATTCCTTGGCCATTCGCATCATACCCGGTCGGAAGACTGATTCGGCAAGATGCATATAGGCAGATAGAACCTTCGGTGGAGCGGGCCTGGTAGAAGTTTATTCGATTAGGCCGTCGAGTGGAGCCATGGCAATGGGCTGTAATTTTATCGAGCGACGGCTAGCCCCGAGACTCAAGCGGAAGGACTCACTAGAGTGGGGTCTTCCTCTTGAGACTCAAAAGTCAGAAAGAAAATTCTTGCTGCAGCTCTGAGAGACATGTAACAATCGGCCGAGCAGGTTATGGTTCAACCGAACAAGACTTGCTCGGGACCGAACAAACACGCGTGTGAGAGCAACTCACATTGCGTCGAGCGAGAATCACATCTGTCTCGAGCGGGCGCTCGGCCCTCAGTCTCGGACCTTTGGAAAAAAATAGCCGATTAGCGATTCCATGATAACTTCCTATCATTAGCTTGCAGTGAAAAGCAGTATTTGTTTTACCTAGCCCGTTCGGTAAAAACTAACCATTTGTGACAAACGGCGCAAAAATTTGCTCATACGGGATTATAAAAGCTCCCAAGCTGCCCGCGGCTAGCCACTTCTGCTCTCGCGCCTTTCCTTCCCAAGCCCTAATTCTAACGCATCGGCACAAGCACCCAAACTCCGCCACCAAACGATTGTCCAACTCACGGGAACGCTATGGCCAGGTTTTCGGCACTAGCTTGACGAGGAGGACTGAAATCTGGGAGGAAGAGGGCACATCGACACGATGGCCAGGAGGCTGCGGGAGGAAAACTCGGAGCCGCTTGAGGGAGAGTTCGTCGACTTGAGCGATTCGCCTTTATTCGGGTTGAGGAATCTCTGAGGCGACCGTCGAGCCTTCTTGAACATCGGCGGATTGGAGGTGGCGAACCTCAATCTGAATTCGATCCTCGGATGGCCGTCTTTGCACACCTATGCGAGGGCTATCGAGCATTGATCCGCCGGTGATTTGTTCCTCCATTACTATCGAACGAGGCAGCGCCTCCGCCAGCGCTTACAGGTGCTACTACCTCAAGCTCAGGACCACCGCCGACAACGCCAACGTACCCGTCGCCGCTACTCGACTCAATGGGCGCGTGGTGGACGAGGTGGTTCTACACCAGGCGGAGCGATGACAGCAAGCTCGTCTTCACCGGAAAGGCGTCGGCGAAGGGGACGCTAATGCCTCGGCCGGACACGTCCGCCGAGGATTGGTACCTGACGAGGAAGATCGCCTCCCTCATGAGCCTTGGGCTCACGGGCAGGGAGATTATTCTGGACTACACAGCGAACAGGATCTGTCCGCTGCGGAGAAGGCCCTATCCCTTCTATAAGATAGAGGGATGGGAGGACATCTCCAGGGAGAGCACGGGTAAGTGCCTTTAAGACTCAACCTTTATTCGATGATTTCATCCTAACAGGAATTAACAATCCCTTCTGCTCGGGCAGAGAAGCCAACCGACGCATGGGTGACCGAACGGGTCGACACCATGCTGAAGGCAGCCAAGAAGGACGGCGAAGTTACCGGCGAGGTGGCCTTCACCTGTCCGCGCAATGTGCTCGTCCGCACAGACGAGGTAAGTCACCCAGACCCAGCCTGTGGGGCCAGACTCGCACTGCTGAGCATGCTAACATTCACTTCTCAAACACGCAGGAGGACCAGTTGATCCTTGGAGGGATCGTGGAGGAACTCTCCAGGTCGGAGAAGGAGAAGGCGAAGAAGGGCAAGGCCAAGGTGGCCACAAAGCCCAAGGCGGCGGCTGAGCCAACGCGGAGCTCGCCAAGGCCACACGGAGGCCGCCAAATTTCTTGACGAAGCCAGCTGGGTAACGGAGCGCCGAAAGAAGCCAAAAGCGCAGCGCTGCCACCAAACGGGCGACCAAGTTCTTCCCTCCTCGCCGAGCAAAGCGATTTAAGAGGTAAGGACATCGATCCTCCGGCTTAGGCGCTCTGCTGCAGCTCACCCGGCCGCATGGAACGGCCGCAACAGTCGCCCGGCGAGGAGACTCGAGGAAGAAGTCGCACAAGGAAAAACTTCTTGCGCTATACGAGAAAGTGCCCACCAACTTCGGAGCTGAGCTCGTCGCCACGAGCATCCGGGGGTCGAGGCGAACATGGCGCCAAGGAGCCCTCGAGGAAGAGGCGTAAAGTTCCAGCAACGAAGATCAAGATTAAGCCTTCAACGGCAGGTATGTTGTGACGGATCCTTCGACCTTACAACTCTCCTGACCATGTCAGGCTTAACTAACCCCTTTTTCATCAGCTGCCTAGGAGGAGATCGCCACGGACAATGTCGACGCGGCGATTGAGCGATCCCTGCTGCCCGAGCACCTGCACGGTGCGTCGCGGGCAGTGAGGTTGGCCAGCCTCAAGGACAAGCTGGCAGCGTCGAGCCTGCTCCAACCGAGCTCCGGCGGGCAACTCGACGCTACAAGGGCGCGGTTGAGCGGTACGGAGGCAGGAAAGGCGGCGGGCGCTTGTGGTCGGGCGCCAAGGAGTTGGCTCCGCAAGTTGCCCAAGGTGGGACCGAGCAGGCAGTCCTACCGGGCACATCGCCGCAGGGGCAACCTGTCCCCGAGGCGGAGGAAGTAATCGGCGAGCAGGACGAAAGTCCCGCCGCCAGGGTGCAAGAAGAAACCCACGAGCAGAGCGCAGAAGTTGCCCCGCCAGTGGAGGCTCTGGTGTCGCCCGGTGGAGCGGCACCAACCTTGCCCGAAGGCGTTCGGGCAGAAGAGGAAGAAGAGCAGGAGCGCGGGGACGAAAGTTCTTCGCCCGCCGCTCCTGCTCCCAAGCAAATGCGCTCCCGCAAGAAGAAGGAGCAGAGGAGACGGCGGCGAGAGCGACACGCTGGTCTCATCCCGCACGAGCAAGGCTTCGTGACGCACGGTCTCGAAGACCGCCTGCGCCGAGGACTGAAGCGCCGGCATGGCAAGGTAAACAACGAAACCAAACCTAGTCCAGTCGAACAACATCACCACAAAGCGGCTGACTTGATCTTCTCCCTCAGGTCTTTAAGGACACCATGGAGGAGCTCGAGGAAGGCGTCACCGTCGAACGCAGCGCTGTTCTGGCGGGCTTCCGTGAGCAGCTCCGGATGAGAGGGCTCGAAGGGGAGCCCTCTGCGCCAGCCAGGAGTGGGAGCGAGTTGGCGGCGAAGGTGGAAAGGCTCAAGGCCAAGCTGACCGAGGAGAGCCGTTCCTCCGGAGCTCTTCGAGAAGAGGCTGAGGAGCTTCACGCGTAGGCCGCGAGGGCGAACGTCGCGGAAGAAAAGCGGGGCCATACAAAATGGCTCGAGGAACAGCTTGACGACGTGTCCCGATGGCGGAGCCTGCTCGCGGCGGAGGTGAAGGACCTTAAGGCCCAGCTCAAGACCGCCGAGCAGCGAGCCAGTCTGAGCGAGGCTCTGTCCGGGGAGCTGCGTGCCAAGACCGAAGAGGTCGAGGCTCTCCGCGGAGAGGCAGCGGAGCGAGCTCGGCTCAGCAAGGAGGAAACTGATCGTCTCCGAGCCGAGGCGAAGAGAACTTCAAAGCGCAAGGAGAAGTCTGCGCTACCAAGATAGAGAACGAGGCACTGAAGGAGCAGCTTGCTTCGAAGTAGAAGTAGGGTTGTACTCCTTGTACCTGCAAACTTTTGACTAGGCAATAAAGACTTAACTTTTTGCACGAAGAGACTTACCTTTTCCCTGCAAAAAAGAGTAGCAAAAAGACGAGAACGAACAGGAAACTAAGAGCAAGGCACGAAAGCGCTAGAAAGTTTTAAGAAAACTGGTAGAACGCTTAGCCTAACTCCCAGCCCGCGTTGTGCAGCTGCTTGGAAACCTGAGTTTGCGAACCCGAACAGGTGCACAAAAGAAAGAGCGACACCCTAGCCCCCGTACGGACGTTGCTTGAAAGCCTGAGTTTGCGAATTCAAGTACGTGCGTAGAGAGATAGAGCGACACCCGTATCCTGCTCGATTTGTTACATAGACTGCTCGTTAACGTAAGTTAGGCAATTCCGAGAGTAACCGGACAAGGAAAGTGCCTCTGCCGCGGAGGGCTTACGAGAGCAGACTTTGCCAAGTGGTCGCGCCAAGCGGTAAGTGCCTCTGCCGCGGAGGGCTTACGAGAGCAGACTTAGCCGCAAGGTGGAAAAGCTGTGTTACGCAACCCTGAGTTCATGAACTTGTCTAAACTAGATACGGGCAGGGAAACCCTGAAGAATGCGGAGCCAAGAGTTCGCAAGGCCGGGCAGCCATCAAGTGTTATCAGAGAGAGATAGTCTGAAAAGACAAGATGTGAACAGGGCCTCAGGGGGCCGCGAAAATTCACTAAAAATTGGATTGAACTTTACATGGCAGCCCGAGAGACTTGGACGAACTAAGGCGCGAAGTTTATAAAAGCGCGGAGCTAAGAAAACATAGAAAATACCTGCACAAAGAACTTACGGTCGGGTCAATGTTCCAAGTCTCGGGTCGCTTTCTCTCCGCCCTCCATTGTTGTGCAAACAGCCCCGTAGTAGAAGAAACGACCGTGAACGGGCCCTCCCAACGAGGAGTTAACTTGTTGGCATTGGACAAGTTCTGGACACGGCGCAGAACAAGGTCGCCCGCCTTCAAAGCCCTTAGTCGAACTGATTTAGCAGCGTGCCGGCGAAGAGCTTGCTGGTAGCGCGCCATTCTGACTTGTGCCCGTTCGCGTGTGCCTTCGAGGAGATCAAGATCGAGTAAGCGCTCTTGCTCGTCGTCAACCAAGTTGACCGAGCTCGTGCGAGGCGAACCGAGTACTATTTCGGCGGGCAGGATAGCTTTTGCACCATAGACCAATTGGAAAGGGGTTTCCCCGGTTGCCCGGCTGGCGGTAGTGCAGACTGCCCAGAGGACGGAAGGAACCTCGTCGACCCATGCCTTGTTGTGCTCACTGAGAGCAGCAAAAACTCGCCTTTTAATACCCTGGACTATCTGTCCGTTAGCTCGCCGATCGCTTCCATTGCTCGTGAATGTGCCACGTAGGCGGCGTATCTTGGTGCCTGCACTATTCGCAGATTCCTCGAATAGCTCGCTCAATCGGGTACCGTTATCCGTGATCGCCTTGTGGGGATCCTGCTGCGTGACCACGTTGTTCTTGAAGAAGCGCACAACCGTTTTGGCGTGAAGAGATGACACAGGCTCTGCCTCAATCCACTTTGTAAAAGTGTCGATGGCGACGAGCAAGTGTGTGTAGCCTTTATACCCCTTAGGGAATGGGCCGAGCAGATCCAGACCCCATGTGGAAAAAGGCCAAGATGGGGGGATCATTTAGAGCTCTTGGACAGGCTTATGTGTCTTCCGGGCGTGAAATTGGCAAGTCTTACACTTAGTCACGATATCCCGGACATCTTGTAACACGGTGTGCCAATAATATCCCATGCGAAATGCTTTGCCGACCAGAGTTCTGAAGGAGACGTGGTTGCCACAGGCGCCCTCGTGTATATCCCTAAGAACGAACACACCCTCCTGCTGAGAGATGCATTTGGAGAGAACTCCTAGCGCACCTTGACGGTAAAGGATGCCGTCCACAAGCTTGTATGGACCAAAGACGCCTTTGTAAGCCGAACGCCAGCCTCGTCTGGCGGTGGTCCCATCCGCAAGGTACCGGACAAATGACATTGTCCAATCCGCAGCCTGCTCGATGACGGAGACAGCACCACCTGTCTCTGTTGCCTCGTCCGGAGACGTGATTGAGGGCTTGTGCAGGTGCTCGACGAGCACCCCTGCCGGGGAAGGTTCGCGTGAGGATCCGTACTTGGATAGCTGGTCGGCCAGGAAGTTGTCCTTCCTAGGCATGAAGAGCACCTCGAAGAATCGAAAGTGTCGCTCCAACTTCCTCACCTCAACCAGATATCGCGCCATTGAGTCATCGCAGCACTGATACTCCTTGTTAACCTGGTTGATGACCAGCTGTGAATCTCCCTTCATAGTTAGCCGTTGGACACCGAGCGACTTGCACACTCTTAGTCCCGCGAGGAGGGTCTCGTACTCCGCGGCGTTGTTAGTCGCCGCAAAAGTGTAGTTGAATAGAATACTGGTGTTGTTCTCCTTGAGGGGAGATGAGAATAAAACCAGCCCCCGAGTTTTCAGTGCGTGAGCCATCAAAAAACATGGTCCATGGGGGTTCACCAGGTTGCTCGGGAGCTACACAGGACTTAAGGGCGGAGTCCATTCAAAGACAAAGTCACCAGACACGAGATTTAATAACAGTTCAAGCGAAAGAAATGTAATATCAAACTCCGCTAGTTCCATTGCCCACTTAGCTATGCGTCCGCCAGCTTCCTTGTTCCGTAGAATTTCTCCCAGAGGGAACGTGGTTGGGACCAGTATTTGATGCGCCTGGAAATAGTGGCGAAGTTTCCTGTAGGACATGAGCAAGGCGTAGAGCAGCTTCTGGACCTCAGGGTAATGCTCCTTTTATCCGTGAAGTACCTCGCTCACGTAATAGATAGGTCGCTGGATGCCTTCCCTTTCAACTGTCAAGACCGCGCTCACCGCTTGTGGCATGCAACCGAGATACAACAAGAGCTGCTCGCCATGGCGTGGGGTAGTCAAGACAGGTGGGTTGGACAGGTATCGCTTTAGATATTGGAAAGATCGATCAGCCTCCTCTGTCCACTCGAAACCATTGTGCTTGCGCAGTGCCTTAAAGAAGGGCAGCCCGCGCTCGCCCTGACGGGAAATAAATCTGCTCAAGGCAGCCATCCGTCCGGTGAGGCTCTGAACTTCCTTAATGATAGTCGGAGCCTGCATGTTTTCAATGGCTTCGATTTTTTCGGGGTTGGCGGAAATTCCTTGCGAACCAATTACATAACCGAGCAACATTCCAGATCGAACACCAAAGGTACACTTCTCTGGATTTAACTTTATTCGATGCCTGGTGAGATTAGGAAAAGTCTCGGCCAGGTCTTTTACATGATCTGGAGCATACTTGCTCTTTACAACTATGTCATCGACATAGACCTCCAGGTTTTTTCCGCACTGTTCTGGGAAGGTCTTCTCTATTAAGCGCTGGAACATGGCATCGGCGTTGCGCAGACCGAAAGACATGGTCGTATAGCAGAAAGTTTCGAAGGGGGTGATGAAGGCAGTCTTCTCTTCATCCTCGGGGGAGATGCTTATTTGGTGATAACCGAGTAAGCAACCAAAAACTCAAGAGTCAAGCATCCGCAATCGATCGACCACCGGTCTATGCGAGGCAATGAAAATTGTCCTTAGGACAAGCAGCGTTCAGATCTGTGTGATCGACACACATCCTCCACTTGCCGCCCTTCTTCTTCACAATGACAGGGTTGGCTAACCACTCGGTGTGATCAACCTCACGGATGAAACCAGCAGCGAGTAGCTTGCCAAGCTGATCTTTGATGATCTCCTACTTGAAGTCCGAAAAGCGACGAAGCTTCTAGCGAACAGGCTTTTTATCCGACCGGACAGCCAGTTTGTGCTCGATAACCTCCCTTGGGACTCCGGGCATGTCAGATGGCTCCCAGGCAAACACATCTGCATTAGCTCGGAGGAAGGCAATGAGCTCGATTTCCTATTTGGGGTCCAGATTGGCCCCCAGGTGAACTGTCTTGGAAGTATCATCAAGAGACAGCGGAACTTCCTTAATCTCTCCTCCTTGCTGAAGGGAGACCCTAGGGCGTGCAGACTTGGTCTGCGGAACTTCGGGACCACGTGGCGGAAGCTGGTCGACCAGGGCAAGGGACTGCTCGTCGCAATCCAGAGCAGCTTTGTATTTGCCCTTGACCGTGATCACACCGTTGGGACCCGGTATCTTCACGCAATGGTAAGCGTGGTGGGACACGGCCATGAACTTACCAAGTGATGGACGGTCCAAAATCGCGTTGTATGCAGATGGAAAATCGACCACGTCAAACGTGATCAACTCCGTCCGAAAGTTGCTTGGGCCGCCGAAGGTAACTGGCAGAACAATCTGCCCCAACGGCTTGACAGCTTCTCTCGGGACGATGCCGTAGAAAGGCATCGCGACCTATTTAAGTTTGGATCGAGGAATCTGCATCTCGTCCAAAACTTTAGCAGAAAGCAAGTCCAGAGCGCTCCGGCCGTCAACCAAGACACGGCCAACTCTGGCGTTGCTGATGGTCGGAGCGACCACCAGTGGGAGCCTCTGAGGCTTGGTCATCCCAGTGGGGCAATCCTCCTGAGAGAAGGAGATGGGGACCTCGGTCCACGTCATCGATTCGGGCTGAGACTTGCCCTTTTCAACGTTGTGGATCTCCCGAGCAACTTACTTGAGGCTGCGACGAGAGGGGTAAGCCGAGGAGCCGCCAAAGATGACGGCAATATGGTTCACGGGTTCTTGATATTCATCATCGTCGTCCCGATCGCCACCATCGGCTTGGCGCTTGTCCTTGCCGGCATCACCTTTTTCGGGCAGGGTGGGCATTGGGCCCTTGCCGTTGTAGAAATCCTCGAGTTTTGCTGCCCAGGTCCTACAATGGCGTGTATCATGCCCGTAGTTCTGGTGGTACTTGCAATACTGGTTACTTGGACCTTTCTTGCCTTGGTTGCCTCCCTGGGCGGGCTTCTTGCCCTTATAGTTATTGTTGGGCTTTTTCTGCCCATCCTTGGGAGGAGGTGTGCGATCTATACTGGCGACGGTGTTGTTCGCATCACCCTTCTTTTTCTTCTGGGACTTCTTGTCACGTGGATTATTGTTCGCTCTTCTTCTTCTTCTTCTCTACATCAGTCAAGTGGCAATCGCCCTTGTCGAACGCCTTCTTGTCTCAACGCGCTGCCGCCGCAGATTGGCATAGCGATCGGCATTGAACAGTGTTGGCGGTCCAGTCTCATTGATCTCGAGATCTGGGTGAGCGGCTGGTCGCGGACTCCGTTTTAAAGGCGCGGACAATGATTCGTCCGAGATGTTCGGATCGTGTTGCGAATCTTGATGAAACGCTTCACGGTTGCGTTAGGTCTCCCGCTCATCTGGATCATCCGTGCAGATCATCCTCCTTACCTGACGTCGTAATGACTCTGGAAGTTAGCGATCGAGCGTCCCAAAGCTGGTTACAAGAGTCGATGGAACCCTCTTGCCGATTAAATGACCATGTCCGAGCGGCACCCTCAAGGACGATCGGAGGTAATTAGCCATGACGAGCTCACACCCCTACCGCCATGATGGTCAGAGCATAGATGGAAAGGAACTCCTCTGGGTTCTGGGTCCCATTGTACCTCTCCATGTGGCCGGGCTTGAACTTGGAAGGCCACCTGACAGCGCGAAGCTCATTAGAAAAGGCCTTGCAGCCCAAGGCATATGACCGACCACCTTCCCCGGCAGAACCTAGTCTCGAGAAGACGTTGGTCCTGTTGCGCGGAGGAACTCCTGCTGAACGGGATGATTCGGCCTGGAGAAACTCTCTCCGGGACAACCCACCGCGCTCCTTCCTCGTGGTCGCAACAACGCGCTCCTCGCGAGGGGACCGTCCGTGATCATCGCGCGCGCGCTTGCCCCTGTGGTCGCGATGACTACGAGGACTCGGCAAGCGGCGGCGACCACGGGTAGCCTGCTCGTGGACAGTGGTCCTTCGACGGTGACGAGGGTCACGCGATCGATCAGAGCTGTCCGAATCGTTCCGGACAGTTTGACTGCGCTGCCTGGAGGAGTTGTTGACTTCACCTAAGGACTTCAGGCCGTCAGCCAGTCTTTCTAAGTGAGTTGCAACAGCGTCGCCCATACGGGCCAGATCGGCCTGGTTGGTGGATCTAAGCACCGAAGCCATGGCCTCGAGTCGTTCCCGACTCTGCTCGAGGGGTCCTGGGATCCCCGAGGCATCCGAGTTCTGCTCGACTGGAATCCGGTCACACGGGGAGTTGACCCGAACAGGAGAGACTTCTGCTGGGAGACTTAGTGTAGGTACGCGAGGCGGGTCGCGACGCTGTCGCTTGCACCGGTCGCGGTACCGTGCCACGGTCTGATTGATAGAGTCGTCGAGGCTGCGGCGAATGACCTCTTGCTAGCGAAAGCGGCCAACAGAATTCATCTTGATGCCGGCGTAATTAATCGCCCGACCTCGCCAGCCGCCACGGCCGTCGCGAGATTCTCGAGGTTCTGCGCCGGCCATGTTAATGCTGCGGGGGCCATGAGAGGGTATGCTAGACGGTGTCATCGCTGTGTCACCACAGGTAGAATCCACCGACATAGCCTTGGAATCCGATAGATCTAAACCATCGTAAAGAGATCGTCGGTTCCGTAGTCATCGTCAATGACGGGAGTGTGATCTGAGGCCATCTCTGGAACATAGGCAGAGACCTCGGTCCCAGATATGGAAAGTGTTCGAGATCGAACAGATCGATCAGACCCGACAGGGGATGAGACATCATGTCCTTCTGAGTCATAGCGCTCAGGAAGCATCTCCGTATCGCTGATGGAGTTCGACATGCTCGATCGACGAGATCCCCACGGACGGCGCCAACTGTCGACGGTTGGGATATTGACCCAAGTCAACTAAGGTTCTTCAAGAGGGAGATAGGAGACACGCCGAACAAGACGAACAACAAGGAATGTAGAGAGGCGGGGTTTTATCCTGGTTCAGACCTCTCGGGAGAGATAATAGCCCTACGTCGAGCCTTTCTTATATATCGAAGATGATTACAAGAGGTGGCTCGACGAGACGAACAAGTCTCGGCGAGATTATGGTGTGTACCAAGCGCTAAGATGCGAAAGCTCTTTGCTAGGGTTCGATTGGATGCTAGATGCGATATTCGATGCCTAAAACTCATGCCCTCTACACGCCGTAGGGGCTGGCTTATATAGTGCGGAGCAAGCCGACCTACCGAAGGATAATCGGGCCGGGCTGACTACGGGATCGTAACGAACTCGTACCATGCCAAATACGTCCCACGACAGATAAGGTATACTCCAAGTCTTGGGGATTACGACTCCTAGTCCAATCCGGGAAACCAACGTCTGGGTCTTCAGGCAGCCTTGCAGAACGCCTGTTCGAGACGGACTCAAACACAATTCCTTGGCCATTACGCATCATGCCAGTCAAGAGGCTATTCGGCAAGATGCATATGGGCCAGATAGAACCTTCCAGGGAGCTGGGCCCCGGTAGGCTGTTCGATTGGGCCGTCAGGGAGTGGGCCATGGCAATGGGCCGTAATTTTATCCCCGACAGAAATGCTGGAGCCACGTTCCAACGACTCATGCAAAAAACTCTCCCTGATCAAATAGGGCGCAACGTCGAAGTCTACGTAGACGACATCGTAGTCAAGAGCAAGGACGCCCGGGACCACGTGTCCGACCTACGGAAAACCTTTGACAGCCTGAGACAGCACCGGGTCAAGTTAAACCCTGAGAAATGCGTCTTCAGCGTCAAGTCCGGCATGCTCCTTGGCTATGTGTTCGGCGGGGCGAGTGCGAACGCCTAAAAGATCGAGGCCGTCGAAAAGATGAGATCACTGACCTGCGTAAAGGACATCCAGTCTCTCATAGGCAAAATGGCGGCCTTAAGCCGTTTCATATCCCGCGTTAGAGAACGAAGCGCGTCTTTTTGCAAGCTTCTACGCAAGCATGATAGTTTCGAGTGGACTGAGGAGGCTGAGGCCGCGTTTCAGCAGCTGAAACAGTATCTCGCCTCGCCACCCGTCCTCACAACTCCCAAGCTCAGGGAAGTCCTCCTGTTGTACCTCTCAGTGACACCAAACGCCGTAAGTGCGGTGCTGGCAGTGGAACGGGAAGTGAAGCAGCAGGCCATCTATTACGTGAGCGAGGTGCTCACCGGGCCTAAGGAGTGATACCCCAACCGTCAGAAACTGTGCTATGCCTTGCTGATGGCCTCACGCAAGTTGCGTCACTATTTTCAAGCCCACCAGATCATTCCCCCGATCACTTACCCGATCAAGGACATTCTCCGAAACCCGTAGGCCACAGGCCGGGTCGCGAAGTGGGAGTCGAGCTGGGTGAATTCGACATCCAGGTTGTGTCCCGTACCGTGATCAAGGCCCAGGCCCTGTGAAGGGATCTAAGGCCGAGAGGGGGCTGAATCGGACTATTTTCAATTTTATTCGCTTGTTGAACTTGGTCAATTAGTCAAGTTAAGCACCCAACTAGCGAATGAGCCCTACACAAGTCTAGTAGCAGAAGTAATTATAAGCGCAAGTAATAACGGAGACAAGAGGGCAAACCGATCTTTTTACCGAGTTCGGTGCAAGCACCTACTCTCGTTGAGGGAGCTCGCCACACAGGAAAGCCCGGGACCCTCTCATCTCTGATCCTCAATCCACTAGAAGAAGTTCGTTCCCGAACACATCGGAAGGGAACTCCAACTTGTACAAGAATCGGCAGCCTTCACACATGAAGGACCCCGAAACACCCGACTTCACAGGCGAAGTCGACCCCCGACGCACTTGGAGGATTTAGTACATCTCCGATGCAATGGAGAAGAGGATGCACCGGTTACACCTAGCCGAAGACCACCACGTTGGTGGGTTTGGTTGCGGTACACTTGTCGATGACGATGAAGCTTGCGGTAGAGTTGAATCCCGGTAACAAGAAGACTAAGAGCACAATGCCGGAAACACAACTAGACCACCACCTCTCCCACCATAGAGCTAAGCCAAGAACTCATGGGGAAGGCATAAGAACTTCGGGGATGACCGGAGGAGGCTTGGGTATGTGCTCTTCTCACTCCTCACTCCTTTTCCCTCTCTCTCTAGATCATATGAAACCCTAGGTGGAAGGGCAAGCCATGGGAGGAGCTCTCTTGGGTGGCTAGGGCAAGGAGTGGATGCTAAAGGTGGCTCTCTCTCAAGTATCCCCGTGCTGGTGGCTCCTATTTATAGGCACAAGGCGAAACCCTAAAGATGGACGGCTCTGATCTGATTTCCCGAGATTCAGATCGATCCGTCGGACCCGGTCCGGTAACCTTCGGACCCGGTCTGATGAAGAGATTTTACCCCGGGAATAACTTGGTCGGACCCGGTCCGACGGTGGTCGGACCCGGTCCGACAGAAAGGTTGCATTGGGGACTTAGTCGCTGGGAAGCTTCGGCCTGGTCGGACCCGGTCCGACAGTGTAGTTGCATTTTGGGAGTTAGTTGTTTGGCGACCCTCGGCTGGTCGGACTGGTCCGACGGTGGTGGACCCGTCCGACCAGCTCCAGATTAACACTCGGCCACACACTAAAAAATTCATATCTTTTGCTCCCGAACTCCGTTTTTGATGATCTTGGACATTCCGGAAAGCCAAGAGAAAGGGCTATCCAACAAACTAAGTTTCACCACCTATTTCTAAATGGATGGACCCTAAATTCTTTAGAAACCACTTTCCGGCACTCCCAAACACCTCTCTCTCTCGACTCAGGCGTGGGCTCGACTTTTAGCATTCTTGATGACTTGCGGACTAGGCGGGAACTTAGAATGGCTTAGGAGGGAACCCAGGTGACTTAGGCGCTAAGGAACCCGAACCTTGGACAGCTATCCCACTCAGGAACTCTCTCGAACCCTGGACACCTGGCATCTCTAGAACCCGCTCGAACTCACTCAGATGAACTGGAACTTGTGCTTAGTGGGACCTACAACCAGAAAGATGAGCATGCAGACATCAATGGGCCGGATGGGCCAGAAGCAAACACGCACACAAGGAAAAATAGAAGAACTAGCAAATAACATCCTTAGTCTTGATGCGATCCGTCGAGGCCCAGTTGGCATCAATTACCAAAACATTAAGCCCATGGGAGCTTACACTTACAATCTCCCCCTTTTTGGTAATTGATGACAACACCTGCAAATCTTTCTGCATAGCCATCTCAACAAGCAAATATGTGTCTGGTGCAGTGGGTTAGTTTCAACAAGTATATACCAATTGAGATTACTTCACTTCAAATAACAACTAGGCATAAGATAAATTGAAGTGCAATACAATGCATACCTAACACCTAGCTCCCCCTAGATCATAAGCATGAAAGCACAAAGCAGGCACAACAGATTTGCAATTTCTCCCCTTTGTCACATTCCCCTTTGTCACATTATCACATTCCCCTTTGTCACATTTCTCACTTTTCTACTCATTTTTCTCCCCCTTTGTCATCAAGAACCACAAAGGGCAAGCAACACGCACATGAAAGTGAGACAATACTCAAGAGCTTTGAAGATTATACAAGTTCTATCATGCCAAGTTATCCACCATATTACAAATTCAAGACTATTTCTAAATCAAATATCACAAGACACAATAGATGCTCATGTTTGAGTGATGTGTAAGTAGAATTAAGACCTAGAGCCGGATTTAGAGGAATCAAAGCCAATGAGTATCTGATAAGCTCATGCACTAGGAGAAATCACTGGATGCAAGCTAGCAACTAGAATAAGCATGTTCAAATATGCACAAGTGCTACACCAAGCCAGAAGTTGAGTCTAAACATATTCTTTTGTTGAGCATTTTTTTTAAGAATTTCATTTTATGTTTCTTTTTAAGTTTCATGTCTCAAACCGTAGGGGACACTGCCCAGCATTACACTGAAGGATTCAGTGTCTTGGTCATCCAAAACTCCCCCTAAGTTCATGCCTAGTGCAATGGCAAGCTGTCTCAGCTGGGAAGACATTGGTGAGAACAAGGATGGTCAACATTTTCATAACAAAGGTGTTCATATCTAGTCATGGTATTTAACAGGATACACAATGAATAGCAAGACCAGAACTAGAAGCACTAGGTCATTCATATAGAGATGAGCTAAAAAGATACCCATGGCTTTAACACATCTAGCACACACTCCAAGTGAAGAATTATTAGCATGTGTTACTTAAAACACCTATTGAGCACGATGACAGTCAATTTGAGATTTAGCTATCAAGTGCAAATGGAGATGCATTGAACAAAGTATGAAACAAGTAGAATTTGCAAAGCTCCAAAATTGTCTCAAGTTCATATGATTGTGCCAGGTTCACACACAACAGCCCCACGGCCAACTCAGGCGATATTTGACCTATCTAGTATGTTCAGTTCATTTCTTAATTTACAAAAGCATGCCTCATCTAGTGGCTTGGTGAAGATATCAGCAAGCTGGTCCTCCGTACGCACAAATCCAACCATGATGTCGCCCTTCATCACATGATCCCGAAGGAAGTGATGTCGGACGTCAATGTGTTTGGTCTTGAAAGTGTTGAACCGGGTTGCTAGTTATCTTCACAAAGACTCTCATTATCACACGTAAGAGGCACGTGGTCAAGTTTTACGCCAAAGTCAAGTAAGGATTGTGTCAGAATAGAATTTGCGCCTGACTACTCCTGCCGCTATATACTCGGCCTCGTGATAGATAGCGTCACGGAGTTCTGTTTCTTTGATACCCATGACACAAGACATCTACCAAGTAGGTGACAGCCCCCTGAAGTGCTCTTGCGATCAATCTTGCATCCGGCATAATCTGAGTCAGAGTAGCCAATGAGCTCAAACCGCGCACCCTTAGTGAACCAGAGACCTATGCTAGAAGTGAAGTTTAGATATCTGAAAATTTTTTTGACAGCTTTCAAATGCATTTCTCTAGGGGAGGCCTGGTATCTAGCGCACATGCACACACTAAACATGATATCAGGCCTAGATGCTGTCAAGTAGAGCAATGCACCGATCATGGAACGGTAAAGCTTGGGATCCACAGGGTTACCTTCTATGTCGAGGTCGAGGTGGCTGCTTGTACCCATTGGAGTCAGGATTGGCTTGCATCCGTCCATGTCGAAGCGCTTCAGGAGATCCAGAGTTTACTTCTCTTGGCTTATAAATACCCCAGTCTTGAGTTGCTTGATTTGAAAGCCCAAGAAGAAGTTCAACTCACCCATCATTGACATTTCAAACTCACCGCCATCATCTCATTTGAAGTCTTGCACCATCTTCTTTGCTTGAGCTCCCAAATATGATGTAAATCGGCGTAGACTTGGCACAAGAATAAGTGTCCATCATCCACCTTGGTGAAGAGAGTAGAGTCTACTCGTCCAACACTGAAGCCCTTGGAGATAAGAAAGTCTCTAAGTCTTTCATACCAAGCCCTGGGAGCTTACTTGAGCCCATACAAAGCCTTTGATAGCTTGAATACATGGTTGGAGTGCTTTGGATCCTCAAACCCTAGAGGTTGCTCAACATATACCAGCTCCTCGATGTAGCCATTCAAGAAGGCACTCTTTACGTCCATCTGCTTAAGTGTGATGTTGTGACATGTAGAAAACGCCATAAGTAGCCTAATTGCATCATGTCTGGCCATAAGAGCATAAGTATCTCCACAGTCCACACCCTCAATCTGTGTGAAGCCTTGAGCCACAAGTCTTGCCTTGTTTCTGACAATCACTCCAAACTCATCTGTCTTGTTCTTGAAGATCCATTTGGTACCAATCACATTGCAATCCTTGGGTCGCTCCACAAGTGTCCAGACTTGATTCCTTTCAAAATTGTTCAGCTCTTCATACATGGCATTTATCCAATCAGGATTAGCCAATGCCTCTTCCACCTTCTTTGACTCCAAGTCAGATACAAAAGCATGATGCTCACAGATGTTAGCCATGCCACTGACCTCACTGAACCCAGCTGTTCTTGACCTTGTTTGCACACCTTGAGTCAAGTCCCCAATCACTTGATCAGATGGATGATCACGAGCAATTGAATGATGAATTCTGATCAACCGAGAAGGTTGTCCACTTGACTGCTCCACTGACTCTCCATCTTGTTCATCAGCTGTCTCTGTCATTGAAGATGGTTCCTCACTTGAGCTGTCTTGAGGCACAGCCCTCCCTGATTCTGGCACAAGCTCAAGTGTGAGCGGTGGTGTAACTATCTCACTCACCCTAGGAGCTTCCATTGGCCTCACATCTTTGGCTTGCATTTCTCCTATTGCTCTTTCTAATTGCTCTCCATCGACATCATCCTGATTGTTATGCTGACCTTGGCTTTCATTTGATTCATCAAACTTCACATCACAAAATTCTTCAATCTGACCACTTCCTTCATTGAATACCCTGTAGGAAGTCCCTCTGGAAGAGTATCTCAAGAGAAACGCTGTGTCCACTCTGCTTTGGAATTTGCCCAAGTGCTCCCTCTTCTTCTTGATATAGACCTTGCATCCAAAGACCCTGAAGTAGGAGACATTGGGTCGTCTTCCCACAAGCAGCTCATAAGAGGCCTTCTTAAGAAGTTTGTGAATGTACAGCCTGTTAATACAATGACAGGCTTATCGGTACACAAGGTACCGGGGTATCCTCTCCACCTCCTTCAGAAAGGGGTTAGAAGACGGAGTCATCCAGAAAGGCCGTGAAGACCGGGTCTGCTTCCGAGTGGACTGGCGGGCACGCGGGCCCCACCGCTCAGAACTGGGCCCCGAGGCGTCTCTCGGCGGTGGGCGGCGGACCCCTGCCCGGGAGACCGGGCCCAGCGTGCAAGTGGGCGACCAGTGCCCCAAAGACGCTGTGAGCCCTCCACGTGCAGACAGGCGACCGTGCTCCAAAGTCTGTGGTGGCGCTCTCGGCGGCAAAGGGCGACCCGCCCCTGGCTGGGAGGTCGGCCAGGACACGCGGCGTGCCGGGCGAGCAGGACATGTAGCAGCTCGGCGACCAGGATATGTAGCAGATCGGCAGGCGGGCGATCGGGCCCGCACCGTATCGACTACCACGTGAGCAGCTGGCAGGGTCGGCGGGACTCTGGGCCCCACCTGCCACCGATGGGACACGACAAAGCGGCGGGGCGTGCGTGGCGGCTCTGACAAAGACGGCATTTATTGTATACCGCCCGAAGACAAAGATAATGTAATAGGCTAGACGTCCCCTGTTTCTCTCCCCCCGTCGGTTCGGGCTCTCCCACGTTATATAAGGACCAAGCCACCTTGGGGAGAGGAGGTTCTTGATTCCACCTCATTTTCCATGGCAATACACACATAGAGCGAGAGCTCAGCAGGAGTAGGACTATTACCCACCTCGGGGGCCTGAACCTGGGTACATCGCGTGTGTTCTTACTGTTCTTGGGAGCTCGAGGGCGGTTCGAGGCGCAGCAGTGCTACCCCCATGTCGGATCTCTGAATCTTCTCGTCTAGCGGCAGAAAAATACGCTGACAGTGACGGGTAATTAAAACCCACCACGCGAGCTGAAGAGACACACGCGCACGCGCCCTCCCGCGGAATACCAACTACGCCAGTCGCCACGCGACGCGTGTCCCGGTCCCGCTGTCAGCGGGAAGAAAAACCGCTGCTTATCGAGGCCCAAAACACGAATCTGGCCCAACTACGCAAACAGGGTCTGAAGTCGTCAAAACGGCTTGACGCGCGGGCTCGGGCGAATCGTGAATCGCCGAGGTTTGCTCGCCCTCGCATCCGTGCACAGCAAGCGTGCCCTGCCAAGGAGACAACGCTTCGTAGCGAGCTCACAAGACGCGTCGCGATTTGACACAATAAACTAAGAAAAATGGCTAAGCTCTCCAGCCACAGTACGCGGTGCTTATCCATTAAGCAAGCGGTAAAACAAAAAAAATATGTTTATGCCGCGGAGTTCGGAAACAAAGTAGCCCGGGCCAAGCTACGTTCCGTGCTGCAGCTGGAGCCTTTCCAGCTCGGTTTCTAGATCTCGGATCCGCTTTCGCGCCCGAAGCAATTCTATAGCTTGCGAGTCCATCTCGTTTTGTTCCTGGCGCAGTTTAGCCCGGGCGTCAACGAGGTCTTGCACCTGCTTCCTCATGGATTCCGTCTCAGCCTTGGACTTCGTCTTGACCTCCCAAGCGTGGCAATCTCCTCCGCGAGCTTATCTCGGGCTTCCTCAAGCCCGCGCACAGTGGAGTTGCGCTCGGACAGAGTAGCCTCTAGCTTCTTAGAGGCCGCCTCCCTGCGCCTGCGCTCTTTATCAAAGGCAGCCCGGGCTCGGCCTGCCTCTTCACGGGCCGCCTGGGCTTGGCTTACTGCGACCTTCTCCGCTTCTGGGCACAGGCAAGCTTTGCATGCCTCCGCTCCTATATCTGCGCAACTGAGCGACTTCCAGCTCGGCGACGCAAGCGGTCCAACAGGCCTCGCTCTCAGCAGCCAGCATCATTGTTGGACTTCCCAGCATCTTTGAGCCCGGATTTCCACGAGCTCGGCTGAGAGGCGTTCGAGCTTCGCCGCATCATTGTTGGACTTCCCCCGCGCTGCCTCCATCAATGAGTCCATGCCAACAAGGAGAGAGTAAGACTGAAACAAGAGCAGATGGGTCAAGTCATAAAAAGATCAATGCCTAAACACAATACGCGAGCTCAAGGGGGCTTACCTTCTTGTTGAAGGCGAGCGCGCCCTTCACACTCTCCTGGACGGCGTCGCACATGGTCTGGTCAAGCCCGCGAAGATGCGCCTCGTGGAGCAGTAGAGGCAAGCAGCCCAAGGACTTCGAACCGCTCCCTTCCAACGACGCAGGCTGCGACGCCCCCACCGCGGAAAGTCTCGGTGATGCCGCCGAAAGAGAGCAATCGCTCCAGCTGCCGCCACCATCCTCTCGGCATCCTCCACCTTGGCCGCAAGCTCGGCCTTCGCCACTATTGCTTGCTCCGCGACCAGTTCGGCTTCGCCAAGCTCAGCCCGGGCCCCCGCCAGCATGGCCTCTAGCTCGTCCGCCCTCAGCTTGGCGGCCGTGAGCTCGGCTTTGATCTTGTCCACTGCCTCTGAGGGAGCCCGAACTTCATTCCCTCCGGGCCGGGCCTTAAGCGCCACCTCAGCAACGGCCAGGGATTCCTCGAGCCCGGCCCTCGTCCAAACGGCTTGCTCCGCAACATCCCGCGATTGTTGGAGCTCGCCAAGAAGCTGGACAACTTCCTGTGATAGCTTCCATCTATCAGCTGAGGGCTCAGCCCGTTGCGCAGCCCTCTGAGCGGTATCTTGCACCTCCTTGAGCTGGGCCTTAAGCCTGACCACCGCGCCCTCTGCCAGGGCTTGGCCAGTCTTCGCCGCCCGAAGCTCTGCCTCCGCCACGCTTTCGCCCTCCTTGGGAGCCAGAAACGTGGGAATCGCGCCGGTCACCATAAGCGGATGTGGCCGAGAGGGCGCCGCCTCGCCTGCCGTCTCCAGCCACCATCGCTCCGCCTCAGCCTCCGCAGCCTCGCCGCGCTAGCGAGCGAGATGTAGCTCGCCTACAAGGACGGTGTCTAGGCGCTGCGTGAGATCCTCCCTCATCAGGCCGGAAGATGGATAGGTCTTCAACTTCGGCCAGCCTCCCCCGGTGGAGCACCGCGCCCTGGTGTCCACCTGTTGCTCCACCCACTCTGGGGTGGCGGAGATCCAACCTGCGGATGCCAGCGGGCCCACGCTGGGCAACGAGATGCCCATCCAGCCTGACGGTGTAAGCACACGTACCTGCCAGTCCCAACCAAACAGCAGCATGGGTCGGTTAGGTGCTGGGGGCGTATTCCCGATCGGGGTCTTGAAGAGGTCGGCGATCCCCCGGTGATCAATCGGCCACCAACCATGCGCTATGCGCCCTTCGACGCGCAGGGGTGTAACCCGCAACGAAGCCTTGGCAGTCTCCACCATCACCGTCTCCGCGACCTCGACGAACGCATCCAGCACCGCCACCGGCAGGCAAGTCGATGACCCCCACGAATCAGCTGCCTCTCCTTGTCCCGCGCGTCGGTCGGCCTCAACAACCCGGCAGCCTCCAGCGACTGCGACAGGAATCCCCTCCTTCGGGCTCGACCGGTTCATCCTCGGTCACCCGGTCTTCGGCAGAGGGAGGCCGCACCTCAACTGCCACCTCGACGCTGCGCACTACAGTCAAAAACACGCATAGCGATCAGATGCAGAGGCAGAACGATGACGGGCAGCGCGCGAGAAACTTACGCACTGGTTCAAGCTCCATGCCCTTGTACACCCTCGGTGTAGGATGCAGAAAGAGCTCCGTCTCTAGCCCGCCGACGCGGCTAGTGGTTGGCACGGCCGTTTTTTGCCGGGTTGTGACGATTTTCTTCACTGTCCCCCGCCACGACGTCGCTCCCGGCAACGGACCCGCCGCTGGCGCGACATCCTCGTCGTCGCTGTGCTGGGTGGGTCGGTACGACCTTTTCTTCTTCGTCGGCGCCGCCGCGACGTCTCTCTTCACGGTCCCCCGCCGCGACGTCGCTCCCGGCAACGGACCCGCCGCTGGCGCGACATCCTCGTCATCGCTGTGTTGGGCAGGCCGGTACGACCTTTTCTTCTTCGTCGGCGCCGCGCCCTGGACCCGCGTAAAGAACAGGGCTTAAGGACGGCTGGATGGCTGGTACATAGCCTGCGTCAAAGGAAGAGGACTCACCTGCGCCGGCGCCTTGCGTTTGCTTTCGCTTTGCGTCATTGCGCTTTGCTGTGCCGCGCCCGCCCGGCGGGCGGTCTGCGGCTTCCTCGGCCGACATCACGGTAGGGCCGGCGCCCCGCCAGACGCCGCCGATGATCCCCTGGCGGCGAGCGCGCCGCCAGTGGCTGCACAATCAAAGGCTCCCCTGCGGAGCTCGAGGCCTATGTGGCCTCCTTGGTCACCTTCCACGTTCGCTGCAAATGATCAGCGCAAGCCGTCAAGACCTCAAGGGCGCTTGTGGCCCGGAATTTGATCGAACACCGTACGGGCACGTACCGCAGATAATTTATTCCATACGAATGTTCTGGGATGAGGATTCTTGTCCATGGGCAGCAGCATGCCCGCGATCCTCACGGCGTCGCTGGCCGAGAGTCCTGCAGAGCGTCACAGACGGTAACAACATGCGCCGACCCAAAATCAAAGAAAGCAGCGCGGCAAGCGCTTACCTTGATGGAAATCCCGATATGGGTCCTCCCAGCCGCCCATCTCGCTGACGCACCGCTCGTGGCGCCCCAGCGGACTGATCCGGTGCCGGACAAAGCTATTGACAATGTCGTAGCCCGTCAGGCCCTTCTTGGCGAGCCCCTCGATCTCGTATGCCGTCACTTGATCGTTCGGCAGGGGCTAGCTGCGCGCAAAGATCGGAGTATCCGGCGCGGCCGAAGAATACTCCAGGATTGAGCCCCCGCTGTTCAGGTAGAACCAACGCCGGGCCCAACCGTCGACTTTCGTCCTGACCTCATACTCCGGGTATGTTTGGCTTCCTCGGGCCTGGCGCGCGGTCAAGTAGAAGACCCCGCCATTGCCCACACGATGGCCGACGGGCTTCAACTCAAAGTAGTGCTGAAGGAGACTCACCGTGGGTCGCACCCCACAGAACGCCTCGCACAGGTGCGCGAAGACAGACAAATGGACATAGGACTGTGGGGACAGATTCTTCGGCCGCAGCTCCGTAAAAGCGAAAAAGTTTGTCATGAACTACGATTCCGACGTGCGGAACCTGTAGATTCCGACTTGCGGAACCCGTAGATGGCCGAACTCTCAAAACATACCAGCTCGTCAGGCTCGGGCTTTGGCTCCCGGGCTGCGCCAGGAAGCCTCCAAGAACCTGGCTTCACAAGGCCGTCCCTCTCCAACTCCGCCATCCTCTCCTTCGTAAGAGCGCTATCTCCAATGAGCACCATGGTGGTCGAAGGCAAGAAGGCAAAGGGCGAGATGGAGAGATGAAGATAGAAGACAAGGGGGATGTTCCGCAGTAAGGAGTTCCCCCCAGGAGCGCTGCCATTATCAAGGAAGGCAACGGTCGAAGCGGAGATCGTGGGAGTCGTGCCCAGGGGGACTTAACTGCCCCACTTTTCCGTCAAATCAAATTCAATGCTCAATGTTTTTGCCCCAGCGGCTCCAAAAAACCCTAGCCAAATCTCCCGCGCAGCAAAGGTTGGTTTTCTCTAAACCTCAGACCGGCTCGCCACGTGACCCGCTCGAGGCTCGGGGGCTGACTGTTGGTGATTCATGAGCGGCCCACCCCGAGATGGGCCTTGGGCCGATTCCGTACCAGCCCACCGCACGTACAAAAGGTCCAAAAGGCCACCCTTTTCCGTACTAAAGGAAAAGTCTAGCGCGCCGGGGTCGTCCCCAGGCTTGACCAAGTCAACCGCGTCTCCCTGGGTTCCAACCAGGAGCGTGGCGCACCACTCGGGCTATCCTTTGCCTAGGAGAAGGCCCTGCGAGCAGCCTGCCTGTCTCTGGGCAGGTGGCGACAGCTGCCGGGCCCCGCCATGCTTTCCTCGGTCTTGACCGGGAGGAACTGTACCTCCCCGGGGTATCTCTAGCCAGGGGAGAGGCATGCAGGCAGCCTGTTTTGTCGTCTGCCCCATGGGTTGGCGGCAAAGGTTGTTACGCTACGCGACGTCCTCAACGGGCAGCACAGGGCTGGCTCTGTCCAGTCAATGCTATATTGGGGATAAAGTGAAAGTGCTTTCTCACTGAAACATGCTTCACCCCTGTATAGGCACTTCCAGACGAACACGTGTCCAGTACTGACCAGATCAGCTTCTCTTTGCAGGCCACAGACAGGACGGATCCCCGAAATGAGACAAGGGCAACGCCACTAAAGCCCGGAATGAGCGAGTGTGGCGGGCGCGGCGCGGCGGTGGTGGTGCGGCGAAGGAGGAGAGGAGGCGGCGGCGCGGTGGAGGAGGGGAGGGGACACGACGGAGGAGGAGGAGGCGGCACGACGAGGAGGAGGCGGCGGCATGGAGGAGGAGGAGGGGGCGCGACAAGGCGTGGCGGAGGAGGGGAGGCGAAGGCTCGGCGGAGGAGAGGAGGGTGCGGGGTGGCGCATGGCGGAGGAGGAGGGTCAGCGCGAGTGCGGTGGCATGCGTGTGAGAGTCGGTGGGGGACTGCGCGCTAGGTCTGAGGACATAGCGCACGGGCCCCCTTTTTTTAGAACATTCGGGCTGTGTCGGCGGGGATGCCGACACAGGCCATTCAACCGACAAGACAATCTGTGTCAGCGGCACAAAAAACCGCCTAGCCCACATGTCAGCGGTACAAACCTATGTCGGCGGCATAACAAGGACCGACGACAAATAAACATCTATGTCGGCGGCATCTACTAAGATCGACGACACTGATGATGCTATGAGCACCCTAATCAGCGAGGCCCACACGTCAGTGACACAACTTGTGTCGGCGGTCCAAACTGTACCGCCGACACGTTTGACTCTTTGTCGGCGGCCATTGTTTTGGCTGCCGACAACTACACCACCCCCTCAAGGGCCGCAGCCTGTCCAGCCCACCCGTGGCCCCACTGGCACGATCCTTTGTGCAATGTAAGCTTCTAGGGCATGCACTAGACATAAGCACTCATTCCACTCGGAAGTATGACCTCCGTTGGAACTCTAATAAAACTTCCTTTGAAACTTAACGTTGTTGCGCCCCGAAGCTGATACGACGTTACGGTTGCAATGGAACTTGTAGTAGAGTTCCAACTAAGGTCGATACTCCCCCGTGGAATGAGTCCTTATGTCTACTGCACGCACTACAAGCTAACATTGCACAAAGGATAGTGCCGGTGGGGTCGAGGATGGGCCGGAAAGATGGTGACCCTTGAGGGGGAAGAGCTCGTGTCGGCGGCATCACCAAGGGCCGTCGTCACTGATGGTGCTACCAGCACCCTAATCTGCGGGGGCCACATGCTAGCCAGAGAACCTGTGTTGGCGGCATCACTATGGGCCGCCGACACTAATGGTCCTATGAGCAACCTAATCTGCGCATGCGGGGCCACATGCCGGCCACAGAACCTGTGTCGGCGTTCTGTATAATACCGCCGACACAGATTACCCTCAAGCTTAGCGCTAGCGGCCGCTGATTTTTTATTTATCAATGTTACGGTGTTATTTGCCGTTAGACGTCGGGTGGGCTCGAAAATTTGAATTTTGGCTCGCGACAATGGAATGGAGCTGACATGTGTAGTCGGCAGGGAGATGGCCGTCGACATAGCTTGCCGTAGAGGCCAGTAAATTTGATTTTTGATTCGCGGGCGGGAGGGGTGCTGAAGTTTTGTCGGCGGCTGAGTTTGGGTCGCCGACATTGATTATCTGTCTCGGTGGGTTCTCGAGGACCGCCGACATTAATATGTCATCGGTTTTTTGGCCGCCGAGACAGAATATCCGGCCGCCGACATAGGAAGATTCCTGCTGCACTGCAGTGATGGCACACAGCAACAATTAAGGCCCTATTCTTTTGAACTGATCTGAACGGCTGAAATGACTGAACTTCAAGAGCTTCTCGAGCTAGTCTCGAGATTCGGATATATTTTTTTAACTTGCTTTTTAAAGCGTTAGGACCCACCTTCAAAACAACGAAAAAACAGATTAAAAAAACTCAAAGCATATGTGTTTTTAAAACGTAGATAAGTCGTTAAGCCGTTAAGCTGTTAAGCTGAAAAGAACTAGGCCTAACTCGAACAACATATGCACTTACCAAGGGAAAAACGGTAACGATGCTACACGGACGAAATAAGGGGCCATCGGCAAAAGTACAGACGCATGAACCCATGGTAAGAAGGACCTGCAAGACACACCGAAGGTCAACTGCGCAAAAAAGGTTTAAAGAAAGAACCATTTTGCAAAGTCGTCAGAGCCGGGCGCAGGCAGCACGTGTCGCCTGCGACGCAACTACTGGCAGCGCGGAACAGTGGCGCGGCGGGAATTCGAATTAGGTACGCACGAACGATGGGACGATCCAGATCAGCATGGCGACAAACGAACGGATGGAACAAACTGTTGACGTGGGCATGGCGAGGGAGCAGGCAGGAGCGCAAAAGCGGAACTACATATATACGGATTATGGATGTGTATGAAAAATTCTGGTGTATGTATGTGGACGATGGATGTGCATGGATATGTCTGGATAATTGGTGCGTATGGAATATGGATGTGTATGCATATTGGGTGAAAATATTTGTTATTATGGATGAGAGTGCGAATTTGGGGAATTTTGGATATATGGTATTTTTGATTTGGTTTCGGGGCCATGGCTGGCCATACGTGCGCGGACTCTTGATAGAGACTGCTCGTATTATCTGTGGTAATTGTAAGTACGGTTACATCCGAAGTTACGATAGAGGCTCCCAGGGGCATCGCAGGCAGCTATTCTATACCTACCTAATAATAAAGCAAGGTGGGTTTCTTCTTTCTTTTTCTTCCGTCTTCTTCCGTTCGTCCGTGATGGGAAGACTCCAATGAGTCCATGAGAGTATATAGATAGAAGATAGAAATCTAATCACAACATCATCAAATTCCAATCGGATTTGACTCGGTCTGGTTGACTGTGAGATTGGTTTTGGGAGTCGGGTTGTCGGATTGCAGGTTAGGATTTTTGTTCGTTCGGTCGCAGCAACGACGATGTCGATGGTTTTGATTTCTGTGGGATTTGGGATTTAATTGATTGAAATCAGGCAAGGATTGCAGGTTTATATGGATAAGGAGTTGAGAGTCTTGGAGACCAACACGAACCGGAATTGGAGTCAAATACTCTCACGGACTTATTGGAGACTCCTACCATCACGGACGAATGGAAGAAGACGAAAGAAAAAGGAAGAATAAAACTCTGCCTTCTTCCTTCGTATTTCTTCTTCGTCCGTCAAAGGCTTCCCAGCCGTCCGATCGCTCTGCCGCTGGATCCAACAGCCCCAGCTGCCCGCCTCGCGCCCCCCAAAACCCTAGCCGTCCGCCCTACCCCCGGGTCTCCACCCTCTTTGCCTCACCTCCCCCTCACGCCGCCTCGTCCCTCCCGTCCTCTCCACCGTAGCCCCTCCCTCTTCTCCCCACCGCCGCCTCCTCCCTCTCCCCTACTACTTCCCCTCCCCTCCGATGCCGACGCCACACCAGAACCCTCGCCTGTGCCACCCCAAGAGTATAAGGCGGGGAGGCGAAACTCCATCGCCGACGCCAACTCCAGCCGGCGCACTCACCACCATCTGCACCCACCTCCGGATCGCCGGCCCCAACTTCAGCCGGCATCCTTGCCGCCGTCATCTCCGTCTACCGTGCAGCCCGCTGGATCCAGCGCAGCGGCGGCGCGTGTCCAGGGCGACGGACTATTGGGGGGAGGAGGAGAGATGGGGTGTACCTCAGCACGCCCAAGACGGAGAAGTACTACGCGGATCCACTCCTCCTCCTCCTCCTCCTCCTCCTTCTTCCTCGGTTTGATCTGTCTGATTGCGATGTAATTTGGCTCGGTCTGTGCGCGTTGGGGACGGTTCTTGCTTTCTTGGGTGATCTCTCTATGCTGGGTGGGCGCAATGTCAGCCAGCATCCAGTCGGCGTCTGCCAGTGCCGACGACATTGACCTCGCCCTCGAGGGCATCGCCGGCGCTGACATGGACTGCATCGGCGCTCTCACCTACGGTCGCATCAACTTAGCCCTACGTACACTGATTATGTTTCGACCTGATGGTGAGTTGTTTGAAAATTCTCTGTTCATCTCTCTTGAATATGTTCCTTACACTGGGATTATTACCTTGAAGGTATCGGGCTTCTGAGGTGTTGCTGCAATCGTCAGCTTACAAACCTGCAGTTCATGAAGGATTTTTCTCTTGACGTTGGACCAGATCTTAGAATGTTTGCTGATTGATGACCATCCTTTATCTGCTTTATTAGTATACTCTCCTGTAAATATTTATAGTATTGTAGCTATAACATTGTCTATAAGATTAAATGTGGTCCTATATATAATAGATGATAAATGTCTTGGAATCAGCTATAGCCTGACTGTAAGATAGTAGCTATCACACTCTTCTTCTCTCCTCCACATAAGCAAAAGGCTGAGTTGGAAGTCTTATAACTATCTCACATGGCATCATTAGAGATGCTCTTAAGCTTCTGGTGCAAATATTCTATCTCTTTATGATCAACCTCGGTGCGGCGCTTTAACAGAGCCAGCTCTTCGCCAACCTTGGCAACCTCGGTTATTGCTTTCCTCCTGCGTAGCCTCGAGTTCCGAAGCAGACCCCTCCAACACGCGTTCGAAGGCGCATGCAACAAGCATATTCAGCAGACAATTTAAAATTAAGTCAACCAAATATAATCATGGTAAAAAAAACACAATGATCACCTTCGCGGCATACGAGCAAACGAGGTCGATTAGGGACCGACCGTCGATACCAGCAAGAAGACCCTCCAAGACATCATCTCCAACCGCCAAAACGGAATGCTGGAAAAAAAAATCGACAAAACACATCGGGCACGTCGAACTGCTCGGTGGTGAAGTTGGCAGCGAAGCTGGTAGGAACCCTCGTAGACCCACTGCCTATGCTCGCCATCATTGCAGTAGTGAGAATTTTCCCTCAGGCATGAGGAGAGCGCATGGTGTCGATCTTACCTGCCCTTGCGGTACTCTCCGAGGGTCCCGCCGAAGAGCTGCGACCAATTGGTACGGGCGGAGAGCGAGGTCTAGGTAGAAGCGCTTGGAGCGGAGCAATGGCTAGCAGAGGGTTAGTAGTCGGGGGAGGCATAACTTCCACCACATCTTCCTCCTCCGAGTCGTACGCCCCGAAGGCCAACAGACCTCCACTGACAACTCCCTTGCCTTTGTTTTCAGCAGGCGCGGCAGCGGCACGCCGAGGGGGCCACGGGGGATGGATCCACAATTAACGGAACGGGGCTGCGGTCACCCACGCTGCCAAACGATCCTCCTCATCTTCCTCCCCCTCGTATTCTTCAGTTTGGCCTCAGCGGACGTGGAGGACTTGTTTTTCTTCTGCCCCGAGGACGCAAGATCCTTAAGGGTAACCTTCCACTTCCCATCCCTCTTTTCGAGGGGAGGTGGTTGCTTTTGGGTAGGGGCACCCACTGAAAAGCGGTTTACCTAAACCCCTCGGTGAGCCATGGAGTGGTTTTTATTCTCCTTCTCCATCAAGGGGCCTACAAGTTTTTCAGCCCTCGAGTCTGCTGTCTTGAGCAAAAAAACTGGGCAAAACGTACGCACAAGATAATAACGAAAAGCCAACACTTGACGAGGCACCGAAAAGTATGAAGCTTCAAAACTCACCTTTGCCATTTGGGGGACGCGAGTGCGTCACCTTCCCATCAGTGACGAAAAATTAATGCCCATATAGTCTGGAGCGGCTGAACCCTCAACATCCGTACTTCCTCCGCAAGGTCCTGCATTCCTTGAAGGCTGGCCAGGTCTTTGAGAGTAGCCAGTTGTCGTTGGTCGTTGTCGTCCAGGACAACCCTCGGCCGGGACACGAAGTGTCCGTCTGTCCTGGTGGTACAAAGCCGACTTCCGGGCTCAACGGAGCAGTTCAGCCACTCGCGGGCCCATCGATGGCCCCAATGGTTTCGAGACGTGGACACACGGGAGCGTACGCTGGGTGCGAAACTCTATCTTGGAAGTTGAGTGTGCCATAGATCCTCTAGGTGACCTCGTCCTTCGAGGCAGATTGCCAGCAAGCAAAGTAAATGCCGGCAAAAGCGCGCGCCAAAGGCTTCTTGAAGCCCATGGAACAAAGGGCCCATGCAAACAGCATGACCTGAACAAAAGCTTTTGGGGCGAGCTGGAGAAGTTCAGCCATGATTGAACACCTCTAACACCCCTGTAAGAAAACTAGACAGAGGAAACAGAAGGTCGTTGTCTATATATACAAGGAAAAATATGGCCTTGTCTTCACGGGGAGATAGTGTGACCTCCTTAGAGTTGGGGAGGCGTATGGCATCCTCGGGCACCCCGAGTTGCTGAGCCATCTCGACAAGGTCGTCCGCCCTGACGACCAAGGCCCCAAGCACGTCGAACATCGGAAGATCCTTCTTCCGAGGTATCACCAAGGAGGCAGCAGAGGATTTAGTGTGCCCCATTGCTAAATGAATATGGCCCAAGGGTCAATAATAGAATAATAGGCAGAGGTGGTGAGAGCATTTCAGCAAGGGCGAGCAGAACGGATGGAATGAGAAGGGAGACCATAGACACAGCCGCTCACCCTTCTTATAAAGAGGTAGACGCGTCTAGCCGCAATAAAACATGTTTTAAACGCCAAACGATTGCCTCAGAAGACGAAGAGGCGCGGCCATCAGGCATTTAACGCTCAGTTAAGCCATCAAATCAAGAGACGTTCCTTGGAAAATAAGTCGTCTCAGAGAGAGAGAGAGAGAGAGAGAGAGAGAGAGAGAGAGAGAGAGAGAGAGAGACCAAACCTGCCCCTCATGGCGGAGGAGGCGAGTGCCAACCACCACACATGCCAAGGCACAACCGGAGAATGCGACAAGGCAGGTTCTTCGACTGTGAGGGGCTCATGTTGTTTCTAACACCAACCCCCCCCCCCCCCCGAGGCGGTCTGGCCCTTGTTTACCTGCAGGACTGAAGGACAAAGGACCAAGGGGGGCTCGGACCTGTCTCGAAGGCTCATGCAATAAGAAGCCTTGAAGGAGTGTCCAAGGCTCCATAAGCCCCAAGGGGACGACCGAAGGTTTTTTAGAAGACACCCTCGAAGATACCAAAGGGCTCGAGAAGACACCCTTGGGGCAGCTTCGTGGACTAAGGACTAATGAAGGCAAAAGGGTGCACACGGGAGAAGACAGTCCGAGGGTTGGTTTGGCCTAACCCTCGGTGAAAGGATCGCTATGCCGCCTAGAGGGGGGGTGAATAGGCGAATAAAACGAAATTGCAGAATTAATAAAGTCGAACAGTAACCAGTCGGTCGGATGTTCCGATGGGGATCGGATGTTCCGACGTGGTACAGTACACCCTCCGTCGGATGTTCTGATCTGGGTCGGATGTTCCGACGGCCGTCGGATGTTCCGATCCGGGGTATTCTGGATTTGATGAAAACCTGCAGTAAAATCTGTTTTCTTGCAAAACCAAGGTTAGATCTATTTAAGAATACTCAGAACAAGCCAATACCAATAGTTTAAACACCAGATCAAGACCAAGATACAAACACGGCGAATTTTTGTTTCCCGATGTTCGGATCTTTGAAGGGAGATCCTACTCACCGTTAGGGAAGGCACAAAGCCCGGATCACCAAGACCATAATCCCCCTTACCAGCGAAGCACAAAGCACTCACCGGTGATCACTAGTTGAATCCTTTTCCTTGCGGAGGTAGATTCGCACCTTCACAAACTCCGGAGGCACGCCACACAAAGCTCGGCGACTCACTGGCGACACCTAGCCGTCTAGGATCCCTTCAAGCCTCCAAGAGTAACAAATGCGATGAAGACAATAGGAATCGCTAAGTGCTCAAGAATTGGATCTCTAATTCACGGAGCACTTGGTTGCCTTGATCTCTCTAGAGAGATGATGAACAGTACGAATTAGGCTCAAAACAGAGTGAGTAAACAATGTCAGTAACCTTTGGAAGGTATTAGAGACGGCTTTAAATAGGGAATCCCGAAAACTAGCCGTTGTGCAGTTAATCCCGCATCGGATGTTCTGATCCCCCGTCGGATGTTCCGATGGACCCTTTACTGGATAGCTCTAAAAACTGGCAAGCTGGCTAACCATCGGATGTTCCGACCCTCGTCGGATGTTCTGATGGCATAGGTTCTGTATAGGGTGTATTTTGAGTGGAAAACTCACACGAACTTCGAGAGACCTATTTTGAGCACTTAGGAACCTTTATAAGCTTCTCCATTTCATCCCTCTTTATAGTACGACATCCCTAGGACTCAATAAATAAATATTTACAAATAAATACTAGTCTTGATGCCTTCTTACAATATATCCACTTTTGAGGGGTACAACATCACATGTAAACATGTACCTCACGGAATTAACCTGTATAACATCTATGCACAATTCTCCAATAGAATATTAGCTCTATAATTGTTACTCATTAATCACCGAAATCACTTAAGTGCCTAGATGCACTTTCACTCGGGCGTCCATCGCCTTTGGAGGAGCCGGACCCGCAGGCCAGGGAAAAGACCTTCGGCACTGATGTGTCAAGAGGACGTCACAAGGCGGATAGGAACTCCCTATATTAGCCCCGATGACCTAACAAAGGCCAGGGGCACTCCTGTACTTTCCCTTGTAGCCTTTTTGTCCTTTTGTATGCCGAAATATTACAAATAGGGGTCTACGACTTCCCTCAGAGGCAATGAGTATTTCCTATTCCATCATATCGTATTGTTCCATTCCCTTGTGAATACCCACTGGGTCACATCTTCAACAGGGATCTCCACCTTCATTCGTGTCTCCTCGGCCTGTGGCGGGTTAGGTTTCCATGCCGGCAGTAGCGGCGGTGGCAGCTGTTGGTGATGCCACCAATGCCACCTACCCCCTCCACTACGAGGGCCCTAATTGCCTCTTGCCTCGAGGCTGTAGAGGACCTAAATATAATTACATGTATAATAGGTGGACGGGATTGTAGTTGTACATGACACTTGTACATGCGAAATGACACTTGTACCCTTGCACATTGCTAGGGTTAGTTGGAGAGCCACCAACCCCTCTCCTATAGAAGGATCCCATAGGGGCTTGTATGGATAAGAGGTAAAATCTAATACCTATACATGATGTAGATGGGAGAGGGAGCTTCCCCCTCCAAGATTTTTCCCTCACTCTCTCTTGTGCCGCCCATGAGGCACCCTCGAAGGTAGAACCTTCAACAATAGCCTCACCGTCGGCTTCTTGTTCTCCGTCGGCGGTGCCATCAGCAGGTCCAATCTCCTTGCCGCTGCGGCCACTGGATGTCCTGGGTTAGTGTCAGTGTTGATCGCTGACGCGGGTTGATCCCCATCCTATGGATCTGATAAGAGACGTTTGATCTGATCCGAGGCGAGCAGTCGTCACGTCTTCGGTGGTCTGATCGTGGATGGTTGTGCGGCTACTCCCCACGACGGCGTATTCATCTGTAGTCAGAGGCTTCTATACCGACCCGGAGGCTGGAGCCACCTTGGCATCGACTCACGGAATCGCTTACTCGGGTGACTCATCATGTCTTTAGATGGATCCTGCGGACTTTGGTCGTGTGCTTATTGGCTATCTTGCGACACTGTCATCGTGGGGTGGCTCGTCTAAAGAAGGTTTGCTTGTGTGTTGTTTTCTTCTTGGATCATGGTAACGACAACGCGGGTTTGTCGTTTCCTTCTTGGAGGCAACGACACACACGCGCTGGTTGGATCATGGCAACGGCAGCGCGTGTGTGTCGTTTCCTTCTTGGAGGCGTTGCTTCTGAAGGGCGTTCCTCGTAGTCCAAGTGTTGATATGGTAGTGCACGGATCTGAAGAATATGTTGTGTGTTGTAGCTCGCTGCGGCATGATATGGTGCCATGTCATTTTTTTATTTTTTAATAATTGTAGGTGTGTGCATCCTGGTTATGCAGAGGCCGGAAGTTATCTTAGTATGATTATATCATCTTGATGTAATTGTCTAATATCAATAAGACTTCCTTTATTTAAAAAAATAAAAGGAAGTGGTTAAACAGGAAAATGTCGGTGGAACAACTTGAGTAAGATTGCTGCTGCTACCCATTAGTTATAACATGCCAAGTAAGGAAATAGTTTCTTCTACATGTATACTTGTAGTATCTCGGCCCGAATGCATGCATGTTGCGGTTTTGGAACAAAAAATTGACAAAATGTGATCGCTACTAAATTGCGTGGCAATTATTTATTCCTTGACTACATAGTACATACTCTTTCTGCTATGACACCTTAAACAAATATGTAGTACCATCAATTGTGTTATCTTTACAATAGTTGTTTCTTACCAATGTGGCTTCCAAAATATTTTTGCTTCAAAATAAAAATTCAAAATTGTGATTTGTAATGAATCTTTGTTTTCCCTTTTATGTCATCTTATGGTGGTGCTGCGCTTTTTGGCCTGATGATGAATGTCTTTGCTTAGGAAAGACAGGTGCCCAGATAATTATTTTGCTGACACATCATGAAGCCATGTAGAGTCATCTTTCCAAACATGATATGGCATAAAGGGGAAAATAGTAGCGCTGTTAATACATCTTTTGGCACTTCAAAAGATGGATATAAATTGACGGGGTTGCCCTCCTTCCACTGTATAGTTAATGAGTTAATTCATTATTTGCCATTGCCGAACTTTGTGTTTCCTTATTTGCCACTGAAAAAATTTAGCTTCCTTATTTGCCATTCATTTAGAGTTTAGTGTCTCATTTGCCACTGCCGTTAGTTTTGCCATTAGATTTGACAGCTTTTCATATAAATTTGATAGAATTAAAAAAACTATTTAAATTCATCAAAATTTAACATAATTTCATTTAAATTCGACATAATTTCATTTAACGTTGTTGGACTTTTTTCTATAATTCTCGCATCATCCACCTCACGGTGCAAGGTTTTAAATGAAATTATGTCATTATGTCAAATTTAAATAAAATCCTATTGAATTTTGATGAATTTAAATGAAATTTTGTTAAATTTTATCAAACTTAAATGAAAATCCGTCAAATCTAACGGCAAAACTAACGGAAGTGGCAAATGAGGCACCGAACTTTAAATGGATAGCAATTAAGGAAGTCAAATTTTTTCAGTGGCAAATAAGGAAACGCGAAGTTCGGAGATGACAAATAAGGAATTAACTCATAGTTAATTGTATTCTATGGTCCATGCAGGTGTTTAATTATCATCTGTATTATTAGCAGAGCACTCAGCATTCTATTCAGCGTACTTCGTATATTTTATGGCTTTCCTCGTGGGTTCTAGGATATTTGCAGGTGCTATTAAGTTATGCACAAAAATGTTAGCTAATAGCGGCGGTAACTTATCTACTGGATGCCGGGTTGTTTCCCCAGTTTACTTAGTGACTGTTGAATGTTTCCCTTTCTTTGATGGAACATGCATGATGATTCATATAATTAGCACCTCCTTTCTCAGTTCTCACCTAGGTAGATGCATTGGTCTATAGATAGGATAGGACAAGGCTCATATCAACACCATCATATCTTTGGATTACCGCTCATTCTGTCCATGTAGAAAGGAACAAGAAAAATGCAAAGCAGCAACCATGGCCATGACATGATGACAGTAGGTAGAAGCGTCGGTACCCACAACAAGAGAAGGAGCTGCCAAAATTTTAATTTGTCCAACTATATCCATTCCAAACTTGAACCGATAATAACTAAAAGAGTAAATTGCATTGTAGCCCCCGGAAGTTGGCACCTTGTTTCACTTAGCCCCCGGAACTTGCATTTTACTTTATCGCCCCTGGAAGTTGGCACCGTTTGCACGGAGCATCCTGAGCCGTTATGTCCACCGTAAAAATCAGAAAAAATAAGAGAAAATAGTAAAAAACATAACAACCATTTAAAAATTCATAAACTAGAAAAATCATAAAAAACAAAAACTAAAATTTCATAAAAATTTTAAAAACATAAAAAACTTAAAAATTTAAAAAATAAAAACATAGAAATTCATAGAAATTTAGAAAAAAAAAATATAAAAATTTAGAAAATCATATAAAAATCTAAAAAATCTAAAATATTATAAAAAATCATTAAAAAATAAAAAATAAACATCAAAAATAAAAAAAAAACAGAAAAATTCAGGTAGACAGGTGCATCGGGTGAGGTGAGGTAGTGAAGATGAGGTAGATCTAACCAGAGCGACGAAGAACTACAACTACTGCTAGTGAAGGTGATGTAGACATGCGCATCAAGTCAGGTAGAATTTTTTTCATGTTTTTTTTAATTTTTTGAATTTTTCTGAATTTTTTATGGTTATTCTTAAATTTTTTTTCCTGTTTTTTACATGCCATATCAGTGCCACATCAACGCCACGTCATCATCTAACGGTGGATATAACGGCTCAGGGGTTCGGTGCAAACGGTGCCAACTTCCAGGGGGCGATAAAGTAAAATACAAGTTTCGAGGGCTAAGTGAAACAAGGTGCCAACTTCCGGGGGCTACAGTGCAATTTACTCTAACTAAAACATTGCGGATGTTGGCATCTCTGAGTCTCATCCAAACAAAGAAATTTTTGGAAGAGTTATTTGTATATAGTATTTAATGCTTGATTTCCAATTGTATGAAATTAAATATTTTTCCAAGTATATCACGAGAGAATTTTTAGCTCATTTTCTAAGAGGGTAATTATCTGAAAACCCCCAAATTATCAACCCTTTATCGCATAACTCCACAGGCCATTTTACAACTTTTGACCACCTATAATCCGTGGTGTTGGTGTCCCCCTATGGCGACACGTAGACGCCACCTCGCGGCTAACACCTCTCTCTCTCTCACCCCCCAATACACACACCGTCGGCCTCCCAGGCCGCCACCGGCGACGCCTCCCCTCCCTCCCACCGCCGAGTCCCTTAAGCTCGGCCAGGAATGGCGGTGGTGGCCCCACGTTGGGATATTCGGGATCTCACCGCCGAAGTTATTGAAGAAGACGTCGAGTTAGGTGATGTTGATGAGGCCGAGGAGGACAAACTAAACGGCACCACGAAAGCCGTTGCTCTTGAGGTCGAGCATGTTGAGCCTCCGGCAGTCGCCGAACTTGCTAGCGAGCCTCGCTCCCACCACCGCCTCCCCTCCCTAGCCCTTCCTCCCCACCGTCGTGCTGCCCTTCCCAGCCGGTGCTAGTGGCAACAGCAGGAGGCCGACGACGGTGGCAAAGGCCAGCGGCTAGGAGGCCGATGAGGAGTGTGGCCTAGGAGGCTAGGGCTGGGAGGGGGAGAGAGAGAAGGTCAGCTACGAGGTGGTGTTTACACAAGATTATAGGAGGTCAAAAGATGTAAAATAATTTGTAGTGGTTATACGATAAAGGATCGATAATTTGGAAGGTTTTAAGATAATTACCCATTCAAGAAGTGAAAGTAGCCTCGCATGGGTTTGCCAATTAGTTGGAGACACGTGTGCATTTTTCGTAGAAATTAGTGATTTACTGATACTAAATACTAATAATACAATACCCATATGCCAAGAATTGCACGGCATAGTCAATGAGAAGCAGGCATGATAGACGTCATTAGCTACCGAAACATTGTATCCGTACACAATATGGGTAGTCATGTCTCAGAAAATTAATAATCATCTCCAGTACTACTCATGTAGCAAAACATGCAGCTCACTTAATTTCACAGCTTTCAGCTTGTACACCTTACTAGACAAGAGGAACCCCACCATTGACTCATTTGACAATATTGCTGCAGTCCTACAGAAGATGGTGACGCCTTCCCAAAAGAGCAGTCATACAGAAGATGGTGGCGCCTTCCCAAAAGAGCAAGCCTGCAATTAAAAGATAACAAGACAATTTGTAACATCATCTCACAAAAAAATTGTAACATGTTGGTAAAATTACTCGAAACATATTACCAAATTGATTAAAACTAATAATAATAAAAAGACATGTTTGAATGCGATAAAAAGATGTTAGTTAAAGCTATTACCTGACATAGTGACCATGTCAGTGGATTCTTGTCTTCCGTCTCCATATTAAATTAGAGCAACTATCAATTTGATTCATCTCAGCAATCTTGCCATCCATATTGGGATCGAAAAAGATCCAGTCCTCCCTCAAGATACACATCATATCAGAATGTAAATTGTATGAATTGATAATGGCCTCATTGTTGATGCTATTCTCTCCAAGAGCCATCTTATTGAAGTCCTCACACAGCCCATTGAATGAGGTGTCACAAGGATGCACAATCTTTACCCCCTCAAACTCACAGTAAAAGCAACGAGCTTCCTCGAAAAAAAGGTAAAATGACATCAGGAAGAGGCAACTAACACAGAAAATGAATTTAACGAAATATATGTAGAGTTCGGACATACAAACAGTCATCCAAGAACTCGCACAAGGATCAAATGGCACACACAAGGCTGATGCTTCCTCATCTTCATCATCATTGCTACATTCGGCAAAGAACAGCACTGGAGCTGTGCCAGTTCCTATATGTGTTGCCAAAAAGTTGATGTGGAAGTATTTATACCCATTCTTCCTCACAAAACGACCAGAAACAGGTCCTTCGGTAACCTTAGTATTCACTCCACAAATAACGTGAAGTGCGTATGATTCCTAGATACAAAGAAGAGAAAAGCACAATTATTAGACAGCTGAGTAAAGAGGAGCAAATAATGGCTAAATTTTGAATTTTTGCAAATAGAAGTAAAAGATATAGACATAATAGTTAGTAATAGGAAAATTGAAATTATGGAATGCATGAGATCGTGAAGTGCATATAGTTCCTACATACAAAGAAGAAAAGGTATTATTGCGCAGTTCAGAAAAGAGGGGCAAACAATGACTAAATTTTGAATTTGTGCAAATATCATTAGATGTGCTAACAAGATGCACAAACAAGAATAAAAAATAAAAATTAACTAACCCCATGGTCTTCAGCATATCTCTTCAAAGCAGCATTGACCTTTCTAACAAAAAAATTTTGGTCGGCCTTGAACTTTTCCTTAACCTCCAATAGGTAAGCCATCTGGTTTTTGGATAGAATTTCTGAAGCTGAGGTTTGGTTTCGCTCATGACATTGCACTTTTTCTGAAAAGAACCTGGCGAGAAACTCAAAATTATGAACAGTGATGCCCTGAATCGACAGTGATAGCGCACAAAAATCAGATGATGTGAGATAATCCGCCATTGCTTCAGGATCAGGGTGCCACGCCTGGGCAGCAGCCTCTCTGTAGGCCAAGGTTTCATTGGATGGGTTGATGGCATGGCCATGCATCCTTGCCATATTAACGACTGGTTCAACTTCTGCATCCGATATGAGAAGGAACCCCACGGCTTGGTGCTCCGTCAGAGAAGGGACACGGACACGGAGTAAGGCGACAAGACCATACAAAGAACAGCACTCTATGCGCATCAGCATCCTTGTGCAGATCATCTCAACTTCAAAGTCGACGCAATCTGAATGCGTCGGAAATTTTGCTTCATGCCAAAGAGTGTTGAGGATAATGTTCATTACCGGATTCAATCTGCCGAAGCAATAACCGCCCTTGAGAAGGCTGCGGTGGTAGCGGTTGCGCAAAGCATTCGTAGGCAGCTGGCTAAGTGCTTTCAGGTACAGCTCATGTATCTTGTCGAGTAGGCACAGTTTCAAAGATGTTGTGCAGGTATTTGGAGCTAGACCTTTCTCTACTTCCACCTCCCAGGATGGGTTCAACATAGCCACCTTCATTCCAACTCGCTGACTGGCACGAAACAAAGGATGCCAGTGATCTGCAAGTTTTTCAGCCCTATGTTCTCGCCCAAGCAATTTACCAAGGCGCTTAACCACCGCACGAGAAAGACGGTGGCCGCGGCTGTTGCTGCAACTGTACGGCGTCGGTAGCAGCTTGGAGACCTTGTCCAGGCGAGATGCGAGCGACAGTGACGAGCTCACCAGGGCGTCAGGGTTGGGGTGCCTTGCGGACACAGCGGCGCAGCGTAGGGCTACCCTGGTGGTAAGGAGATTGAAACAGAACTCAGGCGCCTTGTGAGTTGTGACGCCGATGACGAGTGACTCGGGCCGGGCAGCGGCTCCCGCACGGGCCGTTTTGCTGTTTAATTATAGTGAACTTTCTTGTATGAGTGTAGCTGCAGAATTTGCCCCAGACATCACCATTATATCAGCAGGATTTGATGCAGCGAGGGGTGATCCTCTGGGTTGTTGTGATGTAAGATTTCCCATCATTTTTATTTGCTCAATTTTAAAATGAAAATGTTATTTTCGTTCCTTGTATGTGCATTATTTCAAACATCTGAGATGATTCTGGGATACATTTCTACCCTGTTCGGAAATAGATGTTAGTGACTTCAGATTCATGCAGGGGACTTTCACCTGTTTAGAACTTAGGGTCTTGGGCTAACCTTTTACATTCATATTGCAGAAACTTTGGTAAGTGCTAATGTACTAGAGCTTAGTCAAATAAGAAACCGATAATTTCGCTACAAATAGGTAATTTGAAGATCTATTATTTCAATCAAACCTCAACTTTAATATTTATATATATTTGCCTGTTTGCTACTTTTTTCTTGTAATCTTTTAGATGCTTCTATCCAGTGCACGCCAAATCATGCCATCTATGGTTGTTTTGATTGAACTTCATCATTGATAGGTCACCCCTGCTGGATACTCTAAGATGACGTCCATGTTAACTTCTTGCTCGAAGGGAAGATTGTTGGTTATACTTGAAGGAGGGTAGGTAACCAATCCTTAATAATTTAAAAAGAGAAAATAGAAGTTCAAAAGCTAGTCAATTACCCATAAATTTTAAATTTTAAAGTGTGTTGTCCTGTGCAATGGCAACTTCTACACTGTAAGCTGGACATAAACCCTGTGTCATCGTTGTGGGGATGGTCTTTAGCTCGTTGATGTCGTATGGCATGCCAAATTTCTATTGTCACCAGAATGCATATTTTTGTTCCATCTAATGGATGAGTAGGTGTACTTTTGTTGCTGAATTGAGATCCACAAGACATATAATTGCTCACATGCTGCAAGTTTTAGCATTGGGCTGTCATTTGGACAATACGATGCATTACATCCTTAGAGCATCCCCAGCAGGGGAGCTAAACTTCCCTGCATCAACGCCTAATGTTTTTGTTTTGGAAAAAGTGCCATTTTGGTCCCTCAACTTTCACGTTTGAGCCAAATTCGTCCCTGAAGTCCAAAACCAGTTTTCGCACGTCCCCCATCTTTCAAAACAGTGCCGATTTAGTCCCTTGACCGGTCAAACCCAGATTGGAGGGCGGTTTTGGCTGATGTGGTGCTGATGTGGCGTTTTTAGCTGATGTGGCGCTCATGTGGCACACCACGTGGCTTTTTTTTTGGGCCGACGGCACTATTCTCGGTAATTCGCCATTTTCGAGGTCTTATGTTGCTTGGATGAATTTGGGTTGAACATGAAAGTTGTAGATTATTTCGAGATGCATCTTTTTCATGTAGAAAAGTTTTTCATTTGAGCAATTTATGAATTTATAAAAAATATTTTTGTCGCTGCCTGCTTCCGGGCCGACGGCACCGTCCTCGGTAATTCGCCATTTTCAAGGTCTTATGTTGCTCGGATGAATTTGGGTTGAACACGAAAGTTGTAAATCATTTCAAGACGCATCTTTTGTGTATAAAAAATTTTTTCCATTTGAGCAACATATGAATTTCAACAAAATTATTTTGCCTGTTGTTCTGTTACTCGTGAAAAAAAGCCACGTGGTGTGCCACGTGAGCGCCACATCAGCTGAAAACGCCACATCAGCGCCACATCAGCCAAAACCGCCCTCCAATCCAGGTTTGACCAGTCGAGGGACCAAATCGGCACTGTTTTGAAAGATGGGGGACATGCAAAAACTGGTTTTGGGCTTCAGGGACGAATTTGGCTCAAACGTGAAAGTTGAGAGACCAAAATGGCACTTTTTCCTTTTTTTTTCTAGTTGCATGCAGTCCCTGCAGTCTCTTGCCATTTCAAAAATTCTCCCGCGCCTTGCTGATGCCGGCCAAGTTAAAGTGCCTCCTGGGGATGCTTAGAGTTCAAATTTATTGTTGATGTTTTATTTTTTTCTCAAACATGTAAATTCGTTGTAGGTATTTATTTGTGAAGCCTCATCTATACTTATGTATTGTTGTCATTCTTGCCTTACTTTGATGTGCAGATACAATCTTCGGTCTATATCCTGATCAGCTACTGAGGTTGTTAAGGTTTGTATTTCCCGCAAATCACAATAAATTTTTTTTTTTTGTAAGAATGGGATGTAGAAATATCACAGTTATAGCTATGTTTAGGTGTTCTTTTAAAGCTTATTTTTACTTATGCCCTATCTACTTATTTGCTTATCTATTGAACTTGAGAGCTTCCCAAGGTGGCCTCGAGAATTGGGTTCGGTTCGTTTGACTTGTTTTTTTAGATCTTTGACATGCCTTGAATATAAGAAAATGAACTCCAAAAACCTTGGAATAGGAGATAAGCAAATAAATAGATAAGAATATAGGTATATAAGCTGTAAAGAAGACCCCTGCATCATCTTGTATCCATCAACAAAGCAAAACTTTTGGCCTTTATGTGCCTATGAAGATCAAAAGTTCAAGGACCACATGTTAGAAATGGATCAGTACTTCAGTTATTGTTTGCCTTTAGTATTAGGCAGATAAGAATGCTATGATGTAAATTGGGTTTGTGCAGTTATTTTACACCATATACGATAAATTTGTGTAAGTAACTGCATTGTGGATTGTGATCATAGATAATTCAGGGTTTTGCATTGTTATCCTTTGCATTATTGTAAAATGCAGACATAACAATATAGACCTGATGATTATGCACGCTTATCATGTTATCACAAAATTAAACCATTCAGGTTCTTTATGATATATTTGGCGCATGCAGGTTCTACTTGGGGTTGATTCAAGTTGTGATACAATTGCAGCTGCACCATCAAAGGAGGGCATGCAGACTGTTTTAGATGTCTTGAGAATTCAACGACAGTATTGGCCAATTTTAGTTCCAACATATGCATCACTTCAGGCACAGCAGGGGTCGGTTGTTTCCAAATATAGTGAGTGACAAAAATGCAACCAACGTTGCGACTAATTAAATTACATAAACATCATGAAATGTATCAAGACATTGATGAACAAGAGTTTCATAGTCTTTATTTTTTTTTGTGGCGACAAGGGTTGGGAATAACCAGAATGAAACAGGCGCTGCAATGACGCCATGACGGTTGCGCTGATTTCACCCAGTTAGTCTCCACATGGTTTGGAAATGGTGCTATTGTGCTGGTTAGAGCTTGTCAGCAGCACTAGTATCCAACAAACTAACCAGATCTGGCATGATAGGTTTTTCCCAAAATAGGCCTCTTGAGTTAATTGTCCATCTACTTCAGATCTTTCTTATATTTATTGTTTTACTTAATTCTTCCTTTTCACAATAATAATCTATATAAAATGGTAAAAAATAAAGTGTTGCTGATTATATATTTATATTCGCCTAAACTTGCAAAATAGCTACTTGCATCCTTCAGTGAAGTTTCTGGACAGTTGTGATTTTCCTTTTGCAATTGTGTTCTGCACAGTAGCAAGTTGGTTGCTGTTGCTAGAGAGTAAAGACCTTTTCTGATGATATGGTGTTAGCCTTATCCTTTTCCAAACAGTAACTAATTGTAAATACATTGTAGTAAGATCATTGGTTGGCAATAGGGTTGTCGTCTTTTAAAAACAGCAATGGAGACGTGAACTCTGTTGTTAGACCAGCTAGATTACCCTTTACCAAACTTATCAACCACCAACTGTGCCAATATTTATAGCTCTGCTGCAGCTTTCTATACTGACATTTTTTGGGAGTAGAAGGGATTTTTTCAGCATGCATTAAATTTCAAGAACTCCTGTTTACAACAATTCTAGCAACAAGGCATGCAAATATGTATCTTAAAATTTCAATACATTATTAATCTTACTTGCAAACCATCCAACTGAAGCAAAACATAGAAACAATTCTGAACTGTATTTGATCTTTCTAAAGTTGCTGCTTAATGTTAAATTGTTGATCAAACAACTGTCTGACCTGTGCTTTGTGTTTTTTTTTTATTTCTGCATATTTCGTAGAAGCTATCTGAGCATTAAAATTTCATATATGTCTTTTAGTTTAAAGAATGATTGCTTGTTTTTGATATATTTTCTTTCCTGGAATGAATAGGTAACAAGGGAAGTGAGCTCAAGAGACGGAAGCATTTAGACCAGGGCCCTTCTGGTGGAAATGGGGATGTAAAAAGCTTTTGTACGAAGTAATATTTGAGGGCCGTGGTCTGAAAAGATCAAGGAGAGGAAAAGGAAAATTGAATGGTAAAATCGTAGGTGTGTAGTTATGCTGAAGCCTAACCGCTAATCTCCTTGTCATGAACAGTGTAGTGAGCTGACTGGGGTTCCTAAAAATCATGTTACCTTGCATGTACTACTCAGCCAAATTTTGACTGAACAACAAAATGGTTAGTTGATGGTTTAAGGTGAAGTTTGACAGCAATCCTGTTTTATTGACATGTATAATGTATCATCTTGCTCGCAGTACAGTAAAGCTGACATCCAAGACCGTTGAATTATTAGGCTACCTGACTGGGTTTTGTATTTCCATCGAGGCACTGAAAGTGTGGAATTCCATTATGAATGCATCCCTGGGGGACAAACTCGGCGTAATTTCTAGCTTGTTGTATAGTATTGAGCTTCTGTTCTTGCAATGGAATATTTTGTGCTTTTGGTGGTTGTCAGGTTCATTTATATGCGCAAACAGTAATTAACGTTTTCGGCCTCGATGTTTGCATTTATACGTATGCGGATCGGGGCGAGGATTTTATCGCAAAGGTGGCCAAGATAAGAAATGGATTTGCTACTGCAATTCTTTTTTGCGTTTGCAAAATGATCTATTGAAATTTTGGTGATTGTTGTGCTATCAATGGGCCAGGTAAAAATGTAGCTGCAAAAAACAAAGGGGTGTACATATTATCTTAAAATTTGGAATTTCGACAATGTTTTGGTTTGTTTGTGATGGTGCATGTTTGCAAATTCAAATTTTGAATAAAAAATGCATTGGAAAAAAATGTTGTTTGAAGTTTGGAACATATTTAAGCTTCCACTAGGTCAATGAATGATATATTCTAGCACATAGATTAATTGCAGTAGGTCAACCAATGGCGCAATGAGACCTAGACTAAATTGAGGGATGAAACGTGGTGCGGATTTTCCATGAATTGTATAGAATGAGAAATAGGTACACATTTTTTTTGAACAAAGGAGAAATAGGTACACATTGAATTTGAATTGCAATCCTTCCGGTCCATGAAAACTCTCCAATGGTACACATGCATCCATGACTCCGAGAAGAAAATATTTAAAAACCCCAGCATGTCATTGAAATATGACTAGGACTCTAGGATGACATTGAAATTGTAGCAAATTTAGTCTAAAATTTGCTCAGATCGCATCGCTAGCTAGTCTTAAAAGGACTAACTTAAGTCATCGTGCATGAGGCATCTAGTTAGCTCGTGGATCATCAGTGGCACATCATCTAGTTGTCGATAGGAGTGTCACCCCTCAATTTTAACTTACCTTAAGGGTCGACGATCCCGTCACTACTACGGATCGGGACTTCCCAAGCAGTTCGTAAGGCCTGTGCAAGCGGTTCTAGAACCGCTTGCAGGCAACCGCGACGGATGCCCAAGGGGCATCACAAGCGGCTTCCAGAGCCGCTAGTGATGCCCCTCAGCAAGCGGTTCGCAGGGCGATGGCGCGGGAGGGCTGGCAGGCCACGTGGGCTCTCTCTGCAAGCGGTTGGAGGCACGAACCGCTTGTAGAGTGGCATCTCCGCAAGCGGTTCAAAAACCGCTTGTGCAGACGTGCAGTACGTTTACCACCTGGTTAATTCATTTCTGGACGGCGCAAATAGATATTTAAATATATATTTCGGCAGGAGATTTTTTTATTTGTCGTTTAAATTTAAATACATATAGGATGAGCATATAATTAGCGATCAAACAAGCTTAAATATATTAGATAATACATGTAATAATGTACACTTTATATGCACCGGCCAAATTTACAAAGTTTATAATTAATATACATTGTGCAAATGGACAAAACAGTTTATTTTTTTCTTGCAGTACTCTTCTTGACGCTCTTTGACGACGTAGAAGTCGTCCCCTAGTTCGTTCGTGTTGGAATATGATTCTCGATAACGGAACTCGCCCTGGGAGTTAATGACCTCATCGAGAATGAAGCCGAATAGTTGTTCTCGTAATGCGAGCACCCGATGATGTGGTAACACTTCAGTATGTTTATCCATGTCGGCCGCCAATTCAATTAAAGTAAAAAATAAATAAATACGTGCACCCATAATGTAAATTAATGGAGCACATAAGAACGTTATTAAGTTGTTGCTAGATGCATGGTTGCGTGCATATATATACGAACCTCTTCAGGAGTTTGAGGCTCAAGCTCGCCGTGGCACATCATTTGGATATAGTGGAACACATAGTAGCCACATAGGTTGTTTCTCGTAGATTGTTGTTTTACCTATGGTCGATGCGGGGCAATTACAGATCAAGAATAATAAGAAATATTAATTGACAAAGGGCAATTACGTCGTTTTAGCGTACTCCGATCCGCTTAGCTTGACATCGAATTCCTTCTTAAAACGTCCTTTCTGAATCTCTTGAAAGCTCAGGAACACCTTGTTAAGGAGGTCAATTATCCACTGGTATTCCTTTTACGGGTTTCTTCGTGAGTTTTGGACGATGATCATGCTTTGGTCAAGCTTTATGATTATAAGGATCCAGTGGAACCTATTTATATATTGCAACAGTTATGACATGTAATTAAACAATATATAGTGTGCCATCAGGTGCCTTAAGCAATATAAGAACGAGATGTTAGTGAGGACATCAGCACGTACTTAAAGTTGAATGGCAGAAGTATGCATGGCTTGTAGTGTTGTTGTACTAGTGCATGTACAACGTAGTCGTGGATTTCCTTTGGTTTTTCAGGGTATTGCCCGACTTCCTCGTTGACCAACCAAGGGTCAAGGAAGCCAATCGAGTTCAGCTTCTGCTTTCTAAGTCTTTGTATATCCATTCTATAGAAAATGGGTTAATTGAGTTAATTAATTAGGGTTCTCGGCAAGCAGCATGTATAGATATATATATATATATACATCTTGTGGAGTCGACACTCACAGGCACCAGCAGGTCATGAAGGATACGTTGACGGCGTCTGCATGGTACACATTGTACCAGTCTTCAAAATCAAGATTTATCAATTGATCATTCCCTCGAAACAAATGTTCTTCTTGAAATGAGACGCAACAATGAGCATATCCCCTGGAGGACTTGTGTTCGTACCATTCATGCGCACGTCGCATCTTGACCGGTAGTTTCCGTATGTCCTTAGGGTCTAGCAACGGCTGGCCCAACTTAAATGGCCACCTGACTTGTGCCGTTGGAAGATCATCAGTTAATCCACGGGCGGCTTCTATGTTATCAAGGCCAGCTTCCCTCATGAAGTCATACTCCATCTGTAAACGTTTTGCCTCCTCCTGTTCTTCCTTGCTCATGTATGTGCCCGGAGGTTGTTTACTCTTAAAGACGTGCTTTCTGATAGTTCTTTGGTAGTCAGTACAGAGAGGCGGTCGGTGCTGAACAGTTGTCGCGAAGAAGTTCACGATCTTTGAATCAATTCGTTCCTTTGGCGGTGGATTTGTTTTAACTTTATACCCCTCTATCCATGCGTCCACAACTTTCTTCGACTCGCTTTTTAGCTCCTCAGGCGTCATCTCATAAGGTATTTTTCGGGCTCCTTCATTCTCTGTCTGAATGGGAAACCGGCCGCCCTGCTGCTTGGTGTCGTTCTAGCTGCAGGAATGCTCTTTTTGCTAGCAAGCTTCTTACTGGGGGAGATGCCGGCTCCGTTGTTTCCCTCGGAGGCTGCTGCTTCCTTTTGCTTTGAGGGGCTAGCGGCGGTGTTGGGCTTCTGCGCATAGCGCTAGCGGGTGGTGGAGTGCTTTGTCTCACCGGCGAGGCGTTGCGTGATGGCGTGGCCTGTCTTGGTGGAGGAGGTGAGCTCCGTCTCGGTGGAGTGTTCTGTCTCGGTATAGATGTCACATCCGCACCATCAGAAAACACGATGTACTTCTTCCGCCAGAGGATGATGTTATGGACGGCCTCTCCAACCTTGGTCACATCGTCTCCTCCAGCAATATCGAGCTCCATATCCTCAAATCCGGCCACCACCTCGTCCACCGTGACCTTGGAGTATCCCGCGGGTATAGGGTTACAGTGGAATGTCTGGCCCGACTCCACCAGGAAGGCCAAAGCGTAAGCCACCTTGAGGGTGAGGTTGTGCAGTTGGACGCGTAGCTCACATTGGTGGGGCACGGTGATGTCGTCCACGGGATAACGGGCCTGCAATTCGTCGGTCGACACGTTGTTTGACGCGTAGCTGCTTCGTCGACCGGAGGCCGGGAGACTAACCACGTTGTCCGGAGGCATGACGACAACCCCACCTGGTCTTTGAAGACTGGCGATTGCAGCATGCACTTCCCGCTTTAACATTTCTGCCATGTTTTTCTTATGCTCCTTGAGCTCCCGTTCGATTTTGCTGACTCTGTTGTGTTCTCTTACTTTCCTTCTTTCCCGGTTCCGGTATGTGGCTTGATCATTTGAGAAGCCAGCCATCCACGGCATCTGCTTGCCAATTCCTCGTGTCCTTCCTGGATGCTCTGCGTTTCCGAGTACGTAGGTAAGCTCGTCATTCTCCCTGTCTACCACTAAGGATCCTGCACGTTGTTTCTCGATGGCTTCCACAATCCTTTCTTTTACGGGTTGCACTTATGCTGCCATCTCCAGCTTGCCATCATCCTTCAGCCTCCCTCCGTGGCCCAAGGTCCAGTTGCGTGGGCGGAGCTCCCAGTCTTCTGTTTCTGGTACTATACCCTTTTTTCTAAGCTCATCTTCCTGCTTCTCCCATTTTGGCATAGCTTTAATGTAACCACCGGATCCGAGATGGTGGTGGTATTTTTTCTTCTGTACATTGGTCTTGTTCTGCTCACTCGCGGCCTTGCCTTCAGCCGACAGCTTGTACTCCTCGAATGCTTGCCAGTGATCCGCTAGTTTCGGATACTTATTGAAGTCTGGGGTTGTTCCGGTCTGCACGTACTTTTTACTGAGCTCGCTCTTCCACGACTGAAAGCATAACGCCATCTTGCTCAGAGTAAATTTCTTGCACTTGTTTTCGTAAGCCGTCGGAATCGTGAAGTTTTCCTTTATATCCTTCCAGAGCAGCTCTTTTGTAACCGTAGGAACCTTGGACCATGTCTTGATTTTAATAGGGACGTGATCCCTCACAATGACTCCGTAGGCGTTGTTGAAGGGGGCAAGTGCCGACATAGGGGCTTCTGGCTTCCTAGTGGCTGAAACTTGAGTAATGACGTACTTTGTCGACGGCTTTTTGTTAGGGCCTCATATTTGCTTGGATTGGCTGTTGGACGTTTTCGGCTTAAAAAAAACAGGAACACGTGTCAGAGGCTTGTTGCTATGAGACGTGTAACAAACGGTCATTTTAGTGTCCAGGGTATATATACCTCACAGCCGTCGACATTAGTTTCATCGGCGAGAGCCTGGATGGACTGATCACCGGTTTTAGCCTGGCCGGTTGGATCACCGGCTTGAGCATGGATGGCGTGATCACCGTCTTGAGCCGAGGCGGCCTGGTCACCAGCTTGAGCCGGGGCGGCCTGATCATCCATTGGATCTACCGGGTTAGCCTCAACGTAGCTTATGAGGGTGCCCATCGCGATTTCGTTAAGTAGAAAATCATTTCCCGCATTGAAATCAAGATCATCATTTCCGGAGTGCGCCATCTATCACTGTGCATGCACGCGAAATAATAGAACATTTAATACAACATATATATCTCTTTTTATTTGAATACAACATTTGAATACAATATTTGAATACAACATATACATCTCTTAATGTCATCCATCTCGACACCCATCAAAACGTACAATATTTGAATACAATATTTGAATGTACAGTTTTGAAATGTACCCATCTCGACACGTACAATATTTGAATACAATATTTGAATGTACAGTTTTTAAATGTACCCATCTCGACACCCTCTAAACTACTAGGTTTTAGCCTTAGATGTCATCCACAAATGAAAGGTGCTCGACGGCGAGGTCGATGATTTCCTTGTACCCTCCACAGAAATTGGCAAATAAATCTCAACTTAAATATCGAAGTTGAACATACTTAAGCCATCTATCTCCTCCATTTCAATTTTTTCAAGTTTCAAATGTAGCATGTGCATGTCATCTTTAACAGCACCTTTTTAGCCACCAAGTTCACATACACATGCAAATTTTTTTAGCTGCATAAAACCAACTTGGAACCCTAGCTAAGCTTAGATAGGGTGCTTGGCGGTTGCCGTCGGGAGCTCCTAGAAAACCTACTCCAGCTCCCTGGCGCCATTTCGATTTCTAGAGCTGCAACCGAGGCCATCCAAATTTACACCTAGCTAAAACCCCCATATCCCAAGCACATTGCAAATCAAGCCAAGCAACCAAGGACAACTGAACATAGATAAAAACAGTGGCCATAATAGCTAGTCAACAGTGTGTTGGAATATGACAAATAATAAATAGGTGTAATATAGGACAACTGAACATAGATAAAAACCAGATTAAGACAATAAACCACTTATGCCATTAGAATATTAGTAATCATGATTCCTTGATTTAAAACATCTGAATTCATGATTAAACTTCATAAACATGGCATTCAAACAGGAAATAAACTAAACCAGCATAGTGCTCAGGTTTAATTAAACAAATTTTGCTCTCAGATTTATATATTGATGGGTTGCAGATAAAACTACCATCCAACATCAATATCTACAATTTATCATAGGCTTTTAAAGATCCGTGACTAGAGAGACCTAAGAGAATCAGTGCTGCCCAAAGTTATTATACAATTTTCTACAAAACAAGCATATAGTGCTGCTGTCCAGAAACATAGAGATCAATTTTAGCCCTAATGTCAATCATATATCAGGGATTTCACTTACAAATAATTGATCAGACTAGATGTCAATTACAGTATTAACCAGAATGAGCATTGCCATTGAAACAGAAGCTAATCAGATCAATGAAAAGATCCCAAAGGGAAGAACACAGCAGCACAGTACGTAAGTGTATCTCAGGATAATAATTTAGGCAACAACACAAATACTCCTAAGCCATCACTAGTTAACAGATCATCATAGCCTCAAAATTAATAAACATCACCGAGCAAAATATTAAAGGGACAAGTGCAGTGGTCCTGGATCAAGATAATAGCCCCTATCACGAAGGCTAGGTCCCCAAAATATTCTCAATCAGCCCAGCAAAAGCCCAACACAGTGTTCATATGCACATTCCCAAACCCTAAATCCTAAATCACATCACAGAGCAACATCCAATAGCATCCCCAAACCCTAAATCACATCACAGAGTCCACCAGTGATCCACCAGCAGCATCACAGAGTAACATCCAGGGAGGGGAGGGAGCGAGGCGGCTGGGCAATCCGTCGAACAGCATGTGTGCATCACAGAGCAGGGGGGTGAGGAGAAAGAGGGGGCTCGATACCTCGGCCCTTCGTCTTCAAATCGGTGGGGAGAATGTCAACGGAGAACGGGACCGAGGGGCTCGCCGGCGAAGGGGCTCGACGGCAGGGTGGGCAGAGGCGGCCTACGCGGTGCTCGACGGCGAGGTGCGCCGAGTGTCAGGGAGGCGGCACGGAGGTGTAGGCGACGGCGTCGAGGACGACGGCGCGGTGGCGAGGACGGCGCGGTTGCGAGGACGGCGGCGATGGCTTTGGGACTTAGAAAAATTTGGGTGGAAAGGAAAGGGCGAGGAAGAGGAGTTATATAGTACAGCTCTCTACAAGCGGTTTGTATTACAAACCGCTTGTGAAAAACACCTCTATAAGTGGTTCGTAGTCTTAACCGCTTTTAGAGACAACTTTTACAAGCGGTTTGTAGAATGCACGCTTGTAGAAGATTTGCAACGCTAAATTAAAATTTGAATTTCGCCTGCAAACAAGAATTACTCTGCAAACGGTTGGTGATACAAACCGCTTGTAGAGGTCACTTCTACAAGTGGTTGGTAGCACGAACCGCTTGTAGAAGTGGGGCACACGTGGCGAGGCTTGGGACTCTGTCTAAAACATTTAAGAAGGTTTGCGCCCTTCTCATGTTGAATTGAAACTTACTCTCACTTGGCTAGCTCGTGGCGTTTAAGTGCGGGCTCCCCGTGCTGGTCGCGGGTTTGAGCCCCGCTTACGCCCCGTTGTTCTATATTTTTTTTATAAATATGTACTGAGCCCATTATTCTTTACAAAAATACTAAAAAATTTGTTTTTGCATTACTTTCATTTCTAAATATGTACTCCCTCCGTTCCACTTTATTAGTCGTTCTGGCCCGCTTAGCTTTTGCCAAAATATAAATCGTTCTGTGTCCTCGCTTCACACTCCACACTTTTCTTTTCCTAAACTGCCCCTGCACTCTTGCTTTTCCCTAAATCGCCATCGGTCGTCGCCTCGCTCCCTGCTCCGCTGCTCGCCGTCGCTTCGCTCCCCTGCTCCACCGATGCACCGAGCACATCGTTTCCCGGTGGCGGACGGCAACCCGAGGAGCGCGGATCTGAGCGGTGGCGCATAGAAACCCACCGGATCCAAGCGGAGGATGGCCGGATTTGGCGTGGCCGCTACTGCGGCCGGACAAAATCGCAGCCCTTCTGGGTCACGATCTACCTCGTCGTCGCAGCCTCATGTACGAAGTGCTCCATCTCATCTCATTCATCTAAAGCTCCATTGTTGGTTGGTTATTGGTTCATCGATTGAGTTCTCGATTGGATCTTGGATGTGGCTAGGTCCTAGCAGTAGATAGAATAAAAAGGAGACTTTTTTGGTTGTATTGCCCTCTGGATCTGCAATCTCCAACATTTTCTTGACAAAAAAGCATTTTCTTAACATTTTTTTATTTTCTTTTGTACGGAGTACTCAGATGATGCGTGTGGAGGGTCAAGAGTTTTTCAATGCATGGTTATGTATGATGATAACTTTGTAGGTGTCGTTGGCGAGAAAGAAAGAAGTGAAGCACTAGGAGCAAGAGTAATCAGCCCTTCAATTTTTGTTTGAACCAACACCACATGTTCAATCTCTCTTCAAGTTGAAAGAGTAGGATTAAGAATAGATGATTATTAGTGGATGCTTTGTTTGCTCAAAAATTATCGATGGATGCTTTGATGAAATGATCGTAGAAACTCCAACTTTACACATTACAACCGCAACACTTGAAGGTTTTACTTACCTTCCTCATCATCTGGTCCAATAATATTAGTATTTTTTTTCTTATTGTTCATAGTTTTATAGGACATAGCTGGCACATTGGCAACTTCTTTTTAGTTGTTCAATCCTCAACTCGTGTGTTTCTTTGCTCGCATTGTTCAATGGAATTGTTTATAGGTTCTTTGCAATGGAATTGTGACTTGTGAGCTTTGAGCTGAAGATGCTAAACACACTACTCCATGGTTACCTAAATCTAAATGCATCTCCATTCTTGTTTTGAATTTTTTGCTCATAGAGAAACTTTTGTCCTGTTTGAAAGAATGACATTGGTACAGCTTGAAAGAAGATCAGTGTCCTTAACTTGCTGTTTTATTCCATTTGGAGTATCAATCATTTTTCATCAACTTGCCCGGTTTTTCTCCAAACCAAATTTTCAAACAAACTTCAAACTGAAAAAATATAAGTTACAGAGGCATGTTTTTCTCATCCTTTTACATAGTTGTTCGACAAGGCCAACAAATGTCAATCTGTAAAATGGAGTATAATGAATTATCCAACTAAAAATAGCTGCATAATACAAAGGCCAACAAATTGCAAGCAGATGTTCCACATTTACACTCCCAAAGATGTACAAATGCCAAAAATTAAACACTTGCTAGCAAATCAGATCTTTGTTTTGGTGTCACCGTCCTCATTACCCATCTCCTTGTGCTAGATAGGTCATTGCGCTCTCATAGAGACTCTTATCACATGACAACCTACAAGGTAGCCTCTCTTCTCTTTCTAGGCCTTGCTTATTCATATGTGGGATTTTGTACCCATTTCCACCTTGATTTTTCATCACCTCTTTCATGCATATCTCAGACTTAGGAATACTTTATTCAGATTTGCCACCGCATAGCCTTCAAATTCTTCCTCCACACTAAGAATTAGATCTTCAATAGTTTTTGGGCTTTTGCAATCACTTAAGGACTGTATGGAGTTGAAAAAACCAAGATCTAGCACATTCATATCTGGGGAGTTAGCCGGTTGTTGCATCAGTTGAATGTCTAGCCCAGTCGCTGCCACCGCTTCAAGGAAGGCTTGGTCATTTGATCCAACGTGTGTTTTAGCGTTGTCTTGCTGAATGAAAATGGTCTTGCCAACTTCTTGTGGCCATACTGACTTGGATGGTCGGGATAACCTTTTCACCAAATCGCCTCATGACCTCTCTGCTCACTATGAAAGGTTTGGTTTCTATAGTCCCTTTAGGCCTATTCTTGTTCCTTCTAGTCACAGCACCTCTTTCACAAATGGCCACACACCAATCTTTCCTGAAAATGTCACGTCCCTTAGCATCATATCTAGGCCGAGTAACGGCTACAAGGAACATGACTTTTCCAATGTCGTTCTTGTTATGAACAGTGCGTGCAGGATCATCTTCTTCTGGCAGCAAGTAGTATTTTTTTGCCTTTTTGGTCATATAAAACCATTTCTCATCCATGTGCACTATATTATCCATGTTAGTGAATTGAGGTTGAGCATCCCCTAGAGTTTCCTGATCTAGCATTGCAATGCAAAATTTGAGTCTATCTCTCTTGTTGCTCTCTCTCAACAGTGGCTTCAATGTACTGGAGTGCCGTCTAATGTGACCTAACTTGAACTTCCTATGCAATGTTGAAACGCTGACATCTAGGGACTTAGCTAATGATCTTAAAGTTGATCTTCTATTTAGTGGAATTGTGGCCATTCGGGAGAGGTCAAGTTCAATGCTCTTGCGACCAACTCGACCGGTTTTTCTATTTGACACATCGACCTCTAGCCCAAGTGCAATCTGCTCCCTTGCACGCTTCCAAATCTTTTGAATAACTCGAATATGTGTCTGAAAAAGCAACAACCTCTGTCGTTGCATTCTTGGTAATTTCCATTTCGCTTTTTGCTTGCAAGGAGGTGTAAGCACATATCTCCGCCATCTGTTAACCATTTCTTTTATTTGGTCTCGCACTGCAGCTTGAGCGAGAGGGTTTTGGCCTTCATTATCGAGGCGGGGCAATGCTTCCTTCATCTGCATGTTGCATTTTTAAATGTCAAGGATGCAATAGCATCTTGAGAATGTCAAGGATGAGATCACTTAAGTGCATTGCATTTTTAATGTAAGCCCTCATTCTACTCTTAAATGTTGCTATGTCTGCATGCATGCCATTTTGGTGTTCCAACTCAGGAATTTCTGTTTTCTTTAGAAATGATTCAAGTGATGAGCACTTTCGCAATAAGAGGGACTCTATTATCAATTGCATGATTATATCTCATATATAAGTAGCATACCCTTCATCTTTAGTACTCTTGCTAGTAATAAAATCTAGGACAGATAATAAAATCTGAGTAGTTTAGATTCATAGTAATTTATCTAGGAGTACTATGGTGCTATTTGTTTCTAACTGAACAAGCTAAGACAACATCTTAATGAAATGTTCATTACTATGTGCTCAGGTCTGAAATGAATCAGCAACAAATGAAATTACTTGCAGCTTGAATCGGAGGGTTGTCAACTTCATCCAGAGGGGAAGCAATGCCTTCTTCATCCATAGGGAAAGCATCGTCTTCCTCGTCGGCTATAGGTTCACCTCCTCCAGGTATGGTTCCGCCATGCAAATCTTCGGGAGGAGTGGAATTGAGGTCTAGTAGGAGAAAAGTCATTGCCATGCTGAACTGAGTACTGTATCTAATCTTCCATTTGAAACAACATGTTGTGGCGATGATCTTTGCGAGGTGAAAAATCCCCCTGTCCTTTTGATGTGAGATGCTCCTATTCTTGTGATGCGATTCAAGCTGCTCCCTGAATAACCATGGCAAAGGTGAACCGAGTACTCTCCTTGTGATACGAGATTCTCCTCTTCTTATGATGCGAGATGCGATGTCTTGTGCTGCAGTTGACCACAAGTTCGCCGACGTCCCCTGCTCTTCGGGATGTGCCTCCGACGGCGGCGCCGGCAACGATCTGACAAGGCGATCTCCCCTGCTCTTCGGGTTATGCCTTCGGCGGCGGTGCCGCCGGCGCCGCCGCCGCCGCCGAACTAACAAGCTGACGACCCCTGCTCAACGGACGGCGCCGCCGGCGCCGACGACGAACTAACAAGCCGACGACCCTTGCTCAACGGGTGTGCCTCCGTCGGTGTCGCCGGCGATGAACTGACAGTCGTTGATGGCTCTGCTGCTCAGTATGATGGATCACATGCAGAGCGGCTGCGACAACGAACTCCAACAGAGAGCGGCTGCGTCAAGAGCTCTGTGCGGGAGTAGCTCGGCGTGAGGAGGATCATGGCGTGAGGACTGGCGATGGCGAGTCTTTGGCGGCGGCTTCCGACGGTGAGAACAGATCTTGCATGCACGCGTAGTAGCCAAGACGACACACTCACTTTCAAATTTCAAATTGAGCTAGGGGCAGAGATGTCTATTCACCACGTTTGTTAAATTCACTGAAAAATCCTAAAACGACTAATAAAGTGGAACGGAGGGAGTACTTAATTAGCCCATTATTTTTTAACAAAAAAATAAAAAATCTTTTTTTACATTACTTTCATTTCTAATATGTACTTAGGCCATTATTCTTTTCAAAAAATACTAAAAAAGTTTGTTTTGGCATTACTTTCATTTCTAAATATGTATTTAGCTCATTATTTTTTTTTTCCAAAAAACTAAAAAATCTTTTTTTTTACATTACTTTCATTTCTAATATGTACTTAGCCCATTATTCTTTTCAAAAATACTAAAAAATATTTTTTGGCATTACTTTCATTTCTAAATATGTTGCCATTATTCTTTCCAAAAATATTGCTTCCATCTTATAAATTCTTAAAAATGCTATTACATGATAACATAGTTCATACAACCACATAGGTCATCCTAATCATTTACATTTTTTGTCTTTACAATTCTTCCTTCATCGTGATCGCGCCGTATGTGCGGAGCATCCATGGCTATGTCATTCAGGATGCTTAAGTCAACATCTACTACAAATGGAGGGATCTCATCGAACTGATCGTACTCTTCCTCGTCAATAACGTCCTCTACTCCGACAATCCTTCGTTTGCCATGAAGAACCACGTGTCGCTTTGGCTGTTTCTTCTTCTTGTCTTTAATTTGATTCTTCTTTGGTCTGCTTGACATGTCCAATACGTAGAAGACTTGTCTCACCTCGTTCGCGAGAACAAATGGTTCTCTCAAGTAGCCGACTTCTTGGAGGTCGACGGTAGTCATGCCGTATTTATCGACATTTACGCCGCCTGCGTTTAGTTCTACCCATTGGCACTTAATCAATGGGACCTTCAAAGGCCCATAGTCGAGCTCCCATATCTCTTCTATGAATCCATAATATGTGTCCACCCTGCCTCTATTGTCGTCGGCTTGTATACGGACACTGCTATTCTGGTTTGTGCTATTGTTATCTTGTGATCTCGTGTAGAATGTGTAACCATTTATCTCGTACCCCTGCCATCTCACTATTTCAACGGATGGTCCCAGTCGAGCGTTAAAGCTGCTCATTGTTGGACTTACTCTTGAGGATATGGTTTTGTAACCATGCGCCGAAAGAATCCATGTGTCTCAGTGTTATCCACATATCAGTCTTCTCTGAGAACTGGAGACGTAGAGCATTCTCTTGTGTTGGAGGACATAGGGGCGGCCACTGCCGATTGCTTCAACACAGTGAAATGTGCTTGTTTAAATGTCTGAAGATCGTTGCATGCAACTACTTTTCTTTCAAGTGTCCTACCTTGTAGCCTGCCCTTATGGCGTGATATAGGGACGCCGATGGGGTCTAGATTATCAATGTAGTCCACACAGAACTCGACCACCTCCTCTGTCACATAACCCTCGGCAATGCATGCTTCTAGCCAAGAACGGTTACATACATACTTATTTAGTACGCTCATGTACCTCTCGAAAGGAAACATGCTGTGGAGATAAACGGGCCTAAGAATACCTATCTCTTTGCTTAGATGAATAGTGAGATGAACCATGATATCAAAAAAGGCAAGAGGAAAGATCATCTCGAGGCTAACCACACTTTGTACCACGTCAGCCTGCAGCTCACCCAGTTTTTTTGGAAACAGCGTTGAAAAACGAACACAGTTTTGTGATTGTCCCCCTTACCCACTCGGGCAGTACACCTCTTAAAACCACCGGGAGCAACTGTGTCATCAGCACAAGACAGTCATGAGATTTTAGATGTATAATTTTGTTCTCTTTCATATTTACGAATCTCTTTACATTCGACGAGTATCCGTAAGGGACCTTCACACTGCTAAGACACTCTATCACGCTTTTTTTCTCTTCTTTGCTTGGAGTATAACTTCATTGGCCGTAGAAATACAGCTTGTTCCGTACCTCTTTTTTCAGGGTGTAGGTCCTTCCTGATACCCAGAACTTCAAGGCCCTTCCGAGCACTCACTGTATCTTTCGATTTCCCGTACAGATCTATATATCCAAGGAAGCTCACACAGACGTTCTTGGTGGTGTGCATGAAGTCCAGTGAGTGGCGAACATCCAAATCTTTCCAGTAAGGCAAGTCTCAAAATATTGACTTCTTCTTCCATATGGGTGCATGGCCATTCTCATCATTCTGCACAGATTTGCTTCCCGGACCCTTTCCAAAAACTACCTTCCGATCCTTCGCCATAGTAAACACCTGCTTGCTACTTCGATGCCTCGGCTGGGAACGATGTTCTTCCTCCCCGTTAAATTCCCTGCGTTTCTTCAGCAACGCGTGGCTCCGAACAAGAAACCTGCGATGCCCCATGTACACCATCTTTCGAGAGCCTTTTATGTACGTGCCATCGGTTTGATCCAAACACTGCACACACGCATTGAAGCCTTTGCCGTTAGGCGAACCAGTTACCAAGCGGCGGCGATCGTTGATTGTTATAAATAACATTGCATGCAAAGTTGAAATACTCTATTTTGTATTCGTCCCGCACCTTTACACCGCTCCATAACGTTTGAAGATTTTCTACCAAAGGTTTCGGTGAACATCGATATCATTTCCGGGTTGCTTGAGGCCTTGGATCAACAACGCATCATTATGTACTTTCTCTTCATGCATAACCATGGAGGAATATTATACACACATAGTGTGACCGCCAGTGCTATGGTCTGCTGCTCATGTCTTGAAAGGATTTATCCCATCGGTACTCAAACCGAACCTTATGTTTCGACCTCGTCTGCGAAGTCTTTATACTTCCGATCGACCATCCTCCATCATGAGCCATCTGCGGATGCCTAAGCATTCCGTCGACCTTCGCTCTTCTTTGTGCCAACGCATCATCTTCGCATGCGTTTTGTTTGCAAACATACGCTCCAGCCTTGAAATCAGAGGAAAATACCACAACGCTTTTGACGGTGCTCTCTTCTTCACACGCACCCCATCTACTTCACCTGGATCGTCACGCTTCGTCTTATACCGGAGTTCCTTGCACACTGGACATGCATCCAAATCGGCATATTCACCGCGATATAGGACACAGTCGTTGCGACATGCATGTATCTTCCGTACTTTCAATCCTAAGGGACACAGGACCAGTTTGGCTTGATACGTGGATTCTGGCAGGGTGTTATCTTCTGGGAGCAACTTCTTTATGAGCGACAGCAACTCATCAAAACCCTTATCTGACACACCATTCACAGCCTTCCATTGTATGAGCTCCAGTGTAGTGCGTAGCTTCTTGTGCCCCTGACCACAATTTGGGTTCAAAAGAGTTCTCTGGTCCTCCAACAATCCCCGGTACTTCCTATATTGTTTGTCCTCTGTGATATCTCCCTCTGCGTCGCGCAGCATCTGGTCCAGATCATCATCCACACCAAACTGATCACCTTGTCTATCTTCTACGTCCTCGTATGCCGTCGTGTCCGACATACCATCATATGTCACTTCCTCTTCATCGGCTTCTTCTTCGTCTTCTATGCTGGTATGCTCTACTTCGTCGTGGTGAGTTCAACATGTATAGTTCGGCATGAAACCTCTCATCAACAAGTGGCCCTGTATCCGTCCTCGCATTGAGTGCTCTTTCTCGTTCCTGCAATCTACGCACGGACACCGTACAAAGCTTCCTAGAGGCAAGTCTCGAAATACGACATCAAGAAAAGCATTCACGCCATCGATGAACTCCCTTGTCCGACGATCCGCATACATCCATTGCCGGTTCATCTGCACCAATTAAATTAATAAGAACACTTATTATATTTTTCAAATTGAAATATTTAACTCGAAATAACTAATTGTTATATATTTTAATTACCTCTAAACTTTCTTGATTTTTATAGCTAAACCAACTAAATCTCACAAATTAAAAAACTTTTTTCAAAAATATTTTTAATTACATTTCATACACAAAAAAAATTATTACCAACCTAGCAAAAAACCTACATCTATTTAGCTCTATAGCAATTGAAATAATCACCCTACCTACTATTTTAAACTAATGTGAAACTAAAACCATCCAATAGATCACCACATTGCCTCAAAAGATCTAGAAGGGAGAGCTAGCTAAGGCACCAAGCTAGATCTTACTCTCTAAAACAAATAATCACCCCTACCAACTAATTTCAACATCTTATACATCATCAAAAAAAGGATACAAAACTAATATGAGACTTAAAACCCCCAATAGATCTACATCTTGCCTCAAATTATCAAGAGAGAGAAAGCTATAGCAAAACAAATACCCTTCAATTCAAACAAGATTATTTAATATTTCTCCACATCCAATGCAAAAAGATAAGCAATGTCCACATGAAAATGATGAGACCATGTTTACTTACCTTGGAAACCTTAATTTGGAGCTATTAGCCTCAATAAAAATTTTGGCGACACTCTCCTGCATGAACATTTCGGCCCGTCGATTATCTCACGAAGCTCGCTCGGGGAGGAAGAAGGGGTTAAATGCATTGGACGGGAAGGAAAAATCATATGCAAGCGGTTCGTGATACTAACCGCTTGCACGAGATCTTTATCGTAAGCGGTTCTTATCACGAACCGCTTACGGAGAGCGCGGTTGGTGATCTGAACCGCTTATAGTGTGATATCTCTGCAAGCGGTTGGTATCACGAACCGCTTGCATATGCCCTTTCCCGCCACCCTCCCACCCGTTGGCCACGAACCGCTTGTGGCGATCGGGTCGCAAGCGGGTTAAAGCGAACCGCTTGTAATGGGCCGCTTTGGAAGCCCCGATCCGCAGTAGTGCGTGTACTAGCCACTGGATCAGTACGCTAGCGCGGAAGACCACATAGCCGATACAAGCATACATCGATAGAATAAATTCATGAATATTACAAACATTGTTATGCCCTTAGGCGAATTTAGTAAGACAGCCCATACACGCCTTAATATTACAAAACATTGTTCAGAGTACAGCGGACAACAAAATATCTACCCAAAAGAAATCCTATCGGCTACGGTCCATCAGCGACTGGAGCAAACCCTACGACTCCTCGGGTCCACCATGGTCCTGTCCGTCGTCTTCGAGGCACGCGTAAGGGTCATCTTCGACGCCATCGTCTAAAGAAGGTAAGTAGGCAAGGTCAGCATCATCCAAACGCTGGCTAGTTAACACTTCTCCTAATGCGTTTTAGTGTAGAAGGCTTTATTTGGAGGAGAGGGTTAGTTTATTTGCGTAAAGCCAAGTTTATGAGACTTTTAGAAACAAACTAACTGGCATTATCTAACACATGTCTTGTTATAAATAAATCAGAGGTTTCCATCTTAATCATGCATCCCGAACCCCACTATCAACCACACACGACAATTAACTCACAAATCGACCAACTCCTCAATCATAAACCCAACCGGCTTACACAATCACCTCAATCCATACTAGCTTATACACAATCAACACATAAATTGACCAACCCTCGATCATAAACCCAACCAGCTTACACAATCACCATACCAGCTGATACTTCCCAGATTTTCTCCTGGTTGCCCCAGCCAATCCTAGTTCTGCTATCCTTTTAGGATTTGGCGAATCCTGTTGCGGACCACACATGCCATGGCGTGATCACCCCAGCCTAGTAGGGTTGCCGGCCCTCCCTAGCCGACCGTCACCCTGGGGATGTGTGGCCTTTTTCACCCCGGGTGAAGGCCAATTCCGGTCCCCTATCGAGACTGGTCCCAGAGGGCATAGAGTGCTCACAACTAGCGATCCACGTCCCGTGCTCCGCACGATGGCCATGCGTTGTGTCGGAATCATCCCGCAGATGGCAGCGCTTTCCCGCTACGCGTGTTTGTCCGCGCTCCTCCTGGGTAAGCCTTGGCTAAACCCAGCACTAGGCATCTCGTGCCTTAATCATCTATTCGGATGTCCAAATACAATTAGGGGCAACCCACCAATCATTCTCTACTTCCACGGTCATTTGACCACACCACACACTTGGACTTTCCCAACCGACTAACCCAACCAACCAAGTATCCCCATATCCATACCCATAAACACAAGCAGCCCAACATGCATCTACCAGCCCTAACTGTCATATGTCATGTCATATTAAATGAGACTAATGAGTGACCGATAGCCATAAAATTTGTTACGCCTAAGCTAGTATAAGCAAGTTTTACCCAGTAGGTAGGGTTAAAGTGGTTACCAGACTAAGCATGGCTACCAAGAGCAGTGACAATCAAGGCAGTCATTAAGGCTAGACAGTTCAAGGTAGGCATGTATAAGTATAACATGATTAACAATTAGGCAATCTACTAAGCATGCAATTTGATAATTAAACAATATAGTTTAAGGAAAACTGGGTACGAATCACGATGATAGCGATGTTAATCTGCACTAGGGAAAGTCGTTGTCTCTCCCTAATACGGATCACATCTAAAGAGTAAGTGTTAACTCGCCTTGGTCTAGTAGGTGGTCCTCTTCAGCGTCTCCAAATCTTCCCTCGGGGTCGCCTACGTCTAATCATACCAACAACCAATAATTACTACTAATAATGCAATGAAAAACATGATGCATGCTCGGTCTAGGTCTTAGCTTCGTCATTAAGCCTAAGATCGATTAACGAACCTGGTTATCGTATGATATGCTATGCATGGCTAAAACATTAATAAATAATATTATAAGTATATATTAGTCTACTAATCCCCAAAATACGACCTTGTACGATAAGATCGCGACAGTGGGATTAGGGTTTCTCGGTAACATAAAATGACGACTAATAGAAATTTCACCTATGAAAGGGTTATAGTTTAACGGAGTTGACAACATACCTAAGCATCCTAGGTAAAGGGTTAATCCTAGGTTTTAAACATTATTTTTATATATATTTCTAGGTCAACACCTTAAACAATTTAATTTAAGGAAAAAGCTAGTTAATGGTTGGTGTCTAGAAATAAAGTATTCCTACGAGTGCATACATAATACATATATATGGATATAAGTGGAAATGTTATTTTAAAATATTCCTAGAATTATTGAGGCACTTATTTAGCTAATATATTTTCTATGGAATAATTGGGATCTAAGTCATTAATTAGAAAACAAACAATTACCCTAGAATTAACTTAATCATTTCTAAATAAGAAAATTCTCATTTTCAACTAACAATGCATTTTTTATTCTACAGTGGCTACCTTTTATATTTTTATAATTGCATAATTGGTCTCTAGTATTTATCCAAATTTTTCTAGAATTTTGGGGCTTTTAACTATTTTATATAAATCTAGTTCGATTTCTAGATTGATAAAGTGATTAAATCGCTGGAAAATAAAATAAAACGGCTCGGGCCGAGCCAATCGACGAGCGGCCCGCTTGTGAGAAACGGCCCACGGCCAAGGCGCCACGCCGAAGGCGGTTTTTCCAGAGGCACAATCGACCGAGGGTGACGCTCGGCTCGAATGGCGCCTCCACTTAAACCGACAAATGGGACCGGGGACCCACATGTCAGCGACCCAGAGGAGCGGCTCAGGCCCAGCGCGCGCGGTTCGATCCGACAGGCGGGGTCCATACACCAGTGACGTGTCGTCCAAGGTCAGCGCGAATCGCAGCGCCAGATCCGACGGCTCTCCTTTATCGTCAAGCTCGCGCCAGCGACGTGGCCCGGTGGCAACGGTGATTGACGCGGCGGCGCTACAGGCCATATCCGGTCTTGTGCGTGCGCACAACGGCATGAACGGCCTGCTACGGTCCCAATGACGCTCGCGCTGAGGCCGATGATGGCCGGACGCGACGGCGAGGTGACGGCGACGGAACGAGGGCTTGCCGGGGCAAATTAAGCAGCGGGAGGTACCTACAGGCTACGTGCGTGCACGGATAGCTAGAGGGGGTTGACGAGGTGCTCACCGAGGGCTTGAAGATGAACGGGACCGAGTGGAGGCGGTTGACGACGAAATCCGCGGCGACGGCTGAAGCAGGGGTCACGCCAGCATGGCGGCTTCGAGGTCCTTGCCTGAAATTGGTAGAGGGGAAAGGTGAGGGAGGTTCTCAAGGAGCTCTAGGCGTGACGAATTGCAGGAAGGCTCACGGTTTCGCCGGAAATCCTTCGGCGCCGGTGAAGCTTGGATTTGGTGGAAAAAGGAAACTCGACGCCGGGGGGAACCGCGTGGGCTTTTGTAGGAGCCGGGCTGGACGGAAAACACGGAGGCGTGCTCAGAGACACAGAGGAGGTAGTGGACTTGGCTCGGCCGGAGGCGGCGGGTGACAGAGCATGCGCGACGCGGCGAAGTGACGCACGAGCGGCGCAGCGATGTGACGCACGGGCGGCGCGGCCATGATGGTTCGGCGCGCGACGTGGAACAGTGCGGTCAGAGCAGAGTTCCAGGGAACAGCTAACTGCATGGCGGCGGCTCAAGGACAGTGAAAGCGCGAGGGAGAAGAGAGAGAGAGAAACAGAGAAAAGGAGAGAGAGCTACTGTGGTGTGGGGCCCACTTATCAGGCCAAGCTCAATTTCAAATGAATTTTGAATTTTGGCAACCATTTGCAGAATTTCCCAAATTGGGATGTTACAAGGAGTGCAACAAAATTCCGCACAGATGACAGAACAAGCCCTGGTAGGACATGAACAGTTGTATCAGAGTTACGACGATGATCAGAACGGAGAGGAAGATAATGCTTTCGGATGCGTTCTTCGTTTCGGGGTGCCACGCGATGTCGACCATAAAGCTTGCATAAATCCTGATCACAACGCTGGTAATCACCTGCAATTCAAAATCAGTTTAGTTTAACGAAATTACTGCTGGTCGGACGATTGACCGCATCTGAGCAGAATCTGAGCAGATGCTGATGTTTAGGTTGATACTGAGGCAGAGGCAGAGGCAGAGGCAGGTATTGGATCTGGTGACGAGGAAGAGGAACCTGATTAGGGCGAGGCGGCGGCGGAGCAATGGGACGTGCGTCGGCCATGGTGTGAATGATTGCGAGCTCGGGTTCATATCGGGCGAAGTCGTTGTCGGAATCAGTATCCATGGCCACAAATCGGCGAGCGGACAATCGATGATGAGAAATTGAGAACTCAACCTAGGGCTAATGAATAATTAATAGATTGATGGATCGGGGACCGGCTTGACACCAACAATTGAGACTTATTTAACTCAATGTCGATTTTCAGGACGAGACATCTCCGTAGAAAACATAAAAGATCCAACGAAATCATCCGTGCGAGAAAAATCGACTAAGAGTTAAATAATGATGATTAGCGAACATAATATGGTACAAATACATACAATATGAAATATGGTATCAGCCATGTATGATTCCAAGAGAAGCAAATATATATGGTGTAAAATTCATATGGAATGCAACATTGAACGTGAGGCGGCTAGATGGTCAATCGTCAATGGTGCAATCTAGATGTCGTCTAGAGCCTATGTAGGACATGAGCAGTTGTATCAGCGTGTAGACGATGATCATAACGGAGAAACCAATCAAATCGGATGCATGCTTCTTATCAGGATGCTTCGCATAGTAGATGATGTAGCTTGCAGAGAATATGCTGAGAGCGCAGAACGAGGCCTGCGTCGCAGGATCAATTTCGAAATCAGCAATAGCAGTTAAAGCAAAAAATATAGGGTATGTAGGTACATATGTAGTTGTTTTATTTTGCGAGCGGAATCACAACATGTAAATTGCAAATTGGCCATGCGCCAAAAATAATTGGATTTAGATGATGACTGAACAAATCCTAAGGAGTAGATCCTGTGATGCCATCAAGCTGTTGTTGGGGAGGTACTCGTACACTAGCAGGCATATCGCGCCATCGTAGCTGGTGATGCTAACGTGCCCGATGGAGTTCAGCGTGCCCACCTCCGCGTCAAACTCGATTCTTTTCTACCGATATCCAAATAAAATTAGGATAAAGTATGATATGACCTACTACCCGACCATAATCAGTCCATTTATTAACCCCAGGGACAAGAGGACTAGGCATCTATGTTATTCAATGTTTGGCTCAAGCTAACTGGGTTGTCTGATCATATCCATGTCTGCAATCGACAACGTAATCACTGCATTACTTAAGATTTTTGTTTACATGTGTCTAACATCACAACTGCATATGCGTAAACCAGTTATATATGCTCGAGATGCTTGTTGTAAATGTGATCATCATTTTGGTCTTCTTTACTTATCTTCATATCTTATGTAGTTAACATATTGAGCTTGTTCCATTGGCACGTTATGAATTATGATTATTCGTCGTTGAGTTTTATTTTTATTAAACATATATAGAAAAGCGTATATGAGAAGTAGATGGATATCAAAATAATTCAAAATTAAACAATAATATGATCAGACCCTAATTAGAAAACTAAGATAAAGTATGGAAGTGTCAAGAATTAGCCAAACATATTTTATAAATTTACATTAAAAGTTTATAATTTTATAATATGAATAATATATATTAAGATGGTAGAAAATGTTTCACATTAAAGTAATAGAACATCTAGAAGCTTCTTTTATCATAAAAATTATCTTTCATGGATAAATAAAGAATTATCTAGACATTACATAATTAGGTAGAAAGATCTAAATTGAAAATATCTTTATATAGATGAATCTAGATTTATGCTATATGGTGTAGATTTTAACACATGTTACATCACAATAACATTGTAATAGTATAAATAGAACATCCCCCATTATATTATTGGAGATCTTGTTGTAATCATTATGTACAACAAAAGCTTACTTTTAACTTTACAACAACATAAATTAGACATTACATATTACCTCATAAGATTATAGTATCTTTGCAACAAATATAAATAGCGACATTTTCATTTATTAAACTCTTATTGCAACCTTTTGTGTAATTTGAGTTTATTTTTAAGTTCAGTATGATGTATACATTAAAATGGTAAAATATAATATTTTGGTTAGAAAGTTAAGTTTTAATTTTTTTTAGGGTCACGTATTTAGGGTTTGCCCATGCTGCTAAATTTTTTGTCTTCGCCACTGCCCTACATGTGGACTAGGACTCCACCGCCGAGGATGCTCGTAGTGCTGTTCACGCTATGGGGCATGATCGCGTAGAACAAGCTGGGGACTACAGATGGCCGCTGCATTGGGGGCAGCGGCGGGAGTGCACCTCCTTGCTGTGAACATTGCTCATGGTGCTCAGCCCGCCGCAAATAAGATTGATGCCGCGCTAGTTCCCGAGTGTTGGGCACGTCAGCATAGCTGGCATAGCTGTGTTTGATACCATGGCCTTCGGCGTGTTTGTGTTCTCCGTATCGTTTATGTTCTGCAATTTGGAGAGACGGCCGTGCGGCATCTGTGCTAAACGATTTGCCACGGCAATCTCATTTGCCTATGTTTGGATCATTGTCGCGGTAGCTACAATGTCACTCCGACCTAAGAGCACGTAAGGGGGGTTTGCGCAGCAATATGCTTGGCATGCATTATAGTGATGTCGCTGGTTGCGAATTACCGATGATGGTGACTGTACATTGTGGTGAGCGAGTGGATATGTCTTTCACTCGATCGGTGTTTTGATGGGAAGTGTTGTGTTGGTATTCACGAGTTTAGTGAAGGTTATGTTGCGTTGGTGTTCCGATTAAGATCGATAATTTATCTTATTGTTCTTTACTTCTTGTAGTATATGTGGATGGAAGCATAATCTTGGATATCCTATAGAACCAGTGGAGTCGCATATATGATGTTGCCGCCATATTGACTTCTATTCGGCTACCGTTATCTTGTTATGTAGCTAAAATGCATATGAAACACTCATTGAAGACAATTGTGCTTAACACTGTTACCGAACAAGTTCACAGCTAACTGTGGTGCCATGTTATGAATTTTGCTTTTAATATATTGTTGTTTTCCTTATACCCACTGCTAACCTATCATCTCCCAATAATCTGGCTGCTGGTCCCACCTCCTTTATCACTGAACGGTCATTTAGGGGCTTTAGGTGGAGATCCGGGCTGTTTCCCTCTCGACGATGTCTGCGCCATGTTATAAATTACTGGCTTACCCTGCGTATTGTTTGTAGTCCTTGCTGTGTGATCTAAGCCCAAACTCTCCTGCAAACTCCGAAGCTGCCAGACTGTTCAGTGAGAACAAGGGAGATTATAGCCGCAAAGTTCGCGAGATTGTGGAGTAGAGCCGGACAGCTGACTAGCACATAGCAAGATTTTCTGGCCACTATGCCTGAAAGGGGCAATAAGCATGTGCGAAATCCTTTATTTCTGGCTTGTTAGACTTTTTCAGTTGAAACATTAAAGTTCTCTGGTGATTGTTTGCCGTCTGTCTTATTTTTTGTATTTTTTAGTCCCGTTATTAAATAATAGTTGGTTCTAAGGAAAATGTACTCTTTTTATGCATAGTTGAGGCGGCGGGTTGTACGGGATAGCAAAAACCCGCCAGCACGAGTACGGATGCGCCGTCATATCGAATAGCGTGAATCTGTCGGTGGAGAGTCTGATGCGTACATTTCTGGGCTTGGCAGCAAATTCTGAATGTTGCTGGTCAATGTGCATTATTTTAGAGGATGAGGTGGTTTCTTTGAAAAAATCTTTAGAGAAAAATGATTCTTCAACTTTGGAAACACAAGTTAATGTTTTGGTAAAAGAATTTGGATGTGAGGATACTGTTGGTATTAGAAAGAAATTAATTGAACTTAAAAAACGTCCTCATGGTCTCATTTGCAATCGTTGCCCTGATCTTGCTCTACAAAATGGCTATTTGAAAGCAACTCTAGAAAAAATGACAAATGGTGAAAAGAATTTAAACATGATTTTAGATACATCTAAATGCACTTTTACGAAGGAAGGTGTAGGATATAATAAGAATAATAATTGTTCCCAAACACCTATTAATGCTGATCATGCCCCCTCAACCTCATTTGTAAAGAAAACCCCCAATTTGAGTTTTGTTGGAAACAATGAAAAGAAACATGTGAGATGTTTTGGCTGTGGAAAATTTGGACACATGAAATTAAATTGCTATGCTAATTTGGGTCTAAAATATTGGGATACTTTCCACAATGTGAGGTGCTATAATTATGGTAAGTTTGGTCATTATGCACGAAATTGTTTTGCTTCTCCAAATCATAGATTTGATTATGATTGCAGAAGGCCACAACAATACGGTGGAAAGGTAAGTCCAATGGTAAGTTCTACTTTCCCGAACAATGATTGGGTTCCCAAAAATTCTTTGAAGAATATTAAAAAACCTTTCAAATTTGGGTCCCTAAACATCTTCTTGCACTTTAGAGTTTGTATTTTTAAATTTTTGCCTTGTACATATCATGTTGCATATCATATAGTACAAGCATTGGTTATTATACTTGTTGAATACTTATATTTATGGCATTGAATTTGCACATGACAATCTTTATTGATAAAGCCAACTTAGTTAAGTTGATTTCTCACCGTTGGAGAGTAAATTGTTTATGAGTTTATAATAGTCAAGTGGATTGATAAGTTAGACATGAAGGTTAATTTTCAAAAACATCAAATTGCTAATGTGAGTCTGTGTACTATTTTTGAGCATTTTTTTTAAGCCAGATGATCATGATGAGTCCTGGGCAAATAAAAAATGCAGGGCAAAATTTTAAAAAATGTGAGCTTGATTATGTGATATTGCTTACGAATTAGTAAAAGAAACAAGGTCAACCTTGTCATACCTGCAATTAACAGAAGCAAGCACAAACTTGCCACATAGGTGAAAAAAAAGGTGATATCAAATATGAAAATTGAGTTAAAAAAGGATGATATATGTGAAAAATCTTGGACAGATAATTGTGAGTCTGGTTTATCTTTTTTGCTCAAATCTAGTATCTTTCTCACATGGGCATATTTTTTATATATTATCTATTGCCTACTTGTCCGTATTTACATATCCATGAGCTTATTGTTTTCTTATAAATTTTTTACTCAACAACTAGTAGTTAATACTTGACTATGGGGCAATTCGTGAATTTTTGGAGTGTGGAATTGATTTGCTATATTATTTGTGTTCACCTTGGATAATCGGTATTGCTTGGTAGGTGTGCATTTCATTGCATCTTTGCATGGTTCATATTTGTTTGTCCTTGATGTGTGTTTTGCCAAAGGGGGAGAGTTAGAGTTGCATAAAGTGCATGAGTTCATGTGTGAGAGAGTGCGTGTGCATTTATGAGTTATTGCATTAGGTTAGTGCATGTGTCAAGGGGGAGGAGAGCATGTGTCAAGGGGGAGAGTTTAAAAGAATTAAAAAGAAGAGAGATTGAACTTGAATGGACCGTATTATCAAATCACTCATCAAGGGGGAGATTGTTGAGTGAATATTTTAATATTGTGTGATGAGATGATTTTCCAATTTACTAATATGGAACTAATGATTTTTGGTGAGATTTGAATATATATATATGATTGATTTTGTAGAAAAGAAGAAAGGAGGAAAGAAAAAAGGAAAGGAAAGAAAAAGAAAAAGAAAAAAAGGAGGAATCTGTGCACTGCGGTGTGCAGTGTACGTATGCATGCATGCAAGAGGTGTGCGTGTGTGCATGCACGCACATGCAGGTGGCGAATTAAATACTGTTCTGACTTTATTTAAATTTGAAATTAAAAAATAATTTCCCATTTTAAATAATTAAAAAAATAGCCTCCCGGCGCCGGTCCATCGGGCGCTATATATTAATCGCCCGTTCGACGGACGTTATTTAAAGCGCGCAGTGTCTAGCGCCGCAACACCGGGCGTTTAATAGCTCCAACGGTCCGGGGCATGCGCCAGGTAATAATCGCCCGTTCGTCGGGCGTTTTATTTACTGTTACATAAAAACCGCCTGTTCAGCAGGCGTTTAACATGGCGCGGGAATTAATCGCCCGATGGACGGGCGCTAAATCGCCCACGACCCTTGCCCGGCCGGCGCTGCATCGGCACAGTGCTCATTTTGCACCCAGCGCAGAGGGAGAGGAGAAAGAGAGGGAGGAGAAGGAGAAGGAGAGGAGAAAGAGGAGGAGGAGAGGAGAAAGAGAGGGAGAAGAGGAGGAGGAAGAGAGGGAGAAGAGGAGTGAAAAAAGGTAATTTTTAAACCCTTTCGTATTTTAATTTCGTAATATTTGAAAACAAGGTAGGTGAGCAATATGTCACATGATAAATTGAATATTTCGTTTAAAGCCTAAATTTAGCGATTAGGTTCCGATAATAAGTAGCTGTATTTTATGTAATTTTCTGATATGGTTTTTGTATGACATATGTAAATTAGTTTTAGGATTTAATGTTTTATAATATGTGCGGTAGATTGTAGACTATATTTAGGGTTATAACTGGGGTCGTAAGGGAGGGCAATACGTTCATTTAATGCGTATGTTTATTTTTGTACAGTTTACGGTTAGGGTTTATAAATTTAGAGAACATGTGTAGGGTAGTAGACTATATTTAGGTCTGTCGTTAGGGTAGTAGCAGGCTCGATTTATATGAAGCATAATGCACGTAGGTTTAATGCATAGTAGAAAGGATTAAAAGCGATAAATTTTTAAGATGTTTTTGTCGGTACGGAAATAATGAAAAATTTATTAGTAGTTCATTGCGTTTTTGTACAGGGTCAATGGCAGACAGAAAATATTTTAATGTTTATTACGGACAAGGGGATATCAATTTTGGTCCAAACGGGGTAGACCTATCTATGTTCCGATCAATGATGTTGGGGATATCTAGGCCCACGGAGAGAATGTTACGAGTGCTTGAAAATTGGCTGTTAAGGACGTTCAAAATTAACTCTGAAGAATATGGTCTGGATATCAGCGCTGTTGTTAGCCGTGCAACGGAAAGACCTTATTGGGAGTTGCTACCAATAAAGGCAACCCGAGGATGGAGGCGTTATGTCGAGATCGCCACTGAACGAGGACTGTCACTAGCACTTCTTGTTCAGGCGAAATATAGGGAACAAAATGAAGAAGCGTTGGATGAACCTGTCGAAGGAGCACATGTAGTGCAGGAAGAGGTGCAGGAAGATGGTGACGACACTGAGCATGTGGTGCAGGAAGAGGTGGAGGAGGTGGAGGAGGCAGGGGAGCGATCAAGTGAGCAACAAACAACACAGGAACCCACAGGTGCGGCAGATGAGGGGGAGCATATTGAAGCTATAGTTGCGGAGATGGAGGCCGAGGATGCTGAGCACGAGCAAGTCCCTGAGGAAGATGTGTCAGACGATGAGTGTCCCGGTGGGTTTTAAAATGTCATGCCGGTCGAGTGGAACTCATCGAGCTTTGCGGAGCTATCTATCCGAGAAGGCACTCAAACAGTCTGGGAATACCACCAGAATGAGGTGACACAAGGAGTGACATACCCCTCAAAGGAAGAATTGCTGACAGCCGTGAAGCTTTGGGCATTATCTCTTATGAGAGAATTCAGGGTTGTGAAATCTAACCGAAGTGTGTACGATGTGATGTGTGTTGTCCCTGGTTGTCCTTGGCGTGTGTATGCCTTTAAAGAAAAGTGGGTGGAATACTGGGTTTGTTCAATAGTGAGGGAGCATAATTGTACGGTGACTGAGGTAAGACAGAAGCACAGAAATCTAACATCGACAATGGTAGCACAGATAATGCAGACTCAAATAGCACAGAACGTGAACTACGAGCCTCGGTCTATCATTCGAGCCATGGAGAAACAATTTCAGTACACTATTCCGTATGCAACTGCTTGGAGGGCAAAGCAAAAGGCATTAGAGATGAGGTTTGGGACATATGAAGCATCTTATACGAATATGTCATCCCTGTTGACGGCCATAGCTAGGAGGAATGTGGGTACATATTATGATTACAAAGAGGTGGAGGCAGAGGGCGATGATATTGGCAAGTTCGTTCTGTAGCGGGTTTTCTTTGCTTTGGGGCAGTGCATCAGGGGATTCCAAAATTGTCCTCCAGTTCTATGTGTTGACGGAACATTCCTAACTGGCAAGTATAAGGGGCAAATCCTGACAGCAATTGCCGTGGACGGCAACAACCTGATTCTGCCGGTGGCATTTGCTTTTGTGGAAAGTGAGAATACTGAGAGCTGGTATTGGTTCTTAGAGAGGGTGAAGCATGCGGTTGTTGTTGGCAGTCCAGATGTTTGTATCATTCATGACAGACATCTTGGATTGTTGGCGACGATCGAAGAAATTAAGTTTGGGTCTGACTATCGAGCTGCTCAGTGGCCGGACATTCATACCCGATGGTGCATGAGACATATGGGTGCTAATTTCTTTAGTCAATTCAAGAGTAAGCACTTAATGAATCTGTTTAAGCGGTTGTGTAAGCAAAATCAGCAGCGTAAGTTCAATTGGCTGTGGCAGACGTTGGACGAGCTGACCACGAAGCATACCAGGGAGGCTGAGAATGTGAGGAACAGAAGAATTACAAACTTTTGAGAATGGATTGAAGACTGCCCGAAAGAGAAGTGGGCATTGCTGTATGATTCCGAAGGCAGTAGATACGGAATCATGACGACAAACTTGGCGGAGGTATACAACTGGGTCATGAGAGGTACTTGGGCACTGCTGCTCGTAGCAATTGTCCAGGGGATTCTGCACCGAACATGCAAGTATTTCATGGACCGGACGTTCTTGTAAAAGATTTTATTAATCGTTAATTTTATGTAATGCAGATGCTTCAGCATGGCGGACGAGGGTGGCGGACAGCAGGCCGATCGCCTTTTCGATCCCTCTGTGGACCTAAGGCATCGGTCGCAGCAGAGTGCTGCTCAGGACGTCTGCTCCCGACCTTTTCGTCCTAGAGTACCGAAGGAGCCTTGATCGTCGACGCCTCACCGGGTTAACGGTGAGGCAAAAAAATTGTATATTACTTAATGAAAGATTACGATATCTTATTTATTATGGACATGCAAGTTACGCCTTGCTAGTTTGCTCCCAGTGTGCCGGATGCTGGGGGCGACTCCTAGTATCAGGAATGAAAAGGCGTGAGGAAGGGCCCTAGCTTGCCATGGTGTAGTTGAGTTTCTGCGGTTGGAAGCTTACGGAGGCACGGTATTTATAGATGGAAGGGGTACCACACTGGCACGGTTCGAAGCGATGAATGCTAAATAATTTTTACAGCAATAATTCACGCCATCGCTCGTGAAATTGACCACCACGCCAAGATTGTTTCTCAGCTTTACAAAAGGACGACAGATCTCGAGAATCACCTGTGATGGTTCTCCACGCATGGCTCTCGAAACGGTTGTTAATCCCACCCCTTTCTCACTCCGTTGGTGCAAACATGTCCTTCCGCGTGTCCTATCTCTCTCCGTCAGTGCACACTGTAGTCGAAATCGACGTGACAGCACGATTAGCAACAAGATTGAATCATATTGTTTCACCAAGCGATGTGACAACACAAATAGACAAAAGCTACTCACACAGTGTTTGCACACAGTGTTTCAAAAGCAGCTCCTCGCCCACGCCCTGCTACGAATCCGATGTCAATTTTCTTTAAATGGCACACCCGGTGGCCACGAATCTCGCACCGCACTAACACCCGTAGCACATATCTCGTTTTGAAACACTCGTCACTAGCACAAGAACTGTATCTTCAATCGTTTCGGAGGTGGTCTTTTATTTCAATCCGTTTAATTATAACTATATTTTTTGATTTTATTATGTTCAACCTGATTATATATGTGTTCTATGTGTTTTATCGTCCTCTTTGTGTCTTTGTGGATGTCACTACCCCGACAGTCCGAACGAACTAGTGCGCTACAGGCGAAATAAATTTCGGAGAGAGTACGGGCACATCGAAGACCCAGACTTCGTCCAAAACCATTCAGGCAGTACTCGGTGGTGCATTTGTCCATGTCATTTTTCAGATCAACTGCCTTAAACACACGCGTACTTGTATTCCGATCGAAGTCAGAAAAAACAAAGTGTCATTTTACCTGTTGCTTCACTTTTTTATAACCGAGCGTGTGTCAATTAAATTATCAAAAATCATCTAATTAATTCATCCCTAATGAGCAATTTATTTCCAAAACGCGTTACGTCAAATATCTACTTGCGAGTGTGGCAGGCAGGAAGTGATGGCGCAGCAGTGCGAGCACCTGTAGGAATCCAAAGTGAGAGTTAATATATGGCAGGCAGGAAGTGAAGCCGCAACAGTGTGAGCATGTAGCAGGAATCCGAAGTGACAGCAGGCAGAAAGTGATGGTGCAATAGTTCATCTGCAGGAATCCGAAGTGAAAGCACATGGCAGGCAGGAATCCGATTGGACAAAACAACTTGACAGGCCCAAAGAGCGCCTATTGGTCAGGCGCTATTTAAATAGCGCCCACTGGCCGGACGTTTTATATAGAGCCGATCGTATCGAGAGCTCACTACAACACAAATCCTACGATCTTAGAGATCCAGAGTTCTATAGAGGATGGCCGAAGTGCCTCCACGGGGTCGACACGGTCGTGCAGATTTTTGATGTTGCAGATGGTTTTACGGACCGTAGGTTTTACCGATGTCTCATGTTTGAGGTGCGTATACCATCAAAATTAACCATATTATGTTATAAAAAGGTTATTCAAAATAAACTCGACTTTTCGCAGGCACATGATTGTGGCTTTACAAAATGGATGGATGATCCATACCCCATGGCTGCATCTAAATACATAGACTATCTGCACGGAAGAATAGAACAGTTACAACAACGAGTAAATGGTCTACTGAGTGTGCAAGAGAGAGAGAGTGGGAGCGAACACGATTAGTTCTTGACCCACAATATGAGGTGAACCACCATGCACCAATTATACATGTCTTTGTGGATGTCACTACCCGACAGTCCGAACGAACTAGTGCGCTACAGGCGAAATAAATTTCGGAGGGAGTACGGGCACATCGAAGATCCAGACTTCGTACAAAACCAGTCATGCAGTACTCGGTGGTGCATTTGTCCATGTCATTTTTCAGATCAACTGCCTTAAACACACGCGTACTTGTATTCCGATCGAAGTCAGAAAAAACAAAGTGTCATTTTACCTGCTGCTTCCCTTTTTATAATCGAGCGTGTGTCAATTAAATTATCAAAAATCATCTAATTAATTCATCCCTAATGAGCAATTTATTACCAAAACGCGTTACGACAAATATCTACTTGCGAGTGTGGCAGGCAGGAAGTGATGGCGCAGCAGTGCGAGCACCTGTAGGAATCCAAAGTGAGAGTTAATATATGGCAGGCAGGAAGTGAAGCCGCAGCAGTGTGAGCATGTAGCAGGAATCCGAAGTGACAGCAGGCAGGAAGTGATGGTGCAATAGTTCATCTGCAGGAATCCGAAGTAAAAGCACATGGCAGGCAGGAATCCGATTGGATAAAACAACTTGACAGGCCCAAAGAACGCCTATTGGTCGGGCGCTATTTAAATAGCGCCCACTGGCCGGACGTTTTATATAAAGCGTCCGTTGGTCGGGCGTATATAAAGCGCCCATTGGTCGGGCGTTTCATATAAGCGCCCGTTGGCTGGGCGTTTTATCAGTATGCCCCTGTCCAGCGGGCGTTTCATAAATACCGCCCAGTCAACGGGCGCCTAGCGGCTATTTTTTAAATTTTATTAAACAGGAAATTATTTCTTTATTTTCGAATTAAATTAAAACTAGTACAGTAAAAAATTCTGCAGGTGGCTGTGCAAGAGCAGCGTGAGGCCTAGCGAGGCAGCTAAGCGCTTGCAATGGTCCGAGCTGTGGGCGGCCAAAGGAGGCCAAGCAGAGGCGCGGCGGCGGCAGCAGGCCGAGTTAGAGTAGAGTTTGAGCCCGAGGCGGATTCCAGTTATTTTCACTATATAAAGGGACGAGGAGGCTCGTGATTAAGAAGAGTTTTAGGGTTTCCACATGCTAATGACGGCTACGAAAATTAGGGAAATTCTAGCGGTGATTAGAGAGAAATTAGAGGAACATTAGAAGAGATTTTTGCAGGAAAGAGAGGCAGATGAGCGAGGGGTTGTGTTAGGTTTGCAGAAGTTGTAGCAGGGCAGTAGACGTCGGGTGAGGCGTAGCCAGGAGCTGTTGCAGAGCAAGGTAACACAGACCAGAGCAGATCTGTATTTCTTTGTAAAAAGATTTGATTGGGGAAGAGCGTCTGAAATCATTGCCCCGCAGATGTAGGCAGGTGCCGAACTGCGTTATCAAACGTGTGCGTGTCTGGTAATGTTTTTCTAATCTTACATGAATATCTACTTTCGTTGATTTGCTTCCGCTAATTAGGGGTATTTAGTGCCTACGATCCTACAGCGGGCGGGAGGGGTGCCGAAGTTTTGTCGGCGGCTGAGTTTGGGCCGCCGACATTGACTATCTGTCTCGGCAGGTTCTTGAGAACCGCCGACATTAATCTGTCATCGGTTTTTTGGCCGCCGAGACAGAATATCCGGCCACCGACAAAGAGGAAGATTCATGCAGTCCGCTGCACTGTAGTGATGGCACACAGCAACAATTAACTCAAACAATAGATGCACTTACCAATGGAAAAAGGGTAACGATGCTATACGGACGAAATAGGGGGGCTTCGGCAAAAGTACAGACGCATGAACCCATGGTAAGAAGGACCAGCAAGAAACACCGAAGGTCAACTGCGCAAAAAAGGTTTAAAGAAAGAACCATTATTGGGTAAAAATATTTGTTATTATGGATGAGAGTGCGAATTTGAGCAATTTTGGATATATAGTATTTTTGATTTGGTTTCAGGGCCATGGTTGGCCATACGTGCGCGGACTCATGATAGAGGCTGCTCGTATTATCTGTGGTGATTGTAAGTACGGTTACATCCGAAGTTACGATAGAGGCTCCCAGGGGCATCGCAGGCAGCTATTATATACCTATCTAATAATAAAGCAAGTTTCTTCTTTCTTTTTCTTCCGTCTTCTTCCGTTCGTCCGTGATGCGAAGACTCCAATAAGTCCGTGATAGTATATGGAACATAGAAATCTAATCACAACATCATCAAATTCCAATAGGATTTGACTCCAATTCCGGTTCGTGTTGGTCTCCAAAACTCTCCACTCCTTCTCCATATAAACCTGCAATCCCTACCCGATTTCAACAATTAAACCCCAAATCCCACAGAAATCAAAACCATCGACATCGTTGTTGCTGCCGCCGAAGGAAAAAAAATCCTAACCTGCAATCCGACAACCCGACTCCCAAAACCAATCTCACCGTCAACCAGGCCTAACGATGGAGCTCGAAGGAACCGGAGTTCACTCCATGGGGACAAGGTAGCCATCATCACTTTCCCGCAGTCACACCTCAAGTCATCGTCGCCGGGCCCGCCTTAGCATCGGCCGCTGTCGTCGCTGGTTGCGCCGCCACGCTCCCTGCCTCCCGCCTTGCCCTCGCCATCGTCAGTCGCCACCTCAAGCCACTGTCGCCGCCACAGGTCACCGTGCCTCCATTGCCGGCACACCGTCACCAACGTCAGCAAACCTCCTATCTGGTCGCCGGCTCGCCGTATCGTTTGCCTAGAAGAGCCTGGCTGGCCGCGCCATCTGGTTGTGCCGCCGGCGAGCTCCATGCATGGTTAGCCACCCTCATACTCCTCTCCCTCTCCCTCTCAGTCTCTCTCTCTCTCTACACTCATGTGTGTGGCTAACGGATGAGACGAGGCAGTAAGCGGTGAGTGAAGAAGATGATGTGGATTGGGGATTTTTGTGTTGTGGCCATTTTATAATTTAGCCCCTGTGCATCAATTTAATTCAATAAGGGCGCTGAAACTTCAAGTTAGCCCCATGTGCATCTACTGCTTAGTAGATTCATTTAACGTCTATGCATCTGTGCTGTTCTATAGGGTGCTAAATTTATTAAGCCCCTAATTAATCTTTTAATTAACATGGTGATTGTGTTCAACAATTCTATGCACATATGCGTTTATATTGCATATTAAGTTTCTGCGCCAGTTTTGTTGTGCCAGTTTTGTTATTGTCAAGGTCGATCTAGCTGAGATCCAACTGACGTTTCTATATGCATGTGGTTCATACACTTCTTCCAAATTTTATATGTTTGTATTATCTATGACTGATGAGGTCGGATAACAGGGGATATGGCCCAACAATTTTCAAACCATCTCTAATGGATGTAGTCAACGATTGGTTATAATAAGTGATCATATTGTTTCTAGATAACATAGACAACCTCCTCAAAAGATTACAAAAAGTATTGTCTCTAAAATTAGATATATGGAGCCGTATGTGCTCTAAAGTATACGACCACAAATTAACTCGTACTTCAATCAATTTTTTAAATGATCTAGTTTTTAGCAAATAATTTTTGAATGACCTGATGTGCGCTTTTCCCGTTGCAACGCACGGACATATTTGTTATTACTTAAAATCGTTGGTGATATCCCTGGCTAGTGGCTACGTACTGTCCCAGACGGCTCGCACATGTGCGATTGTGATGAGATAAATACTATAGTCGGCTCATATATGACACAGTTGGCTCAGTGTACAAGCCAGCTATTAACACTATAATATCGGAAGGGGCTCGTGCATGAGACGACCCTAGATGATCTTAACACCACACAGTCGGCTCGTCTAACAAACCGCCTCTATAAGTTCATCACACAGTCGGCTCGTTTGACGAACAACCTCTAAGAAGTTCGTCGCATAGTTGGTTCGGTGGTCAAACCTATCATAGTCGATTTATTTCAAGTCGTCAATCATAATTACTCCGTACTAGCTATCACTGTCGCTTCGTCCCAGGTTGGAAACCGTTTGTGATGAGATTTTATGTACTAGTGTTTAGTATTCTTATTTGTATGTTTTTCGACATTATTTTAAACTCTATTGTTTGCTTCATATCACTGTGCATCGTCTTTTCTTGCAAAGCCTTTTGTGGATTGATTAGCTGGTGAAATAGTTGATCGTTTAATCTATCTTTTTCCTATATCAAAGATTTTTCTAAGACTCTAAACTACAAGTCAAAGGAAGTGCACTCGGTTCTTGATTTTATCTTTAAAAAACTCTCAAATTTAATTAATATGTTAGATAAACATGTTAGAGTTTTTAGCCACCACACCAGATCTAGATGACACATGTGATATACGATATTTGGTAACGTAGTTCGACATTGCTGCCTACGTCTGCGGGCTCTGACTATGAGCACTCTTCCCCAATCAGCATAAACACACCGGACCACCCAAGTCGCTGCGACCGCTGACCCCTGCGTGTCATGTGCTACAACTAGGTCATCATCATTGGTTACACCGAGGGCCGGTACCTCCTCTTTTACAATGGAGATCAGGATACAAGTCTGACCCTCACTAGACCCACCCCTGCCTATTACAGCTCAGAATTCACGTAACCAACTCGTACACGTATACGACACAAACTCTAACAAAGCAAATAACCTAAACTAGCAAGGTGGCTCGCGTGTTTGCGTGGCTAGATTAAAACGCACAGCTAGATTTATGTCAGCATATAGAGTTTATCTCTAACTCATAATATTTTAATAGGATAATCTCAAACTCATAATCTATCTTTAATATCTCATATCAGATTTAGAGTTTACCTCTAATATATTAGACCAGGTTTCGTAATTTGCTATAGAGATTGTTTAATTATCTTTTTTTATGTGATTTGTTGGATGATAATTGAACGGTTATCTGATTTGGTGGATATTAATTTGGATGATAGAGGATTTTCGAATGACGTGACACATTGTATTGATTTTATTTTTCTCTACTTTATTAATAATGTTAAAATAGATGACATAAGTTTACGAGAACAAGCTTTGAGTAGACGATTTTAGTCTCTATTTAGCTTGGTCTATTCGTTAGTCGTTATCGGCTGGTCAGTAGGTGAGCCACGGGCCCACGACTGTCTGTACAATGACATACTTAAATAAGCACCGTAGCAATAGGCCTGGGACAGGAGAAATCGACATTTTGCTTGATTTTTATCAGTTCTTCGAACTACAAATCGGCCATTTGTTTGTACCATGTTTTTTTTTTTACTTTTTATCTTACATATCATAAGCCATACATACATACAACGACATACACAGGGGTGGACCCACCATGGGGGCTGGTGGGGCCCCCGCCCCACCTAAATTTTTAAACCCTGCTTATACCATGGTTGGAGTAGAGAGCAAATATTTGATAAATTGGGCCTTAGGTGGGGCAGATTATACAAACCGGCCCACTCAGAAAAGCCCAACCCGCAACCCCGAACCCGAGTCCCCGACCAGCCACACAGCCACATTCACAACACAACCCCTGCCCCGCTTACCTCCCTCACTGCGCCGTCCCGTCCCCGCCATGGCGCCGCCGCCGAGAGCATCGACCTCGCCTCCGCGTCGTCCCGTCCGCCGTGGCGCCGCCGAGGCGCCGACCTCGCGGACCTCGCCTGTCAGATTGTCTCATTCCCAGGCCAGCCGCCGAGGCGCCGACCTCGCCTCTGCGCTCATGCTGCCCGAGGCGCCGACCGACCTGCTCGGCGCGCCTCAGCGCCCGCCCTGCCGCCGACCTGCCCTCGACCCCACCATCAAGGCGCCGCCCGTGCCCGGCCGGCCGCCCGACGCCCGCCTCCTCCTCGCCCGCTAACGCCAGCGCCGACCTCGCCGTCCCAGTGCATGGCAGCCCCGCCGACCTCGCCTCCGCCCTCCCGCCAAATTTCCTAGCTAGGTAAATGACAACCAAATTTGGGATAAATTCGGTTCTAACTTGAAATTGTCATACTCTAATTCGTACATGACACTTGTAACTTCTAACTACTAATTTGATTCTAAGTTGATTTGAAATCATATTTGTAGATATGAGGAGATTCTGGTTCAACCCGGCCGTCAATTCCAATCAAGGCTCCAAATTGCCACCATCTCAATGGTATGTTTCAGAATGTGATTCTAGTTTCAAAATTCTATTGTTTCATATTTATATTATTTGTTCCTCTAATTTACTATATGTTATTATTCTAGATTGGATTTCTAATACTTTCTTGGTGGCTTGGTGTTGTTGATGGAATGATTGGTGGCTTGGTGTTGTTGATGGAATGATTGGCAACTGTCATTTTGTAGAATATGGTACTACACTACTACTACTTTATTATGCTATTACTTTTGAAATTTAATTTGTGTTCATTTGTTGCCAAGTTAGCTGAACTCATATTATCCTTAACTTCTGCCCTCTTTGACAAATTTCAGCTCAACAAAACAAAACTAAATTAAACAAGCTATCAAAGAGGGCCTTCGTGCACATATATTATGCTTAGTTTAAGCCTTTATGTTATATTACAACATTAGTGAACTTAGAGTAACTTAAGGCTTGCCCCACCTAAATTTTCATCCTGGGTCCGCCACTGGACATACACACTGTATAATATCGCGACATTTGCTTGCTTTTTATCAGTTCTTCGAACTAGAATTCGGCAATTTGTTTGTATCATCTCTCTTTTTTTTTACTTTTAATCTTACATATGTTATATGAAGCCATACATACATACATACATACATACATACATACATACATACATCGACACACACTGTATATCGCTATTGACTTTTTATTTGTCGCCAACTCGGAAGAACTCTCCGTTCTTTTTATATGTGGTCGTTGAATTTTAGACATGTCTTTTAATCAATTTTTTAATTTAAAAATGTTTAAATATTATTTATCTTGTTATGCTTTATTTTACCAACAAAAGTACTATAAGCATGACTTATATTTTTATATATTTGCACTAAAATTTTGAATAAGAAAAAGACAACTACAAATAAAAAAGAACGTAGGGAGTAGTATTGTTTTGTGCACCAAACAGATCCGCAATAAATGAGATTCACGAATTACTATATACTAGTTACCCGACCTCATCAGTCATAGCTAGATACTCCCTCCTTTCCAGTATGTAAGGCATAATTTGATTTTTATGAATACCAAGAAGACCGTGTATAGCACTTGTGATTCCTGATTTGCCCCTAATTAATTGTCCCTAACTAATGAGATGATTTTTTATCAGCGCTCATGCATGGGAAGGAAATATCAGCGCAAGGAAATAATACGATTCTAGAAGTAATTAGTTTCCTACACAGCGAAGGGTATTTCTGGAACTTCTGAACAATCAATGCTGCTGCGCCTTATATATTGGAAAAAAAGTGAAAACAAATTATGCCTTACATACTGGAAAGGAGGGAGTAATACAAACATATTAAATTTGGAAGAAGTGGATGAACCACATGCATATGGAAACGTCGGTTGGATCTCAGCTGGATCGACTTAAACAAAACAACTGGCACAGAAAGTTAATATGCAATATAAACCCATATGTGCATAGAAATTGTTGAGCACAATCACCACGTTAATTAAAATATTAATTAGGGGCTTAATAACATTTAGCACCCTATAGAACAGCACAGATGCATAGACGTTAAATGAATCTACTAAGCAGTAAACGCACATGGGCTAACTTGAAGTTTCAGCGCGACATCCAATCCACATCGTCTTCTTCACTCCACCGCTTATTGCCTTGTCTCATCCATCAGCCACACACGTGAATATAGAGAAAGAGAGAGGGAGAGGGGGAGTTTGAGGGTGGCAAACCAGGCATGGAGCTCGCCGGCGACACAACCAGATGGTGCGGCCAGCCAAAGCGGCTCTTCTAGGCGACGATACGGCGAGCCGGTGACCAGATCGGAGGTCACAGTGACCTACGGTGGCGGCAGTGGCTTGAGGTGGCGATTGACAATGGCGAGGGCAAGGCGGGAGGCTAGAAGCGTAGCGGCGGAACCAGCGGCGGCAGAGGCCGATGCTAGGGCGGGCCCGGCAACGACGACTTGAGGCGCGGCTGCAACAAAGTGATGATGGCTACCTTGTCTCAATGGAGTGAAATCCGGTTCCTTCGAGCTCCGCCGACAGTGACGACGATCCTTCGGCCTGGTTGACGGTGAGATTGGTTTTGGGAGTCGGGTTGTCGGATTGCAGGTTAAGATTTTTGTTCCTTCGTCGGCAGCAACGACGATGTCGATGGTATTGATTTCTGCGGTATTTGGGATTTAGATGTGTCGGTGTAATAAATACCGGGGTACAAAGAGTCCTAAGAAGGCCAAGAGGGCCCCACGCGTCAGGCGGGCGAGCAAGGCCCAACAAGATGGGCGAGCCCCTCGGGAGGCTAAGAGGGCCCCACGCGTCGGCGGGCGAGCAAGGCCCAGCAAGACGGGCGAGCCCCCGGGAGGCCAAGAGGGCCCCACGCCAAGCGGGCGAGCAAGGCCCCAGCGCGTGGCGAGCCCCTTCAAGACGAGGCGAGGGCCCCACGCCAGCGGGGTGCGTGGGCGAGCCCTCCGAAGACGAGGCGAGGGCCCCACGCGCCAGCGGGTGCGTGGGCGAGCCCTCTCGAGACCAGGTGAGGTCCCACACGCCGTGTGGGGCCAGCAGCGAGGCGTTGCGTATGAGTTTGGACGGCGGCTTCCCTGCTGCGAAGACGAAGCGCATTTAATGAGACATCACGCGGATAGACAACAAGAAGAAATGATTACCTTCTGATGACCCTCGCAGGTCGGAGCGGCCACCACTGTGGGCGCAGAAGAATTGACCGCAGAGAGAAGGTTTGCTTGAGGAGGCCGCCTGCGTCGAGAGAGCAGGTAGGGCCCCACCCGCAGACTCACCGGTGGATCAGGCGGGTCGAGGCCACTTGCGGCACGCGAGGCGGCGCTGCCAAGGCGTGGGCAGCGACACGCTGCCTCTTCTGTCGTGTCTTGTCGATTATCTCGAGAGTATCAGATCGCCTACCCCCTCGGCTCTCTCCGCCACCCTCGGCTTGTATAAAAGGGAGGAGAGAGAGGGATGAGGCACGTTAGGTTACGAGAGGCAAAAACATTGCACTAGCAAGCACCACGTAAACACATTCCCATTCAACCACAATCGAAAAAGAGCTAAGGCTCAGCAGAGTAGGACTATTACCCGCGAGGGGTCTCAACTCAGGTAAATCTGAAGTTGCTCCTTGTTGTGCCCGACGCCAAATCGAACCGAGCTTGATCGAGTTGGCTAGCGCCTCTAAATCGACCAGGTGTGATCCGCAGGGTTGAGCGAGAACACGCCGCGATGGCGCGCCGGTAGGGGAGCACTAGCATCGGTTCAAGCTCTTCACCCTTCTTCAGCGGCGATGGCGGAGCAGCGATCGCGATGGAGCAGAAGCGGCCGCTAGAGCCGCTGCCACGAGTCGGCCGCGGCGATGGCGGATCACCCGGCGGTAACCGCCGCTTAGGTCGGAACCTGGCGGAAAGCAGCCGCCCGGCCAAGCTAGGCGGCGCTGGCCTTGGAGGAGTGCACTCAAAGACAAAACCTCCATGCGGCGTGGCCTTTGCCGGAGAACCCACCGCCTCGATGACTCCGGACTCCCGGCGGCGCCGTGGTTGGCAACTTTGGCTTCGTCGGCGCCGCCGCCGCCAGCTGTGGTGCAAGTTTCGTGGGCGGGGAACCGGCGTTTCCTCGTCTGCCGTTTTTGTTGCCCTCTCACCTCTCGCAGATCTCCCGGTGAGGGTGCGGGCCAAGACGACAAGAGCGGCGACCCCTCACGGGCTCTGCCGGCAGCGTCAGTGGCCGTGATCTCCGGTCCCATCTCGAGGACCGCCACTTGTGCATGGAGAAGACTCATGTGATAAGCTCCGCAGGGTCGCGACCGAAGCGCTATCTGTTGCCGCCGCCGCGACGGGGACCAACAAGAGGGCTCCTTGAGCTGCCCGGCGATGAGGTGGCGCTTCTTGGCGCCGCCTAGGCGATGGGGGGGTGGGGCGAGACCGTCCCAGAGCAGGAGGCTCCCGGCGTCGGTGCCGCGCTTTTCTAAGGAGTCTGCGCGCATCCAAGATGGCGAACGGTTTCGTCCGCCCCCATCGAAAAGTATGACGGCTCCACCAACCTAGATGAGTTTTGCAGATCTACACGACGGTGATGCAACTAACGGAGGGTCGGGAAGGTTACGCGAACTACTTCCCGCGGTCCTCACCGTGAGCCCGCCGTGGCTCATGAACCTGCCCCGAGTCCGTGGGGTCATGGAAGGAGCTCTCGAGCTCTTCGTCACCAACTTCTGTGGCACCTTCGAGCAGCCCGGGGTAGAAGACGACCTCCACAACATGGAGCAGAAGAAAGGAGAGTCGCTGCGCGACTATATTCGGCGCTTCAGTCAGGTCCGCAACACCATCCCTGACATCTCCATCGACGCCGTGGTCACGGCATTCAGGAGAGGCGCCCGAGACCCCAAGGTCAAGGAGAAGATGGCCACCCGCAAGATCAAAACTACGGAGGAGCTTTTCACCTTGGCGCGACAAGTCGCGCCTTCAAAGTGAGAGCCAGATCCGCCCGGCCGCTGGCGGGACAGCCGCTGGTGGCGGGACCGGGACCTCGAGGAACCCCGCGCAAAGGACAAGAAGAAGCGCAAAAGCGGCCGAGACCGGCAGGTCATGGCCGCCCGAGCGACGACGACGACGACGACGCGCAGCCACAAGAATCGGGCGCGCGGGCGTAAAAGAGGAAGAGGTCGCGGCGCCGGTGGGTACGGTCCCGTAAAGCGGCGGGCGGCGGCTATGGCGATCGCCCGTGGCGCGCGACGGCCCAGCGCCGCGACGAGGGCGAGACCGTCGCCCCCGTGAGTGGGACGGAAGGCCTTACTGTCCCATTCACCGCAACAACTCCCACGACTTGGCAGATTGCCATGTCGTCAGCAAGATGGTGGACAAGCGAGTCCACGAGCAGCAGCAGCAGCAGCAGCAGGCGTCCGGCAGTGGCAAGGGCAAGGAGACGGCTTCGCTTGGCTTTCAGCAGGCGGAGCGCGAAGTTGCCGTCATCCACGGCGGTTCGGCCACATATCCGTCCCACGCTAGCTTTAAGCGTGCGATGAGGGAAGTGTGCGCCGCCGTGCCTGGTTTTGGGTCAGCAAGGCAGCTGGCGTGGTCGGAGCAGCCGATCGCGTTCAGTCAGGCCGATCACCCAGCCAGTACCGCCGGCCCTGGGCATCTCCCGATCGTGGTTGCACCCACGGTCCGGAATGTAAAGCTAGGGCGGGTGCTGGTAGACGGAGGGAGTTCCCTCAACCTCCTGTCCGCCCGGGTCGCCACGGCGCTCCAGATCCAGCAGCGGGAGCTTCGTCCAACGCTCCCGTTCTTGACATCGCGCGGGCCGAGTCCGTCTCGCCGGAAGCGCGTCGATCTCCGGTGGCGTTTGAGGTTCGACAACTTCCGCACCGAGATGCTCGAGTTCGAGGTGGCGGACTTCGACCTCCCGTACAACGCCATACTAGGTCGGCCGGCGCTGACCAAGTTCATGGCGGTTTGCCACTATGCGTACATGGTGGTGAAGATCCCGGCCACCGCCCCATCGCCTTGAAAGTGGACTGTTCGAGGCGCTCGCTGCGACAAGGACGCTCTCGCTTTGGCGAAGCGACGGTGCCCGAAGGCCGAGGCTTGACTGGGAGCTCCTCCGACGAAGACCCGTGCCTCCCCCGGTTCGTCCGCGGAGGTTAAGGCGGTCTCCCTAAGCGAGTCAGACCCGGCGAAGACCGTTCGGGTGGGCGCCTCTCTCAGCGCCAAATAGGAAGGCGCGCTCGTCTCCTTCCTCCAGTCTAACGCAGACGTGTTTGCGTGGCAACCGTCCGACATGGCTGGGGTCCCCAGGGAGGTGATTGAGCACAAATTGGCGACGTTCCCCGGCGCGCGACCGGTCATGCAGAAGGTCCGGAAGCAGTCGGTGGAGCGCTAGGAAGTTATCCGCCAGGAGGTGGACAAGCTTTTAAGGGCGGGGGTCGTCCGCAGTGTCGCCCATCCCAGGTGGCTCGCGAACCCCATCCTCGTCAAGAAATCCAACGGCGCCGAGGATGTGCGTGGACTTCACCGACCTCAACAAGGCGTGCCTGGCGATCCGTACCAGCTGCGGCATTGATCTCATCGTCGACTCAACAATAAGTGCGGCGGTAACAGCTTCGGATGCGTACTCCGGGTACCACCAGATTAGCATGGCCGAAGAAGATGAAGACAAGACTGCCTTCGTGACGCCCATGGGCGTCTACTGCTATACAAGGATGGCGTTCGATCGAAGAATGCAGGCCCAACCTATCGGCCGGGCCATGATATCGCTCACCGCCTCAAATAGGGCGAAACCTGGAGGTGTATGTCGTTGATCTGGTGGTGAAGTCCAAGAAGGCGAAAGAGTTGATCGGCGATCTAGAAGAAACCTTCACCAACCTGAGGAAGTACTGCATCAAGCTTAATCCAGAGAAATGCGTGTTCGCTGTTCCGTCGGGTAAACTGCTGGGATTCCTCGTCTCCCAGAGGGGGATTGAGGCGAATCCTGACAAGATCGCCGCGATCGAGAACATGAAGCCCCGACGCGACTTGGCAGATGCACGGTGCTTGGTGGGTCGCTGACCTCCCCTGGGCCGCTTTATAGCTCGCCTGGGGATAAAAGTCTCCCAACGCTCAAGCTCCTAAAGAAGACCAACCAGCCGAGGGACGGCGGAGGCACGGAGGCGCTCGACGGTCTCAAGAAGTATCTCACCTCCCGCCCGTCTTGAGTCGCCCTGCACCCGGCGAGCCACGATCCTCTATGTCGCGATTTAACCCCAGCGGTCAGCGTGGTGGTGGCGGAAAGAGAAGGCGTTCAGCGCCCATTTACTACGCCGGCAAGGTCCTCCACGACGCCAAACAAGGTATTCACAAAGACCAAGATGTCTATGCCGTCCGACGTGGCGTCCGAAGCTGCGTCATTACTTTCAAGGCGAGAAGTCACGGTGTTGACCAAGTATCCCTTGCGGAGATCCTCTTCAACCGCGAGGCGACGGGTCGTGACGCCAAGTGGGCCATGGAGCCGGCAGAATTCGATCTCAAGTTCGCCTCCCGAACGGCCATCAAAGGGCAAGCTCGCGAGTTCGTCGTGAGTGGACTCCGGCGGACACAGAAGTCAAGACACCCCACCCTCGCCGTGGACTCTCTTATTCGACGGCTCATTCCGGCCGGGGCTGGACCGCGCGCCCCGGTATCTCCCACGGGCGATGTCGTCCCAAGACTGGTGGTGCTGACTTCCGCGCCACCAACAACGCCGCTGGCATGAAGGATCGCCACCGGCTCGGGTGGCTTCACCCTTGGCATCCGCGGCTACAAGTAAAGGCGACTTTCCCGGTCATCAACCACCGAGGAAGGATTTCTCCCGCCAGATCCCGTCATGGCGGCCTACTCGGCGAGGTGCGCCGTTGGAGCGGCACTTCGAGGGTTTGGGCTTGTGCACGCCCTCGCCGCGACAACTACATGGCGGATGAACCGCCCTAGATTGCCTCGCCGAGGGCACCTGCTCCGCCGGGTCTTTGAAGAAAGACTTACGCGGCCGTCCGTCGCAGCCCCCAATCTGGCGGGACGACGCTTCGATGCAGCCCCACCTCGAGGAGACGCCACCGATCTCGCTGCAGCCCCGGTTGGAGGAGGAGGCGAAGAACCGCCGAGGCGGTTGAGGCGGAAACGCCAAAGCCAAAGCGGAGTACGCCGGCGACAATGTCTGAAACGCCGCCACAATGTCACAGAATGTACTGAAGCGCCGGCGAGCGCGCCCTCGCCGGCGATCACGGCCGAGATGGCGGCGCGCCACGACGCGATGGCGAGGGTTCTCCGCCGCGCGCGGCGAATCTCTCCGCTGCGCGAAGCAGCCTCCGTCGAAGGAGCGGCGGGCGGTGAGGCTGGCGAAGTCACGTGGAGCGAGCTCGATGCCCCAGCGTCCGCCTGTTCCAAGAAGGACAAACAGGTTCGTATGCAAAAGCGAGTAGCATGCTAACCCCACGCGAAATGTGCGTAAGCGCAGGAAAGCCAACTGAAGCGGTGCGCCAAGGCGAAAGCTGAAGGGGAGCTCCAAGTCGCTTGTTTGCGGGCGGTGGCGGCGCGTCGCGTCACCGCCGTCGGCAGCGCCGGGCGCTATGCTGAGTGGTGCCGCAGAAGCACCAACAGAAGGATGACGCCTTGGCAGGAGCGCCGTAGAAGGAGCGGAAGAAACTGGCGCAGCGGCGCCAGCTTCGAAGAGTCGCCGCCTCTCGCCCGTGGCGGAGCGGGCGGCGGTAGCAGCAGGCCTCATTGGAGGGGCCGGTGGCGGCGAAGCTCAGATTGGAGATACGAGCCCTCTTTGACTCGCCGCCCCCTCTTCGCTGCCGCCCACGGCAGGATGAGGAGGCGCTTCCTGAAGCGCCGCCGAGTCGGCCGCCACGGCAGAGGTAGCGGCGGCCTCGGAAGCTTGGGCGGTCGCCGGAGGCGGATCGCGGATCTGTAGTGGCCCCCGTGCCACTTGGACCGCGGGACCAGAGACCTCCATGGGGGGCAGCGCACACAAGTGTTGGTTGCGCTCCTGTGGATCCCAATCGCAGCAGGGGGAGGATGCCCGCAGGCAGCGAAGTGTCGCCGATCGGTGGGGCGAAGAGTCTCCGCCAATGGCCCCGAGCACGCCGTCCGAAGACGCTCCTCGGCATGGGCGAAGCAAGAAAGGAAGCCATAAGGACGGCAAGCAAAAGATTACAAGAAAGACAAGAGACCCAAAAGACTAAAGAGCACTCACCGCCGAGGGCGACGCGACTCCATCGTTGTCGCCATAGTACATCCAAAGGGGCGAGTCCTCATGCGGAGCGGCGAGTCGGCCAAGAAAAATCCGCCGCGACGAAGCGCTCCGTGAGCTCCGGCGGCAAAGATCGACGACGCGCGCCAAGATCAACCCCACCCGCTGAATCGTCACCAAGCCCCCAGTTGGCGGTGGGCCCGTGGGACCCTCAGAAGAGAAAGATCATCGCAGCTGGAGTCCTCCACGTCTGACCATTGTCGCACTACCGATCCTTCCAGCTTGGACTTGGACGCGACAGGATGAAGACGGCGGTTTCGCGGAGCGTGAAGTAGCAGCTCCCGAAGGCCCAGCACGGGCGCGGCCTCGCGTGCAGCATGAAGAGCCGGCGCCAGAGTGGAGGCTTGGCATCGCCCCACGAACATCTCGCAGAGGTGGACGAAGATGGCCAACGAATGATGGAGTTGGGGGGAAGGTGCACCGCCTGGATCTCGTAGAAGGCGAGCACCCCCAAGAAAAATTCAGAGTACGGCGGGATGAGCCCCGCCAACGCCGCCCAGACGAAGGTGACAATCTCCCCGTCGCGAGGGCTCGGCGCCATGGTGCCGGGGCGGAACCGGGCGGCGGTTGGCAGCACGAACACTTGAAGCCGCCATCGAGTGTTCGCCGCGCGGAGGTGGAAAACTGGTCCAGCCGACGGCGCGCCCCCACGGCGATCCTTGCTGCGTTTGGGCGCCATTGGAAAGCAGTGAAGAAGTTGGCAAAGAGAAAGAAGGCTCTGTGGTGGCAGCGAAGGAGGCAATTGGTAGTTTGTGAAGACTTAGCGTGCGGAAGGATTGGCCGCAGTGCTGAGAGAAGTATTTATATGCGTGGGGCGCGAGCACGACGGTTTGGATTCCGCCCCCACGTGCGCGCGGCGCCATCATTGCCCCGCGCGTTTTGGTTTCCCGCGAAAAGTGGCGTAGTTCCCAAGGAAAATCGTGTGCAGGTGGAGAATCAGGCGTACGGCCGCCGCAGGTGGTGGGCCCCCCACGATTCGTCTCCCGCCGCACAAGAAACGGAAAAGTGTTTGCGCGACGGTTCGTGTATCATGGTGGACCCGGGGGCTACTGTCGGTGTAATAAATACCGGGGTACAAAGAGTCCTAAGAAGGCCAAGAGGGCCCCACGCGTCAAAGCGGCGAGCAAGGCCCAGCGCATGGGCGAGCCCTCGGGAGGCCAAGAGGGCCCCACGCCAGCGGGCGAAGCGAGGCCCCAGCCGCTGGGCGAGCCCCTCCGAAGACGAGGCGAGGGCCCCACGCCAGCCAGCGGGTGCGTGGGCAGCCCCTCTCAAGACGAGGCGAGGGCCCCACGCTGGCGGTTGTGTGGGCGAGCCCCTCGAGACCGTGAGGGTCCCACACGTCAGTGGGGCCCAAGCGTGGAACGCTGCGTATGAGTCTTGGACGAAGGCTTCCCCGCCAAGGACGAAGCGATTTAATGAGACATCACGCGGATAGACAAATGAAGAAATGATTACCGCCTGATGACCCTCGCAGTCTCGAGCGGCTATCACCGTGGGCGCAGAAGAATTGACCGGCAGAGAGAAGGTTTGCTTGAGGAGGCCGCCTGCGCCGAGAGGAGCAGGTGGCCCCACCCAGACTCACCGGTGTGATCAGGGGTCGAGGCCACTTGGCGGCACGCGAGGCGGCTGCCGCAAGGCGTGGCGCTGCACGCTGCCTCTTCTCGCTGTGTCTTGTCAGTATCGAGAGTATCAGATCGCCTACCCCTCGGCTCTCTCCGCCACCCAAAGCTTGTATAAAAGGGGAGGAGAGAGAGGGGATGAGGCACGTTAGGTTACGAGAGGCAAAAAACATTGCACTAGCAAGCACCTCAGAAACACATTCCCATTCAACCACAATCGTAAAAGAGCTAAGGCTTAGCAGGAGAGGACTATTACCCGCAAGGGGTCCGAACTCAGGTAAATCTCTGAAGTCGCTCCTTGTTGTGCCCGACGCCAAATCGAACCGAGCTTAATCGAGTTGGCTAGCAGTCTAAAAATCTAACCAGGGGTGTGGTCCGCAGTGGTTGAGCGGAGAACACGCCGTCAAGATGATTGAAATCGGGTAGGGATTGCAGGTTTATATGGAGGAGTTGAGAGTCTTGGAGACCAACACGAACCGGAATTGGAGTCAAATACTCTCACGGACTCATTGAAGACTCCTCCCATCACGGACGAACGGAAGAAGACGGAAGAAAAAGGAAGAAGAAAACTCTGCCTTCTTCCTTCGTATTTCTTCTTCGTCCGTCAAAGGCTTCCCAGCCGTCCGATCGCTCTGCCGCTGGATCCAACGGCCCCAGCTGCGCGCCCCCCAAAACCCTAGCCGTCCGCCCTACCCCCACGTCTCCACCCTCTTTGCCTCACCCTCCACCTCACGCCGCCTCGTCCCTCCCATCCTCTTCACCGCCGCCCCTCCCTCTTCCCCCCACCGCCACCGCCCCTCCCTCTCCCCTACTGCTTCCCCTCCCCTCTGATGCCGCAGCCACACTAGAACCCTGGCCCGTGCCACCCCAAGAGTATAAGGCGGGGAGGCGAAACTCCATCGCCGACGCCAACTCCAGCCGGCGCACTCGCCACCATCTGCGCCCACCTCCGGATCGCCGGCCCCAACTTTAGCCGGCATCCTTGCCGCCGCCATCTCCGTCTACCGTGCAGCCCTCTGGATCCAGCGTGGCGGCGGCGCGTCTCCAAGGCAACAGACTATTGGGGGGAGGGGGAGGGGGAGGAGGAGGAGGAGGAGGAGGTGGGGAGGGGTGTACCTCAGCACGCCCAAGACGGAGAAGTACTACGCGGATCCACTCCTTCTCCTCCTTCTTCCTCTGTTTGATCTGTATGATTGCGTTGTAATTTGGCTCGGTCTGTGCGCGTTGGGGACGGTTCTTGCTTTCTTGGGTGATATCTCTATGTTGGGTGGGTGGAATGTCAGCCAGCATCCGGTCGGCGTCTGCCAGTTCGGACGACATTGACCTCGCCCTCGAGGGCATCGCCGACGCCGACAAGGACTGCATCGGGGCTCTCACCTATGGTCGCATCGGCTTAGCCCTACTTACACTGATTATGTTTGACCTGATGGTGAGTTGTTTGAAAATTCTCTGTTCATCTCTCTTGAATATGTTCCTTACACTGGGATTACTACCTTAAAGGTATCGGGCTTCTAAGGTGTTGCTGCAATCTTCAGCTTATAAACCTGCAGTTCATGAAGGATTTTTCTCTTGACGTTGGACCCGATCTTAGAATGTTGCTAATGGAAGACCATCCTTTATCTGCTTTATTAGTATACTCTCCTGTAAATATATATACTATTGTAGCTATAGCATTGTCTATAAGATTTAATATGGTCTCATACGTAATAGATGATAAATGCCTTGGAATCAGCTATAGCTTGACCGTAAGATAGTAGCTAGCACACTCTTCTTCTCTCCTCCACATAAGCAAAGGGTTGAGTTGGAAGTCTTAAAACTAGCTCACATGGCATCATTGGAGATGCTCCTAAGCTTTTGGTGCAAAAATTCTCTCTTTATGATCAGCCTCGACGCGGCGCCTTAACAAAGCCAGCTCTTCGCCAACCTTGGCAACCTCAGTTATTGCCTGGTCCCTTTCCTCCTGCGTAGCATCGAGTTTCGAAGCAGACCCCTCCAACAAGCGTTCAAAGGCGCATGCAACAAGCATATTCAGCAGACAATTTATAATTAAGTCAACGAAATATAATCAAGGTAAAAACAAAAAACACAATGATCACCTTCGCGGCATACGAGCAAACGAGGTCGATGAGGGACCGACCATCGATACCAGCAAGAGGACCCTCCAAGACATCATCTCCAACCGCCAAAACAGAATGCTGGAAAAAAATCCACGAAACACATCGGGCACGTCGAACTGCTCGGTGGTGAAGTTGGCAGCGAAGCTGGCAGGAACCCTCGTGGACCCACCGCCTAAGCTCGCCATCACTGTAGTAGTGAGAATTTTACTTCAGGCATGAGGAGAGCGCATGGCATCGTTCTTACCTGCCCTTGCGGTACTCTCCGAGGTTCCCGCCGAAGTGCCGTGACCAATTGGTACGAGCGAAGAGCAAGGTTTAGGCGGAAGCGCTCGGAGTGGAGCAATGGCTAGCAGAGGGTTAGTAGTCGGGGGAGGCATAACCTCCACCACATCTTGCTCCTCCGAGTCGTACGCCCCGAAGGCCAAGAGACCTCCAGCGACAACTCCCTTGCCTTTGTTTTCAGCAGGCTCGGCAGCAGCACACGGAGGGGCCGTGGGGGATGGATCCACAATTAACGGAACGGGGCTGCGGTCACCCTCGCCGCCAAACGATCCTCGTCATCTTCCTCCCCCTCAGATTCTTCAGCTTTGGCCTCAGTGGACGTGGAGGACTTCTTTTTCTTCTGCCCCGAGGACACAAGATCCTCCAGGGTAACCTTCCACTTCCCATCCCTATTTTCGAGGGGAGGTGGTTGCTTTTGGGCAGGGACACCCGCTGAAAAGCGGTTTACCTAAACCCCTCGGTGAGCCATGGAGAGGTTTCCATACTCCTTCTCCATCAAGGGGCCTACAAGTTTTTCAGCCCCCGAGTCTGCTGTCTTGAGAAAAAACACTGGGCAAAACGTACGCACAAGATAAGAACGAAAAGTATGAAGCTTCGAAACTCACCTTTGCCATTCGGGGGAAGCGAGTGCGTCACCTTCCCATCAGTGACGGAAAATTAATGCCCATATAGTCCGGAGCGGATAAACCCTCAACATCCGTACTTCCTCCGCAAGGTCCTACATTCCTTGAAGGCTGGCTAGGTCTTTGAGAGTAGCCACTTGTCGTTGGTCTTGTCTTCCAGGACAACCCTCGGCCGGGACATGAAGTGTCCGTCTGTCTTGGTGGTACAAAGCTGACTTCCGGGCTCAACGGATCTGTACAGCCACTCGCGGGCCCATCGATGGCCCCAATGGTTTCGAGACTCGGACACACGGGAGCGTACGCTGGGTGCGTAACTCTATCTTGGAAGTTGAGTGTGCCATAGAACCTCTACATGACCTCGTCCTTCGAGGCAGATTGCCAGCAAGCAAAGTAAATGCCGGCAAAAGCACGCGCCAAGGGCTTCTCGAAGCCCATGGAACAAAGGGCCCAGGCAAACATCATGACCCGAACAAAAGCTTTTGGGTCAAGCTGGAGAAGTTCAGCCACGATTGAACACCTCTAACACCCCTGTAAGAAAACTAGACAGTGGAAACCGGATGTCGTTGTCTATATATACAAGGAAAAATATGGCCTTGTCTTCACGGGGAGATGGTGTGACCTCCTTAGAGTTGGGGCGGCGTATGGCATCCTTGGGCACCCCGAGGTGCTGAGCAATCTCGACAAGGTTGTCCGCCCTGACGACAGAGGCCACAAGCACGTCGAACATTGGAAGATCCTTCTTCCGAGGTATCACCAAGGCGGCAGCAGAGGATTTAGGGTGCCCCATTGCTAAATGAATATGGCCCAATAGGGATGTAAGTGGGATGTTTTGCGGGTACCCGCGAGTCCGCTTGCTTCATTAAAATACACTAAGCCTCACAATGCTTAGTGTAATTTAGTGAAGCAAGCGGTCTTGCGTATACCCGCGAAGCAACCCACTTGCATCCCTATGGCCCAAGGGTCAATAATAGAATAATAGGCAAAGGTGGTGAGAGCGTTTCAGCAAGGGCGAGCGGAACGGATGGATTGAGAAGGGAGACCATAGACACTGCCGCTCACCCTTCTTATAAAGAGGTAGACGCATGGAATGAGTACATGGAAGTGATATGTCCCCTGGAGCTGTGGAATGTGCTCTGCAAGCGCTTTGAGATATTAAGGTACTCTATCCTTCCACAAGCCCAGTAGGACTGGAATCGTCTAAGGGTGGCCGACTTTAAGTCTATTGCTGATTATAACTCTACGCTGCACCGCATTTGCACCAATCTGATACTTTGTGGCAAGAAGATCACAGAGCAAGAAAAGACTAAGAAAACTCTCTCTACTTTCCACCCCAACGAAACTCAGTTAGCCCGCAGTGACCACCAAGACAACATTGAGGAGTATAGCACTCTCATCAATGTGATAATGGTGTCTGAAACTCATGACAATGTCCTGATGAAGAATTTCAAGTCCCAAGCACTGAATAACCCGACTGGCACTGAAATAAACACCAATAGTTACTAGGTGAAGAAGCCCAAGAAGAAGGGTAAGAACAGGAAAATAAAGAGTGGAGTGTCAAATGACAAGTTTGGTAATCAGGGGCTGCGAAAGCTTGTTGGCGGTTCCAAAATTATACGCCGACATATGCCAACATTCCGGTAATTCGGGGGAAATCAAGATTTATGTATGAATTTTATTTAAACTAATTAACTTCCACAAGTTTTGTTAAGTTTGTGTCCTCAGGAACAAAATGGGAAAAAAATGGAGCTGAACCAGAGGACAAAGTCAGTCAGCCAACCAACCCTAGGCCGGCCGACCTACTTTCGTCGACAAACCAGCTTAGTTTTCTCTGGTGATCCAAGAAGCACACAATGGAATGATCTAAGCCATCGACACATGTTGGTTTGATCTAGAGGCTGAGATTGCTTTGGGATGGATCCATGGGGCCACATGGAAGGATAATTTACCGGCTTCAACTGCCAAAACCGATGTGGGTAGATCATCTACACCATCAAAGAAGCATTCTAGGAGAAATCATGGCTGGTGGCTTGGTAACAAGTGTCCCGTAAAGTGGATGCACCTGATTGGCTTCGGTTGGCTATAAAAGGACCCCTCACCTCACTTTGTATCACACACACCATTTGGAGCTTCACCTTGTCATTTGCTAGAGTATTAATAGTCGAGTTACGGCTCGGAGTTCCATAAGCGTCTTCTGGAGTTCGGGTTAATAGCTCTTGTATTTTTACCTTTTCTTGTAAGACTTTGATTTATAATACAAGTTCATTTCTTTACGTAAGCTGAGCATTTATATTCCGCATAGTCGAAAGTGTGGAATCGTTAGAGCCCTGTTTAAGTCCGTCCGATATCGAGTCTAGGTTCATGCTGAAATACTTGGGTTGCCTAAATATTGAACTTAGATCGTTCTCCAAAGATCCGAGAGGAAGTGATAAGCTCTAGTGGCAAACGTGGTGTTTGAAACTAGTTCGGACCCGGTAGACACCTGATTCAACGGTGGTGTGGTAGGTAGTAGGTGGTGAGAGCACTGCTATCCGAGTGGTATCAGCTTTTGTGAAGTCCGCCCCGTTAGTGTCAATCCAGTCGATCCTAATCGGGGGTGATCGTAATCATCCGGTGTTCTTAACTGATAGCGGGTGGTAGTGAATCGGCCGAGCTCCGAGTAGTTATTAAACAATTCTATCATTCATATATCCACTAGCTCATTCCTAGTCTGATTGAACTTGTTGTAGACATATTACACTCATCTCGTTGACCTCCCAGCTATCTTAGTCTGCCTGCTTATCTTTTACACTCCTTTGTGCGCCACTTATTATTTATTATCTTATCATTATCCTTACCCCTGCTATTTATATTAGCTGTTATCTTAAATAGTAGAGATAAAATTATCAACAGATAGCGATGTCCTTAAAGAAATCCTAAATAGGAATCTCTACAAATTAACATACCGGCTAATTTTAGCAGGCTTACCCTGCTTTGTCCTTGTCGTGTGAAACAAGCAGAGCGGTGCATAACCAGATTCGACGTTCAGGATAATTATCATCCAGATCAAGAGTCACTCGTACGGAGAGTTAGACTTAGAATCGTACCTCAGCTAGTCTGAGTCTCTGACCTTCCAATCCAACCAAACAACCCTTCTCTCTGCCGAATCACCATCATCGCCATCCGAGATGGCCGCTGAAAATACTATCCTTGAGTTCTCAACACCATCTAGTACTAACGTCCCCATCGGACCAAACACCAGTGTGGGAGACGGAGGCTTTGAGCTAAAGCCTACACTTATCAATATGGTTCAAGCAAGCCCAATCTGTGGCAAGCAAACGGAGGATGCCAATGCCCATCTCCAACGCTTTGTGGATATTTGTAGTACATTTACTATTAAGGGGGCACACATCGATGTTGTCCAGCTACGCCTTTTCCCGTTCTTGTTGGTGGGGAAGGCAAATCATTGGTTCTACGCCAACAATGATGCAGTTTCCACTTGGGAGAAGTGCTACAATGCCTTCCTCGCCATGTATTTCTCGTTGGGAAAGACTAATGCCCTTCGGAACAAGATTGCTAGTTTTCAGTTAAACACCGATAAGTCCATTTCGGAAGCCTGGGGGCCACTCTAGGAGTATATACTGGACCGCCCTCATCACGGGATGCAGGATTGGTTTATTATCCAGAGCTTATACCACGGGCTCAACCGTACGGCACGAGAGCACCTTGATGCTACCTCTGGTGGAGCCTTCTTTTCACTTAGTGTGATTGCTGCTCGCACTCTCACTGAGAAAGATGGTCTCAAGCCAAGACTGGAATGTAGAACGTCCTCAACAACGCATAAGAGGAGTCCACTAAATTGATAATATGGACATGCTCGCGGCCAAGATGGATCTATTGATGAGGAGTCTAGAATCACCTGCACCACATACTGTTCAGTCTCTCGAGTCTCGCATGAGTTGCGAGGTTTGAGGGATATTCGATACTCAGGCGAAAACTGCACTGAAACTCAACCAGAGGACGCCAACTTTGTCAATAATGGATTCTGTTCGCAACAATCAAATTTCATTTGGGGCTGGAATTCTAGACCCAACCTCTTATTCGACAATCGCCAATAGGGAGGTAATGCTGGCAATTTTAATCGCAATAGATCGTCTCTAGATGAATTTATGTAAGCCCAAAGTAAGGTCAACGAAAGCATTAGTAGGAAATTTCTTGCTAATGACAAGATCGTGGTGAACATAAATTCGAAACTTGAGGGATTTTTGACTGACATGAAAAACCAAATGAGCTTTAATAAAATGCTAGAAACACAAATAGCTCAGTTAGCTGCTTCAATTCCTACATCCACTCTGGGAAAGCTTCCAGGACGACCGGAGCCTCACCCAAAGGAGACCCGCCACATTCTAACCATGCAGAAGAGCAGCACGATACCCCCGATCCCATCACTGAGGATAATGAGGACATTGATGAGGCACCTCATGATGAGCAGCCAAAGATGACTTCAAATGGAGAAAACCATGGGACCAAAACCAATCCCGCAGAATTTTCGGATACCCAACTGCTGCATTTTCCGCGTTGTCAAAGAAAGCCAACTGCAGATGTGCAGTTTGGCAAGTTTGTTGAGGTAATCAAACAAGTGTATGTCAGCATTCCATTGCTATAAGCAATGCAGGTGCCTACGCATGCGAGGTATTTAATGGACATCCTTAGCAACAAACACCAGTTTCCAACCGTGGAGCTCATTGAATTGACCGAGGAATGTAGTGCAACGATCTTGAGTACTCTCCCCGAGAAGATCAAGGATCCAGGCTATCCGAGTATTTCATGCTCTATTGGTGCACAAAACTTCAAGCATGCTCTATGCAACCTGGGAGAAAGTGTTAGCATCATAACAAAGGTAATTTATGAGAAGTTAAATCATTCTACTTTGTCTACAACTGCCATGACCCTGCAGCTTCTAGACCAATCGGTCCGTTGTCCTATTGCAATTGCTGAGGATATACCGGTAAAAATTCAGAATTTCTTTGTACCCGTGGACTTTGTGGTCCTAGACATGGAGCTGGATGCTAAGGCGTCTCTCATTCTTGGAATACCGTTCTTGAGTACAGCAAATGCTACCACAGATGTTGGTGCGGGCAAAATTAAGCTCAATATCAATGGCCGGGATGAAATATTCAATTTCAAACCAAGGATTGAACAATGTTCTAAGGTACATGTTTATTATGGTAAAAATCCAAAACCCGTGCAGAACAAGGCGGGGGCAGTATCAAAATCTCAGGTGCATACTCTCATCGCGATAATGAAAAGATTGTTCAACTGTTGTTTGAATTAAACCGGCGGCCATATTGGAAGAACAATTCAGAGAAGAAAGAGGCAACGAAGCCTCAAGGTAATTTGCGGAAGCAAGCTGCAATAAAAAAATTTGAACCTACAGAAAAAGGTTGACACCATCCGAACAGTCTCGACGAAACAAGTACGGCATAAATTGGAAATTCAACCAGGCGCGATTTCAACTCCGGTCGCAGAAAATTCTCAAGAAAATTGAGCTTTGGAGACGGTCCAGCTCGAGGACCGTGAAAAAAAATCGAGTCCTCACCGGGAGGTAAGCTGGAATTTACCCACTTGCATCCATATTTAATTATTGCATATCCATAGCATATTTACCTTTTCACTCAAACATTCATCTTGTATTTTTTAAAAAAATCAATTTTTGGGGACGGTTGACCAACCTAGGTGGGCCGACCGAACCCACGCCGACCGACCCCCTCTTTTCCTTTTCACCCCCCATGTCATCTCACACCCACTCCTCAATTGGCATAGCTTGGCATCTTGGCAATTAGTTCTGTTTTTTTGCATGATGATTATGCATTTGCATGTATGCTCCTGCAGCTAGAAATTGAGGAGGCAGTTTGGTGATCAATGCACCTCTTAGGAGTGATTGCATGATGTCACGTTTGCCCTCTTCATCTCTGCATAATAAATCTTCCTGATCGCATATTTTTCAAGAAAAAAACGTGATTAGTACATGATTTCATAACTTTGGCAAAAATATTTTTGTGGCGGCGATCCTAATCCCCGTAAGGACTACTAGCATTCGGATGACTGTCCGACTAATTGTGTACCGTTAACCCTTTATTATCTGTATATCCTTCGAGTATTCGGTCTTAACCCTACCTGAAGAAAATATGTCATAGTATGGTAAGATTGGCAAAAGCATTGCCAAGGTCTCCATGATGATTTCAATGAAGCTTTCCACGTAGTCGGCTGGACCAACTTCATCCCCTTCATAGAAAAAGGTTCGAGTCTTCTAACTCTTGAGTTTTTAAGCACCCTTGCATTCTCGAAAATGGAACTAGATTCAGATTTAAGCTTTTTAATGAAACATTTGAATATTCTCTACGAGAATTGACTTGTTACCTAGGTTTTTCCTTGAGATGCAAAGATGTGCCTAAAATTTAATAGGATTTAATCGTGATGAATTTCGGCTTTCAATTTCTAGCAAAGTTTATAATGGAACTCTTAGAATGAACGAAATTTATAATCTCACTCTTAGGTTCATGCATCGTTGGCTTTACAATGGTCATAAATTCACAAAAGATATGCGCACTCTAGGACTTGATGAAATGCAATATCTATTTGCCATGGTCAATAGTAAACCAGCAAATCCAACTTTGAAAATGGTAACTCATTGGTTAGAGAAGAAAATTTTGGCTGGAGATATAGATCGCACGTATTTCATCACCCGCATTGCTGAGAATTTGGTGCTACTAGCAAATGCCCAGGTAGCCTTCCTAGAAATAGAATTTCCGTTAATAGGGAAGGACCACTTTTTGCAAGGGCATGTTTTGAGGGCTGATCCCGATGGAACCCTGTTCATGTGTTTCCCGGGAACCACGGAACCCTCTATACCGCCCGCGGATTAACCCTTAATCTAGGAGCAAGAGAACCCTCTCGGCATAGTATTTCAGGACCAGTGACCCGTAATCGTGCACGCCGCGAACATGAGGAGTTACCACCAGCAGCAGTACGAACAAGAGCAAGCGAGAAAATGACATCAGTGTTGGCTGCTAGAAAATCTATCTCGGCGACCAAAATCCCGACAACATGGAAATGTCGGTGGCTTACAAATAAGCCAACGACAAAATTACATCCTGGCACGCCGTGTGGTCAGCCGAACAAGACCGTCGACCTATCCTACATTCACTTTTGCGTGCGTCCGGAATTTTAAATTTCTAAGCCTGCCAAAATAGTCTATGTCGTTGGATTAACTCTAGCTGACCACCTTGTGGCTTCCCTTAACGGCGCCTTGACGCCCCAAACGGAAGGAGTTTAGGTTGGTCTCGCATGGCAGATAGAAGGACACCTCTGCCATGTGGGGCCAACCAGGGAGTTCACATAGGAAGGGCAGGCAGTATCTGTGTCGGTGGCATCTGTTCGAGACAAAGATCATCTGTGTCGGCGGCCAGTAGATAAGCCGGTGACACAAACCCTCCTATGCACCGACGCATTCTAGGCCACACAGCTCGATCCGGGGAATTGCAATTTGCAATCCAACGTTCTAGGACATGCAAAACCCATCACAAGTCATTCCACGTGGTTGTATCACCATGCGTTGCACTTCCGGGACAAGTTGTTTTGAAATCTAGACGTTGTTTCCGCTTTGTACCAGGTATGTCGAGGTTACAAAGGAACTTGTACCGAAAGTGCAACGCAGGGCGATCCATACTCGTGGAATGACTTGTGATGGGTTGTGCATGCCCTAGAATCTTAGATTGTACATATTAATGGCTCGGATCAAGGTGTGCATGCTTGGAAAGGGTTACCACCGTCCCCGTTGCCACCTCCTATTCCTGCCGGCCGCCACCGCCCCTCCCGCCCCACACCTCTCCCGCGCCCACGCCGGCGACTGTCCCACCCAACGCAGTCACCTTCACCTTTCCACCATCTTTCTTGTTCCGTCTTCCCACATCTTGCAAGTATGGTATAGCTCTCATATCTCTAGTTTTTTTTTAATGTGGTAGCTATGTCGTCGACACTTTGTTGGCCAACGACATTAGTAGTTCTAATTAATTAGGATACCATAATTATTGAGACATTGATTAATAGTTTAACTTAATTATGATGTTGTAACTAAACGTAGCCATAATCAAACCCGTTCGGGGGCGCTCCATATTTTCATAAGGAACTCGGATGGTGATTCGTTCAGTTCCATTATGAAAGTTTTTGTGCTCCCAAGCTATCTACGTTTTAAACAGCCTACGGATATGCTTTTGATTACGGTGGTCGTGGCCACAGAGTGTACGGGTTGGAATTCTGATGGCATAACCCTGTCGTTCTCCTAGTGCATAACATAAGCGGTACGCCGTACCCGTCGTTGCACTGGGAGGACTCCGGGGTTATGCTACTGGAATTCCAACCCGTCCACCTTTGTGCCGTGACGACTGTACTCATATGCACATCTATGGGTGGGTAAGCCCTCCTATTTAGATAGGCTTAAACCGTTTTAATCTGAACTTTTACACATGCATGAACGTTACATAGTAAGCGATGGAATATCAATGGTGGATGTACGACGGATGGATAAAGTCTGTGCAGCACACGGATGAGTGGTTCGACAAGGTTGACGCATTCGTGGAAGATACTTTCCAAAGATTTCCCAACCCTAACGCAACGCTCGTGCATTGTCCCTGCGTTGTGCTCGCACACCGAGAAGAGGTCCAAGAGGGATATTAGCGAGCACCTCTGTTGGCATGATTTCAAACCAAACTATTTTGAATGGGTATATCATGGTGTGAGGAAGCGACCGGCGCCGGTGTGTAGCCCTGTGGATTTTGCAGAGGGCTACGATGAAGTCGAGGTCGATAGATAGATTGGACGAGCTCACGGATGATATGGGTAGGGCTTATGATCTCTCGCCCGAGAAAGAGTCCGAGCGACTTACCCAGCAATTCAAGAAGCTTCTTGATTCTGCCAAGAAGCCACTGCATGAGTATACCGATTTGACCGTGCTCTCGGCGGTATCGTGTTTAATGGCGGTGAAGACCAAATACAATCTCTCTGCTAATTATTTCAACGACCTTTGCAAACTGTTGGATATCCTACTTCCGAGTAGGGTTGCAAATGGTACGGGAATTTTTTAATGTATTTGTGGAATTTTTAATGTATTTTTGGATTTTTTATTGATAATTCCCTGATTTTTAAATTTATTTTTTAAATTTAAATCTATAATAATTTAATAATATTTGTGTACAGACTTCTAATGTTTTGTTTTTTCTATTGTTATAAATTCCCACTTTAAATTTAAATTTTGACCATTTTTCTTAAACTTTGAACGTATTTTTGAAATTGAATTTAAATCATTATTCGTCTAACAATATCCGTATCTTTGTCTAAACCGATTTGTATTCGCTCCGTATTCGTAACCGATGTTATCTAGTATTATTCAGATTTGTATCCATATTCGACACATTCGCATTCCAATTTGTATCCGGTAAAAAATACGGATACGGATATGGATAGCACGACATCCAACCTTATCTGATCCGATCACATCCCTACTTCCAAGTGGACATAGGACGACTCCAAATCTTTATGAATCCAAGAAACTTTTTAGTGTGTTAGGCATGCTGTGCGAGAGGATAGACTATTGCTCAAAGATCTACATGCTTTACCGTAAGGCCAATTCTAGGCTAACTCATTGTTAGCATTGCAGTGAGAGTCGGTACATGGAAGTTAAAGGACAAGATGGTGTAAAAAGACAGATGACGGTGGCCCGAAAAACCTTTCGTTTCTTTCTGATACTCTCAACGCCTGCAACGGCTCTTCATTTCCAAGTCCACAGCTAGGCACATGAAGTGGCACAAAGAGGACAAATGTAGAAAGGAGTGCGTAATGATTCATCCATCAGATGCACAAGCTCGGAGGCATTTTGACCGGCTACACCCTGAATTTGTAGCCATCCGCATTAGGATATCCACCAACGTGTTCACGCCATTCAATATGACCACGCACCCGTACTCGTGGGGCTGGTATTTGCTATCCCGTAAAACCTACCGCTTCAACTCTACCTGAAAGAAGAGTATATGTTCCTTTGTGTTATCATACCTAGGACTAAGTCTCCTGAAAAAAATTTGGACTTGTTTATGCAACCACTGGTAGAAGAGTTCACTTTCCTTACGCAACAGACCTGAAACAGCCTCACAATCTCGATTTGATGCACCAAGAGAAGAATATGTGTGAGGCAGTCGTCAACACAAACTGGAACATCACACAAAAGAATAGAGATAACAAAAAATGTCGATTGGACTGCGCTTTGATATGTGATCGACCAGAGATAAACCTCGACGAGAATGGGATAAAACATAGGGCAAAGTATTGCCTCACATGTGAGCAAGTAAATGCGATTCTAGTTTGACTTAAGGAAAAGTGAAATTCCCATATGGTCAGTGGAGGAGAGAGGACAAGGAGGGGAGGGGGCTGGCAACGGAGGAGGAGGGGGGAGCTGGTGCCAGAGGAGGTGTCGCGGATGTGCCGGAGGGCTACGAGGAGGAGTTCAACTCAGAGGACAGCGACGAGGAGGGGGAGGACGAGGCTGAGGTTGAGGATGAGGACTGGAGGACAATATTTTTCAATGCCCGGTTGGAGGAGAGCGATGAGGATGGGGATAACGAGTGGGAGCCGGCGCACTCGTCCTCTGGAACCAAGTCCTCGAGCTCTAAGAGACATCGGGGGCAAAATAAAATGTCAAAAGCCCCCACAGATCCAGCTCAGAGGATAGAGATACTGGTTGCCCCTGTGGAGAGGTGTATGTGCTAACCAACTGCTCTGAATTTGGTGTCTTCAATTGCTAACCATGAACTTTCTAAACACGTGTTTTGAATTCTACGTGCAGTGGCTTGGTTTGCCTCAACAAGGGCCCGCAGGAGCCGGGAAAGCAGCTAGGGCATGCTCCTCAAGCAGTTCTACCCCGGACAAGTGGGCGAGGGCCGTGGCAACAAACGCCCCCGCGCTGAGTTGGAGCGACTACTACCTCGTGGAGGATCGTGGGGGAGATACTGTCGCCGACGCCATCATCGACGAGTTCTGGGTATAATGCTAAATTTCATTTCTCATTTATGTTTTTGTATTTAGATTCAAGAGGTAACCAATGAAGATTTGAATCATTGAACATATATAGTCATACCTTTCCTAATTTGGTTAAAATGAAGGTTGTTAGAGGAATGAATAATAGTTTGGAGCTAATGAATTTGTGTTCTTATTGATACTATTTCTACGTTTAACAATTACTGATAAGAAATGTGAATGACACAACAAAGTTAAAACAATAGAGGTGTGTAACCTTTTCTGGATCAAGAACAAGAAGACAAAACGCATCTATTGGTCAAGCTGATGGATCGATATAAGCATCCTTAACAAGATTAACATCTGCAACAGGAACAACTGGACATGGTCCAAAATACTGCAATCTAGATTTTACTGAGCTTGAAAACCATTCTTTCTCTCTGTGCTGTGTAAATAAATTACAATTAATATCTATAATAGATTAATTAAAGTATGCTATATTATCTATAATAGATTTATGAAAGTATGCTATATGACATGGCAATACATTCTGTGCAATCAACTTATATGGCTGGTGATGAAACAAGACAAGAATAGACAGACGATGGACCAAATACACTTGAGACAACAATCAATAATACATCAAGAGCTACAGGATATTCCAAATAGTTTATAAATTTAGGATAGCCCGAAAATCTTGCGGACTATAGCCTAATCTTGAACCTTGACCAAAGATTGGACCAAAGAATATACAATGCACCAATAACTTCAGAGGAAGCAAAAGTGTCGGTTGAAGGAAATGAACGACAAAATTTTTTTGACAAGAATGTAGACAAGACATTTGGATCAACATCCCCAAATTTGCATGCCAAGGAACAAAGAAGGAAAAGAGATAGAGAGCGGTACGCATAGCTAAATGATCAACAAAAGCAGGATAAACTAAAAACACGTCGTGAAGCCTATCAGCACAAAAAAAATAAAAAAATACGAATATTAGAAGGAGAAATATGCAAATATGCAGCCAGAGAAAAAGGAAGCTAGGATACAAAAAAGATAGGGGGCGGTGTACACAGCTGACTGGTTAACAAAAGTAGGATAAATTAAAAAAGCATCGTGAAGCCTATCAGCACAAAAGAATAGAAAAAACGAATATGAGAAAGAGAAATATGCAAATATGCAGCCAGATCGAAAGAAAGCTAGGATACAAAGAGATAGGGAGCAGTGTGCACAGTTGACTAATCAACAACAGCAGGATAAACTAAAAAAGCTTCATGAAGCCTATTAGCACAAAAAATGGAAATATGAGAAGGGGAAATATGCAAATATGTAGCCAGAGCAAAAGAAAGCTAGGATACAACAAGTTAAGGCTAAAGATGCATTATGTGGTAACACTCCAAGCAAATATTCAATCGCAATGGAGAACTCTGCATATATTGCAATAGAAATATCATTGCAAGATAGTTCATGTCCACAAAATGTAAAAAAGAGAAAACATGTTTCATCAGGAGAAAGACAAGCGTTGCTAGCCCACCATAACAAAAAATTCTCATAAAGGCAAAACAAAAGAATTTCTTATTGCGATGATGAGGACGGATCCATGAGTAAAAACGTCACTAATATTGGTAATATTCTCAATTGCATTCACTACTCTCACATTAAAAAAAGTATTCAACAATATGTAGAACTAAGCTTCTTTCATTGACAGGCAAAACCCCTCTTCGAAGTGTGCAACCACCAAAGACATAGAGACCCCAACACAATCAATCAATGATGATGAGGATGGTAAAGCTATCAACTGAATTTATATTCTGAGTTGACGTAATACAAAATGAAGCAACATATACTATCACAAATTACTATGCTGGTGATGGACTCATATTTGAACAAGATAACAACGGGGAAGATTTTATATTTTTTGAACAAGGTATTTTCAGCACCATTTAAATATTTTTCCATCGTCATGTGACCCTTCTATAATTTTTTATGTTATGACTGAAAACAGAATGGGAAAGAGATGAAGTTCAAATCAAAGAAGATGTTGAGACTACTACAGAAAGTTCTAACATCGTTGATCCTTATGAGCTCGTATACAGTAACATATCACAAAAAACACATGAGAAAAACTGGCATTTACACCTTTCGAGCTCATGGTCAGATGTATCAGAACATAGACTCATTTGGGAAAAATGGATCAGATCAAAAGCACCTGGATCTGTACTTCTATGATGATGATCCCATCCTAGAACATCGGTACCGCCATTGCCGCAAAGAAATGTATGAACGAGATAAAATTGTAGTCAGCATTATAACTGACATTCTACGTGATAACTCATATTCCAAACAGTTTAGAAGTTTAGGACAGAACAAAAATCTTGAGGACTATAGACAGATCTTGAACCTTGACCAAAGATTGGACCAGAGAACATACAATGCACCAATATCCTCAGAGGTAGTTGCAGTGTGGGTTGAGGGAAATGAATGACAAAAATCTTTTGACAGGAATGTAGTAATACATGGGAACAACAACAAAATACAAGGCACACGGTCGTATTATGGATGCTATGATTCATTATCTTATCCTATATTCTTTCCAAGAGGAGAATTGGGTTGGCATGCCAATATCGCAAAGGTTGGTATTTCTATGGAAGATATGATGAAGGGACAAGCTGGTCGTAATAATAATGATAATAATTCAGGCAAGTATTTCATAAATTATTGTTTTCTATATTATATTCCCATATATAACATTTCTAAATATTCTGCTAACTTCGAGTGTTGCATATCATAAACAGATTAAAGCAGTAGGTTGTGTGTAACCATGAGAGGATATTACTGCTATAAATTCCATATGAGACCAAACATATTTAACCCAATACTACACGTTGGACGACTTTTCCAGCTGTTTGTAGTATACACATACATCAAATTTGAGAGCTCTCGACTGGATTACATATGGAATCATTAAAAAGGAATAAGGGCAGATCTGTACCAAGGGCTTCTGGATAGCATTAAAGTTGGAGAGAACAGGAGATTTGCGGTTGGAAAATGAAAAATACTTGCCTCATCATTCATTGGAGGTCCTCGAGATAAATTGCAACGATACCTAGACACCATGGCTTTAGTTCGGTAATATGGAAAGCCGGACATTTTCCTACCAATGACCTACAACCCAAATTGGGAAGAGATCATTCATGAACTCGAGTTTAAACAAACACCCCAAGATCGCCCAGATCTCATAGTTCGTACTTTCAGAGAAAAACTAGAAGAAATGAAGAAACAGTTGTTGAAAAGAACATTATTGGTTATGTTAAGGCATATACCTATGTTGTAGAGTTCCAAAAAAGGGGTCTACCGCATGTTCAGAGCAATACGACAGAATCATTTCCATAGAACTCCTGGACAAAAAAAGTACCCAGAGCTATACAAAATGGTCATAAAACATATGATGCATGGTCCTTGCGGTGTATTAAAAAAAAATTGCCCATGCACAAAGAATCGCCAGTCATGCAAGAACAATTATCCAAGGCCATTCAACAATACTACAATTCAACGCAAAGACTGCTACCCGCTGTATAGGAGATGCAATAATGGCCGCACTGAAAAAGTCCGAAATTGCAAACTAGACAACACGTGGGTTGTTCCTTACAACCTATACCTATTGAGAATGTTCAACTGCCACATAAATGTTGAGGTATGCTCAAGCATAAAAGCCATTAAGTACCTTTTCAAATACATATACAAGGGAAATGACTGCGCATCTTGAAAGACCAAATCAGCGACTAGAGGGGGGGTGAGGTCCAATCTACACTATTTCTCAAGTACATAGCGTGCAGCCCCAAGCCAACCTTTTGAACAAAGCATCGATGCACTCAAACTTGGCATTTCATGAAACTTCAGCAGTCCAAGTTGCCTCACCGAAGACATCAAGGTCGGAGGTCGACGTCGTTATAGCCTCAAGCCGACCTCCTCTGCTGCCCGGAGGAAGCCGACCCTACGGAGCTCGCCGTCTTCCTTTGCCTAGGCCAGATCTAGGCCAAGCACCACCTTGCATTGGATCTTTGCCGGTCACCGGAGCTAGAAAGACCCACCGCCGCTCTGTATCCCGGTTGCTGCCACCGGCGCCATGGCCTGCTTGCTGGAGCACAATGAGGAGACGCCGCCACTGCACCATCTCCTAGCCAGCTAGCCGGGGAGCCACCGCTCCTCCTATCTCTCTTGGGTCTCTCTCTCATTCCTGAAAGGCGGCCGCCTAGGGCGCTGCTGGCTCGCCGCCGCTCTGCCGACCGATTGTTGCTCCCATCGAGACCGTGCCGACCAGCGCCCGAGCCGCAAGAACCCAGTGGCCGCCCTCCGTGCATGCCGCCGCCGCCTTGATCGCCAGCGCCGCCTCAGCGTAGCCACAGCCGCCGCCGCTCCCTTGGGCGGTGCCGCCCATAGCCGGCGCTCAGGTCGCCGTCTTGCCACGCCGCTGGCATGCCGCGAGCCGCCACAAGGCCCGGTTGTCCCTAGGGTCGCCGCGTCGTGACCACCTCCAAGGTCGGTCGACCGGCCTGCTCCGCCGGCCTCTCTCACTCACTCTCTCTCACGGTGGCTCCCCCCTCCTTTTATTTTTCTTTTCTTTTCTAATCTATTTCTCTCTCAAATTCCAATAAAAATAAGCACAAAAGGAGGAATAACAAGGGAATATTTGTGGAGATATTTTTCTAGATATTTTGAGAATTTTGTCCACCATAGAAACATGGGGAGAGCCCCTCTCTCCCCCTCTCCTCACACCTCTCACCTAGGGCTACATGGTTGGTGGAGTGACTTCCCAAGCCTCCACCCCTCTCCATATATAGCCTACGCCCCAAGCCCTAGGGTATTCCACCGAATATTACAGCATCCCGGGAATATCCGGTATCGAGCCACGCAGGGCTCACACCCAGGTTTTCTCATAAAGGCTAACCCGTAACCTACAGGGTTTTAACCACACCGGTTAACCCATAACCCAACCAGGGTTTTCAATAGGCTAACCCAGAACCTAACAGGGTTTCTCACACACCGGATAACCTAGAACCGAACAGGGTTTTACCACTGGGTAACCCAGAACCAAACCAGGGTTTTCCACATGCTAACCCAGAACCTGACAAGGGTTTTGATACCTACTAACCCAGAACCTAACCATGCCCGAATCTTCGAGCGAAAGCCGACCGCCTCCAACAATCCCTTCACCTCGAAGCGTCCGTGCAATTTCCTCGGTCGCCAGCCGATGCCTGGGCCCATCGGATTGACCAGCTTCGCCACCATGGTTACCGATGCCACAGCCTCCAGCTGCCTCGGATCCCTTGCCATGGCCAAGCTTCTCGAGTACACCACCTCATGTGACCGCTAGGTTATCGAACCCAGTCGCCTGCATGCCTCTGGACACACCAGCCTCCAGCTATCCCTGCGAAGCGTCAGCCACGTACCTACCGATACATGCATCACTGAGGTGAACACATACCATAACCATACACCTTACCTCTCCTGCAAGGTTAGCTCCACACAAGATCAACCAAAGACAAGCTCAACATCAGCACGTGTCAGCTTGACACATCCCACGGAACACCGTTCGCTCACTCTCAAGACAGTGCAAACAGAACACCTCAGAACACCGTCCGATCGAAACTCTAGCGGAAACCCGTCACTACTCGACGTGTCCGGTCGGCATCGGACATCGTTCGCTAGACACTCAACTCGTGTCCGTTATACCAAATGCAGCTCAAAACACTTCAAAATCGCATCAAATTCAAACCCATCATATATATTTATCACTACACAAGGGGACCTACCACATAGGTCTCGACACATCTGTATTTGTAACTGTCGTGGGCAACAAAGAAGACATTGATGAGATCAAGCAGTATAGAGATGCATGGTGGGTAACACCTCCAGAAGCACTATGGAGAATATATGGCTTCGAACTAAGAAAGATACACCACCTGTCATGCAACTATAGTTCAATCTACGAAACATGCACATGATTTCAAATCATGCCAAATAAAACATCAAGGAAGTTATCAATCGTGATGGCACTGAGAAGTCAATGTTGACCGCATACTTCGAAGCTAACAGATTACATGAGAAAGCACGAGGCATCCTGTACCAGGATTTTCTAGAACAATATACTTGGCAAAAGGGAAAAATGCCAAGTTTTGGCAAGAAAGGAAGCAGACTAGCATCTACCAGGTTGGAAGAATTGTGTCAGCACATTTAGTTGAAGGAGAACGATGCTACCTTCGAGTTATGTTGAACCACATGACAGGAGCCACATGCTACGAGAACCTATGGACAGTTGATGGCCAAATCATGCCATCCTTCCGTGAAGCTGCAGAAAAGAAGGGACTCATTGAGGCAGACAATACACTAGATAAATGCTTGAAGGAAGCCAAATTGTTTCGGATGCCGTCGTCACTTCGAAGGCTCTTTGCAATAATTTTAGTGTTTTGTGAGCCTAGCGACATTCGTACACTATGGAAAAATCACCTCGAGGCCATGTCAGAAGATTATCACAGAAACTGCAAATGCAAACACGCAGTCCAACAAATGGTTTCGATAAATATCAGGGATATGTTGCATTCAATGGGCAAAGACATAAGCTCATTTCCTCTTCCCAAAATTGACGAAAAACATGACACAACAAACAATGTACCTAGGGAGATCATCGAAGAATCCATGATCAAGGTGGACCCGGAAGACGAAACATTGTATAAACAGTTAGACAACGAGCAAAGGGACGCCTACAACGAAATTCTAACTGTTGTTGACAACAATGAAGGAGGACTATTCTTTGTTGATGGCCTAGGAGGCCCGGGAAAAACATTTCTATATAAGGCGTCGCTGGCCACAGTCCGAATACAAGGGAAGATTGCTCTGGCAACGACAACTTCTGGTGTTGCAGCTTCCATAATGCCCAGAGGAAGGACCGCACACTCACGGTTCAAGATACCACTAAGAATAGATGATGGAGCTGTTTGTGGTTTTCACAAAACAATGTGGGACAGTCAAGCTACTATAGGCAGCATCACTAATTATTTGTGACGAGGCCTCGATGGCTAAGAGGCAAACAGTTGAAGCACTAGACAAAAGTATGTGAGACATAATGGACAAACCAAATCTTCCATTCGGTGGGAAAACAGTTGTATTTGGAGGAGATTTTAGGCAAGTTCTCCTTGTTATCCGAAAAGGAACAAGAGCTCAGATAGTAGACGCATTACTACGCAGGTCCGAACTATGGGATTGCATGCAACAATTGAAGCTTGTGCGCAACATGAGGGCCCAGAACAACCCGTGGTTCGCCGAATACCTACTGCGTATTGGTAAGGGCACCGAGAAAACAAATGATAACAACGAAATATGTCTACCCAAAAATATATGTGTTCCACATATGGCTAATGATAGTGACCTAAATAGACTAATAGACGATATTTATCAAATGGACAATGCTTGCCTATCAGATCCAAAGTACATCACCTCAAGAGCAATTTTATCCACAAGGAACGATTGCGTAGATAACATTAATCTCAAAATGATTAGTCGATTCCCAGGGGAGGAGATTGTGTACCACCGCTTCAATAGTGTAGAAGATGACCCTCATAACTCCTATCCCCTAGAATTCCTAAATGCACTCACCCCGAACGGACTCCCACCACATATGTTGAAACTCAAAATAAGTTGTCCCATCATACTACTCAGGAATATCGACCCCGCTAATGGACTTTGCAATGGCACAAGGTTAGTGGTACGTGGATTTCAGAAAAATGCAATTGATGCAGAGATTGTACTAGGGCAGCATTCTGGAATGCGAGTTTTCTTGCCTCGAATCCCACTATGCCCCTCTGTTGACAACATATTCCCATTCTGTTTCAAGAGAAAACAATTTTCTGTCAGACTCAGCTTTGCCATGACAATAAACAAAGCACAAAGGCAGACCATACCAAATGTCGGAGTATACCTACCAGAACCAGTTTTCTCTCATGGACAACTATATGTCGCGCTTTCTAGAGCAACGACAACAAAGAACATAAAGATACTAACGGTTATACATGATGAGGAGAGAAAGAAGAATAAAAAAACAGCACAAGTGAGACATATACGAAGAATATTGTCTATACAGAAGTTGTCACCATATAGGTAATATCTTCATTTTAGAAATAGAAGAAATACATTAATTTTGTGGTTTTCCATCTTTCTGCTCCCTGCTACATTCACTTTTAATATTTATAGACAATCATTGTTTTGAGCTGGGGGTGACCTATTGGAATGGTGTTTCCTCCTACATTCATTCATTTTTAGTATTTATAGTCAATCATTATTTAGTATTTATACATAGAAAAAAATATATAATGAGGAAAGGTAAAAACTGTACAGAATAAAATGAAGAGATTAAAATCATTAGTAACATAACGGACCAAAAGTATATGCTATCTGACCGTGAAATCATCAACAGGCTGGAAATTCCTCTCGCACACTTGCAACTAAAGAGGTTAACAATATAGGGATCAATCTTAATAAATTGTTCAGCATGACAGGATAAGTATCAAATAAATAAAACATAACAAATTCCTCTCAGGCAATTGGCTTACCTCTGAAATATCAGTATTCTCGAACAAATCGTAGAACTGAATACAATAATCTTCTGTTGGAATAGCAACAAACCTGTTAGTGTAAACAAACCATACACATCTCAACTATGTCCACAAATGTCTAGGAAATAATAGGTAGATGAATAGATAAATATAGAAAAATAACCGTAAACATATCATAACATAATCATTAGAAGAGGGGAACAGAAAATCAACAATGCTATTTTGCTGGCAAAAAGCCCCGTTGCTGTTACATATCCACACCAGAAGCACAACTCATAGGAAACCAAAACTCGGTTCTGTTGATCATTTAACAAGGGTAGAATGTTCACACAAGAGAAAAGGATATGCATCAGATTATCTGGACTTAGTGCCAAATGTTGTTTACCGTAGTGCCTAAAAATTCTTTTCTGCTTGCTAATAAAGATTTCTTTGGTAGGACATGTCGCATCTTATGCATTTTTTATGCAGTCAGGACTAAAGTTTGCCATTTTCCATAGGTTACATCACAGAGGACCTGATTGGAGTGGTATACACCGCTATCAGGATTGCTATTTTGCACACCAGTGGTTGGCCATTGTTGATCCCACTTCTAGAGACCAACCATTGTACAATGAGGACAAATTAGTTGTTGTGACGGTCTATATCTAGATTAAAACTAAAATTTTACTTTTTGATTCATATTTTTGCGCCTACTGATGAGTTCACCTCAATATAGTAACATATATATCGATATATTTCACTATTCTGCTTTCGGCATCAGTCATTTTTTAGGAATGTTTTAGTTTTGGGATTACCTAAATAACCATTTAGTCTGTTGTACCTTATTGTGCACAATCATAATATAATAGGTGTCTTTCTGACATTCTATATCCAAACCAACTGGAAAATATATGTGTCGGGGATTAGATCACGGCCCATTGCCATGGCCCACTCCCTGACGGCCCAATCGAACAGCCTACCAGGGCCCAGCTCCTTGGAAGGTTCTATCTGGCCCATATGCATCCCGCCAACAACTTTCCTGTGGCGTGGTGCGTAGTGGCCAAGGAATCGTGTTTGAGTCCTACTCGAACAAGAGTTCTGCACGGCTACGTGAAGACCCGGACGTTGGTTTCCCGGATTGGAATAGAAGTCGTGATCCCTAAGAATTGGAGTACACCTTATCTACCTCGGGATGTATTTGGCATGTACGAGTTCGTTACAAACTCGTAGTTAGCCCGGCCCGATTATCCCTTGATAGGTCGGTTTGCTCAGCACTATATAAACAGAGCCCCTACGGCGTGTTAAGGGGTCGAGTCGTCATCTTATAGCTTATCGCAAGACTTGTATCAGATAATCTCGCCGAGACTTGTTCGTCTCGCCGAGCCACCTCTTATATTCATCTCTGATATATAAGAAAGGCTGGACGTAGGGCTATTATCTCTCCCGAGAGGCCTGAACCAGGATAAAAACCCATGTCTCCTGTTCGTTGCTGTTCGTGGTTGTTCGGCGTGTCTTCTATCTCCTCTTTGAAGAACCTTGGTTGACTTGGGTCGATATCCAACCGCCGACAACCGGCGCCGTCTGTGGGGACTCGCAGACGAGCATGTCGAACTCTATCACGACCAGAGATTCTCCCGAGGACTACGACTTCGAAGGCGGGATGTCTCTTCCCCGCCGATCGGATCGATCCTTCGATCTTGATTGCCTTCCAGATCTGGTTCCCGGCTTTGTGCTCGGGATCGATCAACCTCGCCGGGCAGCTCTTCGCCCGTATGCGTCGTCCCCGCGACGATCTCCGTGCTCGGGCCGGATCTCTCGCGCGGGCAGCTCTTCGCCGGGCCTTGTCTGTCCCCGCGACGAGCTCCGTGCTCGGGGGCTGGATCTGTTCGCACCGGGCAGCTCTTCGCCCGGAGCGCTCGTCTGGTCCCCGCGACGAGCTCCGTGCTCGGGGGCTGGATCTCTTCGCGCCGGGCAGCTCTTCGCCCGGAGCGCGCGTCTGGTCCCCGCGACGAGCTCCGTGCTCGGGGGCTGGATCAACTTCGCGCCGGGCAGCTCTTCGCCCAGGGTGCGCCTCTGGTCCCCGCGACGAGCTCCGTGCTCGGGGACTAGATCAAAACTCCTTTCGGATCCCGGGGCTGTTCGCCTGGCAGTGGATTTCGGGAGAGAGCTGACCAGCACTTGGAACATCGACCAGCTTCGTAAGTTCCTCGTGTAGGTCCTTCGTTTCCTAGCTTCGCGCTTTTTCTCAAATTTCGCGCCTTAGTTCGTCCAAGTCTCTCGGGCTGCCATGTAAAGTTCAACCCATTGAGCGGTGAATGCTCGCGGCCCCCTGCGGTCCTCCTCACCACTTGTCTTCTCAGACTACTCTTTCTCTCTGGTAACACTTGATGGCTGCCCGGTCTTGCGAACTCTTGGCTCCGCAATCTTAAGGGTTTTCCCTGCCCGTATCTTGTTTCAACAAGTTCCTAAACTCAGAGTTGCGTAACACGGCATCCAGCCTCGCGGCTAAGCCTGCTCTCGTAAGCCCTCCGCGGCAGAGGCACTTACCGCTCACGGCACAACCACTTGGCAAAGCCTGCTCTCGTAAGCCCTCCGCGGCAGAGGCACTTTCCTTGTTCGGTTACCTTCGGAATCGCCTAACTTACGTTAACGAGCAGTTCCTGGAACGAGTCGATCAGGATACGGGTGTCGCTCTAACTCTCTACGCACGTGCTTGAAGTCGCAAGTTCAGGTCTTCATGCATCGTCCGTACTGGGGGCTAGGGCGTCGCTCTTTCTCTTGTGCACCTGGTCGAGTTCGCAAACTCAGGTCCTCGAGCAGCTGCACAACGGGGGCTGGGAGTTAGGCTAAGCGTTCTACCGGTTTTCTTAAAACTTTCTAGCGCTGTTCGCCTTGCTCTTGGTTCCGTGTTCGTCCTTGTCTTTTGCTGCTCTTTTTTGCAGGAAAAGCTGCTCGGTCAGACTCTCGCTCTGATTCAAGCGCTGCTCGGCGGTCCTAAGCTGCTCGGCCAGCTCCTCGGAGGACTGCCTCTCCTCGGTCAGTTAGGACTTGAACTGAATTTTGGCAACCCCGGTACGTTTTCAGTTTTCCAGTTCCTTTCCTTACCCTTGGTTTTCCAAAATCGTTGGTCTTTCGCTCCCGTAGTGCTCCCCGCGTACGAGCATGTCTTTTTATCTGGCGACGACCTGTACGGCTCCGGTTAACTGAAGCGGTGCACCACCGATGGAGTTCTGCCCACCGTAAGCCGATTCTCATCGCAACGGGCATGCCCACCGTAAGCCGATTCTCATCGCAACGGGCACTCCTGGCGCTGGTTCCGCATCCGCCGAGGCGACACCAACGCTATACGGGTCCATGTCCGGATAAGATTTCGCCTCGCATGTTTTGCCTGCGGCTAAGATCCCGATCGCCTTCCCTGGTTAGCGGTCTTAGCCACAGCGGGGCTGCACTTGCCCGCACACGTCTTCTTTATCCATGCTACGCCCTTCCCGCACGGTAATCGAGCAATGCACCACCAACGGAGTCCCGCCCCACCGTAAGCCGATTCTCATCGCAACGGGCACTCCTTGCGCGGTTCGCATTCGCCGAGGTGACACTAATGCTTGCCAAGGGACGTGCCGGAAAAAATTATGTCTTGTGCGGGTAGGTCGCCTTTTGCGTGTTTTCTAAAACTCGCTTTGCTCTTCTTGGAGCCTTTTCTTGCTCTCTTTTCCCCTTGTCGCTCGCTTTTTGTTTGTCTTCTGCAGGGATACTGAAACGGGGAACATCGACCGTGATGATCGTGGCGAGGTTCCGTGCTTCCCCACCAAAGCCGATGTTCCAGATCCTCTCTTCCCGGTTTGCTCGCGATGCCCGGAACCGATTCACTTCGCCACAGATGATTTCTTGCCTTTGCCCGCACCGACCTTCACAGTTCGGCTAAGTTAAGGTAGTGCGCCACCAACGGAGTCCCGCCCACCGTAGTCGATTCTCGCGAACGGCATGCCCACCGTAGTCGATTCTCATCGCAACGGCACTCCAAGCGCCGGTTCTACACTTGCCAAGACAACGCTAACACCGCCGTAAGGAATACGCCATGGGTAAAGCGCCGATTTCACACGCTCTTGCGGCTCGATCGCATCGGTCGTGATTCACCTCGCACCGGCGGTTCTTCGCCGGAGCGCCGATCCGTCCCCGCGACGAGCTCCGTGCTCGGGTGGATCACCGCGCCGGCAGCTCTTCGCCGGGCGCTGGCTCCTACCGGCACGTCTTCGCTGGTCGCACTTTCTGGTTCCTTTAACGAGCTCCGTGCTCGGGGACTAGATCTCCTTACTTGGTTCCTTTGGCGAGCTCTACGCTCTGGGACTGGGTCACCTTTCCCATTCGTATGTATTGTCGCTCCAAGCACACGATCCACGCCCGAGGCACATCACCTTCGCTCCCGAGCATAACGCTTGCTCGAGAGCGCAATCTCTGTTTCCTCGGACAAGCTCTAGCCCGAGAGGTGGTTCCCCTATCTTTTCCTAGGCATCTGAATGCCTAGATGCAGCAGCACGAGTCCATCTCGCGACTTGCTATGTTTATTCTTCCGGAAGATCTGATCTTACCGGATGCGGTGGTACGCTCTTCACTACTAAGAATCCAATTCCTCCTTGATGACGTTCAGCATCGAGGAGATGATTCACCTCACTTCTTCCGATTTACAGATCGAGGGTCGGGTACTCGCTCGGACAGATGTCGTTCCCTGTTCGACGCAACAGAGTTGCTCGGCGTCGGGCGGGTTTGTTCGGTCCCGAACACGACTTGTTCGGTTGAACCGTAACCTGTTCGGTCACCTGTTGCACGTCTTTGTAGCAGGAAATATACCCTCTTCGTGACTTGGAGTCTCAAGAGGATGACCCTACTCTAGTGAGTCCTTCCACTTGAGTCTCGGGGGCTAGCTGTCGGGGATTAGATCACGGCCCATTGCCATGGCCCACTCCCTGACGGCCCAATCGAACAGCCTACCAGGGCCCAGCTCCTTGGAAGGTTCTATCTGGCCCATATGCATCCTGCCGAACAGCTTCCTGGCTGGCGTGGTGCGTAGTGGCCAAGGAATCGTGTTTGAGTCCTACTCGAACAAGAGTTCTGCACGGCTACGTGAAGACCCGGACGTTGGTTTCCCGGATTGGAATAGAAGTCGTGATCCCCAAGAATTGGAGTACACCTTATCTACCCCGGGATGTATTTGGCATGTACGAGTTCGTTACAAACTCGTAGTTAGCCCGGCCCGATTATCCCTTGATAGGTCGGTTTGCTCAGCACTATATAAACAGAGCCCCTACGGCGTGTTAAGGGGTTGAGTCGTCATCTTATAGCTTATCGCGCACTTGTACTCGCATAATCTCGCCGAGACTTGTTCGTCTCGCCGAGCCACCTCTTGTATTCATCTCTGATATATAAGAAAGGCTGGACGTAGGGCTATTATCTCTCCCGAGAGGCCTGAACCAGGATAAAACCCCATCTCCCGCTCGTTCTTTGTTAGTGGTTGTTCGGCGTGTCTCCTATCTCCTCTTTGAAGAACCTTGGTTGACTTGGGTCGATATCCCAACCGTCGACAATATGCTTGATATTTTATATATTTGTCAGGGCACAAGACCCTGAGTACATGACAATAGTATCTTTGGAACCTTATCTTATCTTCTGGTTGACATTTGTATGTGAATGGAGATATCTATAGCCATGAGGGATTGAAAGATAAGCTGTCATCTCATCAATTCCAAACTGGTGGTGATTGCGAAGTTATGGCCCATCTTGTAAGTTACATGTTACTGTTTTGCACTTCGGTTTGGACTTTTGGTGCCATTATTGTGTAGCTTCTGCTGGCAATTTTTATTTTGAATCATATTTATCTTAGTGCCATCTTGTCATACATACAAATTATTCCTTGGCATTGACACATTCTAATATTTTTTTTACAGTATGAGGAACATGGGGAAGAATTTGTGAATTTGTTGGATGGCTTGTTCTCATTTGTACTTCTTGACACACGTGATAAAAGCTTTATTGCAGCCCATGATGCTATTGGCATATGTCCTTTGAGAATAGGATAGGGTCTTAATGGTATGTATGTACATGCATCAATTCATCTAGCTCTTTCACCTTTTGCAGAATATTAGGTGTTGTATCATCATTTTTTTCCCTTGTAAATCTGTGGTCTGGAATTTCTGCAATGATTTGCTTGGTTAGGAAACCAAAACTCGTTTCTGTTGATCATTTCACAAGGGCAGAATGTTCACACAATAGAAAAGGATATGCACAATTCAAACAAAACAAATAAACTGATATGTATCCAATTCAATCTACGCATCATAGAAATGTCAGGTCAATATATTTGTACATCCATAAAAATCTATTCGAACAACCATACCAATCCAATCAAATCTTAGATTATGAGGGCCATCCAACCAATACATATCTCCCTGGACAGGATATACGCGCGGCTAGACTGCAAATGCCTGCCAGGGTACTTGGGTAGCGATGCCTTAGGCCAGGGGATGGCGCACCCTGCAGGCGAGCTGGACCGTAGCGCCCCAGCAGGTGGGCCGGACGGCGACGGCAACACCATCTGCAGGAGGGCAAGACGACGATGATGACGTACCCCTGCAGACGTGTCGAATGGTGTCTGCGGTGTCCCCTTGCAGGCGAGTCGAAGGGCGGCGACGCCGGCCTCTGAATGGCGGCAGCATTAAGGCAGCGGGATGGGCGGGGTGTTGTGGTACGGTGGCCTTTGGATGGCGGCATTGTTATGGCGGCGGGATGGGCGGGGCGATGTGGTGCCCTGCTAGTGGAGTGGTGGAAAAAATCGGGTCGGGAAAGAGGTGAATGAACAACATAACAAGGGGGCAATATTGGCATTTGGAAGATTTTGCTAACATCACAGGACACGAGTGTTAGTTTGGGACAAGAGAGCTCACATGCAGCGATATTTTCAAAAGACTATTGAGTATGGATGGTATTTTAGAAAGTTGACCAATTCATAATGATGTATATACATGCATGTTACGAACTAATCTAATAACCTAGTTATGAACTAAATCTAATTTCTAGCTACGAACATCCCTACAAAAGAAAAATTATATATAAAAAGTGAATAGGTAACATGAGAATGCAAATTAGAAGCTAAATAGGAGCTAACCATGGTCATGTGGTCATGTTCTTCTTTGCTTGTTCTTTGCAGGGGCCAAACACAAGGAGGACCTAGAGGTGGAGGCCGTGGTAGAAGAGGTTCGGGTTGTGGTTGGCGTGGCTCGTTCTGTGGTAGAGGCGCACCAAGGAGTCGTGGTGGACCTCCAAGGAGAGAGGCCATAATTTTAAAGGGTGAGGCAAATTTTAGAATCCAGTTTAAGTTTGATGTTCGCTCAAACATCATGTGTTATTTGTCCTGTATACAATTGAAAACTTTATGCTCTTGTAGTCTGATGTTAAGTTAACATATCACTCAATTGTTTAAGTTGTATTCTCTATTGAACAAAATTTTCATATCTTTTATTATCAAAAAGCCATGCATTTAATGTTAATCCATTTTAAGAAGTTGTATTTAACTTGGCAGATTCTTAAGTCCATTACATAGTAAGTTCTCTGTGATGATTCTTAAGGCCATATGAAGCATTTCTTAACACCACAGCTGGCCATCCCCTCGTCAGCCACCAATCTGGACTGTTCATTCTGGTTAGGGAGATATTTTCAGCAAAGAAATATACTAAGAATTGGTTTCCGTCTATGACACAGATTGATGTATATGCTACATTCTAACCCTGACCTGATTCAAAACCTTGTGTATAGATTTAGCTTGACTAAATGCATCCAATAATGAGATATTGGGTTGTTTTTTGCATGTTGACAAAAATAACTTGTATGAGTATTCTGTAATGAAGCATGAGATGCTCGTCTAATTCGTGTACAACTTAACTCTTCCAATATGGCAAAAATAGAAATTCCAGGTTGTTTATGTACAGTTTCAACCATTTTTTTTGAAAAACTAATAGCATCCATGTTTCTGATTTCTCTAGAACCTGTACATTGTTATTTTTCAGATGGTCTCATGCAGATCTGAACTAAGCTGTCCATTTGATGAATAAAAGGGTCTATGGCATGTGGAATTAACCTGAAACAAATGGATTAACTGAAATCAGTGTGCTCTATGGCATCTTGATGGGCGCGGACGCGGGGTCCCGATCTTCTGGTGAGAAATGACAAGGATAACTCGGTAGGTGTCACGGAGACCTAAATGATCCGGCTTCCAACCCCGCAAAGGAACTGGAAATCCCAGCGATCGCTAAACCACCACGACGAGTGTTATCGACCGAATCAGAGGCACGATCGACCTGTCCACGAATGACGGTTCCTGCAAGCAACCGAAGTACGAGGAAGAACACAAGATAAGCAATCTCAATTGTGAATATATATTAAGGATAATGGGGTTCAGAAACTTGGTCCAGTGGTCTAGCCGACACAAGAAGAACAAGGCGAAATCTCACACAACAGTGATGAAATCAATAAACAAAACCCCACTAAGACGTAGCACGGCGTGGGACTTATATAGGGCTGCGGCCAGAGGAGGGGTGCCCAAAAAGGTGCCCACACGTGCTCAACCCTAACTCTAGGGATACACGGGCTTTGGGCCTAAAAATACGGCGACGAAGCGCCAGGAAGTTTCTGTCCGTCAACTTGTTTTCGCGATTTCTGTTGACTCGAATGGAATTTAGAGGCGTGGTTGGATCCGTTGGAAAGCTTATCTCGTAAGTTTTCTGTAGAGTCCTTATTTGTATCATTTGGACATCGACGCATGTGATCTGGACGTCCGTTTGAAGATGTACTGGTCCTGGAAGTCCGAACCGGACTCGGCTGCGAGTTCGACATCCTCTCGTCTTGGGCAACCGCGTCAATGATGTCCTCATCATCCCCCCTTTCTTGAATTGGATTCATCCTCGACTCTTTCTTATGCTCCTGCAAAAGATTAGTGACAACAGGGGGCAAAGCAATAGACAGATTTTTCGAATCATGGTATGCTTCTTTAGCTAACTCATCATCTACACAATTTTTTGTAGCTAAAAGAACAGGACCTTTCAATTTAATTCCAGAATTCATCTCAACAGGTTCCTTTTGTGTTGTTACACTTGGTTTATCATTGACACCACTTTTATTTTGTGATTTACGACTTGCCTTTGCTAACTCAGCCGGTGTTATAGGTTATAGCACATATTTCTTTCCCTTAAACATAAATTTATATTCATTAGACCTACCATGATGAACAGCATCTACATCATAAATCCAAGGTCTACCCAGCAAAATAGAACAAACATCCATGGGTGCAACATCACAATCTATGTAATCACGATAAGAGCCAAGGGAGATGTGAATTCGAACAGTCTTAGTTACCTTGAGCTTACCGCAAGAATTGAATCATTCAATGCAATATGGATGTGGATGCGGGTGTGTGGTCAAGCCAAGCTTCTCGACCATGTCAACACTCGCAAAATTGTTGCAACTTCCTCCGTGATGATGATGGGCACCGTATATTCGCTGACGATCATCTTGGTTTGGAAAAGATTATGCCGCTGACTTTCTTGTGACCGTCCTAGTTGTGCAATCAATACACGGGTCACGATAAGTGTTGGATAAGCTTCCGTTGTCGAAGTATCAAACACCTCTTCTTCAGCAACTTCAGGACCTGCGGGGTTAGTGGCAACTAAAGCAAGATCATCCTCATGTTCACTAACAGAAAAATACTCACCATCCTCACGAATAATGAGAGCACGTTGACTAGGACAATCACGCTTTGTATGTCCAAATCTCTTGCAACGGAAACATTGAATGTCGCGTGTACGGCCTGTGGATGCGACAGAAGAAGCACTTTTGGCAGGGGCTGGCACCGCTGAATTCTTGCTTACACTCGTAACTCGTCTCGGTGGTGTAGGAGGAACAACGGGCGGTGATGCTTGATGAAGTATTGACGATGGAACCTTTGCAGCCTCAAAGTTTAACTTTGATGAACCACCGAAGTTTCCTCGCGTCCTTATTTGTCGTCCTGTTACTTCCCTTTCTGCTTTGCAAGCAAAATGGAACAAACGAGTGATAGAATTGTATTATTTATAATCAAGTATATCCTGAATCTCATGGTTTAACTTACCTAAGAATATAGCCATTTTTGCATCCTCACTCTCTTGTAAACCACATCGCAACATACCAATTTGTAGTTCCTGATAGTACTCCTCAACTGTTTTGTTATTTTGATTTAAACGTTGCAATCTATTAAGCAAATCTCGCTCATAATATGAAGGAACAAATCTAGAGCGCATGGCACGTTTTAAGGCTTGCCAGGTGATAGGTTCATTTCCTCTTCTACATGTTTCATGCCACCAAATAGATGCAAAATCAATGAATTCACTAACAGGAACCTTAACTTGGTTTTCAAGAGAGACAGTAAAACATGAAAAATTTTGATCTACCAATAATTCCCAATCAAGGTAAGCGTCAGGATCAAATCTACCAGCATATGGAGGTATTGTCAATTTTACCTTGGCTAATGAATCATCACATACCTCACGATTACCTTGATGATTTATTGCCATACCTTGTCGGTTGTGCCGCAGTCTTCGATGGTCTCGATTATTGTTCGCATTGAATCCATCGTCAGCCTCGGAATCAGCAACATACTCATCCTCGGCTTGTTCAACCTCATCAGCCCAAGAGCGACGATCAGCAGGGGCTACAAGAGGCACCGGGGCAGCAGAAGGTGCAGGAGGCACACGGACAGCAGGGCAGGAACTCTTCTTTCAATGTCTTCCATTCTCGTGATCAAGTTGACAATCCTTCTCTCAAGCCGCTCCATCCCGTGAGCGTTTGCATTTGTCGGTTGAGTGATGCTATTAGCCATATTAGCAATGGCCTTTTGCTGATCCTCCATGTACTTCGCGAAATCGGCGTTAAGCACGGACTCATTATTACTTCTTCCTGACATGATTAGTGGGAGAAAAAAGAACACACGATAATATATATACTATATGCTACTGTTGTGTGAGGATGTCAACAGCTTTCTCTTTAGCCTATCCCTTGTTCTTACCAATTCTTACCGTGCAAGCAGTAGGCACAATCGGCACTGGTCGGCGATAACTTCAACGCACAGGGTGGTAAAGCGATGGCTAGGATCCATCCCTGCTTGGTTAGTAGATGGTGGGGCTTGGACAGGCTTATTGTCGGGGATAAAATTATGGCCCATTGCCATGGCCCACTTCCTGACGGCCCAATCGAACAGCCTACCAGGGCCCAGCTCCCTGGAAGGTTCTATTTGGCCCGTATGCGTCCTGCCGAACAGTTTCTTGGCTGGCACGGTGCGTAATTGCGTATTGGCCTAAGATTCCTGTTTGAGTCCGACTCGAACAGAGTTCTGCGCGACTACGTGAAAACCCGGACGTTGGTTTCCTGGATTGGACTAGGAGTCGTGATCCGCAAGACTTGGAGTATGCCTTATCTGCCGTGGGCGTATTTGGCATGGTATGAGTTCGTTACGATCTTGTAGTTAGCCCGGCCCGATATTCCTTCGGTAGGTCGGTTTGCTCTGTACTATATAAGTAGGACCTCTACGACGTGTAGAGGGGACCGAAGGCATCCACAATCGCTTTGTTGCATACTACTCGCCGAGACCTGCTGATCTCGTCGAGTTCCACCTTGTACTCATATTTGATATATACAGAAAGACTGGACGTAGGGCTATTATCTCTCCCGAGAGGCCTGAACCAGGATAAAAACCCCTGTCTCCTGCTCGTTGTTGTTCGTAGTTATTCGGTGTGTCTCCTATCTCCTTCTTGAAGAACCTTAGTTGACTTGGGTCGATATCCCAACCGTCGACAGTTGGCGCCGTCCGTGGGGACTCGCAGATCAAGCATGTCGAACTCCATCAGCGATACGGAGATGCTTCCTGAGGATTATGACTCAGAAGGACAGGATGTCTCATCCCCTGTCAGATCTGATCGATCCGTTCGGTCTCGATCGCTTTCGATATCTGGGACAGCAGTTTCCGGTTATACTCCGGAAACGCCCTCAGATCACACTCCCGTCATTGACGATGACTACGGAACCGATGATCTATACGATGGTTTAGATCTGTCGGATACCAAGACCATGTCGGTAGATTCTTCCTGTGGAGACACAGGGATGACGCCGTCTGGTGCGCCTTCGCATGGCCGTCGTAGCATCAACATGGCTGGCATTGGGACTTCAGATCCAGCGCGGGCCGTGGCTGTCGACGAAGTCGAGCATGTTGATTCTGCTCGGCGATCAGACGAGGCCGCCCAGGCTGCTCGCGAACAGGACGTTATTCGCCGAAGTCTGGGTGACTCAATCAACAAAACCTTGGCGTAGTTTCGTGGATCGGCGAAGCGCCGGCGACGCGACCGCCACGCGATCGCACCGAGTCCCCGGTAGAGGTCCAGATCGCCGATGAATCCTCGTAAACTGCACCTTGGTCAGGCAAGACGCGGATGACTCGGGGATCCCAGAACCCCTTGAGCAGAGTCGTGAACGACTCCAAGCCATGGCTTCGGTGATAAGATCCACCAACCAGGCTGAACTCGCCCGCATGGGCGATGCCGTAGCGACTCACCTAGAGCGGATGGCCGAGGGCCTTAACTCCATGGGTGAGATTAACACTTCATCCGGGTAGCGCAGCCAGCCTGTCCGGGTGGATTCGGGCAGTGAGCGTTCCGATCGATCACGTGACCCTCGTCACCGTCGTAGGACCACTGTCCATGAGCAAGCTACCCGTGGTCGCCGGCGCTCGCCGAGCCCTCATGGTCGTCGCGACCAAAGGGGCAAGCGTGGGCGTAATGATCACGGAGCGTGGTGGATTGTCCCGGAGAGAGTTTCTCCAGGCCGAATCTTCCTGTTCAGCAGGAGTTCCTCCGCGCAACAGGACCAACGTCTTTTCAAGACTAGGTTCTGCCGGGGAAGGTGGCCGGTCGTATGCCTTGGGCTGCAGGGCTTTCTCGACGAAGCCAGGTCTTCCGGGTGGCCCTCAAAGTTCAAGCCCGGTCACATAGAGTGGTACAATGGGACTCAGAACCCAGAGGAGTTCCTTTCCATCTACGCTACAGCCATCATGGCGGCAGAAGGTGACGAGCTCGTCATGGCGAATTACCTCCCGACTGTCCTTGAGGGTGCTGCTCGGACGTGGCTGTTCAATCAGTAGGAAGGTTCCATCTCTTCGTGGGACCAGCTTTGTGACGCTCTGATCGCCAATTTCCAGAGCTGTTACGTGCGTCTGGGCAAGGAGGATGATCTGCACCAGATGATCCAGATGAATAGGGAAACCCTCCGCAACTTCGTGAAGCGTTTCATCAAGATCCGCAATATGATCCCGAACATCTCGGATGAATCTGTTGTCCGCGTTTTCAAAAACGGAGTCCGCGATGAGCGACTCACCCAGGATCTCGAGATCAATGAGACCTGGACCGCCAACGACCTGTTCAAGGCGGCTGATCGCTACGCCAACGCGGCGGAACGCGTTCAGTACAAGAAGGCGTTTGACAAGGGCGAGCTGCCCGCCCAGCCTGGTGTGGATGAGAAGAAGAAGAGCAGCAATGTCCCTGGTGACAAGAAGTCCCAGAAGAAGAAGAATAAAGGTGATGCGAACAATACCGTTGCTGGTATAGATCGCGCACCTCCTCCCAAGGATGGACAGAAGAAGCCCAACAACAATTATAAGGGCAAAAAGCCTGCTCAGGGAGGCGGACAAGGCAAGAAAGGTCCGAGTGACCAATTTTGCAAATTCCACCAACACTACGGGCACGATATACGCCACTGAGGAACTTGGGCTGCAAAGCTCGAAGATTTCTACAACGGCAAGGGCCCAATGCCCACCCTGCCCGAACCAGGTGATGCCGGCAAGGACAAGCGTCAAGCCGATGGTGGTGATTGGGACGACGATGATGAATATTAGGAGCCCATGAACCACATCGCCGTTATCTTCGGCGGCTCCTCGGCTTATCCCTCTCGCCACAGCCTCAAGGAAGCTGCTCGGGAGGTCCACAACGTTGAGATGGGCAAATCGCAGCCCGAATCGATGAAGTGGACCGAGATTGCTATCTTCTTCTCTCAGGAGGATTGCCCCATCGATGACCAAGCCTCGAGGGCTCCGCCGGTGGTCGCCCGACCATCGAGAACGCTAGAGTTGGCCACGTTCTGATCGACGGCGGGAGTGCTCTAGACTTGCTATCTGCTAAGGTCTTGGACAAGATGCAAATTCCTCGCTCCAAGTTGAAGGAAGTCGCTATGCCCTTCTACGGGATCGTTCCGGGAGAAGCTGTTAAGCCGTTGGGGCAGATCGTTCTGCCCGTGACCTTCGGCGGTCCAGGCAACTTCCGGACATAGTTGATCACATTTGACGTGGTTGACTTCCCATCTGCGTACAACGCAATTTTGGGCCGGCCATCGCTTGGCAAGTTCATGGCCGTGTCCCACCACGCTTACCATTGCGTGAAGATACCGGGTCCCAACGGTGTGATCACGGTCAAGGGCAACTACAAAGCTGCTTTGGATTGTGACGAGCAGTCCCTCGCCCTGGTCGACCAGCTCCTGCCGCGTCGTCCCGAAGCTCCGCAGACCAAGTATGCACGCCCTAGGGTCTCCCTTCAGCCAGGAGGAGAAACCAAGGAAGTTTCGCTGTCCCTTGATGATACTTCCAAGACAGTTCACCTGGGGGCCAATTTGGACCCCAAATAGGAAAGCGAGCTCATTGCCTTCCTCCGAGCTAATGCAGATGTGTTTGCCTGGGAGCCATCTGACATGCCCGGAGTCTCAAGGGAGGTTATCGAGCACAAACTGGCTGTCCGGCCAGACAAAAAGCCTGTTCGCCAAAAACTTCGTCGCTTTTCGGACTTCAAACAGGGGATCATCAAAGATTAGCTTGGCAAGCTACTCGCTGCTGGTTTCATCCGTGAGGTGGATCACACCGAGTGGTTAGCCAACCCTGTCATTGTAAAGAAGAAAGGCGGCAAGTGGAGGTTGTGTGTCGATCACACAGATCTGAACGCTGCTTGTTCTAAGGACAATTTCCCGTTGCCTCGCATAGACCAGCTGGTCGATGCGACCGCGGATGCCCAGCTCTTGAGTTTTTTAGATGCTTACTCCGGTTATCACCAAATAAGCATCTCCCCCGAGGATGAAGAGAAGACTGCCTTCATCACACCCTTCGGCACTTTCTGCTATACGAAAATGTCTTTCGGTCTGCGCAATGTCGGGTGCCACGCCCAGTATTGATGGAGAAGACATTCCCAAAGACAAATGGAAAAACACGAGGTCTATGTCGATGACATAGTTGTAAAGAGCAAGTATGCTCCAGATCATGTAAAAGACCTGGCAGAGACTTTTCGTAATCTCATCAGGCATCGAATAAAGTTAAATCCAGAGAAGTGTACCTTTGGTGTTCGATCTGGAATGTTGCTCGGTTATGTTATTGGTTCGCAAGGTATTTCTGCCAACCCTGAAAAAATCGAGACCATTGAAAACATGCAGGCCTCGACTACCGTCAAGGAAGTCCAGAGCCTCACCGGGCGGATGGCTGCTCTGAGCAGATTTATTTCCCGTCAAGGCGAACGCGGGCTGCCCTTCTTTAAGGCCCTGCGCAAGCACAATGGTTTCGGGTGGACAGAAGAAGCCGATAGATCCTTTCAGGATCTGAAGCAATACCTGTCCAATCCACCCGTCTTGACTACCCCGCGGCATGGCGAGCAGCTCCTGCTGTACCTAGGTTGCACGCCACAAGCGGTGAGCGCGGTCTTGACGGTCGAAAGGGAAGGCATCCAGCGGTCAATCTATTGCGTGAGCGAGGTACTCCATAGATCAAAGGAGCGTTACCTTGAGGTCCAGAAGCTGCTCTACGCCTTGCTCATGTCCTCCAGGAAGCTTCGCCACTATTTCCAGGCGCATCAAATACTGGTCCCGACCACGTTCCCTTTGGGAGAGATCCTACGGAATAAGGAATCCAGCGGACGTATAGCTAAGTGGGCAATGGAACTAGCAGAGTTCGATCTTTTATTTGCTGCCCGAACTGCTATTAAGTCATAGGTCCTAGCTGACTTTGTCGCTGAATGCCCGCCCAAATCCCAGGAAGCTCCCGAGCAACCTGATGAACCCTCTTGGACCATGTTTTTTGATGGCTCGCGCACTGGACACTCGGGGGCTGGTTTTGTTCTGATCTCCCCTCAAGGAGAGCAACTCCAGTATTCTATCCAATTACACTTTGTGGCGACTAACAACGCCGCGGAGTACGAGGCCCTCCTCGCGGGACTAAGAGCGTGCAAGTCGCTTAGCGTCGAACGGCTGACTGTGAAGGGAGATTCACAGCTGGTCATCAATCAGGCAAACAAGGAGTATCAGTGCTGCGATGACTCAATGGCACGATACCTGGTTGAAGTGAGGAAGTTGGAGCGGCATTTTCGATTTTTCGAGGTGCTCTTCGTGCCTAGGAAGGGCAACTTCTTAGCCGACCAGCTGTCCAAGTATGGATCCTCACGTGAACCTGCTCCGGCAGGGGTGCTCGTCGAGTACCTTTACAAGCCCTCAATCACGTCTCCGGACGAGGCAACAGAGACAGTGGTGCTGTCTCCGTTATCGAAAGCAGTCATGGATCGGACAACGCCATTTGTCCGGTACCTTGCGATGGGACCACGCCGATGACGGCCGAGCGTTCCCGCTTATAAGGCGGCTTTGCTCCATACAAGCTTGTGGACGGCATCCTTACCGCCAAGGTCCTCTCGAGTTCTCTCCAAGTGCATCTCGCAACAGAGGGTGTGTTCCTTCTTAGGGACATACACGAGGGTGCTCAGGCAACCACGCCCTTCAGACTCGGTCGGCAAAGCGTTTCGCATGGGCTATTATTGGCCCACATCGTTACAAGATGCCCGGGACATTGTGACTAAGTGCAAGGCTTGCCAATTTCACGCCCGGAAGGCAGACAAGCCCGCCCAAGAGCTCCAAACGATCCCCCAATCTTGGCCTTTTTCCACATGGGGTCTGAATCTGCTCGGCCCATTCCCTAAGGGGTATAAGGGCTACACACACTTGCTCGTAGCCATCGACACCTTCACAAAGTGGATTGAGGCGGAGCATGTGTCATCTCTTCACGCCAAAACGGTTGTGCGCTTCTTCAAGAGCAACGTGGTCACGCGCTTCGGGATTCCCCACAAGCTGATCACGGATAACGGTACCAGCTCGAGCTTAGCTATTCCAGAATATCGCGAATACCGGGCACCAAGGTCTGCTTTGCTTCTGTGGCACATCCACAGAGCAATGGAGCAGTCGAGCGAGCTAACGGACAGATAGTCCAGGGTATCAAACGGCGGGTATTTGCTGCTCTACGCGAGCACAACAAATCCTGGGTTGACGAAGTTCCTTCCGTCCTCTGGGCAGTTCGCACCACAGCCAGCCGGGCAACCAGGGAAACTCCTTTCCAATTGGTTTATGGCGCAGAAGCTATCCTGCCCGCCGAAATAGTACTCGGTTCGCCTCGCACGAGCTCGGTCAACTTGGTTGACGACGAGCAAGAGCGCCTACTCGATCTTGATCTCCTCGAAGGCACACGCGACCGGGCACAAGTCGAAATGGCGCGCTACCGGCAAGAAGCTCTTCGCCAAGACGCCGCCAAATCAGTTCGACCAAGGGTTTTGAAGACGGGCGACCTTGTTCTCGCCCGTGTCCGAACTTGTCCAATGCCAACAAGTTAACTCCTCGTTGGGAGGGCCTGCTCACTGTCGCTTTACCGCCGCCCGGAGCCGTTCGCCGCAATGGAGGACGGAGAGAGTCGACCAGACTTGGAACATCGACCAGCTTCGTAAGTTCTTTGTGTAGGTCTTTTCTGTGTTTTCTTAGCTCCGCGCTTTTGTAAAACTTCGCGCCTTAGTTCGTTCAAGTCTCTCGGGCGCCATGTAAAGTTTAATCCAACTTTTGGTGAATTCTCGCGGCCTCTGCGCCCTTTTCACTTCGCGTCTTCTCAGACAGATCCCTCTCTCGTAACACTTGATGGCTGCCCGGTCTTGCGAACTCTTGGCTCCGCGATTTTCAGGGTTTCCCTGCCCGTATCTAGTTTCAACGAATTTCCAAACTCAGGGTTGTGTAACACGGCCTTTTCACCTTGCGGCTAAGTCTGCTCTCGTAAGCCCTCCGTGGCAGAGGCACTTATCGCTCGGCACGACCACTTGGTAAAGCCTGCTCTCGTAAGCCCCCCGCGGCAGAGGCACTTTCCCTTGTTCGGTTATCTTTGAAATAGCCTAACTTACGTCGACGAGCAGTTCCTGGGACGAGTCGATCAGGATGCGGGTGTCACTCTATCTCTCTACGCACGTACTCGAATTCACAAACTCAGGTTTTCGAGTAGCGTCCGTACCGGGGGCTAGGGCGTCGCTCTTTCTCTTGTGCACCTGTTCGGGTTTGCAAACTCAGGTTTCCGAGCAGCTGCACAACGGGGGCTGAGAGTTAGACTAAGCGTTCTACCGGTTTTTCTTAAAACTTTTTAGCGCTTTCGGGCCTTGCTCTTGGTTTCCTGTTCGTTCTTGCCTTTTTTGTTGCTCTTTTTTGCAGGGAAAAAGGTAAAGTCTTTATTACAATTGACCAAAGTTTCAGGTACAAGGCGTCGCTTGGGTTACAGCCGCGGTGCTACTTGGGAGCAAGCTGCTCCTTTAGCTCCTCAACTTCTAACTTGAGGCGCACAACTTTGCCTTGAGCCTTGATTCCTTCCCAGGCTTCCGGTCGGAGGCGTTCGATCTCCTCCTTGCTTCGCTTGGCCTGTTCCGTGGCCTCTGCCCGAACGGCTTCGACCTCTTCGGTTTTGGCCTGCTCGCTGGCTTGGCTGCGCTTGGCCTCCGCCCGGAGGGCTTCGACCTCCTCGGTCAGAGCACGCAAATCCTCGGTCAGACTTACCCTCTGACTAAGGCGCTTCTCGGCCACCTTGAGCTGCTCGGCCAGCTCCTTGGCCGTTTCTTCCGCGGCTCGCCCCCACGCGGCCTGCTCGCGAAGTGCCTCAGCCTCTCTTTGCGGGAGCTGCTGAGATGATCGCCTCTCCTCGGCTAGTTGGGCCTGGAGCTCCTTCACCTTGCCTTCACCATGCCGCTCTTGGCCGAGGCGTAAGGCCCCAAGAAGTCCGCTAGTTTGGAGGTGCTCCTGGAAGCCCGCAATAATGGCGCTGCGCTCCGCGGTAACGCCCTCCACAAGGTCCTCCATGGTGCCCTCGACAAACTGAAAAAGAGAATACCGAATCAAGCTAACAGCTCGAACAAATGGAGTTGCGGTCTCGAGGGTTACCTTTCCGAGCCGCCGCTCCAAACTCCGGCGTAGGCGATCTTCGAGACCATGGGTCACGAAGCCTCGCTCGTGCGGGATAAGGCCTGCGTGATGGCCTCTCCGCCTTGTCCTTCCCGTACGGGCTCGCGCCCGCCTTGGGGCAGTCGCGGCGGGCGAGCTATCGCCCTCGCGCTCCTGCCCTTCTTCTCGCTCCTCTGCCCGTTCGTCTTCGGGCAGGACCGACACCTCTTTGACCGAAGACGCCGGTGGGATAGCGGGCGGGGCGGTTTGAGCCCCCCGCTCGCGATCCTCTCCTTGCTCCCCGACGACAGGGATCTCTCCCTGCTCGCCGAAGGATGCCGTCGCCACAGGGATGGTCTTCCCCTGCGACGAAGTGTCTGGCGAGGCCGTCTGCTCGACCCCGCCTTGGGCAGCGGGCAGAGCCGAAACTTCGGCTCCGCTCTTCGTGGCGCTGTGTTCCGCCTCCTGGGCCTCCAGCCGTTTGATCGCGCCCGTCAAGGCATCGACCCGATCACTGGAGTAGCCTGGGACCAAGGCCCACGCTGCCAGTTTGTCCTTCAGGGCGAGCGGCCTCGTTGCTCGCAAAGCACCGTGTAGGTGCTCGGGCAACATGGACCGCTCGACCGCCGCCTGTATGTAATCCAAGGTAGCCTCCTCTTGGACAACTGATGAAGAAAGGATTGCATTAAATCCTGCGCTGTTCGGTGAGATGTGCGAGCGAAAGGTTTAACGCCGCATACCTGCCGCGGAGGGCTTGATCTTCTTTTTCGTCGATAAAATTTTCTGCCTCTTACTCGGGGGCTCCTTAGCGACCTGCTCGCCTTAGCCCCTAGATGTTCGTGGCGATGGGCTCAGCTCCCTGGTGAGCTGAGCGCTCCTCTCGCGCAACGCAAGAAGCTTTTCCTTGCGCGCAACCTCTTCTTCCAGCCTCCTTTGCTCGGCGACTTGTTGTAGCCGTGCCACATGGCCCGGGTGAGCCTGCGTGTAACGCCTAAGCCAAAGGGTCATGTTCTTTACCTCTTCGTCGCTTTGCTCGATGAAGAGGGGGGGCTTGGTCTCTTCCTCATTGGCCGACCGCTGCGCTAAGTCTGCTCGGCGCTCCGCCGCGGGTGGTTCCTTCGACGGCTGGCGGGCGCCATGTCGCGGCGAGCTCCGCGTTGGCGCGGCCGCCACCTTGGGCTTTGCGGCCACCTTGGCCTTGCCCTTCTTCGCCTTCTCCTTCTCCGACCCGGAGAGTTCCTCCACGATCCCGTCAAGGATCAGCTGGTCCTCCTGAGTGTTTGAGAAGTGAGTGTTAGTATTTACAATGGTGCGAATCCAGCAACACTGACGAGGGTTCGAGCAACTTACCTCGGCCATGCGGACGAGCCCATTCCGTGGGCAGGTGAAAGCCACCTCGCCGGTGACTTCGCCGTCCTTCTTCGCTGCCTTCAGCATGGCGTCGACCCGTTCGGTCACCCATGCGTCGGTCGGCTTCTCTGCCCGAGCAGAAGGGATCGTTAGTTCCTGTTCGGAAGAAGTCATCGGATAAAGGTTGAGTCTGAAAGGCACTTACCCGTGCTCTCCCTGGTGATGTCTTCCCATCCCTCTATCTTATAGAAGGGATAGGACCTTCTCCTCAGCGGACAGATCCTGTTCGCTGTGAAGTCACGAATGATCTCCCTGCCCGTGAGCCTGAGGCTCACGAGGGAGACGATCTTCCTTGTCAGGTACCAATCCTCGGCGGACATCTCCGGCTGAGGCATTGGGGTTCCTTCACGCGCCTTCCCGTGAAGATGAGCTTGTCATTGCCGCCGCTTGTCAGAACCACCTCACCCACCACGCGCCCATCGAGTCGAGCAGTGGTGGGCGAGGGTACGGCACGTCGTCGGCGGTAGCCCGGAGCTTGAGGTAGTAGCACCCCAGCGGCGGAGCTGCTCCTCGTCATTGTGTAGTAGTGGAGGAACAGCCCCACCGGTGGATCGATTCCTAGATAGCCCTCGCACAAGTGTGCGAAGACGGCCATCTGGAGGATGCTGTTCGGATTGAGGTTCGCCACCTCCAATCCGCTGATGTTCAAGAAGGCCTCGACGAAGTCGCTCTCAGGAGATCTCAACCCGAACAGTGCGAACTGTTCGAAGCTGACGAACTCTCCGTCAAGCGGCTCCGGAGTATCCTCCTCTCCGGGTAGCCTCCAACTACCGGCGTCGATGTGGCCCTCCTCCTCCTAGACCTTCAGGTCCTCCTCGGTCAAGCTAGTGCCGGAGAACTTGGCCATAGCAGTTCCCAGAGCTGGACGAGCAGGTTTGGTGGTGGAGTTTGGGTGCTTGGTGCTGAGCGCGGTTGGAATTAGGGCTTGGGAAGGAAAGGCGTGAGAGCAGAAGTGGCTAGCCGCGGGCGGTTTGGGTACTTTTATAGTCCCATATGAGCAGCTCTGCAACGGTTTGTCACAAAATGGCTAGTTTTTACCGCAACGGCTAGGTGAAACGGTCGCCTGTTTTCACTGCGCAGCGATAGGAAGTTACCGTTGGAATCTTCCAACGGCTATTTTTTCCAGTGTCTGCACTGAAGGTTGGGTACTCTGCTCGGGCAGATACGATTCCCTGTTCGACGCAACAGAGTTGCTCGACACTGGGCGGGTTTGTTCGATCCCGAGCAAGTCTTGTTCGGTTGAACCTTAACCTGTTCGGTCGATTGCTACACGTCTTTGTAGCAGCAAAATTTCCCTCTTTGTGACTTGGAGTCTCAAGAGGAAGACCCCACTCTAGTGAGTCCTTCCACTTGAGTCTCGGGGGCTAGCTGTCGGTGATAAAATTACAGCCCATTGCCATGGCCCACTTCCTAACGGCCCAATCGAACAGCCTACCAAGGCCCAGCTCCCTGGAAGGTTCTATTTGGCCCATATGCGTCCTGCCGAACAGCTTCTTGGCTGGCACGGTGCGTATTGGCCTAAGATTCCTGTTTGAGTCCGACTCGAACAGAGTTCTGCGCGACTACGTGAAGACCCGGACATTGGTTTCCCGGATTGGACTAGGAGTCGTGATCTGCAAGACTTGGAGTATGCCTTATCTGCCGTGGGCGTATTTGGCATGGTACGAGTTCTTTACGATCTTGTAGTTAGCCTGGCCCGATATTCCTTCGGTAGGTCGGTTTGCTCTGTACTATATAAGTAGGACCTCTACGACGTGTAGAGGGGATCGAAGGCATCCACAATCGCTTTGTTGCATACTACTCGCCCAGACCTGCTGATCTCGTCGAGTTCCACCTTGTACTCATATTTGATATATACAGAAAGACTGGACGTAGGGCTATTATCTCTCCCGAGAGGCCTGAACCAGGATAAAAACCCCTGTCTCCTGTTTGTTGTTGTTCGTAGTTGTTCGGTGTGTCTCCTATGTCCTTCTTGTAGAACCTTAGTTGACTTGGGTCGATATCCCAACCGTCGACACTTATATATGTAGCAAAGGATAAACAATTATTCAAACAGCAATACAAAGTTGAATAATAGCCCAAATTAGTACAAGTGCTGGAACTCGCCTAGTCTTAGATGTAGGTCAAGCTGGAATATAGGGATAGCACAAAAGAATGGCACAAAGGGCTAAGATCAGACTAAGCACACTGTAATCGAACATAGAGAACTCCCTTGCCAACTTCTCTTCTTCTTTTTTTTTTTTCTCTTTTTTCTCTTTTTTTTCAATCTCTGCGAATCTCTTTTGCCGGTGCCACCTCTTTCTTTCACCAAAATTTTTATTTTTGTCTGATTTTTCTGATATTTTTTCCAGCCTCAGCAACACAAAAATATGGATACAGAGGTGTTTCCCCCTCAATTTGGAGGTTGGGGTGGCCGATATAATTTCTGGAGTGTGCTCTGAAAAGCGTGCAGGAACTTCGGAGCCAGATAGGTGGTATTCCTGATGGATTTTTGGGTTCCAAATTTGACCAAAACCTATGATGGTTGGATGTATCTCGTCGAGATCTTTCCAACGAGTGGTCGTGGACCCAAATCGGAGTTTGTATGAGAAAGTTATGGCTGATTTACCGAAGGGTCTCCGGATCAGGGTTTCTGGATAGGCTGTTTTGCCTTTTTCGGCGTTTCGGTGACGAACAGTGGGTGTGCGGTGGCTGAATGGAAGGGCTAGCGATGCAGGGCGATTAACACAAGGCGGTTTGCGACCTATTTGTGGTTTGCGATGGCGGGACAGCAACACAAGGCGGCTAGTGGGGCAAACCGAGTAGGACTCGATTTGGATCAAAGACAGCAAAAACCAATCTAGACTCGACTAACCAGCAACACGACGAACTGTGGGCATAAACTCAACTACGTATGCAGCAAGAACAATTGCAAAGGCTAAACGTGGCTCGGAAAATAGTAGATGCAAACTGTTTTTATATGTGGCAATTTTCAGGACTCTAGGTACAAAACCGATCTACTAATCAGAAAACGAAAATTTTCTCACCAGGCAACGGATGCTCTGATACCACTTGATGGGCGCAGATGCGGGTCCCGATCTTCTGGTGAGAAACGACAAGGATAACTCGGTAGGTGTTACGGAGACCTAAACATCCGGCTTCAAACCCCGCAAAGGAACTGGAAATCCCGGCGATCGCTAAACCACCACGACGAGTGTTATCGACCGAACCAGAGGCACGATCGACCTGTCCACGAAGGACGGTTCCTGCAAGCAATCGAAGAACGAGTAATAACACAAGATAAGCAATCTCAATTGCGAATATATATTAAGGATAATGGGGTTCAGAAACTTGGTCCTGTTGGTCTAGCCGACACAAGAAGAACAAGGCGAAATCTCACACGACAGTGACGAAATCAACTAAACAAAACCCCACTAAGACGTAGCACGGCGTGGGACTTATATAGGGCGGTGGCCAGAGTAGGGGCACCCAAACAGGTACCCACACGTGCTCAACCCTAACTCTAGGGATACACAGGCTTTGGGCCCAAAATACGGTGACGCAGCGCCGGGAAGTTTCTGTCCATCAACTTGTTTTCGCGATTCCTGTTGACTCGGATGGAATTTAGAGGCGTGGTTGGATCCGTTGGAAAGCTTATCTCGTAATCTTTCTGTAGAGTCCTTATTTGTCTCATTTGGACGTCGTATCTGATCTGGGCGTCTGTTTGAAGGTGTACTGGTCCTGGAAGTCCGAACCGGACTCGGCAGCGAGTTCGACGTCCTCTCGTCTTGGGCAACCGCGTCAATGATGTCCTCATCACATCTATTCTCTTGCAAAGTTCTTAAATTCATAGAATGATAAACAAAGGGGAATCCATGAAAGTTAAGGTTTCAGATACAAGACAGAAAATTACTAGATTTTTTTCAGTGGCTCAGTTGCAAGAATGGTGACACAAACTCGACGCCCCTGCAGCCAGAATGACAATTGAGCAAAAAGCCTGAATGCCAACTGCACATGTCAATTCGGCACATCTGATCTAGAATGGTAGAAATAACTATGAATTAAACACTATTACTGTCGACGGTTGAGATAACGATATCAAGTCGCTAAGGTTCTTTAGAAGTGAGATAGGAGACACGCCGAACAACCACCACAAAGAACGAACAGGAGATGGGGTTTTTATCCTCGTTCAGCCTCTCGAGAGATAATAGCCCTACATCCAGCCTTTCTTATATATCAGAGATGAATACAAGAGGTGGCTCGGCGAGACGAACAAGTCTCGGCCGGATTATGTGTGTACAAGTGCGACGATGCGAAGATCAGGCGTCTATGAGATGCCAGATGCGTAAACTTGTGTCCTCTACACGCCGTAGAGGCTCTGTTTATATAGTGTAGAGCAAACCGACCTATCAAGGGATAATCGGGCCTGGCTAACTACGAGATCGTAACGAACTCAACGTGCCAAATACATCCCGAGGTAGATAAGGAAAGCTCCAATTCTTGAGGATCACGACTCCTATTCCAATCCGGGAAACCATGTCCGGGTCTTCACGTAGCCGTGCAGAACTCTTGTTCGAGTCGGATTCAAACACGAATCCTAAGCCGTTACGCACCGCGCGGCCCAGAAGCCGTTCGCAGATGCACATGGGCTGAAAGAACCTTCTAGGAGCTAGGCCCTAGTAGGTCATTCGATTGGGCCGTCGAGAGTGGGCCATGGCAATGGGCCGTGATTTTATCCCCGACATTTAGCCCCGAGACTCAAGTGGAAGGACTCACTAGAGTGGGGTCTTCCTCTTGAGACTCTAAGTCACGAAGAGGGTATTTTTTCGCTACAAAGACGCAACAAAGCGATCGAACAGGTTATGGTTCAACCGAACAATACTTGTTCGGGACCGAACAAACCCGTCCGCCGCCAAACAACTATGTTGCGTCGAACAGGGAACGACATCTGTCCGAGCAGAGTACCCAGCCCTCGATACAGAAATTGGAAGAAGTGAGGTGAATCATCTCCTTGAGGCTGAACGTCATCAAGGAGTGATTGGATTCTTAGTAGTGAAGAGCGTACCACCGCATCCGGTAAGATCAGATGGTTCAGCCTCAAGGAGATGAACGTCATCTGAGCGCGACATTCACTCTAGAGCGCAATCTCTATTTTCTAGGGCGAGCTCTAGCCCGAGAGGTGGTTTCCCTATCTTTTCCTAGGCATCTGAATGCCTGGATGCAGCAGCACGAGTCCGTCTCACGACTTGCTATGTTCAAGACCGCCGAGCAGCGCTTGAATCAGAGCGAGAGTTTGACCGAGCAGCTTTTCCTGCAAAAAAGAGCAGCAAAAGACAAGGACGAAAAGGAAACCAAGAGCAAGGCGAACAGCGCTAGAAAGTTTTGAGAAAACCGGTAGAACGCTTAGCCTAACTCCCAGCCCCCGTTGTGCAGCTGCTCGAGGACCTGAGTTTGCGAACTCGAACAGGTGCACAAGAGAAAGAGCGATGCCCTAGCCCCCGGTACGGACGATGCATGAAGACCTGAACTTGCGACTTCAAGCACGTGCGTAGAGAGTTAGAGCGACACCAGATTCTCGATCGACTTGCTCTGTGAACCGCCGTTAACGTAAGTTAGGCGATTCAAGGTAACCGAACAAGGAAAGTGTCTCGCCATGAGGGCTTACGAGTGCAAGCTTTGCCAAGTGGTTGTGCCGTGAGCGGTAAGTGCCTCTGCCATGAGGGCTTACGAGAGCGAGCTTAGCCGCAAGAGGTCGGATGCCGATACGCAACTCGAAGTTTAGGAACTTGTTGAAGCTAGATACGGGCAGAGAAAACCTTAAGATCGCGGAGCCAAGAGTTCTCAAGTCCGGCAACCATCAAGTGTTACCAGAGAGAAAGAGTAGTCTGAGAAGACATGTGGTGATAAGGGCGCAGGGGTCAGAACATTCACCGCTCAATGGATTGAACTTTACATGGCGCCCGAGAGACTTGGACGAACTAAGACGCCAAGTTTGAGAAAAGCGGGCTAGGAACCGAAGACCTACACGAGGAACTTACGGTCGGGGTCGATGTTCCAAGTGTCGGTCACTCTCTCCGTCATCCACCGCCAGCGAACAGCCCTCGGGATCCGGAAGGAGTTTTGATCCGCCTTGAGCACGGAGCTCGTCGCGGGATTGAGCCGCTACCGGCGAAGAGCTGCCCGGCGAGAGATCCAAATTCGAGCACGGAGCTCGTCGCGAGGATCAGACGCGCCCGGCAAAGAGCTGCCCGGCGCGAGGTGATCCAGTCCCCGAGCACGGAGCTCGTCGCAGGGACCAGACGCGCGCTCCGGACGAAGAGCTGCCCGACGCGAAGTTGATCCGGTCCCCGAGCACGGAGCTCGTCGCGGGGACCAGATGTGCGCCCCGGACGAAGAGCTGCCCGACGCAAAGTTGATCCGGTCCCCGAGCACGGGGCTCGTCGCGGGGACCAGATGTGCGCCCCGGGCGAAGAGCTGCCCGGCGCGAAGTCATCCAGCCCCCGAGAGCGGAGCTCGTCGCGGGGACCAGACGTGCGCTCCGGGCGAAGAGCTGCCCGGCGCGAAGTCATCCAGCCCCCAAGCACGGAGCTCGTCACGGGGACCAGACGCGGTGACCCAGCCCCCGAGCACGGAGCTGGGAACCAGATCTGGAAGGGGATCAAGATCGAAGGGATCGATCCGATCTGGCAGGGGAAGAGACATCCTGCCCTTCTGAGTCGTAGTCCTCAGGGAGAATCTCCTGGTCGCTGATAGAGTTCGACATGCTCGATCTGCTAGATCCCCACGGTCGGTGCCAACTATCGACGGTTGAGATAACGATCTCAAGTCGCTAAGGTTCTTTAGAAGTGAGATAGGAGACACGCCGAACAACCACGAACAAAGAACGAACAGAGATGGGGGTTTTATCCCGTTCAGCCTCTCGAGAGATAATAGCCCTACATCCAAATTTTTCTTATATATCGAGATGAATACAAGAGGTGGCTCGGCGAGACGAACAAGTCTCGGCCAGATTATGTGTGTACAAGTGCGACGATGCGAAGATCAGGCGTCTATGAGATGCCAGATGCGTAAACTTGTGTCCTCTACACGCCGTAGAGGCTCTGTTTATATAGTGTAGAGCAAACCGACCTATCAAGGGATAATCGGGCCGGGCTAACTACGAGATCGTAACGAACTCAACGTGCCAAATACATCCCGAGGTAGATAAGGAAAGCTCCAATTCTTGAGGATCACGACTCCTATTCCAATCCGGGATACCACGTCCGGATCTTCACGTAGCCGTGCAGAACTCTTGTTCGAGTCAGACTCAAACACGAATCCTAAGCCGTTACGCACCGTGCCAGCCAGGAAGCTGTTCGGCAGGATGCACATGGGCCTGAAAGAACCTTCTAGGGAGCTAGGCCCTAGTAGGCTGTTCGATTGGGCCGTCAGGGAGTGGGCCATGGCAATGGGCCGTGATTTTATCCCCGACAATTACAGAAGAGACATTTAATATCAGTTCGTAAAAAGCAATAGTACCGGTTTTTCAATCAGTACTTATAATCCGGGACTGAACCCACAACTTACTCTTCTTACCAACTCACCCACTCACGCGATTTGATATAACTAGCACAGGCACTGTTGCCACTATCAGTACAAGTTCCAATCCAACCGGTATTAATGTGTCGGTACATTAACCCAGTTTTCTAGTAGTTAAAGCCGAATCATTGCGATGCCCAGGGCTTAACAACAATTGCACTGGAAAAGGGGGAGGAGAGCGTCTCCAGGCTGCTGCATTGAATCACGGTGAGGGGATGGAAACGTGGAGGAAGTTGAGGTCAAGGCTGAGGCTGTGGCGGAACTGAAGCGGCTGTTGACGGCGGCATGGGAGGGCGGCGAAGATAGTGGCGGCGGCGATTGCGCCATGCATGTGCGTTGTGTGGGAGAGAGTGCGAAGAGGAGAATGAGGATAGGGTCGGGTTTGGGATTAGAGTTCGAGATGGGGCAGGGTGGGGCGGGTCAGACCTTGCCTATCAACCGATCCACCGGGTCCATGGCGTGCCCCAAACCCACAGAGGGGCTGAGATGGAAGGGGAGGGCCGGAGGAGTAACTTGGAACTCACCCATCACCGCCGCCGTGGGTCGTCGCCATCGATGGAAAACAGCACTGCCGCCGCCAGTTAGCTCCCACCCGCCTCCGCCATGCCAAGCAGCGTCGCCGCCCCGTTGCCCGGTGGCTAGATCCACCGTGTCGCGCCCACCGCCCCATCGCCCCCTCGCCCCCTCGCCAAAATCTAGATCTACCGTGTCGGCCAGCCACACCGCACCCGCTGCCCCGTCGCTGGCCTCCTTCGCGCTCGTGGACTGCCACCCAGTCGGTGGGGGAGAGAGAGCCAGAGAGTGAGCTGGACAAATGAGACGCGAGAGACGAGACGGAGAGACTGAGAGAGTGAGATTTGAGGGGAAAGAGATGAGCAACGACGGGGCGAGGGCTGCGGGGTCATGGGTGCAAAGTACCTGTCGGTGTAATAAATACCGGGGTACAAAGAGTCCTGGGAAGGCCAAGAGGGTCCCACGCGTCAGGCGGGCGATCAGGCCCCAGCGTGTGGGCGAGCCCCTCAGGAGGCCAAGAGGGCCCCACGCGTCAGGCGGGCGATCAGGCCCCAGCGCGTGGGCGAGCCCCTCAGGAGGCCAAGAGGGCCCCACGCGTCGGCGGGCGATCAGCCCCAATGGCAGGGCGAGCCCCTCGAGACGAGGCGAGGGCCCCACGCGCCAAAGCGGGTGCGTGGGCGAGCCCCTCGAGATGAGGCGAGGGCCCCACGCCCAAGGCGGGTGCGTGGCAGCCCCCTCTCAAGACCAAAGAGGGTCCCACACGCCGTAGGGCCAGCAAGGCGGGAGCATTGCGTATGAGTCTTGGGACGAAGGCTCCCCGCCGCTGAAGGACGAAGCGCATTTAATGAGACATCACGAGCGGATAGACAATGAAGAAATGATTACCGCTACATGGGCCCTTGCAGTCCGAAGCGGCACATCCTTTGTGGGGCACAAGAATTGACCGGAGAGAAGGTTTGCTTGAGGATGCCGCCTGTGTCGAGAGGAGCAGTAGGCCCCACCCGCAGACTCACCGGTGTGATCTGCGGGGTCGAGGCCACTTGCGGCATCGCGAGGGCGGCGCCCAGGCTGCATGGGCAGCAAGCACGCTGCCTCTTCTGTCGTGTCTTGTCGAGTATCGAGAGTATCAGATCGCTTACCCCCTCGGCTCTCTCCGCCACCCCAAAGCTTGTATAAAAGGAGAGGAGAGAGAGGGAGAGAGTACGCACTAGCATTCGTGCATTCAAACACTCTGTAAACACATCCCCATTCAACCACAATCAGAAAAGAGCTAAGGCTTAGCAGGAGTAGGACTATTACCCGCGAGGGGGTCCGAACTGTAAATCATGAAGTCGCTCCTTGTTGTGCCCGCCGCTCAAATCGAACCGAGCTTGATCGAGTTGGCTAGCAGACTGAAAATCTGACCAGGGGTGTGATCCGCCGTGGTTGAGCGGAGAACACACCGTCAGTACCGGGGGTGGGGGCGTGGTGGGCCGGGGCGGGGCGGGCCATAGATTGACCCCAACTTGCGCCGACGGTAAGCGGTACCCCGATCCGGGTGTGACCCGGCTGCCGGATCGGGTCGGGACGGCGGGGCGGATGGCGATCTAGGACTATTCGGGATTGGCTGGTTCGCGGTGGCGGGCGCGAGGGTGGGACGGTAAGTGAAATCGGATAGTTGCAAGCAGCAGATCAGACGGCCGAGGATGGCGGCTGACGAGGGGCCGAGGATAGTTGCAAGCAGCAGATGCAGGCAGGACCATGTCCTGGTAGTTTAATTGATTGAGGTGGACGTGAAATAGTCACACTTCACTGTTTAATTCTGAGATATTATTTAGTTGATTGAGATGGACGTGCTTGCGCAACATACACATAAAAAGATGAGGAATGATTAATTCACAATTGCCTGGAAAATAAGAAACATAGTCTATTGTCACCCCCTCAATTTTAAGTTACCTTGAGGGTCGACGATCCCGTGTACTAGCCCCTGGATCAATACGCTAGCGCGGAAGATCACGTATCCGATACAAACATACATCGATAAAATGAAATCCTGAATATTACATATCAAGGTTACACCCTTAGGCGATTTTAGTAAGGCGGCTCATACACGCCTTAAGATTACAAAACAAAGTTTAGAGTTACAGCGGTCACCAAAATATCTACCCCAAAAGAATTCCCAACCGGCTAAGTGCCACCACGACTGGAGAAACCCCTAAGACTCCTCGGTTCCACCATATTCCTGTCCTTCGTCTTCATGACACTCGTAAGGGTCATCCTTGACTCCATCGACTAGAAAAGGTAAGAAGACGAGGTCAGCGTCATCTAAACGCTGGCTAGTTAACACTTTCCTTAATGCATATAGTATTTAGAAAGCTTTTGTGAAGGGAAGGTTTATTTTATTTGCGTAAAGCCAAGTTTAATAAGACCTTAAAATCATCCTAACTAGCATCAACTAGAATTTATCTTGTTTAAGTGAAATCAGGGTTTACCAGCTTACCAATGCACCCAAGCCCAACCAGTCGACCAAACATACCAACCAACCCACGATCGACCAAATCTCGATCAACACACAACCCAGCTTAAACAATCACCATACCAACTTATTCTTTCCTCAGGACTTTCTTCTAGTTGCCCCCAATCTTTCTTAGTTCCGCCATCATTCCAGGATTTGGCAATCCTAATGTGGACCACACATGCCATGGCATGATCACCCTGGCCTAGTAGGGTTGCCAGCCCTCACTAGCCGACCGTCACCCTAAGGATGTGTGGCCATTATCACCCCCGGTGATGGCCAATGCCGGTCCCCTATCGAGACTGGTCCTAGCGGGCCTCCGCAGAGCGCTCACAACTGGCGATCCAAGACCCGTACTCCGCGCGATGGCCACGCGTTGTGTTGGAACTATCCCGCAGATGGCAGCTATCTCTCCGTTACGCGTGTTACTCCGCGTTTCTCCTAGGTAAGCCCTGGCCAAACCCAGCACTAGGCATCTCGTGCCTTAATCATCCCTCAGAATGTCCAACTATGGGCAACCCACCAATCATTCTCTACTTCCACGGTCATCGACCATACCACACTTGGACTTTCCCAACTGACCAACCAAATCCGACCGACATCCCCAGTAACCTTACCCACAAACACAATCAGCCCAACATGCAACAACCAGTCCTAACTGTCATATGTCGTATCATATTTGAATGATAATAATGAATGACCGGTGAATATCTGTTCACCGTTTCGTGGTGATTAGCCAGAAGATTTGTTAAGCCTAAGCCAGTCTAAGCAAGTTTTACCCATTAAGTAGGGTTAAAGTGGTTACCAAACTAATCATAGGCTATCAAGGGCAATGACAATCAAGGCAGTCATTAAGGCTAAATAGTTCAAGGCAGGCATGTATAAGTATTACATGATTAACAATTAGGCAAACTATTAAGCATGCATTTTTAATATTCTAAACAAAATAGCTTTAAGGAAAACTGGGTAATGAACATGATAATTAGTGATGTTAATCCGCACTAGGGAAAGTCGTTGTCTCTCCCTAATACGGACTACATCTAAAGAATAAGTGTTAACTTGCCTTGATCCGGTAGGTGGTCCTCCTCGGCGTCCCCAAATCTCCCTTCGGGATTGCCTACGTCTAATCAGACCAACAAACCAATCATTACTTACTAATGCAATGGAAAACATGATGCATGCACGATCTAGGTCCAACCCTCGACTAAAATACCTATGATCGATTAGCGAACCTAATTTGCGCATGATATGTTATGCATAACATAATGCATTAATAAATAATATTAATAATGCATAATAGTCTACTAAACCCCAAAATATGATCTCGTACGATAAGGTCGTGAAAGGGTGATTAGGGTTTCTTGGCAATATAAAATGACGACTATCGGAATTTCCACCTACGAACGAGGTAACGTTTATCGGAGTTGACAGTATACTAAGGCTCCTAAATAATGAGATAAACCTTTGGTATAATTCCCTATTAAATTATTTTTCAAAAGCATTTCATGGGTAAATTTAATAAAGAAAAAGACTAGCTATTTAGTAGGTGCTTATTAATGTAAATACCCTTAAGATTATTTAAGTTGTCATGCAAATTTCAATAATTCCAGAACTACTAAGACATTAATCTAACTAGCATTTTTAAAAGAGCAATTGGTGATTATTTAAGTTGTCATGCAAATTTCAATAATTCCAGAACTATTAAGACATTAATCTAACTAGCATTTTTAAAAGAGCAATTGGTGTCATAAACATTAATTTGATATAACTAACAATACTCTAGGATTAATTTAACATATTTTTATTTAGGGAAAGGTCACAATTACAACTACAGTGCTAATTTTCTCATAACAGTGATGCATATTATATTTTTATAAAGTCATAATTGGCCTCCAGTATGTATATAAATTTTTCTAGAATTTTTTGAATCCTCTAACTATTTTTAATAAATCAAAAGCTATATTGGTAATTATCTAAATAGTAATTTGTTGGAAAATATTTTATTCATACTAGGCCAAGCCAGCTAACGATCTGGCCCAGACATTGGTTTCGGCCCGCGGCCTGTTCGCACGCACGCGCCCGCGCGGCCGGCGGAAAATGTCGAATGCGGGTTTTCAAAAAGGCTCCACCCCGTGACGGAAACGCAAAACCACCCTGAAGTCTCCACTTACACCAGACCGATGGGGCCCGGGCCCACATGGCAGTGGCTCTGGTTTAACCCACGCGCAAAGCGGTATCCGACAGGTGGGGCCCGCCTGTAAGTGACCCCACGCTCGCTGTCAGCACGGATCTTTGCGCGGGATAGGATGGCGCTGGTTCATCGTCTTCCTCAGGCTCGGCGGTGTGGCCATCGGCGGCAGAACTCGACGCGGCGGCGCTACAGAGGTGCGGTGGCCATGAACGAGCACGCACACGCATCCATGATCTCCTAGGGTCCGAAAGATACGTCAAGGCCGTAGATGGCCAGACGCGGCGGCGCGTTGACGGCGGCGGAGCCGAATGCTCGCCGGAGCAATACCAACTGCGGGAGGGACCTACAGGCTGCGGGCATGCTCGAGGAGCTAGAGTAGGCTAAGGGGGTGCTCACCACGGCTTTGACAGGGAGGAAAGGGGCTCGGGGACAGCTGGCGGCGGAGGTGCCGGTGGTGACCGAAACAGAGGTGGCGTCGATCCGGCGGCTCCAAGCTCCTCAACTGAAATTAGGCGAGGGAAAAGGGTTAGGAGGGTCTCGGGAAGCTCTGGGCGAGACTAATTGCACAACGGCTCACTGGTTCACCGAGATTGATCCGGTGCCGGCGATGCACGGATTTGGGGGAAATGGAGGAAAGCTCGGACCGGCGGGTCGACGAGGTTTTTATAGGCGCCGGGCGGTTGGCGGGCTCGAGACGCGCACGGTGACGCGGGAGAGCCATGGGAGCGGTGACGGGACAAGCACGGGGCTCGACGTGGCTGCAAGCGGAAGGGGTTGACACGGGCGCGGCGCGGTGCGGCGCGGCGAGGTGACGGCATCGGCGCCACCATGATGGCCGACACGGCGTGGAAAAGACCGGCGCGGCTCGCGCGGCGCGAGGCGGCCAGAGCAGAGCCAGCAACGGCACGGTCCACTGGCAGCGAGAGAAAGAGAAGAGAGAGAGTGGCCGGCAGTGGGGCCCACATGTCAGGTCATGCACAAATTCAAGCGAATTTCGGATTTTGGGAAAATTTTTCTAAACCTCCCAAATTGGGATGTTACATATGTTTTTTAATCTTGGGATCAAAATCCAATAACCAAGGATCACTCTCCATCCACTATTACTCCCCCATTCCCCTCCCTTTCTGATCGAGATCGATTCCCACATTGAGCTATCCTGACCGCCTTTCCCTCTCTGTCGTTGCAGCGTGCACGCGCCTCCACCATTATTGCCCCCACGAGCCCTCCTTCCACGGCCTGCGATGCCCTTGCTGCCTCACCGCTTCGCCCTTTCTCCTACAATCGTGCTACCCCCACCCATCCTAGCTCTAGGCAGCGGCTACGGTGTGCACAGGTCATAGGACAGATCCTAAGGGAGCAAAAATCACATGCACAATTCGCCTGAGATGTAGACACCTATGAGACCAAAACCGAAGATGATCACTATGGGAAATGACCGAACTTTTGATGGCCAGGACACCTGTCAACGGACAACAAAGAGCCGTCGGTAGGGCACATTTCTGTCAACGGCCTTTTATCTGGCTATCAAGCGAGACACCGTGATGACCCCAATCATGGACGTACGGTGCTCGAACGACGTCATCTCTCTCGACAACCATATAAGTAGCCGACAAGAGAGGTGTGTTAACCACCCATGCAGGTGTGTGCTCTTGAATGTGATGTTTATATATGTATGTGGATGTGCATTGTGATCATATATTTGTGGAATTGTGCTTAATTGTTGGCAAATGTGGTATATATGTGTGAAATTGGTGCGGGTTGTTGCAGCCGCTGCTGGTGCAGCACCACCTGTAAATTTGTTGTTTTTAATTTTTTCTATTTTAAAGCTCTTTTTTTGTTGGAATTTTTCTATTCTCGACAATCAATGGTGGGGCCGTCGAGAGACTAAAGTGAGCCCACATGAGAGGCGTGGGGGGAGCCAACGACCAAGAGTCTCTCTCGACAGCTCTGTCCTAGCCGGAGAGAGAGAGAGAGAGAGAGAGAGAGAGAGAGAGAGAGAGAGAGGTAGCCACGGGACCATCTGCTAGGTCATGCTGAGGGGCTGGCGCCACTTACTTAATAAAACCGTCAAGAGAGACCTTGCAAGTGGGGACGCTGGATGCAATTGATGGGCCGGTCCAATTAAACTATCTCTTGATGGTTAGGTGGCCATTGGGATAGAGCCGTCATCCGGCCCAACGTTAGCGCCTCTAATTTTTTGTCAACTGCTGTTGAAAAGCCGCCGAGAGAGGTTGTCTCGATGGCTAGATCATCGAGAAAGATCATTTCTTTCAACCTGATCGTCACGAAGGCATTTTCTTGACGGCCAGCGGTCACGAGAAATTACTTTCGACGGTATTAATCGTTGAAAGATTTGGTATCTCCTGAAGTGGATAACCTCTTGTTCTCGATATATATACACACACAGGGCTTTAACCTTTAGCACGGCCGGGCACTACAGCTACCTTGCCAAAATACGAATCGTAATATATAATCGTCATTTTGCATGGCTAGATCCCGGGGTAAGCTGGCCGCCACGGTCGCCCTCGCCCTGGGCGTGCTGCAGGCTCTTTCCGTGACAAGCCATGCCATGGAGGAGTGCGGATGGCAGGCCGGCGGCGCGGTGTGCCCCAGGCACCTCTGCTGCGGCCTGGACGGCTACTGCGGCCTCGGCAGCGACTACTGCGGCCACGGCTGCCAGAGCGGCGCCTGCGGCAGCGATCTGCGCTGCGGGTCGCAGGTCGGCGGCGCGCTCTGCGCCGGGAACCTCTGCTGCAGCGGCGACGGCTTCTGCGGCCTCGGCGGCGAATACTGCAACGCCAACCGCGGCTGCCAGAGCGGCCCCTGCTCCTACGGCCTCCCCCTTGCCGGCGCTGTCAACTCGACTACGGTGATCGCCGGCGACGAGCTTGCACGTGCGGCCGAGTAGGAATCATGTAGATATGCTAATATATCCATGCATGCTATAGCTTGTAAGTACGTATCACCCGTGCGTTACTGCGTATTACTGCTATCTATCTATGTATGCATATCTCCTACTCCCTCCGTTTTTTTTATAGGGCGTATTTTGTTTCGTTAGGACAAAGGTTTGACCAACAATTACTTTATTAATACATAACTTTTATGACACAAGATTGATATTGGTAGATTTGTATTCAAAAGTACTTACATATGAGTATGATTTTGTGTCATATAAATGACATATTAATGGAGTAATTGTTGATCAAACCTTTGTTCTAACAAAACAAAATACGCCCTATAAAAAAAAGCGGAGGGAGTACTTGTATGCGTACGAATTGTGTCATTGTATGTCCTGGTTCGTGCCAACGCTCCTGTCCTTGTGTACGTACGTACGAATAAAGTTGGAATATATGCAGGGCGTGTTTGATTTGTTGCCGTCTCGGTTGCCTTACCAACAAATGGTCACTCGTGTCCTAGCTCGCTATTTAATTGTCATTTGGTTTTTGTAGCCGTCAATTGATGTGTCCACCAAAAACTTTGCCGTGCCAACGATTGATCCCCATTACCAATCTACCACGCGCGCGGCCGAGAGCGATGGTGTAGAAATTAGCAATGATAATGCATGTGTATTCCTGGTGCGCGGCCCACGGCCCAGCAAGCCGAAGGAAGAGGACGCGCTCGTGACTCCCCCATCGCTTCTCCGCCTCCCCGCAGCGACTGCCTCTCTCCTCTCCCTCTCCAAACCCTAGCCGCTCTCCCCCGCTCACCTCTCGTCCAAATCGCCGGCGCCCGCGGCGCCATGGAAGGCCCTCGCCGCCCCCACAGGAGCCCCTTGTCCCCGCCCCACGGGAGGCCCTCGCCGTCGCCCCACGGAGGCCCTCGCCGCCCTTGTCGTCGCCCCACGGGAGGACCTCGACGCCGCCCACGAAGCACCTCACCGCCGCCCCGCGGGAGCCATTCACTGGCTGGACTTGGGGTCAATTTTGATTTGAGGATTTTTTTTAGTTTGCAAAAGTGTGTGTTTGTTTGTATATGTAACCAAGTTCAAAATCAATATTTAGTCGGAATAAATTGTGATTATCTTCCTCTGTTGGTGAAATCAATTGTGTATGTGAGATTCATTCAGAGAAATGCATTTCTTTTGAATTGACAGCAATATTTGTCTGGGATATTCATTTTGCTTGATTTCGTATCAAGTTGGTCTGTATTGTTTTATGGGCTATTTGTATGAATTGAACTTCTGCTGTAGCAAAGATTGGTGTCCAAATCTGTTTGAGAGCTACAGATCATGTAATTTTCAAAGATGAGATGACCTTGTAATTTTCATAGAATGGACACATTGTAATTTTCAGCCATGAGATGATCATGTAATCTGAACACCTTGTGAGTGCTGAACTTTTAAGAAATTTCTGTCCTGTTATGTATTTGAACACCTTGTGTTTGTGTACTTCTGAATGCAATGATATGAATGCATGTGTATTCCTGGTGCTTAGCATATGGTGCTATTAAACTTCAGTAAACTCCAGTAAACACTATGTATATATGCTGTCCAAATGGAAATCTGGAGCTACTAAACTTCAGTAAACTCCAGTAAGCAAGTCTAAACAGAGGGCACAAGGCTCTTCGTCCAAAAAATTCATATCCAAAATTCACATTGCATTAGTTGCATTTGCTGGGATTTACAATAGTTTCATACATCCAGAACAATGCTCCAGATTTTCAAATGAACCATATGCTCCAGAAAGTGAAGAGCACCTATAATTTTATCCTCAAAAGTGAAGAGCACCTGTAATTTTCAAAGGTATATTGACCTTGTAATTTATATGAACAGAGCACCTGAAGCTTTACATGTTTCTAAATTTCAGCATCATCTTTTCACAAACATGTCTAAGATTTGTGATTTTTATCTATGATGTCATGCTTGCAGTTTATCAAATTTGACAACTTGTACAGAAAATTCATTGTTGCACTTACACATAGAAATTAAAGTCCTACTGCTGCTTTATTTTCTAAACTAAAGGCCTACTGCTGCTTTGTCATGCCTTCTTTGCCTTCATTGCAAATTGATGATACCTCGAGTCTTTTCACCATATCTAATCAATTTAACTGAACATTACATGACACACTTAGCAAAAATTAGTCCCTCAGATACATAAGTACTGATATGGAGTCAAGGCATTAGCAAGCCTTTTCTGTTGTATTGCAAGAAATCTGAATTATAAAATGCTTCTTCCGCTGTACTGCAAATTCATAGAAAAAACCGCTGTACATTCCGCTGTACATTTCTTTAGAAATCAGGAGCAATTTCTCCAAACAATTTGTCAAACACTCACATACACACAACAAATTTCCAAATACTCACATACACACAGCTTCCAACAGCAGCAATCTTTAAAAAATTCTGAAGAAATCCAATGCCAAACATTCAATCTTTACAAAATTCTACAAAATTCCAACACTCATAAACACACGAACTGTACATAATCCAAGCACATAGTTCAACAGCCGGAGGCGCGTCGAGGTGCTCCCGTGGGGCGGCGTCGAGGTGCTTCGTGGGCGGCGTCGAGGTCCTCCCGTGGGGAGACGACGAGGGCGGCGAGGTCCTCCCGTGGTGCGACGACGAGGGGCTCCTGTGGGGGCGGCGTCGAGGTCCTCCCGTGGGGCGACGACGAGGGGCTCCTGTGGGGGCGGCGTCGAGGTCCTCCCGTGGGGCGGCACGAGGCGGCGAGGGCCTCCCGTGGGGCGACGGCGAGGGCCTCCTGTGGGCGGGACAAGGGGTTCTGTGGGGCGGCGAGGGCCTTCCATGGCGCCCAGACGCCGCGATTTGGACGAGAGGAGAGCGGGGAGAGCGGCTAGGGTTTGGAGAGGGAGAGGAGAGGCGGTCGGCTGCGGGGAGGCGAGAAGCGATGGGGAGTCACGAGCGCCCTCTTCCTTGACTTGCTGGGCTGTGGGCAGCAAGGGGGCGGGGAAGGATCAGACGGATCTGGCGGTCCTAGTTACACTAATCGAGCAGACGGGGGCATGAAGCACGGGCCTTGATCATTGCAGGTGACAATAGCTCAACTCTCTCTCTCTCTCTCTCTCTCTCTCTCTCTCTCTCTATATATATATATATATATATATATATATATATATATATATATATATATAGGAAGCCTGTTCTAGGCTCCATGGAGCCTAGGCTCCATTGCTAACTACCATTGATTTATTTGATCAACAATTGAATTGGAGATTATCGGGTATGCATGACAATACCCGTTAGTGAATCAATCCATTCTCCATTCTAAATATACACATTCAATGCTAATTCAAACCGGTGACGTTAATACACACATTTAATGTAATTTTAGAACCATTTGATTTTAAATACTCTGCTAATTTCGACACGCATTTATTCGAATTAAAAATCATTCCTTGTTAATTGATTGTCATCTTTTCCTTACGTCAAGCCTGCATTGCACCGTTTTTTGATATTTTCTTCCTAAATCATGTTGAAATGTTTTTGCATGATTATACACGTGTATATACATGTCCACATTTGATACTCGAATTTTCTATATGCATTAATCCTCTTGTTTTCATCCGGATACTTCTAGGTATTTTGTTCAAAAGTTATATTACAAAGAATTATTAGCTTAAGCATGTCCTGTGATTTCTCTGGTTGCTTCAATATACACACAACAAGGTATATACCCATGACATTTAGGTGTACAAATGCTTTTCTCAAAAAGTTATATACATGCATTTTTGAGTTACTATTAACCGATAATTTTCAAGTATTAATTGTTTGCTAGTTTAACACATTAAAGTTACTGCTAAGTATGTATCCACGATTTTGCGACAAAGCTAGATATACATCTTGTACATGCATGATTAATTGTTTTTGTACAAGCAGTACTGCAGTAAGCTACTTATTTTGAATCCAACGACGACCCAGCTCATGTATATGATATATCGTGTGACCTATTTAGTGTTGTATGTGGATTTTTTTTTTTTTTTTGCATACTGCGTATGGTTTTTAGAAAAATTGCAATATATAATATGCATATGCCTTTCATGTATACAGGATTGAGTATTCTGTCATTCTAACATGATTGATGGAGTATATACGTAAACAAAAAGTAAGTAGTTTACTGACACATGGATCTATACTTGTATGAGAATATATGTCAAATTGGATCTTGCCCTGGAAACATTGACAAGAACATGAAGCTATGTTGAAACAAGAAATAGACAAAAACGTCTGATACATGGATTAGATGTCATGATAACAATCCAGAAATGTTCTAAATACACGGATCTCCATCGATAAATTTGCTTGTTCCAGATATCATCATTCATCAATACTAATAGAGGAAAAAGAGGAAGTCTTTTTTGTTTCACTTGTTGTGTAGGACATGCAGCCATGGCGACTTGGCGAGCAGGTCATGTGAGACTCATGATCGTCGGGACAACGCCATGGTGGAATCGCGGAGCTGCCGGAGCACCAATGCTGCCAACATGGCCGCTCGATCTGCATGTCGGCAAGGACGTCGATGTGGACACCGGCGCTGCACAAACGCTTGGACGGCGAGCTCACTCACCCTACCGGGTTGTCGTTGACGGCGGTATAGCCACCGTCGCATATTAGACGCAGGACGGCGAGCTCGCCACACGAATGCCGCGTGAAGCTCTTTGCCATGGCAGGTCGGCGTGCCCGTAGATGTGAATGAGTCGCCGGGGAGGCCTGTGCGTGAGCAAACCTGATGAATCAACGCCGACGTGGAATCCCATGGGTGGCGTGGAGGTCGCTAGGGATGGGGATGTTGCGGTGAGGACGTCGCGGTGCCGGAGATGCAAGCGTAGGCACGGCCGTCGCGCCGCCATTGCGACCGGATCGATCCAAGGTCGACGCCCCCTGGACCGCCTCGCCAGTCGCCACAACGCCGTCGCCGCCGGGACCGCCTCGCCGCCTTCACCTGGAGCGCCTCGGCCTCGCCGCCAAGTCAGGTAAAGCTGCCGCCCCCGGACCGGCTCGCCGACACCGCCGCCTCCATCCAAGTACCGCCGGGTCTGCGCGGATATGCCCTCGCTAGAGAGGTATTTGGTCAAAACTCAAAACAGGTATTGCGTCAAATGGAATTCAAATGGAAATTAATTAATGGAGGCCATTTAATCGCTTTGATGGCAAAAATTTGCATTAATCTAAATGGGTATAAGGCTAAAACATCCGCTAAGCAAATGCAGTATTCTGAATCTAATCAAAAACTAATCAACGGTGGATGAGACAGAGCCTTAAGTAATATTCCTATATATATATATAGAGAGAGAGAGATTTCTTTAGCGTGAACTCGAGTCGCGGGATCACTCAAGTGAACTTGACGGGTTTTGAAATCCGAGAACTTTAGTGATCGATCAAACCGTTGATCTTGTTAAATCATGTCAAAAGGTAGCCACCAACCAAGTTTCGTATTTTTTTGATTTTTTTTTCTATTTGTTTTCTAATTTTGAAAATCAGCTTTTTTGGACGCTCCACGACTATTTAGAAGGCTGATTTTCAAAATTAGAAAACAAATAGCAAAACAATTTGAAAAAATACGAAACTTGGTTGGTGGCTACCTTTTGACATGACGAACAAGATCAACGGTTTGGATCGATCACTAAAGTCCTCGGATTTCGAAAACCCGTCGAAGTTCACGGAGGCTCTGTGAACTGGAGTTCACGCTAGCAAATCTCTCTCTCTCTCTCTCTATATATATATATATATATATATATATATATATATATATAAAAGTATCTAGGACTCCATAGAGCCTGTGCTCCGTGTCTTGTTTGGAAACAATTAATTGCGCAGTTATTGCATTCACACCTTTGTATGGCAAATGATAGTGTTGTCGTGCATGTGATTACTTTGTGTGCATGAATCTTGATGAAATTCAACGGCATAGATGCATGGAGCACTGACTCCATGGAGTCCCATTCCGTTTCGGAATGGGACTTCATGGAGTCAGTGCTCCATTCCTCGTTACCATTGGATTTCGTTAAGATTCGTGCACACAAATTAATTACATTTACGACAACACTATCATTTGCCATACAAAGGTGTGAATGCAATAACTACGTCATTAATTGTTTACAAAGAAGGCACGATAACGGCTCTATGGAATCCCATATATATATATATATATATATATATATATATATATATATATATATATATATATATATAAAAAATGCCCGTGCGTTGCAACGGAAGAAATAAAAGTTCACGCACGCCCTAGCCCCTAAGCATGGCTCAAGACATACTCTGTTTAACGACAAATATAAATGGTTCATGGATGAAGGGAAAAAATATTGTAACAACATAAAATTGCTCGATATTTTTATTAATTAAATAGCGGGGAGTCTGATACCTTTTCAACCAGATCAAATATGCTTGTGCGTTGCAACGAAAGAAATAAAATTCATGACAATAAAAACTCCTAATTCACTACCTTGGTACATTTGTTTCGGAACAAAAAATTTAGAAACTTGGTACACTACTCCTGAATAAAAATCCCTAGGTCATTAAGTTGATACATGTTCTCAAGGACAATGTTAAACTATTATTGATTTGTTGAACTTCTCCGTCTCCACAAAAAGCTTCCTGGTGAATGAAAAGAACTTGTAAGCAACAACACATGCAATTGCATTTGAAACATAGTTGGACTTTGCATACCCCTATATATTGGCTTCAGCAGTATGTTACCTAGTAAGTACTTGAAAAAATTCTAAAACAAATTATGTTTAGCCAAATGCATACCATGTGCTAACCTGAAAAGAGTAACAATGGTCATGTCTTTCACAAGCAAAGACAAATTGCTTCAGGTTGGTCCTTTCATCATCTATGGATCTGAAGTTTTTTTTCCTGTACAGGTTTCATGTAGCTATAAAATGTGAGTTGAAAGGAGCACAGGAAACACTAAAGAATATGTCATCCGAGGAAATATATCTTACCATGAAATTTTCACCTAGCATTTTGGGATACAGAAGAAAGCGTTGGCCTTCTCTCTATTAGTTCATAATGGAGAACAAAGTTGTCATGTGGCAAGATGCAGAGTCTCAGTTATAATTTGCAATAGTGCAAAATAGAATCTTGAATTCTTCTAGTGAATCTACATGGCCAAACCTTACGGACTGTCTCCCAGTTGTTTAGATCAAAGCATCCATAAGACCGTCGTATGTTCCAACCTCCAACAAGTAGTATACTACAATGTTGCCAATTCGCCACTCCACATCAGTACATCACAGCCACAAGCCCACAATAGACTTTGGTCCCATGATTGATAACCACGGGTATCACAGGTTCCAACAAAATGAGTATTGGTTGGCAGCAAGTATCTTGCAGAGTTTTGTGCCTACATAGGAGAAGGATACCTCTTGACCTGCTCGAGAACATGGCTCCTGTACTCCGGCATGTTCTGCAAATGATAGTCGATGACGAAAGAAACACAGTTGTAAGTGCAAAGCATAATAAAATCAAGGCACTGCACCACAGGTTAAATCTTTCTTTTGTTAGTAAAGTTCAAGTTGAAACAAAACCTTTCTAACCTTTCTAAAGAGCTCATGACTAAAACTCTGTGCAGCAGAGTTAGGATTCGGGTCATCTAACAATTCCTGGATGCCTATAAGAATTTGCCTCACTGTAATCGAAGGTTTCAATCCCTAAAAGGAAGCATCATGAAGGCTGAGTCAGGCTATCAGCATACTTTGGGCACGCTGAAAAGATAATATTCTCTAAGTGACAGTTAAATCTTACGACCCGTAATTGATAGGCATCTTGCCCCGAATCATAGACATTGATGTGAAAGAAACCTGATGGAAACTTGCGGATGGGAGGATTACTTGGATAATCTTCACTGAAATGCATAGTTAGGGGCAATATCCACCCTCCCGTCGGTCTGCAGAAGATAAATTTAACATACAAATTACTTGCACACCACAATAGGTCTTGAGGGCTATGTTGAGGAAGTATCTTGTGCACTTTTGACGTAAAAGAAATAATGTAGTACTACAATATGCACACACAAATAACTGAAAGTATCACCATAAAGTAGTTGAAGACTCACAGGTGTGGGAGTTTTTGGCGTAACTTTTTTGTTACTAAAAGGAGGAAATGTATGTTTGGTGCATCTAAACTATAAATAGTACTTTAAACCATGAAGCGCTATAGCAATAATAGTATTAAAGAGAAAAACAATCCAGCTCCAACTAAGGTTGTTGCACAGGTAAAATAAAACAGATATGTATATGGCAATAACTAACGATTTATCACAAACAAATACATCTGCAAATTGAGGTATAATCTAGCCCACAATTGTTTACATTAAGTTTGTCAATCTAAAAATGTACAAAGAAATACATTTTTCAAATATTAATGTATAAATAGTAAAAGCAATAAAAAAGCTAAAATGCACTTTCTTTTATTCAATCTTGAATATGCTAATGATCCAAACACTTGGTTTGTATCATTCCACGATCAAAAACAATCGAAGAAAAGTATAGCCTTGAATAATCAGATTTCCATTTATCTCACCATTCTTACGTCCCATAAGGATTCTTAAGTCTTAACTATCGACAAATCGGACCATTTGAAATTTCAAGACCGGTCGATTCAATTAATAGCAAAAATACTACGCTAATTAAATAGCATCGATTTCTTGTGCTATTAAGTGCCCGTGGCTTGTCACCATGTTAGCGTAATATGAGTGAAGTGCTACTAACCTGACTTACAAAGCATGTTCTTGTACTCATCAATAAAAGCTTAATTCAGTTGTGTCTAATTGCTGGAGAGTTTATCTCGTAACATCAAAATGAAGTGTCAATGTGGCACTAATAAACAAATCTAGTAATTACAATGAACTATTGAAGCAACAGATGAAGCGAGATGATTGGAACTTAGCTTGATTCCGAAATGCACTACTACACCCTAAACCAGTCGCGCGGTCTTTCGTTTGCGCTAAGCCAAGAAAAATGAATAACGCTGTACATTGGCTGCAAGAACATGTCACGCTCCTGCAATACTACACGAAGCATCCGCAAAACACAACTTGCAACTACCGAGAAAAACCCCTGTGTTCTGGCTAGGTACCAAGACCCGAGGAGAAGGCCCATGGCGGCCTCAGAGACGGCCATGGGTCGGCACACCCACGGCGACCGGAGAGGGACCCCCGGAGCGCGGCCGCCATGGAACGGAGAATTAGGGAATCAAATTCCTTGAAATCAGTGGAACCCAAAACCCTAATTCCTTGAAATCCCTCAAATTTGAATCCAAAGTCATGAATCAAGGCTATTTTCAAAAAAAAAAATACCCAAATCCCCGAAGAACCCTAAGAGGTCGGATGAAGTTCTTACCGATCTGGACAAGGTCGAATCTTGGCATGAAGATGGCGCCGAGGCTCGCTTCCTCCTCCTTGCCGTTGACACGAGCTACGCAAGCAGTAGAGAAAGAGGAGGAGGGGGAGAGAGGATGAGGAAAAAGTGAGGTGGCCGGTGAGGATGAGGTGGAGGTGGCGGGATCTCCGTTGGCGATGGGCGTCCGAGCCAGGCGGCTCGGCGGAGGGAGCTGAGGTGGCGTGGGGCGTGGGGGTGGCGTGGGGCGTGCCTCTTGCTCTGTTACTGGGAGATCGATGAGGAGAGGAGGGCGGCTGAGGGGCCGAGAGGGCGTGGCGGGGCGGCCGTGTCAGGGCAGGTCGGGCGGGGGCGGGGCGACCGAGCACGGCTAGGGTTTCGAGCAAGGGGAGGCCGCGAGCTGCTTGAGGGGTAAGGAGAAAGAGAGACTTGGCTCGGACGGAGACGGACCAAGAAATATGAAGAAACACAAGGAAGAAACTCTATTCTCTTTATTATTATGTGTGTGTGTGTATATATATATACGAAAACGGAATAAGACTCCATGGAGTCCGTGCTCCATTCCTTATTGCCGTTGGATTTCATCAAGATTCGTGCACACAAAGTAAATACATGCAAAACATTACCATTTTAGGATGTGAATGCAATAATAACTGCGCAATTAATTGTTTCCAAACAAGGTACGGAGCACAGGCTCTATGAAGTCCCAAATACTTTTAATATATATATTTATATATATATATATATATATATATATATATAGAGATTTGCTAGCGTGAACTCGAGTGCGCGGATCCCTCCGTGAACTTCGATGGGTTTTTGAAATCCGAGAACTTTAGTGATCGATCCAAACCGTTGATCTTGTTCGTCATGTCAAAAGGTAGCCACCAACCAAGTTTCGTATTTTTTTGATTTTTTTGCTATTTGTTTTCTAATTTTGAAAATCAGCCTTCTAAATAGTCGTGGAGCGTCCAAAAAAGCTGATTTTCAAAATTAGAAAACAAATAGCAAAAAAATTTGAAAAAATACGAAACTTGGTTGGTGGCTACCTTTTGACATGACGAACAAGATCAACGGTTTGGATCGATCACTAAAGTCTTCGGATTTCAAAACCCGTCAAGTTCACGGAGGCTCGTGAACTGGAGTTCACGCTAGCAAATATATATATATATATATATATATATATATATATATATATATATATATATATATATATATATATATATATATATATATATATATATATATATAAATGCTAGCGTTTACTCGAGACGGATCCTCCGTGCTCCCAACGCTTTCAAATCCGAGATGCCTAACAACCGATCCGAATCATTGATCTTGTTCGTCTCAGTGAAATGTAGACAGTGACCAAGTTTCGTATTTTTTTGAATTTATTTACTAGTTGTTAGACATCTCGGATTTCAAAAACGCATTGGGAGCACGGAGGGATCCGTGCTCTGGGGTGCACGCTAGCATTGTCCTAATTGGACGAAAAAAATTTATAATTTATATAAAATCATAAGAAACCCATTTTTATTACTTTTCAATTTATTTATAATTTCAATTATTTTTTTAATCGGTCATTCTTCCTGGTCTATACAAATTAAACACCTAGAAATTTTATGTTTGAAAGGTCATGTCGTGGCGTGTGCCTAAGGCCGGAAATGCCGATCCTCATGCGAAGCTGGCTCGAGCCAGCTGGCTTGCCCAAGCTCGGTGCAAGGTGCAGCCTAGCTCGTTTTTTGGAAATTTTAAGAACGAGTGAGTACAGGGGCGGAGGGCCCGTTATGGTAAGGTATGGCCCGCGCCATACCTTGGCCCAGCAAGCGCAGGGTACCCCCCCCCCCCTTAGTAATTCCACGGCCCACGGCCACCCAGGTGCCAATGACGGCAGACCAGTAACCGAAGCGGAGCGCCCGAGAGGCCCAGCCGCACAGCCCCCTCACAGCCTCACTCGTCGTCTCAGGCTCTCGTCTCGGCGTCTCCCTCTCTCTGTCCCTCGCGAGCACGACTGCACGAGCAAGCTAGGTGACGGCGTGTTCTCCGCACAACCACCGCGGATCACACCCCTAGTCAGATTTCTAACCTGCTAGCCGATCAACCGTGCTCGGTTCGATTGAGCTTAGGGCGCAGCAAAGAGCAACACACGAGGATTACCCAGGTTCGGACCCCCTTTGCGGGTAATAGTCCTACTCATGCTGAGCCTTAGCTCTTTTCTTGTTGTGGTTGAATGGAATGTGGTTTACAGAATGCTTGTGAACTATGTGTCCAAAGTGCGTGTGTGTGTTTCTGTCTCCCCCCTTCTCTCTCTCTCCTCTCCTTTTATACAAGCCTCGAACCGACGGAGAGAGCCGAGGGGGTAGGCAGTACAGTACCCTTAGTACACTGACGAGACACGACAGGAGAGACGAAAACGCGCTGCTGCTTACGCCGAGCGGCGCCGCCCTCGCGTGCTTCGCAAGTGGCCCCTGGCCCGCACAGACACACCGGTGAGACTGCGGACGGGGCCCACCGCCTCCCCCGACGCGGGCGGCCATCTTAAGCAAACATTCTCTCTGCGGTCAATTCCGCCGCGCCCACGGTGTGATGTACCGCCGCACTGCAGGGTCATCAGAAGCGTAATCATTTCTTCACTGTCTATCCGCGTGATGTCGCATTAAATGCGCTCGTCCTTCGCAGCAGGGGGAGCCTTCGTCCAGAAGACTCCTTTCGGAACGCTCCCTGCCACACGGGCCCCACTTGACAGTGGAAGACCCTACGTGCACCGAGGGGCTCGCCCACACGCCCGCCTGACGCATGGGGCCCTCGCCCGGCGCACTGACGGGCTCGCCCACACGCTGGGACATGGTCGCCCGCCTGACGTGCGGGGCCCTCACCTGGTCTTCTGAGGGGCTCGCCCACGCGCTGGGGCCTGATCGTCCGCCTGACGCGTGGGGCCCGCTTGATCTTCTCAGGACTCTTTGTACCCCGGTATTTATTACACCGACACTAGGGTTAGGGCCGGCGCCGCCACGCCGCCTCGCGCCACGCACATCGCCGCCACACACCTCACGCCTCACGCGGTCACGCCCTCGTGCCCGGCTCCTCGCCCTCGCGTCGCGCTCGCCGCTCATGACCTCGCCTGATCGCGCCGGCGCCTCGTGCTTGCTCGGCCAGGCCTGCCTACCTCCTCGGCGCCTTGCCTCGCCACCGCCACGCCAAGTCGCCACTCGCCAAGGTACTTTAAAGTTTAAACTCCTAATTATTTTTGAAGATTACACAGTTATAGACCCATTTTTATACCACAATAAGGTACTAGTTAGACTTGTTTCTAGTTACAAGGAAATGTCATATATTGATATATATGTAATATGTTGATAAGTTGATTATGTTCGATTTCACTTGTTGATTTGAAGAGCGGCTGTTCATGGCAATGAGAAGTCAAAGGGGAAGAGGAGGAACGGTAGCACGAGGAAGAGGAAGAGGATGCCGAGGTGGTTTTTTTTGTTTGAAGTCTCCTATTCGAATTGTAAATCGAGAAACCGATTTTGTTGAATGGCATTAGGTAATGGTTCATTGCTTTGCTTGTTTCTTTTTTTGCAGATTTGAAGAGCTATTTTAGTCAAGATTCTAGTGGCACAACGAACCCTAGTACTGCTAGTAGCGACTGCATCAGTTGAAAGGGCTTTTTCAGCGATGAAGATCATCAAAACCGAGTTGCGCGACAAGATGTCCGACGGTTGGCTTAATGACTTAATGGTGGTCTACATTGAACGGGAGATATTTAAAGGACTTGACCTTGGAAATATTAAAAAAGCATTTTAGAAAAAGAAAGATAGGCAGATGCAATTGCCTAAGTCTCCTAGACGTAACTAATTGTATTATCTTATCGGTATAACTTCATAACTTGCAATCCACTTCTATCTTTTATATTACTTATTCCCACATGTTTAACTACTAATTTATCTTTGATCTTTGTTTGACAGGTTATTTTGGTAATTGTTCATTTCATGTATTCTCTGCTCTGCATTTTGTAAACTTCGTTCAAGGTACTTTTCGATAATCTTCTTGTCTTAATTTTTTTTTATGTGTGATTGTGTTGAATGTATCCCCAAGCCCGCCATACCTTAATTTTCCTCCGTCCTCCGCCACTGAGTGAGTAGAAAGGTTGTTTGGCTCGGCTGGATTGAAAAGGCGGTTCATGATTATTATATTGGTCAAAACAACATAGAATGTGATTGAATATCGATCATTAATTCCTAGAGAACTGGGCTTAAATACGGACATATTAGTACCTGTTAGACATGAACCAAGATTGATAGTGACATTAGTCCTGTTTCAATGGCTACAGGACCGCAGGGGCCATCTAGTACCAGTTGGAGGCACCAAACAGTACTGATGTGATCTGAATAGTATTGATGAGCCTTCTGACAGTTGGGTGCAGGCCAGTTGGCACGGAGACATCTTAGTACAAGTTCGAACCATGAACAAAACTATTATGAGCACGTTAGTACCGGCAGGCGGCTAGTGCCTCCAACTACTATTGGACGACCCTATTTGAACTTATTCTTCTTCCACACACTGCCCGATTGAACAGTAGTAGGTGGCATCAGCCAAGAGTTTCAAGAGGGGGCTTCCTAAATTTTCAAAATTTGGTCATTTTACTTCAATCCAAGTGCTCCAAGTTAATAACATCATTCATCACTTCATTTGGCATTGAATATAGAGATTTAGCTCGATCTTTCAAGCTCAAACTGGATTATAATGTAGCTCGCATTAAAGGTATGGATCTTTTTGTTGGTTGAAAACAATTATTGTGTAAGCTTGGAATTTACATTGATCATGTCGTAAATTGTATTGAAGGTGTGGATCTATCTCAAATTTAGGCTTTGGTTCCATTGATCAGTGAAAACTTGAATATAGACTTTGATCAATCAATTATTTTTAGTAGGTTGCAAAAACAAGTTTTAATTGTGGTTTTGGCATTTTTTTATGAAAGAAATTCATTTTTTAAAAGAAATTTTACGTAAAAGTTAATATATCCATGAAAATATTTTCTATCCAATAAAAACTTAAAAATTAATTTAGTTTGGATTTTGGAAAATATTTAATAATGTAGATGGACCGGCGATGGATGTACATGGCGGACCGACGCAACCCCGGAGTTCTTACTGGGTTTGGAAGCTTTCTTCGGCCGATGCAAACATGACGTCAGGCCATGCGTTGACTACAAGAATTCCAAGGAGAAGTCAAAATATAGCCACCTTCACTCCCATTTACTCACAAGGGGTGGACAACAATATCCCGGACGTTGTCCAACACAGTTGTTTTCAAGATACATTGGGGGAATTTGTTGATGATGACCTAGACCAGATGTTGCGTGATGGAGAGGAAGAATACACCGATGAAAGACATTTTGAAAAGTTTTAGCGTTTGTAGGAGGACCAATGAACACTATTGTAACCAGACTATGAGTAGGGCCACAAAAAGTTGTGTACCATACTAGAACTGATGCAATAGAAATTGACCAGCAGATTGTCTGATAAGGGATTTGACAAGTTGTTATGCCTCATAAAGATGTTGCTTCCAGAGGTAACATGCTACCTAAAACTTCTTATGAAGCTAAGCTAGTTATTTGCCCTTTGGGGTTGGAGGTGCAGATACATGCATGTCATAACGATTGTATCCTTTGTTGAAATGAGTACGGGGATTTGAAAACTTGTCCGGTGTGCAAAACATTGTGGTATAAGATCAATCATGATGACCTAGGTGAGGTAGATGGGGGGAGTAAGAAGAGACCCCGCTAAGGTGATGCGGTATTTTCCTATAATCCCTCTGTTGAAGTGTTTGTTTGCGAAGAAAGTGCATACCCATATGATGTGGTAGCACAAAGGAGATCACAAGGACAATGGAAGGCTAAGGCACCTCGCTGATGATGGCAAAAAACCTAGACTTTGCAAATGATGCGAGGAACATAAGGTTTGGGTTGAGTATGGATGAGATGAATTTTTTCGGCGAGATAAGTAGCAGTCATATCACTTATGAAGTGGAAGTACATTATGATCATGTCGTTGCTTATACAAGGCACGAAGCAACCTGGAAACGACATCGACGTGTACCTCAAACCTTTGGTTGAAGATTTGTGCACATTGTGGAACGATGGTGTACATGTATGGGATGAGTATAAAAGAGAGCTTTTCAACCTACGTGCATTGCTATTTGTAACCATCAATGGCTGTCCTACACTTGGTAACCTGTTGGGCCTACCTATCAAAAGATATGAAGTCTGCATTCACTGCTTAGAGGATACGAATAGCATGTATTTGGAAAACTATCGAAATTAAGGTTGTGTACATGGGCTACCGTAAGTTCGTTCATATGAAGCACCCATTATGGAGGAATGGTGAGAATTTTGACGGGACACAAAAGAAACATAAGAAGCCGCTGCATTGTAGTGGATCACTTGTATTTTCTTTGGTAAAGGATATAAAAGTAATATTTGAAAATGGTCCCGGTAGCAAACCTGTCCCAATTGAACAAGGTCAGAAGAAACTCATTTGAAAGAAGAAGTCAATGTTTTGGGAGTTACCTTACTAGGAATTCTCAGAGGTCTGCCACTCATATGACTTCATAGATATCACAAAAAATGTTTGTGTGAACTTTGTATACTTCTTAGATATGTATTACAGATCAAAACATACACTTCAAGCACGAAAGAACCCTGTGACATCCACGTTTTTTAAAAATTTTAAAAACGAGGCTGTCAATTTAAATCATTTCAAAAACTTAAAAAAAATTTAAATTTTCAAAACATTATGAAATTTGCATTACAAAATTTTATTTTACAATATAATCCCAAAATTAAATTTGTTTTCATTCTTCTTCCATTTTCCATTTTATTTTTCCCTTCTTCTTTCCTTTTCCTTTCTTTTCTGATATTTTTCTCCCTGTTTTTCTCCTCGCAGCCAACTCTCCTCTGCATTCTTCCCCCCTGTCACACCCCTCTCTCCTTCTTCCTTCTTGGGGGAAAAATACCCGAAATAATCAACAGTAAAATAGAAAATTAATAGAATAATCCACTGTAAAAGGAAATTACGAAAATATCCTCGGGTCCCGCCACCCGGGTGGCGCCGCCACACGGCACGGCAGCAATGCGGTCGCCACCCGGGACGGACATAATGAGCGGCCGCCACCCGGTGGTGGCAGCTGAAGCTGCCGCCACCCGGACGGCCGCAGCTCATTGCCACCACCAGGTGGCTGCTGGTTCACGCCCCGCTTCCGTATTGCATGTGCTATGTATATGTATATAATATATGTATGCATGTGTTATATATGTATAATATGTATACTTGCCCATTTTACTAATATTATATTTTAATATAAATATATGATAAATATATACTACATTATTATAGTTGTCCAAAAATATGTAGTAGGTGGCGTGTAATTTTATTGATAATTGATTAGTAAAATGGCATGTCTAAAATAATTTACGTTGGGAGGTAGGTTTCGTTCGAAGAAAGCCTCCCACAATTTTTTCAAAGGCAGATGAGCTCGTAAGATGACAATGACATGAACCACGATCACACACGCACACGCTCTCATTGCACCTTATTGATAATTTTATTGATAATTTTAATGATAATATGTAGTAGGTGGTGTGTAATTTTATTGATAATTGATTAGTAAAATGGCATGTCTAAAATAATTTATGTTGGGAGGTAGGTTTCGTTCGAAGAAAGCCTCCCACAATTTTTCTAGTGCAATGAGCTCGTAAGATGACAATGACATGAACCACGATCACACACGCACACGCTTCTCGCTGCACCTTCCGCTCAATTTGCTCCCGTTGACTGACCGAGACGAAGACCACAATGACTGGATCTTCTCCCATGCCACGTTGCATGTACGTGGCGTATATTATATACACATGTGACCGGATAGCATATGGCATATATACATTATAATATATGTATAATATAGATATATTTATATACACATGTGACCGGATAGCTTCTCCTATAATTTAAATATATATGATAAATATATGGGCGAAGTAAAATTTGATACATGTATAAGCATGTGAATATACATTTTAAAACTCAAAATTGTATGTAATTTTACAAAATTGCAAATTTAAAATTTTAGCAAGTGTTAATAGTCGTTTGTACGGCAAACTAAATTTTGTAAAGTTAGAAGCTATGAGATAAATAAAAACATTAAATACACGTAAAGTGAATCTTGTCATGTGAATAGACGTGTCGTGCATAGACTTGTTAACGGCAAGTGGTAAGTGCGAAGTAGTAGTAAATGCAACGTCACTAATCGCCATAATGGTCAATGCAATGTTAATAATTGTATGGAGAATAATTTCATGGCCAAACCGCCGAATGCACATAATAACATAAGTCCATCAATTACATTATTACACTTAGCGCCGACGACCCCTTGTGTCGTGTATGCACTTGGGGTGTAATGGTCGTGGATGCGTCAGACGCTCCAAAGCTGACTGAGAAGGTCCAAACCGAATTTGATCATCGTTTGGTCCGCGGTTGGGATATACCAGTGTGAACTTATGGCGACGCAGACTCACCAAAATATGGAAAACCCCCATCATGCTTTGTTCATAAGGGCTGGCTTGGCCGTGCACAACCAAAGGAGGGACCGCATAGGGGTTTGCTCCCGTGTTGCAAATTTGAAGGACCCCATGGGAGTTTGCCGCTTAGACCCTCCAGTCGTGTCGGATCTGGTATAGGAATGTTGCATCCGCCCAAGATATCTTGAAAGCTAAGGTTGGATGCAAATGCACTATCCAAAGATTGATCCTCCCATGTTTGCCCAATTTGCATCAAATTGGGTATCTTGTGTGCTGCGATAGTCATCGAGGTTTTCAAGACGGCGCCACGTTAATATCAATCCTCCTCGTGACTCGCCCACCGGAGTTGAAGAATGGTGGGCGCCTGTTGGAAGGGTGTCGATGTAGAGGCTCGGGAGGTTGAGATTGTCGGCGTGGAACCGAACCCGGTGGTGTGCGCTGTCCATGGACTGTGATCTCGCAGGAGCAGCAGAATCTTCGGAGGAGGTGGTGACTTCGGTTATGCGGTGCATGATTCTTCTCGGATCGGGTATCCTTTCGCGATCTGTCAGGCGCGATCTATGCCCGCCGACCCCTAATCGCTCCCGTAAGCGAGATCCCGCCTTCTAATGAGGGCCTCAATGAATTTGAAGAAGATTGGCGGTCCGCTATGTTTGCGATACAAGCTCCGTTGCATGGCCATGCAACGAATCGGCCTCTGTGGTTCGCATCAACCATGTCATATGGTATTCGGAGGAGGTATGAAGTACGCAATATAGATGAAACTATCGAGAGCGCACGTCGCATGCGAACATGGACTCGTTGGGCATAACCCTCCGGTTGTCGGCGGTCTTCTTCTTTACTGTGGTATCGCAAGTCGACATCGGTCCTTGGGCGGTACCATTCCATGTACCCCAAATATCAGTCTCGTGGGCGGCTCCATCAGGGTACCACACTTCGTCAGTAGCTAACTCAGTCCACCGCTCGATGTGGGCGCTGTGGACATGGGCCCAATCACGGTTGCGCCCGGTTGAACTAAGCCTGAAAAAACACTTGTACGCTATATTATGAGTGGTACAAATATATTCGAAATATTTAACTTATGATGCATACCCATAGGAGTTGCCCGGATGCCGAGCAGGTGGAAGTGGAAATGTTTGCCGATAGCCAAATTGCCGTTGAACGCGTTCTGGCGAGTATCCTTCGACGGCATTCATGCAGACTAGATAACAGGTCGTCATCCAATAGTCTACACTCTCAGTACACGTGCTAGCCAGCAAGCCCCCCGTCGTAATATCATAGGTTGCCAGATGGCAGAATGGTTCCCACGTAACTTGGTCATGTACCATAAGGTCTAGGTCTGACACAAGCCGCTTGTAAGACGCCCTGTCTACTAATTCTCTCAGCCATCGCAACTTCGCATGCAACCATCTATATCCCATTGTTGGTCTACATGCCGGGGGGATCAAATCCGCGTCTACATGAACAGGATAGTATCGTACTGGCGTGTTTGGATGATTTAGTGGCAAATAACTCCACGACCATAATTGATGAGGAGAGGACAACCCCAAACATCGCATTCGGGTCGACCGATGGCATGCGACACATAACTCCCGGTATGTATCGCCATCTGGCAGAACCCAAATTGCACGGCTCGTAGTCCTCATTAAATAAAGCTTTGTTGCATAGCTCTCGAGCTACGAAGACTAGGTGAGGGGGTATACAGTCACCGTTGCCATTTGTGAACATGACGCCGGCGAGGAGGTAGTACAGATACACCTCGTAATGCCGCAGTACGATCGCCTCTTCAGCATTGACTGGACACGGACCAGCCTCGTCAAGGTGCTCGAGCCATGAGATCGAAACACCGGTCGCTTCCATTATATTCAACTTCAAACTCAAGCAGATTTAGAATAATATTTCATAGGGTAAATTTATGTACTAATTACAAATTTGCAAGTGAAAAAGTAGACACTCACCTTTCTTCGACATAATTTTTCATGTTTGCTCGCTTGGTTTGTTGACAACGAAGACCCGCCCGAGATGGGCAACCACGTGAGCATGGCCACATCCTTCAATGTAATTGTCATCTCACCGACCCGTAAGTGAACGTGTGCGCCTCAGACGCCAACGGTCGACAGTCTTGTGATAAGGCCCGGTCTAGTCTTGGTAGCGGTGTCAGACGGTCATTTCCTTGTGGGACCCCATTAATAGTGAGTGCCCACGGCAATAGTCCGGCACGGGCAAGGAACATCCAAAAGCGGGCATCCAATTGTTTGATTTGTCGTGATGCCCTCAATCGTAATGTTTGCATCTACAAATAACAATATCATAATGTTAGCTAACCATGTTAATATGATATAATTTTTATGAAACATGCAAACCTGTTCATTGCCTTGCACCCATTTCTGCGACCTATGGCGGAGTCATCCCGTGCGGAGAAGAACTGTGGAACCTCCATTGTCTATACTTGCAAGAAAATATTATAGTTATTACATACGACAAATAGTAAAACATCATGTGACAAAGGATTTAATACAAGTCTTTTATTAAAACTTACAAGTGACGATAGCGTAATAATATTGTACGACAAAGAAACAAGAAGTGAGGATATAACGAATACAACTCTTTTATTAAAATATGACAAAGATACAAGAATTGCCGAATGATATTGTAGGACTCATCCTGATTTGGACAGCGCCACGGTCATGTCCTGGCTGTTTACATAGCCGACAATGACGCAAACCATCTCCTCCATCGGCAAAGATCCATGTCACCTTCAAACGCGCCAGACGCGGTCTACCTTGTGCAACACGCTTCGTAGTGGGGAATGGATGGAAGGTAGGCCCTTCGAGTTTTTATATCCCCTCGATTAATTGGTCGCATCTTGGGTGCCCATGTTTGCCTAATTGCATTCATCGAATAGTACGGAGAGACGTATTGGGTGCCATCGTTGCCGGAAAATCTCGACATGCCGCCATGACGTGCGAGCATGGGATGTGTTCGAGCGGGGTTTATTGCAAGTGCATACAGACCTCATCTGGCCAAGTTGGCACTTTTGTTGATTATCTCTGCGCTAAATCCTGTCATGTACTTTCTCTTGCAATCCACATTGAATATGTTATTCATACGGTCATATATTGACGTGCGGTGGAATCGAGATTTCCGACGCCTCAGAGGATGGCTTCGACGCGAGGAGAAAGTGCTTGTGATTTGCATGGCCGCCATTTCTCGGTCGCGGAAATAATCTCTTGTCCTAAAAAAGATCATACAATATAGCAACTCCACTAATACTCCAAAGACCCTAATTATTAAGTAAAATGTTACTAAAATACATACAATTGTATTACTATTTGCATGCAAAATATAGATTCATTTCCCTATTATGTTTAACTAAGCTAACAAAAAAATTACTACATGAAAAAATATAGTCACTCTTTTTAAGTACGCACACTAGCGTTAATTTGTCGCTAATTATATATAATTTTATACCAGACGTGCAATTAAAATTTAAACATTCATATATTACATGTATAAAAATTCACTAATTTCCATTATATTTGTACATCATTTTCTCTCCTTACGTAACTAATTAATCACTAATCATATTTTAAATTAACCTAACACAACAAGTTTATGTTAACTATAAAATGCGTACTGACGGTTATAAGATCGATCGGTTCAAAGTTGCTTTGAAAAAATTAAAACAAGCGTGTAAATTACACGAATATACGAAATTAAGTGGTCATATTAAACTATCACCGTATGTACTTGTTACCTTCAGAATTCGGTGCATCTTATTTTGCTCTCTGAAATTGGTGCGTGCTTATACGGTGCTTATGTGCAAAATTAATAACAAAATAAAAGCAAGACCTAAGTGCTTGGTGCTTAGTTTAATTAATTAATTACGTGATGGTGATTAGTTTAATTACCATTAACAACATACTATGCCAACATCAAGATAGTCGATAGCCCTCACATATCAATATATACATACAATATTAAGTACTAATATGGCAAGATTAGCATACAACACCGCAAATAATATTAGCATAGAATATTATTATGTCAAAATTAACTCTTGCATATACGCATCGCAATAACACTAATTTAGCAAGTACATCAAATTTAAATTCCAAAATATTCCTCACACCGAAAGCATAAAATATTAGCGAAGTCACACTCGATGAATCCTCAATCGAGGTATCGTGAATAATATACCGAATCGAACGAATCAAAAGAACTGAAAGCGAGAGAGTGAGTGTGTGAAGGCCGCTCTGTGAAGCTCTGGCGTGTGTGTGAACCGAAGAGAGTGCGTGTGTGAAGGCCGCTCTGCGTGTGAAGCTGCTGCGTGTGTGAAATTAATCAAAGCGAGAGTGTTGTGTGTGTGAAGTGGCGAACGGCACGACGCGATATATATAGAATCAATTTTGTGATCACTGTGACTCTAATCAAGATTAATTAGCGTAAATCATGCAATTACTATTTGATTAATTAAAACTCAACACTATTTTGTCGGTGAGAATTATTTTATTATTTTTGGACACTATTTTGTCGGTGAGGATTTTTTATTATTTTTTCGACACTATTTTGTCGATGGAACATTATTTTAATATTTTTTACGCACTTGTATTGTCGGCAGTATTATTTTAATATTTTTTTCCGCTAAGTGCATGCAACGTCCGGTTAATTAGGGGACAATGGTCATGCCACCACAGGTGGCGGCGGTGAATGAAGGCCGAATCCGGGTGGCGGCGGCTCGGCCAATACGGCCACCGGGTGGCGGCGGCTCTCTTGCCGCCCGTCCGGTGGCGGCGGCTCACCATGTCGTGTGTGGCGGCCGCCGCTGAGTGGCGGGACCCGAGATATTTTCGTAATTTCCTTTTACAGTGGATTATTTTATTAATTTTTATTTAACTGTTGATTATTTCGGGTATTTTTCCCTTCTTGGGGAACCATATTGTCTGCCTTTAGTGGATCCAAGGCAGAGAACCCATAAGACCGGTGGTGGCCTTAGATCCAAGGGATATCTAAAATTGAAGAGTTAAGAAACCCTCATTCACATAAATCCCCTCCTTCCCGCAGGCCCCAGCTCGAGCAGCCACCGCTAGGTGAGTTCGTCATCGTCCTCGGCCACCACCGGTCGTCATCCTCTGCCATGGAAGCTGCCGCCAGCTCTCTTCCTCCGCCACTGCTACCTGTGTCGCCCCCGCAAGCCCTCATCATCCTCCTCCTCCACCGCCGCCAACGACTTTGCCGCCTTCCCTCGTTGTCCTCTGCCGTCGGCGCCGGTCGTTGTCCTCCTCCGCCGCCACCGCCATCAACCCTACCACCATCCGTAGTCATCATCCGTCACCGCCACTGGACCTCTGGCACCTCGTCAGGGGGAGGGATTCAAGCCATGAGCAGTGGCATCGAGAGGGCTTCAAAGTCTGCTGCTGTTGTTTTCTGTGCCATCTTTTGTGTAAACTTTGTTTAAGTGCTGCCAAGAGGAGTGAGAAATGCCAGATTTTAGATGCATTTTGGTGAAATTGTTACCCATATTGCAGTTAAATTTATCTGAAATTTATCTGAATGGAGTCCATACCAACATGAGTTTCATTTCAGTGATATTTTCAATCTGAGGAATGCACACTTTGGCAATTAGCCTAATTGAGCACTGACAGAATTGAAGTCAATGGTATGTAATGCTAGATTTACATAACTTCAAGAATGGAAACATTACATATTTCTGGCAACAGTGATGCAAAACATCGTATTTCTAGCAACATTACATATAACCGAATAGAGACATTAGCACTTTATATCAGTCATGGAAAACAAAAGATTAGCATGTCCAGGCCACTGAATGATCATCAATGTCCAGCATCATAAGTTATGACCGGCCTAGCCAATACAATGGGCAAAAGTTCTTTATGTACATGGCAATAAATGCTATTTATATTTTGTATATGATAATGCTGATGCAACTCGGACATATATGTCCTTTTGTATATGCTCATATCAGTACTAAGATCGTCTTTTCTATATCTGAGAATGGAAGTGATGCTCTTTGTTCTGTTCACTTAGTTGCTTCAATCCAGTTCAACATTGTAACACAACATTCTTTTGGCATGCGTAGATACATGAAATTCAAGCAAGATTTCATTCAGTGACATCCCTTTTTTCCTTCTATATGATTTACTGTTGGGCTAATTACAAATTCCATCATTTGAATAACGGAGAAGTTATCTCAACTTCAGGTTGAATTTAGTTCAAATCTGAACAAGATGCTAAATACATCGAATCCAATGTATTTTCTAACATTTAGTTGTATTGGGTTTTGAACGAGATGCTAAATAGATCTGAACAAGATGCTAAATTGCCTGCCTGAAATGCAACAGTGCACTTTTGGTTTGGTTAGGTTCAGATTTAAACCATGGCTTCAAATGCTCATAATTAAACTTTAAATTTCTACGGTAGTTTTAATTTGTTTCCAAGAATCCATTTTACCTATTTCAAAGCTCTCACATGCATCTTATGGCTTAGACCAAACCCAATTGGAATGCATACGCAGAGTTCTATTTCAGTAAAAACAAAAGAGCGTACCACTTGGAGCCACTTAAGTTTTCCTTCGTCCATGTCCATCTCGCATCTAATGGCTGTAAGCGTCTAGCACTTCGCCGTCACTTAAGTGGACAAGCTTCTGCCGTCGATCGCGTGATGGATGGTCGGATCTACGCCTATGGATTCTTTTCCATATAAATTGCAATGTCAAAGGATGTGCTTCCCCTTCTTCCTACTTCTCCCTCCTCGAGCTCCCACCTTCCTCGGTTTCTTCTCCCTCCACACGCCCCTCCTCCCGTTCCCCCACCTGGCTCCTTCCTCCTCCACGCGTCCCCTCCTCCCCTGCCACCTCACCCTCTCTTGTTCTCCCTCCCCAAGCTCCCACCTTCCTCTGGGTCTCTCCTTCCATACTGTCCCCGTCATTTTCCCTCCTCCACCTCAGTTCCTCCTCCCCTGCCGCCATTGGTCACCATCCCCGTCACCGGCTGCCGTGCCACCCTCCATGATGTCTTCCGCCGCGTCGATACCGTCGTCTGTCTCGCCCTACGGCGCCGATGTCGCCCCGCCGGTAGCCACGCCCAGCACTATGCATCAAAATGGCCGATTCAGCACTGCCCCATGCCAGCCTGAGTACAACTCTCATTTGAGCAGGTACGACCGCAACAAGTGTACGGGTAGGGATTTATATTTCGACAGATGTATTTTTTTTTGTTCCCAACGAAAATGCCGAAATTCACAAAATCCAAAAATTTTCGCAAGGAATTTGGGGAAAATGGACGTCAAACGCAAAACGCTGTTTGAATGATTTTTGAACGAAATTTACCGAATTTGAACAAAAGAACCCAAAATTTTGGGCAAAATTCCGAATAAAATTCCAAATTTTGTTTTCTGACACATTTGAACGCAATGGCTGATATATATCAACTCAGGAATTCTGGACACTGTAGCAGTAACAATGAGTCCTAAAATAAACAATACATAAATTTTTGGAGTGGCGATCTGTTCTAACCACAATTAAATTACATACAAAACTTATTACAAATTCTATCAGGATTAAGGAACCTTGCATAATTAACTAATAAATAATGTTGGTCCTTAATAATCTCATGCCTCAAATTAGTACGACATCAGGTTCTGTTAAAATATCAAAATATCATATATAAATCTCAAGCATGGCCTGAACCCCACGCACAAAAGTCATGAATAAATGCGTAATCAATATAAATAGACATGCAGAAATCATAAAATTGTAACCACGATGCTGAACCTTCTTGTCAGAACCATCTGTAGAACATGTAAACGAATTTCCATTACGGTGCAAAGTGTTGGGAAACCGCCGGTGGGGAGCCCGCCCAAGCAGGGCTTGTGGCATGCACGGCACATGCTTAGGGCTTGTCGGCGGCTCCCCCATGGTGGGTCTCACATTGGACCTAGCAAAAAACCCTAAGCAGCAATATATAAGAAGAGGTGGAACCCCTTATTGTATAATAGATCTGCGAATTAATAAAGAGAAGCTCCACCTTATATCTCTATGTCCTCTGTGTTCTTGATCTTTCTATGTGATTGATTGTCCACGTTTATACCTCGGACAACACCCGGTAGCGAAGTTTCTTAACACGTTATCAGCACGCTCGCTCCTCTACGTACCGATCAATCCGTAAGGAAGAACGATCTGCATTCACTTCTACCACGAAGGTATTATTTTGCGCATCGGTTACCTAGTAGATTGTAATCTATGCTTGAACTTGGTTGCAGACCACGAATCTTTGTGAGTTTTTCCTAGTAGATTGAAAATCTTGCAAGAAAAATTTAGTAGATTAGTTCTTGGGCGCTTTGTAAAAACCAATCTAGTAGATTGATTTCGCTGTTTGCCGCCGCCTTAATGCGTCACGCCACATCGCAGACGCTTACGGCGCCAAGATCAAGACGCTCGCCAAGACGCTGCTGCCAAGCCTCTCGGCCACTGCCACAAGCGTTGCTCATTGGAGGCGCTGTCGCCATCCGCCACAAGACGCCAAGATGCCGTGGGTTCATTGCTAGGGGTGGGAATGGGCTCAAACCCAACCCAAACCCACCCCAACCCCTTTAATTACGTGCTGATTCTCAACCCACCCCACCCCAGAAAAAAATTCTCTGCGGCCCGGCTGCAAACCACCCGCTATGAGGCCCTGTTCCGATGATCGACACGTGCCCTTGCCCTCCAATCTCAAAGCATTGCGCCCTCCCTTGGAAAATTTCCCCCGACGCCAGCCTCCGACTCCAAGCCACGTTCCTCTCTCCTCTCACTCGCATATTCCTCCCCCTTCTGCCCTCCCTATCCAATCGCGTCGACGCCACGACCCCCTCGTCGTCCTCCGCCGGTGCTGCCCGTCTCGTCGTCGTTCCCCGCCGGCGCTGCCCGTCTCCTCGTCGTCCTCCGCCACGGACGCTCCTCCCCAACCTCGTCACCTATCATCGTCTGTCTCCGGCTGCCGCACAGCCGCACCTCCGTCGACAGTCCATGTGTAAACTGGAAGCTTGCCATTTTGGAGGATTTTGAAGTCTATTTCAAATTATACCGGAGAATTGATATGGATGGACAAATGAAGCTTTTGTGCTGTATAGTTTGAATGAAGCAAGTTTTTTTTAATGTGTGAGATTCATATTTTGTAAAATAGCATGAAGTTTGATGGAGTATTCAGATTCAGATTTAATGTCTCATTTATTCAGATTCAGAATTTGCAAACTTCTTACTTGATATAACCCGAATTGCAGCCTGTAAATATTGAAGAGCTTTTCCCTTTAATTTTGCTTGAATAATTATCTGCATAAGGTCAATTCCTGGGTATGTGATGCTGCTCTGGAACTCTGGAAGCCTCGTTGATGTTGCAGGCAAATAGAGCTCAACTTGAGAAACCAATACTGGAGATACTTCAAAACATTTCAGACTTGCTGAACTTAACTATCATAATGCAGTAAAGACATTTCAGACTTGCGGAACTTAAAAACATTTCAGACTTTGCATCACCCACTCTGGACAGATCGTATACATGAGAGAAAAAATTATACAAAGAAGTAAAGATAATTCTAAAATCTGGACAGATTGTATACAAATTTATATTCTGGACAGATTGTATACATGGGATTTTTCTAAATTATTGTCAAAGAATCCATGTCAATTATTCTGAATTCCAATACAAGGTTGAAACTATAGTGTACAAATGTCTTCATACAATCTGAATTGTTCAAAATCACACATGGAGCAACGGCAAGGTTGGATACGTCGGTGCGCAGCCGGAGATTGATGAGGAGAGGCGCGATGTGCCTTGCGGAGGAGCGACGATGGATGGCAGCGTCAGCACAGAACGACGACGAGACGGTGGCGTCGGATTCAGCGATGCGGCGGCCGGAGACCGACGCGGAGAGCGCATTGGAGGTGCGGCGTAGCTTAGGGAGAAGCATCAGTGGTGGGCCACGACGATGGGCGCCGGCGCCGACGGACTCATGGAGACGAGGGACGGCGGCGCCGGCGGAGAACGGCGATGCGGAGAGGTGGCGCCGGCGAAGAACGATGACCAGGGGCACGATGGCGGGGGCCGCGTCGACGGCCAGCTCGGCGGCGGCGGCGGCCTGGCTGCACCAATCAACCCGAGCAGCTATGCCGGGTGGGGCAATCGGGGGAGAGTGAAGAGAGCGGTCGGGGGAATTTTCTTTTTCCCAGCCTCCGATCCCGCGTCCTTGCTTTGAGATTGGAGATGAGCACACGTGTCGTCGATCAGCGTAGGGCCTCATAGGAGATGGTTTGCAGCCGGGCCGCAGAGAACCCCCCCCCCCACCCCATACCACTTCACAATTCTACCCACCCCATCCCACTCCCAACGGACAGCTAGACCCAACTCATCCCACCCTAATACATTTTTATGGGTTTAAACCCATTTCAACCCATTTTATAACCCAATCTGACGCGTTGCTACTAGTTGGCTTGCACACACTTGCTAGCAACTAACTAGCAGGCACTTATTGCACATTGGCACTTCAGCACTTGCTAACTAGAATTTGCACATGACACACTTGCACATAAATGAAAATATCATAGTAATCAAGGAAACAAATATTTTTAAAAAATTATTACAGACCAACATACAACAGACCAAAATTTGATAGAGAAGCATCATTACAAGCATGATTTCAGGCAATCAGATACTACTGTCTCTTACAATAGTTGTTTACATGATAGGAGCAAATCCATCAGTTTATCTGTCGAAACATTTTGCTCTGGTGGGACAGAAGCTAAAAGAAGAGTTTCAAAGCAGAATTCAGCACTAACGACAGAGCTAGAACATAGCAATGTAAAGCACAAACACCTAGTTGGGGAATCATAGCACCACGATGGTCAGAGCATTGACCTTTTGAGCTAGATATCAACTGGGCCAAATATACACATCTTGGCATGCCACCGGAGTAAACAAACAGAAGATGGAACCGTAGTTGGGGGCTGCATGATTTGATATACAGCAGGACAATGATATACAATAGAAGAAGTAAACAAACAGAAGAAGGCGAAATATACAGCAGGACGACCACTTTGATGAGGCAGCACCAGCACTATCAGGTTCTTGCCTACCGATTTGAATAGTTGGGGGCTGCATGATTTGATAAAGGTTAAGTGACAATGATACAAAACGAATGGGATGATCAACACATATAGGAGTCTGTGACATGCCAGAACATCTACCTCGGCCGTAGCACCAACAGTTTCAGTCAATCTTTGTTTTATGTCCCTTGCAATGTCTTGCTCAGAAACAATAGTATAACTTCCTTCCAATGTCTTGCTCACAAACAACTTAGGAAAATAATAACCCCAATAACCCCAACCTGACACATAGATACCATGCTACTCATTCCACTAGAAAAAATCAGCACAATGCATACTGCACAAGAATAGGGAATGGGAATTGGAGCGTACCAGAGGAAATGCAAAAAAAAAAAGTCCCCACATTTTGTTATGGATCTGGTTACACTTCCTTTTCACCTATGAAAAAGGATAATATAGGTTAGCTTCAGATTGATTTTTCTTTCAAAATTACACAAAATCAGGGCGCCATTATACATTATCAACCCAAATTGTAGAATTATGTACACAGGTTAGTAAAAAAGAAGACAAAAGACAGCGTATGGATGCCATCATACCATGGACAAAGCAGCACACAAGAAAAATTCTTCAATACTTTCAAACCATGTTTCCATGCTTCAATACTTCAGAATTTCAAAAGAGAACTAATCAGATATGGCTATCAATTCAAATGATATTCAATGATAAAAATTACTATTTACAATAATAACATTGCAAATAACGATGACAATGGGAATTGGCACGGTTAACTGCACATTTTAAATAATTTTAGTACCTTTATTATTTTGAGTTGCACATTGTAATCACGCCTCATTATCATCTACAAAAAATAGTACTAAGTTAGTAATAATAATAAAACAATCTAAAATACATTTTTTATAGCAATAGCTATAAAACATTTTTATAGCACTACTATAACTTCGATACTAGGAATCTTAGTCAACCAGTCCTTTCCACAAACCAAGGCTTCAACCATTTCAGAGGATAATGAGCTTCGACTATCACCAAGAATTCTTCCACCGCAACTGAAGGTCGACTCGGATGATACTGTAGAGAGCGGGATTGCAAGGAAATCCCTGCCCATTCTTGATAATATGTGATACTTTTCAGCATGCTGTTTCCATCATAAGAAGATTTCGAAGTCCTTGCATCTCTCAAACTCATCTTCTAAATAAATGTCTAGCTCAGACTTAGGCTCACGCCTTCCTCTCCTATTTGATCTGTACCGAGCAAACTCTTCTTCAAGTTGTATTTTTCAAAGAATCGGAGAACCAATCTGCCTAGCAGCAATAGTACATGGCACCAAGTGCTCTGTGCTTTTCTTCACAAGATGCTCGTATTCTTGAAAATACCTCTTCATCCAGTCCTTGGCGAAATCCACATTACTGTCAACTTCATTCAAATTTGGACATATTTTCTCATAGTAGAATTCCAAGTAATCCAATTTTTTTGATGGATCTAGTATAGTGGCAATTACAAGAGCCATGTTGTAATTATTGTCCTAATACTTCAGAAATTTTTTATGCATAGCACTAGCCAACTCCTTCAATGAGTCGTTGATCTGCCAATTCTGATCATTGAATGAATGGCTAATGCATAGCACAATATGCATAAAGAGATGTGAAGTTGGTTTCCTGTCAGCTGACACCGCTCTTGTCGCTTCTTCAAATGCTTTCAAAAAGACCGAAATCTCTTCAGCATTTACCCAGTCTTCCTCATCTGGACAAGGCTCCAATTTCTCCAATGCAAATCTGTTGAGCACACCTTTGTATTGTAGAGCTTGTCCAATCATCTGGAACGTGGAGTTCCAACTGTTAAGCACATCCAATATAAGACCGGACTTTGTACGAAGCCCAATTCTAGCCACAATCCAATTGAAGGCATGAATTCTTGAGGGCGAAGAATCAATGTGCCTAATTAAGTGGCGTATTTTGTCGACCACCACATGAATTTGACTCATTCCGTCTTAAACTATAAGATTTAGCACATGTGCACAACACTTGATTTGAAAGTGTTCACCACCAAACAACAGGTCGTGCTCTTAGTCTTCTTTCAACAATTTACATGCATAATTGTTATTCTAACATTGTCAAGGGTTAAAGTGAAGAGTTTGCCCTTTATTCCCTAGTCTACAAGACACTTCATGATTACCTCTTCAATGGCTGTTCCTGTATGTGGATACCTCACATCTTTAAAGTGAAGAGTTTGCCCTTTATTCCCCAGTCTACAAGACACTTCGTGACTACCTCTTCAATAGCTGTTCCTGTATGTGGATACCTCACATCTTTAAATGAAATGATTTTCTTTTGAAAGTTAAAGTTGGCATCAACAAAGTGAGCGGTTACACACATGTAACCCAAGTTTTGAACAGATGTCCAAAGGTCAGAGGTAAGACAAATATGAGACTCAAGGCTTTGCAGTTCTGAACACAATTCATTCTTCGTCTTCTCGTACAACTTAAAGCAATCACTTCTAATAGTTTGTCGACCTAAAACTTTAAAAGCCGGCTGCAATGATGCTATCCAGTCCATGAAGTACGGATCCTCAAATTTCTGAAAAGGAATTTCTCCACTGATGTAGAACTTGGCTTGTAACTCACGGGCTATCTCGGTTTCAAACACAAAGGAACCTTGGGGTGGTTGTGAAGGAACCTAAGGCCGAGAGGGGGGTGAATCGGACTATTTCAATTTTTACTTTTGTTGCACTTACTCACTTAAGCAAGTTAAGGGCACACAACTAGCGCGTGAATTCCTACACAAGTCTAGTAGGCGGAAGCAATCAGAACACAAATGTAGAAGGCACGAAGGCACTTTCAGGCAGTGGATATCAAGATGCGGTAAGTAAATGAGACAGAGAGGCACAAACTGATCTTTTTACCGAAGTTCGGTGCTCAACACATGAACACCTACGTCTCCGTTGAGGAAACTTCTCACACAGAGAAGTCGGGACTCTCTCGTCCCTAACCCTCAATCCACTTGTGGTAGCTCTTCACCAACACATGGTAGGCGAGCTCCAAACCTTCACACGAATCGGCAGCCTCCACACGTGAAGGACCCCGAAGCACCGACTTCACAAACGAAGCCGACCTCGAGCACACCGAGGATTTAGCACATCTCCGACGCAATGGAGAAGAGCACCTTGGGAAGTAAGGTGGCCGTCGACGCGATGGCGGGCTTGGCACACCCCGACGAACGGAGAGGAAGCACCGTGGGAAGCACGATGACCTTCACGAAGAAGGGTATGCTTGTGGTATGGTTGATGGAGCTTGGCGATGACGACGTCTCCCGGTAGCAAAAATCCCAAGAGCACAAGACCGAAGACACCACAACTCACTCAACCCTCATCCCACTATGGAGGATGACAAGACAACCATGGGAGAGGGCACAAACCTTGGAGATGACGAGAAGGAGACTAGGGAGTGCTCTCTTCTTCCTCACTCCTTCCACTCAATCTCTCAAGAACATGGAACCCTAGGTGGAGAGGGAACCATGGGAGGAGCTCTCTCACTTGGGGAAGATGGCTAGGATTGCAAATGAGCCTCTCTCAAGTCTCTCCCACGAAATCCTACCTATTTATAGTGTTAGGGTTCAGGCTGGGCCAATGGACGGATGAGATTAACTTGGAACAAGATCAGACGGCTGGCAGTATTTCGACTCGGGCTGAAACGGTTCATCGGACTCCGTCTGACAGCGACTGTGCATCCGGATTCTTCTAGGGCCTTTGACACTTGGTCATGATAGGGTGCACCTAGGTTCTTGTCTTGTCTTGTCTTGGTCTTGTAGCTTGTCTTATCTTGTCTGTCTTGTCTTGTTTTGGTCTTATCTTGTCTGTCTTGTCTTGTCGTAGATGTAGCAGGCTTGAGCAGGAACGAAGACTCACGCAAAGAGTATAAGACAGAAACTATGAAACACATGAGCCTTAATCTTGAAGTCCCTGTTGTCATCAATTACCAAAATCAAATAAGCCCCTCGGAAGCTTGCTCTTACAACCTCCCCCTTTTTGGTAATTGATGACAACACCTGCAAATATTCCTGCATAGCCATCTCAACAAGCAAATATGTGTCTGGTGTAGTGGATTAGTTCCAACCAAGTGCATATGAATATGAATAAAATGGCATAACTTTACTTGAGATAGTAACTAGACATAAGAATTGAAGTGCAGGGCAATGCTAACCTAAGACCTAACTACCCCTAGATCAATGCATAGCAAGTAAGAGATACCAATTGAGAAAGAACGCATCCGAGCAATTTAATTCAAGCCAAGTTCTCTCATCTCACCCCTCACATGCACAATTCGCTCCCCAACCATCTCTTCCTTCGCAAAGATCAAGATTTGCAAGTCTTTCTCCCCCTTTGGTATCAATGAACAACAAAGGGCATAGAGATAAGTAAGGTTTCATGAGCTTTGAAAGTTATACAACATCAGATGGCACAGATGATCCACCATATTTTATTTTCAAGCTACTCTAGGTCAACATGTCACATAGGACAATATAAGCTGATTTGTCATGAAGTTCAAGCAATTAAAGACTTAAAGCATGATTTGGGTGAACCAAAACCATTAGTGCCTAAATGTGCTCAAACCAACAATAGAAATCACATTGCATGCAATTGCTAAGAAAACACATCTTAAGCTCAAGTTTTGTCAAATTTGCGATGTCTCAAACCTTTGGCGATGTTGCCCAGTATTACACTGAAGGATTCAACATCTTGGTTATCCAAAACTCCCCCCAAATTCGTGCCTAGTGCAATGGCAAGCCATCTCGTTGGGAAGATATTGGTGAGATATGTGTGACCCTTTTTGGTTCACCTTATTGAACATTTTGCATATTTTTTTTAAAAGTTGATGCCACGCCTGGAGCTAGATATACAAGATCATTCAATGAAATTTGAGCAACATAGAGACAATAAGAGCTTTAAGTTTTGCCTAGCACATGCTCCAAGCGACAGTTTACATAGTGAATTAGAATTAAGTATGTATTGGGCTAAGTGACAGTATTCCTGAGAGCAAGCTATTCAAATCATATAATTTCACAAGAGTGCACAATTTGAACTAAGTATAACAACCAAAGCTCAGTTGATTGTCTCAAATGCTAAGCTTTGCCAGGTTCACACATATAGCCCCACAGCTAGCTCAGATCACATTTGACCTATCTAGTATGTTCAGCTCATTTCTTAATTTACAAAATCGTACCTCATCCAAATGGCTTGGTGAAGATATCGAAAGTCGATCCTCCGTCATACAGATCCAATCACGACGTCGCCTTCATCACATGATCCCTAAGGAAGTGATGTCGGACGCCTATGTGTTTGGTGCGCGAATGTTGGATCGGATTGTCGGCTATCTTAACAAAGACTCTCATTATCACACGTAAGAGGTACATGATCAAGTTTTACGCCAAAGTCATATAAGGATTGTGTCAAAAGCGATTTGAGCACATCTACTCCTCGCCGCTATGTACTCGGCCTCGGCAGATATAGCGCCACTGAGTTCTCGCTTTGAAGCCCACGACACAAGACATCTACCGAGAAGGTAACAGCCCTGTAGTGCTCTTGCGATCAATCTTGCATCCGTGAATCTGAGTCGAATAGCCAAAAGCTCAAATCGCGCCCTTAGAAAACCAGAGGCCTATACTAGGAGTGAATTTTAGATATCTGAAAATCTTTTTGACAGCTTTCAAATGCATTTCTCTAGGGGAGGCTTGGTACCTAGCGCACATGCGCACATTAAACATGATATTCGGCCTAGATGCTGTCAAATAAAGCAACGCACCAATCATAGAACGGTATAGCTTGGGATCAACGGGGTTACCTTCTATGTCGAAGTCAAGGTGGCCGCTTGTACCCATTGGTGACCGGAGTGGCTTTCATCTGTCCATGTCGAAGCGCTTGAGAAGGTCCGGATTGTACTTCTCTTGGCTTATAAATGTCCCAGTCTTCAGTTGTTTGATTTGAAAACTCAGGAAGAAGTTAAGCTCACCCATCATCGACATCTCGAACTCTGCAGCCATTATCTCACTGAAATCTTTTACCATCTTGTTACTTGAGCTCCCAAAGATGATATCGTCAACATAGACTTGGCACAGGAACAAATGTTCATCATCCACCTTGGTGAAGAGTGTAGAATTCACTCTCCCAACATTGAATCCCTTGGAGACGAGAAAATCTCTAAGTCTCTCATACCAAGCTCTAGGAGCTTGCTTTAGCCCATACAGAGCCTTGGACAACTTGTACACATGATCGGGGTGCTTTGAGTCTTCAAATCCTGGAGGTTGCTCAACATAAACCAGCTCCTCAATGTAGCCATTCAAGAGGGCGCTCTTGACATCCATTTGCTTCAAAGTGGTGTTGTGATAAGTGGAGAATGCCATAAGCAACCTAATCGCATCATGTCTAGCCACAGGAGCATAAGTATCTCCACGATCCACACCCTCGACCTGAGTGAAACCCTGAGCCACAAGTCTTGCCTTGTTTCTGACAACCAATCCAAATTCATCTGTCTTGTTCTTGAATATCCACTTAGTGTCAATCACATTGCAATCTTTAGGTCGCTCCACAAGTGTCCAGACTTTGTTTCTCTCAAAGTTATTTAGCTCCTCATGCATGGCATTGATCCAGTCAGGGTCAACCAATGCCTCTTCCATCTTCTTTGGCTCCAATTCAGACACAAAAGCATGATGCTCACAGAAGTTAGCCGTCCTTAATCTTGTTTGCACACCATGAGTCAAGTCCCTAATAACTTGCTCAGCTGGATGATCTCGAGGAATGGAGTGATGGGTCCTGATCAACTGAGAAGGTTGTCTCACTGTCTACTCAACTGTCTTTTCATCCTACTCACAAGCTATCTCTTCCTCTGACGCTAGCTCCAAGCTTGAGCTATCTTGAGACACAGCTCCCCTGAATCTGCCACTGGCTCAGGAGTGAGAGGTGGTGTGACTGTCTCAACCACTCTTGGAGTTTCAACTAGCCTCACATCCTCAGCTTCTATCTGCTCAGCTGCCTTTACCAACTCCTCTCCACCAGCGTCATCCAAGTTCTCATGGTGCCCTTGACTGCTGTTTGACTCATCAAATTTTACATCACACGATTCTTCAATCTGGCCACTTGCTTCATTGAACACCCTGAAAGATGACCCTCTGGTTAAGTACTCCAAGAAGATCCCACTGTCTACTCTGCTCTGGAACTTGCCCAAATGCTCCCTCTTCTTCTTGATGTAGACCTTGCATCCAAAGACCCTGAAGTAGGAGACATTGGGTCGTCTTCCCACAAGCAGCTCATAGGCGGTGCAAATCCTCTGCCGTTGCGTGGTAAAGGCAGAGAAAAACAGGTCAAAAGTCACGGCATCAGTAGCAAAAACATCATTAGAAAATCTTCGCTTATGGTATCAGAGCAAAACACTGTTGGAAACACTGTTTATTTTTCACTGCTTTGCACTGTTCATCAGTTATAAAGTCACGGTTACTGTTCATTCTCTACCGTTGTAACCAACGGCAGAGAATCTCAATCGGCTCATAGGATGTCTTCTTCAGAAGCTTGTGAAGATCTGACCTATTAATGCGATGTGCGGTGTCAGACGATTGCCTCGGCCAGAAGACCTCAGAAGTTCCATACTCATTGAGCATTGTCCTTGCCATCTCGATGAGTGTCCTATTCTTTCTCTCAACCACTCCATTTTGCTCAGGAGTGTAAGTAGTTGAGAACTGATGGTCAATACCTAGCTCATCACAGAACAGCTCAACGGAAGTATTAGTAAACTCGGTTCCATTGTCACTTCTCTCCTTTTTGAGGGTACAGTCAAATTTGTTTTGAGCTTTCTTTACAAATTTCTTGAAAACATCCCCAGTTGGGGTTTTGTCTGGAAGGAAGATTACCCAAGTGTATCGAGAGTAATCATCAACTATGACTAAGCAGTAGATATTACCCCCAATACTCACATATTTTGTTAGCCCAAAAAGGTCAATGTGCAAGAGCTCAAGTGCTTGGGATGTAGACATAACATTCTTGGCAGGATGAACGCTTGCCACTTGTTTATCGGCTTGACATACCGAGCAAAGCTTATACTTCTCGAATGCCACATCTTTCACTTTAAGAATCAACTCGTTTTTGAAAAGTTTCTTTAAGTTTCTCATGCCGACATACCCAAGGCGCCTATGCCAAATCCAACCAAGTGAGACTTTGGCGGAGAGGCAAACCGAAATGGATACGGCAAGCTCATTGAAGTTCACAAGAAACAAGTTTTTAAAACGAAATCCTTTGAACACTGTTTTTTTCATTTTGATCCAGAACCAACAATCCCTCAGATGAGAAGTTACAATGGAAACCTAAATCACAAATCTGAGCAACGAAAAGTAGATTGTAGTTCAAAGTGTTTACCAGTAACACATTGTCAATTGAGACCAAAGAGATTGCTACCTTTTCGGCTCCAATTACCTTGCCATTGCTCCTATCTCCAAAAGTAACCTTTGGGGGGTTTGATCCATCCTCCCCCATTGAGGTGAACAACCGGAGGTTGCCGGTCATGTGTTGGATACACCCACTGTCAACAATCCAATGGCACCCTCCACTCCGATAGTTCACCCGTATTAAGAAGAGATCACTTTTGTGACTCAGGGACCCACACAGGAGGTCCCCGAGGGTTAGCCTTCAAACCAGAAGCGACAGGAGCAAATCGATCAATCAAAGATTTAGGCACCCAAACATGTGCCTTATACTCATTCTCAGCCCTCAAACCAGCATATCTAGCAACCACCTTATCTCAGTCATTCATCCTAAGCAAGTAGTTGATGAGGACATCACCAGCGTGGATACGATCAGTGTGACCGCTGCCCCTCCTTCCTCTCCAACCGCTACAACGACGACCGACGCTGCTCCATCTTCATCGCCGAGGGGCCTTAATCCAGAAGCCCAGCCTTTCAAGCCTTCTCCGAAGAAGCGGCGCAACAAGTCCAAGACTCGCGAGGCCTCAACGACTCAAGGAAGGCCCACATGGAAGCCCAAGACGACCAAAAGCCCGGTTCGGCCATCCAGCAGCACGTCAACGTCAAACGGACGTAACTCGGGCTCCCGAACTCCGATTTCAGCGTGCAACCACTCGTTGGAAAGCTTAGGAGATAAGCTTTCCAATAGATCTAGCCCCACATCCAAATTAAATGCAGGGCGTCGGAAAATGCGAACAATGTTTCGGGCCGAAACTCAGAGTCTTTGCGACATCAGTATTTTGGGCCTATGGCCCATGTAACTTAGGGTTTTGGTGGGTGCCCCTGTTTTGGCCGCCCCACACCTCCTGGCCACCACTATATATGTGGTCGGTGCCTCTCTTTTACGCTTAGGTTTTGTTGTGTTTTGGTTGACCCTTTGTGCGTCCCTCGTGTTCGCGTGTGTCGACTAGACCACCCGTGACGAGAAACAGAACATCACCCTTTCATGAGTTGATTTATAAGTTATCATCTTGTTCTTGCTTGTTCTCGGTTGCAGCAGGTTCAAGGATCAATCCGGTTTCGACTTGGTTGATCGGTTCAGCGAGGTGATGTTGCGATTGCTTGGTTGCTAATCTCGTGGTTAGTAGCCGATCTATCTACTTCGTTGTACACCAAACCGACGTATCGTTCTTCACCAGAAGATCGGGCCGACCTTGTGCGCATCAGTAGTGATCATACAACTCAGCATGAGCTCTTGGAAGCTTGGGTTGGGTGTGTTTCTGAGTATTCCTAACTTGGTTCCTAGGTGGAGCTTGTCTAGCAAAGTTTTGCCTAGGAGGACCATTCCAAAAGCTAGGTGGTGGTGGAGCTTGCCAATTGTTGTATGGCATGGGAGGAGGACCATTCCAATTGTTGTACCTAGAAGCATATTGCCAAGCATATTGATTTCAAGGTTCCCATGTCGTAAAATCATAGTGCCTAGGAGGTCCTTGCCATGTGTTGTGCACATTGTGCTTCCTAGGGTGATTGTTCCTAGTGTTCATGTTTTTAAGCCCAGAGTTATTAGCATTGTTGGTGTTTTCTTTGGGCTTGTTATGAAGGGAATTTTGCCCTTTGTTAGACACTTGAACTTCTCAGGGGTGAATCCCAAGCCGCCCTTCAAGGCCGGATTCCTTTATTCCTCAAGTATCTGGTTAAGGACACGACTCCCCTCATAACACTTGCCAAGATCCTTGTCAAATTTCTCAAGTTTGACCTTGAGACTAGCATTTTCAATGGCAAGTTCATCACGCTCAATGGCTAGTTTCCTAGCAGCTAGTGTAAATTTGCATGAATTAGGAGTGCACTCTACACTAGAGGAACCACTGGAACTAGAAGCAATCATGGCATACTTAAAGTAAGAATCAACCAAATTAACAATAGTACTAGCACTAGAGCCAATCAATGCACATTCAGAAGAAACATCTATGCTAGCAGGTGTCATGGTGATAGCAGGTGTGACAGAAGCAGTAAATGGTGTAATCACTGGAGGCACAATCAAAGTAGGTGAAGCAATCAAATCATCAGTAGCATGAGCAATTGGCAAAACATCAATGGAAATATTCTTTTTAGTAAGCAATTTGTTTTCTGCTCTAAGCTCAAGAATAGTAGCAAGAAAACCATCTATATATTCATTCATGCCTTTGTTTTCCACATCAAGCAACTCTACCTTCCTAGCTAAGTGAAGTTTCTCACCATTTAAAAGATCAACTTCTGTCTCAAGAGAATCATGCTTAGCAGTGAGGACATTCAGAGACTCTTGGAGAGTAGTGGCTCTCAAATGCTCCTTTTGAAGAACATTAAGCAACTTAGCCACATTCTCTCTAGTAGTCTTTTCATCCCACTCAGAGAGAGTTTCAGAGTCAGAATCAGAAGATACCTCAGCAGATGGTCGAGCCATCAAGCACTTGGAGGCTAAAGCAAATAGTGATGAAGCTCTAGGTGTAGAGGAAGTAGTGGAAGTAGACTCTTCTCCATCAGAATACCATACTTGCTCTTGTGGTTCAGGGACGGCCACCAAGCACTTTGTGATGAAAGCTGGAGGTGGAGGAGTCATCTCAATAATTGCCACGGTGGCAAGTCCTTCACCACTTGACTCCTCATCCTCCTCAGAAGCGGCTGAGTCACTGGAACTGTCATCGGAGACCCAAGTTCCAATGAATGCTAGCTTCCTTCCATTCTTGGAGGTGGCCTTGAACTCGGTCTTCTTTCAGTTCTTGTACTTCCCATCCTTGTGCTTGAGCTTGTCATCATCATTACCTTGCTTGCTCTTCTCTTTGCGCTTGGTCTTGTCCTTGTGAGGGCACATGGAGACAATGTGACCCTTCTCATGACACTCATAGCATCGATAGTTAGAGTGTGAGTTCTTGGTTCGCCTCTTAAGGTCGAAGCGCTTTCCGAACAGACCCATGATCTCCTCAAGCGCCTCAGGTGGGAAGAAGCTCGATCCTTCTTGATCCTTGGAGGTGGTAGGCTTGGACTTGTTTGGCTTGTGTCCAGTAGCCTTGAGAGCAATTGTCTTGGTCTTCTCAACTGATGGAGTGGCTAGAGGCTCGATGATAAGCATCTCATGAGCACGAAGTTTACACAGGAGAGCACCGGGAGTCATCGTCTCAAGATCATTGCTATTGGAGAGAACAGTGATGATGTCTCTGTACTCCTGTCTTGGGAGAATTCTCATCATCTTCTTGCACACATCAACATCAGGCATAGAGTCTGAGCCCCTTGAACTCATTGATTATGGGGTTGAGACGAGTATACATAGCATTTGCATTTTCACCAGGAAGCATCTCAAATTTATCAAATTGCTCCTTAACCACCACTAATCTACCCTCCTTGACAGCAGCAGTGCCCTCATGGATCTCAACAAGAGAATCCAAAATAGCATTGGCAAAAGTGAGGTTGCTAACTCTCTCGAACACATCCCTACTCAACCCCGTGAGTATAGCATTCATGGCCTTAGCATCATTAGCCATAAGTGTTTTCTGAATTGGTGTGAGTGGTACATTCTCAATACGAACGATAGTGATGTCATTCTCAACAGCAACCCAAATGTCAGCGCCAATGCAGATAAGATAAATCTTCATGCGCTTCTTCTAGAAATCAAAGTGCAAACCATTGAAGATTGGGATCCTATTTGCAGCTACACTATCCCCTTCGGCCATCTCTAATACGGTGAAGCAAAATTAGAGATAGCCTGGCACTGATACCAATTGAAGGAACCTAAGGCCGAGAGGGGGGGTGAATCGGACTATTTTAATTTTTACTTTTGTTGCACTTACTCACTTAAGCAAGTTAAGGGCACACAACTAGCGCGTGAATTCCTACACAAGTTTAGTAGGCGGAAGCAATCAGAACACAAATGTAGGAGGCACGAAGGCACTCTCAGGCAGTGGATATCAAGATGCGGTAAGTAAATGAGACAGAGAGGCGCAAACCGATCTTTTTACCGAAATTCGGTGCTCAACACATGAACACCTACGTCTCCGTTGAGGAAACTTCTCACACAGAGAAGTCGGGACTCTCTCGTCCCTAACCCTCAATCCACTTGTGGTAGCTCTTCACCAACACATGGTAGGCGAGCTCCAAACCTTCACACGAATCGGCAGCCTCCACACGTGAAGGACCCAGAAACACCGACTTCACAAACGAAGCCGACCTCGAGCACACCGAGGATTTAGCACATCTCCGACGCAATGAAGAAGAGCACCTTAGGAAGTAAAGTGGCCGCCGACGCGATGGCGGGCTTTGCACACCCCGACGAACGGAGAGGAAGCACCGTGGGAAGCACGATGACCTTCACGAAAAAGGGTTTGCTTGTGGTACGGTTGATGGAGCTTGGCGATGACGTCTCCCGGTAGCAAGAATTCCAAGAACACAAGACCGGAGACACCACAACTCACTCAACCTTCATCCCACCATGAAGGATGGCAAGACAACCATGGGAGAGGGCACAAACCTTGGGGATGACGAGGAGGAGACTAGGGAGTGCTCTCTTCTTCCTCACTCCTTCTCCCACTCAATCTCCCAAGAACATGGAACCCTAGGTGGAGAGGGAACCATGGGAGGAGCTCTCTCACTTGGGGAAGATGGCTAGGATTGCAAATGAGCCTCTCTCAAGTCTCTCCCACGAAATCCCACCTATTTATAGTGCTAGGGTTCAGGCTGGGCCAATGGACGGATGAGATTAACTTAGAACAAGATCGACGGGCAATTTGGCGATTTCGACTTCGGTGAAAGCGGTTCATCGGACTCCGTCGGCAAATGATCGCATCCGGGTTCTTCTAGGGCCTTTGACACTTGGTCATGACAGGGTGCACCTAGGTTCTTGTCTTGTCTTGTCTTGGTCTTATAGTTTGTCTTGTCTTGTCTTGGTCTTGGTCTTGTTCTTGTATTGTTTGTCTGTCTTATATGTCTTGTCTTGTCGTAGATGTAGCAGGCTTGAGCAGGAACGAAGACTCACGCAAAGAGTATAAGAGAGAAACTATGAAACACAAGAGCCTTAATCTTGAAGTCCCTGTTGTTATCAATTACCAAAATCAAATAAGCCCCTCGGGAGCTTGCTCTTACAGGCTGCTTTTTCATTGTTGCCTTAAACCTCTTTCTATCGGCATCTCCGATAGATGGGCAAAAGTAGGCTATATGACTTCTAAGACTGTTTGTTCCAAACCCAGTATTGCATATCAACCTTAAATGATAGTACTTACATACAGCCTTTTGGACCCCATCCTCTACAACCAAATTCTCTTCAAAGTACTCCCAAGCTTTTGATCTCTTGGCTATGTGGGGTTACTAGTGAAAGCTGCTCACTGGAATCTCCGGTAACCGAAGTCTCTAACATGTTTGAGGACATTATTACAACAATGTGTGGGCTCTTTCTAATCTTATCTTACTAAAGAACACAATAAAACCTAAAAACAGAACAAAATAGTGAGGAAAACAGCCGCATATGTCATAGTAACACCTATGTCTATATATTAATATACACACCAATGACTTACTATAGTGCAAGTATTACAAGAACAAAGCTAAAGCATGTAACAGAAACAAGCAAAGAAGAATAATGTTGCTGCACAAACAAAACGAATAAAGTTTAAACTACATCTTTTCGTGTAAGGTGCTACCGGTTATTCAAACAATGGTAGAAACATAGATTAAACAAACCCTGAAGATCATAAAGGTATGAGTGAGCATATTGTTTATAATGAATGAACAGCAAGAAAACCAGCTACTGCATAGCAGATTAGCTACTTCAGTTGGCCTACAAGGAGCAACACTAACCAAAACATATAAGGTGATGACAGTAGTCAAGACAAGTAGCAGAGTAAAATAATTACCTACCAAAACAAAGGAGAAAAAGATGAAAGCAAATATACTCTCGCTAAGATAACCTTTGTCTTGCCCAAGCTCCTAAAAGATGTAAAGACACCAAACAGCTATGATGAGTTTATACCAGGGTTTTCATTACCGGTAAATAAAATTTACCGGGGGTCAGCGGTAAACATGATTTATCGGATCTACCGGGTTTACCAGGACCAAATTCAAATTTTTTTAAAAAAATTTGAACAAATTTGATAGGAAATGCATCTAATCATGTAATCATCTTAAATTGCATATGCTAACAATAAAATTAGACACTATAACAAGTTCATAGCACATTATATAGACGCGGTACACCGAACGTAGCAATGTCATCACAAATGCATAGTTCATTGAAATGTTTGAGACTTTGAGCAAAATAATAGCCATAGTTCCAAATGATACATGTTTGAAGCACAAAACATCAACAAATATGTGCCAAATAAACAATTTCATGGCCAAATTTTAAATTTGGCCGAATTTTTTGGGTGGTATATCTTTTTACCGGTCCACACAGGTAAGACTGGTAAACCCGGTTTACCACTGGTTACCGGCCGGTAAAGTTTTCCCTGGTTTATACCAACCTGACAGAAATAGACTGAAAGGATAAGTAATCCACTTACTGGAAGGGCCATAAAATCCAAGTCTTGGAGCAATGGTCCAGGCTGATGCAAATATGCACTCCTCGAGCAGCCAGCCCATGAATATCCTAATTATAGGTAAAATCAATGTATGAATCTCCAAAGTAATCCATAATCAACTGACAAATATAGCAGAATAAGTATTTTGAGGTAATGAAATGCAAGAAAAATAGGGTGAACGAACAGGAATTTTAATTACGGTAAACAACTGTGTATAAAGGAAGAAATTCTAGATACTTAATAGCCCTTAAGATGATATTAAATAATCACAATCATGTTCTTGGCTTATGAATATAATGGGCTACTAATAGAATGGAACAACTGCGCTCTCTGCTCTCGTTAACATCAACCATACAAGCACAGTGGCAAGAGAGATCTAGTAGAGGGTGGGAGCATATACCAGATCCAACAGAGAAGATGAGGTCGTCCACACTGCGCTTCACAAGGAGCTTGGCGGCCGGCGGCACGCAGGGGAGGCGGCGACCGGCGGAGCACAGGGGAGGCGGCGGCCAGCGGTGCACGGGGGAGCTGGCGGCTCGAGGAACCCTAGCCTGGACGCGGTGGTCTGCCTGTGGGATGTGGATGAAAATAAGATGGGTGAACCGGTGAACCCAAATTGCCAAACTGTAGCTCAATTCCGGGTTACAACCCATTTCAACCCGATACTTAATTACCCGTTCCAACCCAAACTGACCCGATTTATCTAATACCCAACCCGCCCCAACCCGTTAGCTCGTCGGACCCGTTACAAACCCACCCAATACCAACCAATCTAAAATCCACTCTAAAAAACTCGTTTCTCCACACCCCATTACCAGGCCTACCGGGCCGCCCGTCGCCATGCGCCGCAGCGCCATTGCTTGCGCCAAGCCAAGACTTGTCGGGCGCTTCTTGGCCTTCGGCCTTCGGCGCTTCTGCTCTCGCCACGGTCTACACTAATCGTAATACCAATATGACAGTCGCGCTACTGCGCCCGAATGCCAAGACCGATCACAAGACTGCTTTCGGACGGCCAGCCAAGAACGGTCCCGCCCATGCCTGAAGCGCCTGCGCCAGTCTAGCCGCACCCGCATGCACTGGCCGAGCCACGCCGGCACACCCGTCAGGAATTTTGGGTTTTTCCATACACGTACAGCCTGCTAGCAACAGGCCGTGCACTAGTCCGAAAGGCCTAGATTTGTTCGAAATTTTCCATAAATTTACCTGAAATTTAATAAATTTTACAGGAACCCCCTTGATTATTGCAGAATCATGTGAATTTATTTTGCACTGTGTTTTACTAGTTAATATCTGTTTGCAATTATTCTGAAAATTATTTATTGTTATATTATCAGTAATTAGTTTACATCTCGTAATGGCACCGTACTGAAACCGCGAGAATTATTTTTATGTCACACACCACTCTAGGTTGATTACCTGAAGTAATAATATATTTGGTTATCTTGCAGATGACTGGCCTCGCAAGTCGTGATTTCGAGGAGCTTGCCCCCCGGGGGTTAGAATTTTTTGACGTGGAAGTCAGATGTTGAAATTGTGCTGGACATCAAGCAGCTGCGTTGTACCATTGGCATTGGCCAAGGCTACCCCACTTCGGAACAAAATTACTAGGCCCTGCATTTCCTTAGGAACCACTTGTCACCTACTCTGAAAAGCGAGTACATGGCAGTGACATGTCCCCTGAAGCTGTGGAATGCGCTCTGCAAGCGCTTTAAGAGCTTTAGGTACTCAATCCTCCCACAAGCCCAGCAGGACTGGAATCGCCTGATGGTGACCGACTTTAATTCTGTTGCTGATTATAACTCTGTGTTGCATCGCATTTGCATCAATCTGAGGCTCTGTGCAAACTGTCTCGGAGCAAAAAAAAAAAAGATTGAGAAAACCCTCTCTACTTTCCATACCAGCTAACCCGCAGCTACCGTCAGGACAACATTGAGAAGTATAGCACTCTCATCGATATGATGATGGTGTCTGAAACTCATGATAATGTTCTGATGAAGAATTTTAAGTCCGAAGCACCAAGTAACCCGAATGGCACTGAAATTAATGCCAATAGTTACAAGGTGAAGAAGCCTAATAAGAAGGGCAAGAAAGGTAAAGGAAAGAGAGGGGCAGCAACTGATAAGTGAGGTAATCAGAGGCCGCGTAAGCCGTATGGCCAATAGAACCAAATGTGCTATCGCTGCGGCCTGAAGTGGCATTGGTCCAGAATCTATCGTGAGCCCAAGAAAGTGGTCGCAGCACATCAAGCCAAGAAGAAGCTCCCCATTGAAGCGCATCTAGCAAAACTTCAAGTTGAGAATACCAAGCCTGAAGACGATTTTGAAGAGGGTGATATGCTCACGGAGGAGCTGGCATCTCTCCCACTGCCCCCTTCTGTCCCTATCCCTGAAGGTGACGTGAAGATATATCACTTTGATGACTCCGACATCCGGAAGAGTGTGGACGTAATGTTCACCGAGTCCATCTAGTATTCTTTTGCAACATACGTTGCTATTATCTTAGAGTGGTTGCATTAGAAGACATTTAAATAAATCATTAAGAATTTTTCTTTGCATTGTAAGCTCTAGGAAAGCATATTTTAATTCTCGTGGTTGGTCTTGAATAACCCTAAATTTCAGTATGATTGAACTTGATGTATTTTGAATTTTGCATGAATAAATATGCTTTGCATATGTGGTTGTGCCATTAACTGATTGTAACTATATATATTTGTGTAGCGCTTATGGAGGAATTATGCATTGTGGATAGTGGTACTATAAATTGTATCATGAGAAAATCAAAGTACTTTTAGTCTATCTCGAAGAATACCGGTTGTATCACCACTATCGCTGGAAGCGACACTTGCATTGTAGGCTCGAGAAAAGCCTCTATAATTTTGCCTATGGGAACTATCATTGAAATGAAAGAGACACTATTATAACCTGAATCCACTCGAACACTATTGAATTTTCGCGATATCCGTGCCAATGATTTTCACATAGAAACCATAGAAGAAAATAAGAATGAATTTTTGTGCATTGCGCAGCACAACGGATGTGAAAAGCGAATTCTTGAGAAGTTCGCCTCCTTAGAAACTGGGCTATACCACACTAGCATTAGAGCACCCACAGTGTTCACCTCCTTAAAACGACCTTTAGAAGCTCATAACTCTTTTTCCTCTGGTATAGAAAACTTGGCCACCCTGGTCTTAGAATAATCAGAGAAATTATAAATAACTAGCAAGGCTATGGTATCAGTGTTAGAAATTTTTCGAATCATGAAGATTATGTGTGCACCAACTGTGCCACCGAAAAACTTGTTACTAGACCATCGGTGCTGAAGGTTAGAGATGAGATCCCCGCTTTTCTTAAACGGATTCAGGGGAACATATGTGGCCCCATTCAGCCCATATCAGAGCCGTTTCGGTACTTTATGACTCGAAGTAGTCGAACGTGAGTTTACTCTCGATGAGGAATTACGCGTTCGCGAAGCTAATCTCGCAGATTATCCGCCTTAGAAATGTGTTCCCCGAGCATAACATCAAATCCATTCGCATGGATAACGCCGATGAGTTTACCTCAAAGACTTTTGATTATTATTGCACTGCATCAGGGATTTATATTGAGCACTCGGTACAGCATGTTCATATGCAGAACGGGCTAACAGAGGCATTAAATAAAAGAATTGAATTCATTGCACGGCCACTTCTCGTGCAATCTAACTTACCTAAGTCTTGCTAAGAACATGCAATCCTCCATGCATCAAATCTCATCAATTATCAACCATCGGCTCACAACATTCATTCACCAATGCAACTAGCACAGGGCTTGATCCCCAAGATCTCACATCTAAGAAAATTTGGCTACAAGATATATGTACCTACTAGAGGGTGGACGCGCTTCGCTGCGTGGTTTCGTTCACAGAAATAGCATTGTCTTATGATATAACAACGTATGTCCTTATATTTTGATGTGATAATTTATCAGTATATTTAAATGATATATTTGTATGTACCGAATTACCTTAAGCTGTACAAAAGATAAAAAGATGAGGTAATAGACAGGTAACTTCCTTGGTCATTAAAATCTAAAAGGCAAAACATTTTATAATGGCAATTCTGCATAGAGATACTTTTATGGCACAGCAACGTGCCAAGCACTTTGGCCTATTCATTAGCCCTTGGTAAATTCATAAATGCCATATAAAAGGAAACAATAGGAGTGGATATATCTGTCTAGAGAAAACTTCCATGGACAACAATGCTGTCTCTGAAATTCTCTACTCTCTGCAAGGAAAAGCAAGCACATCACACATAGGGAAAAAACCAAAACAAATGAAGATCTAATTGCAGTAGCATATGCAATTACCACTAATAGAAGCTATAATCCAATCAGGAGGACCGCACGGGCACGCATCATCGAAGTTTAAACAGACCATATTAACCATTGCCAACAAACATCACCAAAAACTTAGCTAGAAACAAAAAGTATTGAGTTGTTGCCTTCATCCAGCTCAAGCATACAAACAAAGGAAAATGTAACTACGGGATTTATCTCTAAAAAATGCAAGCTTCAGCTAAGCTATACGGCCAGAAGTCATAGAGAAGAAAACTGTTTCATTGAAAAGATGAAACTGCTGCCAAATTCCTTTGGCATCACCATTACACTGATATGAACAGAGATCAACCTTCTTACTTAGCACTGCATATCTGAACCCCAAGATCAAGCAGCAGGAATTCCCTAGTAGTTGTTTTCCAGGTACGGTAATCTGGAAGCACAGAAAGGTGAAATGAATCTTCATCAGGTGTGTGTACCTTTTCTGTAGCATCAATGAGGTTTTCGTTGGATCTTTTCTTCTTGCGTGCAATACATATGCAAGGTGCACGAAATTGGTTAATAAAACAGAAATAATGTAACTAAAATTTCAGGAATTTGAAGAGGGTAAAATCGATTGCAGGCATGATCAATTCAATTCAATGAATATGAGGAATCAGAACTGTAAAATTGTAAGATGACATGCACTACCTTTTAATCCTAAGGAATCAGAACTATAAAATTGCAAGATGACATGTACTATCCGAAAGCACACCTGAAGCAATGGGCTATTTGTATAGGCTATAAATTTTAGGCGCACAATGCAAGCAAGCAGGCACAGGTAAGTAAAAATGTACAACAATAGGACAGCATTAGGCTACAAATAAAATAGTGAAAGGAAAAAAGATCCTTAACTAAAGTCATCAATAAAATCTATGAACATACAAAATCAGCTGCTACACAATATGTATGGACTGCTTCTATGAAAACAAACCAATTTTACCCATTACCCTTCATGCAGATAGGCTATTACAAATTAAGAATTCTTTGATTTGTAAATACAATAATCTTCTTTGATGGATATGGACTAACCAATTTCTTTATCCATACAATTGGAAGCAATTCTTTTAAACAGCAACAGTTTCCTTTGTCCTAAGATTTTAACATAATTTATAAGTATGTCCATTCACCCATATGGCAATAAAAAGACATAGACGGTGACAATTAACCTAACACGTGCGTAAAGTATTAGATAATTGGAAGCCAACCTTGAGATCTCTATATATGGGATCTATGGTACCGAATGTATGTTCAATTAATCCAGTTACCCATTGTTGACCTCGTAAATGTGCAATCTACCATAAAAAGAAACAGACACCTTACATTGCAATGTGAGTGCTTTGTTTTTCCGTGCTCACCCAGTCAGTTTCATACAGGAACATCAAGGCACAAATGTTTACCGAATTTCAGGAAGACTCTACATCATAGCCTGCAAAGATTGGTTGAATGGGTAAAACTTGCTAAATAAATTTAAACCATGCCCCCAAGCTATTTAATGTACATACATAAAACCTTTTGCAGAAATGGTAGTAAGGCATCAAGGGCAGAGGAATTACTTGTCAAGGACTAAGCTTCCCTAATTAACACAACAACAAAGTTTTTGCTTTGGTCTTCCTTTGCATACCTTTTGCAATTGATCAACATCCATCTCCACTTCAGTTCTGAACATGTCCGATCTCTGCATATACTTAAGTCATTGCTCCAGTCTAATCAACACTGAGGACATGGTGAATCTTACCTGTGGTTAGCATGACAATGTACCTTTCAATCTGGTCTTTTTTGCATGGTCTGTTTTATCGGCACATAATAAGGTGGTTGCTATTGTCCCTAAGCAAGCAAATATATCTAGAATATTGCACCGTACACATAGCAATGGTGAGAACTACATTTTACAAAACAGCAGCAGCAATAGTAAAAAGGTTACCTGAGAGCATCCGTAGCAGGCACTCTATAATACTGTAGCTCTGGATAAAGTGTCTGATGTCAGAAAGGAATCTTTTAGAGTGCAGTGTAAAGTCTGAAGAAAATTTAGAGGGAAGGATAGAGGGACACTCTAATAGTGAAATAGAGGGTGGGGATAGAGTAGCAGATGTGGATGCTCACACAGATATTTGGTCCCGGTAAAAAAGTTATGTTAGCTCCGCGAGGCCGTGTGAAGATAATGCAATTTGGATACAATGTGAAGCCATAGACTGCAAGGAGAAGCCTCAGGGAAGCTAAATATGGCAGAATCAAGCAGAATCAAGTGAAGACCGTGAGGCGGAGAGTAGGGTCACTGGCGGGCTCGACCGCCGGCTTCGCCGGATCAGGCCTTCTTGAGGCTCTCCGTCGCCGGATCTAGCCTCCGGCAAGCTTACCGTTTGCAGATCCGTCCTTCGGAGGCCGGCTCCACAGGCACAAGGGAAGGATTTGGATGTGGCCGGTGAAGGAAGACGAACAAAGGGCAGTGCGGATGGCCGGAGGGGAGCCCGAACCGGCGTGCGACGTCGGCGGCAGGAGGAAGATACGGCGCCGGTCAGAGGAAGCAGGGGTGACGCCGGCGAGAAGAGGAGCCACCGCAGCGGCCGCAGGCAAGCGGGAACGGGAAAAGGAGGCGGATTGAGGAATGGGGACGCGGCTTGGGGGCGGGCCGAGGGCTGCGTTGGCTGGGTGGCACCGGCGGGTAATTTTCACGCAACAGCGGGTGCATCTACAGAGGGCAAAAGGACTATATTGCACTGAGCGCGAAACTGGAAGGACGCGGACGAATGGCTCGGAGCAAAAATTAGAACTGGACGGGGACCTCAGCAGAAAATCCAAACATCGGAGGGTTTTTTTGCGAAGCCCTAAGGGTTATAGGGGCAGCGTGTGACATCCTGAACAAATGACACGCGGGCAGGGAGGGGGGGTCGGGCGGAGGCAGGTGGCGCTATTTCAGCCGTTGGTAGGGCTAATCCGACGGTCAAGAAAAACTGGATGACGTGGCCACGTGAATGCGCAGGAAATTGCCGGACTGCGCGGTATAGAGTATTTTGAAATACCACCCCCACAACGTGCCGCTCCGAAAGTCTGGGATTTATATTGAATATGAGAGTATCTGAATAATCCGATATTTAGAACCCATGGCCAGAGATTTGCATACGGTTCGGTTCGCTGACTGCATATTTGACGAAAATAATTTCCTGTCATTAAGGGGAGAGAATAAGCCACCAGAAGATGAATGCCAAGAAATCATCTGGCAAGCAGCCGGTGCGACAGCATTAGACCCATCGCAGTAGTGAAGCAAATGATGAGGTCCAAAAGATCCTAGACTTGAATAAACTTGCAAATGCACTGTCTGATCACTTATGTGATTCGCATGGAGTGATTAAGTCGCATGTGCCTGCACGCAATGCTTCAGAGAGGGTTGCAGTACAAAAGCAAATAGAAGGTACCCCTCAACCTGCTCAAAGGCCTAAGGAAAGAGCAGTGAGTCTGGTTACTCCAACCCCAAGTACCCGGCGACGTCTGGGGAAAAGAGGGAAGGAGAGCTTATTACAACCATTAACAAAAACGCCCCGCCGTGGGAAGGGCAGCTGGTTGAGACCCGGTACTGGTAAGGAGCCAGCTGGCAAGGCCCTCCTAGGTTTGAACGTTCCTCTGTTGGAACCAGAGAATGTTCCATAGCAGGAATCCGTGCATAATGCCGAAACAAATGTGAGTGCACACATTGGCTATAATAAACTAAAGGAACTTACTCCCGCTATGGGGATATGCGGTGAAGAGCAAGGTAAACTATTGCCCAAAGCAACCCATGATGAAATGGCCGTAAACTATGAATTATCTAGGGAAGTAATAAATAGAGCCACAGCTATAATCGACATTTACTATGCAAAAACAATTGCCTTCATTATTGAAATGATCCTGAGCCTACATCTCTAGCAGAATGTAAAGGAAGGCTGGATTAGGAAGAATGGAAAAAAGCAATTACAGCAGAACTCACCTCCCTGAACAATAGACAATTGTTCGGGCCTGTATACCGTACACCGAACCACATACGCCCTGTAGGGTACAAGTGGGTCTTTGTTCGCAAGAGGAATGAAAGTAATAAAGTCGTAAGGTACAAAGCAAGGCTGGTAGCTCAATGTTTCACTAAACGTCCCGGAATTGACTATGAGGAAACTTACTCCCCGGTCATGAGTAGCATTACCTTTAGATATCTTATCTCAATGGCAGTTAATATGAATTTGAGGATGAAATTGATGGATGTTGTGACCGCTTACCTTTATGATAATTTAGATTCTGAAATCTATATGAAGGTATCTGAATGTATCCCCGTCCCGAATGACGATAGAGCCAATAGAAATCTATATAGTGTAAGACTTGTGAAGTCGCTATGTAGACTAAAGCAGTCTGGGAGGATGTGGTATAATCACTTAAGTGATTTTATCTACAAGAAAGGTTATGCAAATAATGAAGTTTGTCCCTGTGTTTTTATACAGCGATCCCGAATGGATTTTGCATAATCTCCGTATATATAGATAATCTGAATATCATCGGGACAAGTGAAGAAGTTGAAGAAGCATGCTCTTGAAGTTTGAGTTTTAAATGAAAAACTTAGGTAAAACTAAGTACTGCTTAGGCTTGCATCTCGAGCATTTTTCTCATGGGATTTTAGTGCACTAGGCAACCTATACTCAGAAAGTGTTAGGAATGTTTGGCTTTAACAAAGCCTATTTCTCAAGAACCCCTATGATAGGGAGATCTTTGTAGAAAGATAAAGACCCCTTTCGACCTAGGAAAGATGGGAAGGAAATTCTCGGACAGGAAGTCCCGTACCTGAGTGCAATAGGAGCACTTATGTATCTTGCTAATAGTACGCGGACTGATATATCATTTGTCGTGAATACGTTGGCTCGATACAGTACAGCGCCCACGAAGAGGCATTGGAACGGAATAAAGGTTTTCTTTCGATACCTCCGTCGAAGCATTGACCTTGGCATGTTTTACAGGAAGAACCAAGATATAAATATTGTTGGTTATGCCGATGCTGGGTACCTTTCAGGCCTGCGTATTGGTAAATCACAAACTGGGTATGTGTTCCTATGTGGTGGCACTGCAATGTCATAGAAGTCATCCAAGCAGACGCTAGTGGCCATGTCCACTAACCACTCAAAAATTATTGCATTATATGAAGCATCTCGTGAATGTGTATGGTTGAGAAAAATGGTGAAACACATTCTGCAATCATGTGGATTACCTATTGAGCAAACCCCTACTATTATCTTTGAAGTTAATGCCGCTTGTGTTGCACAAATGCAAATGGCTTATATGAAAAGTAATCTTACTAAGCATATCGACCCCAAGTTCTTCTATGCGCATGATATGCACAAGTTAAATGAAATAAGTATCCACACACTAAATACTGTGAGAATTTGGCTGACCTGTTCACTAAGTCATTGCCTACTGCCACCTTTGAAAGGTGCGTTAGAGGCATTGGAATGATCAGGCTCAAAAAAGTGCTGAATTCAAGGGGAGATATTTCACACGCCCTGAATTAAAACTTTGACAAGAAGCCGGAGTACCCAACTCGATCTAGAAGATCGTATGCAATGTTGGGTGGTTTGTATTCTTTTTCCCTTAGTGAGTTTTCCCTGATGTTTTCTCATGTAAGGTTTTTAATGAGGCAAATCGTGCGCACAGCAAGCGTATGCTATGTACTCTTTCTCCAATCTTTTTTTCACTGGGTTTTTGGGTGAAGTTTTAATGAGCCATATGCATCTCGCTGGCAAGGTCTTAGGGGGAGTGTTGGGAAACCGCCGGGTGGGGAGCCCGGCAAGGGCGGATTTAGGCCCAGGGCACCCTAGGCCGGTACCCTGGGCTTGGTCTGGTGGTGCTGAATACCCCTTTATAGGAATTGGGATTGGGCCAAAAATTTGAAGGCCCAGCCGGCAGCCACCCAGGGCAGTGGGCACCTAGGTTTGCCCAGGCCTTGCGCCCTTGCCCACGCAGACGCCAAGACAACAAGACGCCTCGCTTCATGTTGCGCCACCGCCGCCGACCTCCTAGGGGCTCGGTCCTCTCCTCGCCCTTGCGGCTCATGCTCGCGCCCTCGCCGAAGTCGCCGCGCGTCGCCGTCTTGGCCGTGCTCGTCGCCGCTTTTCCGGCGACAAGGCGTGGCCCATGCGCCGTGCCCCCGCGGCCCCGCCGACCGGCCCTGAAAACTCCGATGGCCGAGTCCCCATGAACTCTCTGAACTTTGACTGCGGCAACCCTAGCATTGGCATCGGCTGTGGCGGCGGTTAGTTCAGACGATCCACAATCAAATGCAAAGTTTGCAGAATCATTGCATCATGCACAGGCCTGCTGGCGGCAGATCTTGAGCAGCGACATTGACCGGTCCTGCTTGGTTACCAGCTGCTTGGTTGACTTGTCCTTGGTCATTGGCTTGACCACCCTGGGCTGCTGCATACTCTTGGTTGGCCTGCTGATCCAACTCCGATTGAAGGGTATCGGCTGAACTCCACGGCCATGACCTCTACTCCTTCCACGGCATCTTCCTCTGCCACGAGCTTCCCTTCCACGACCTCTGGCCATCTACTGGGACAGAAAGAATAGGAAAGAAGACTAACCGGTATGCGGCATCCTTTAGAATATAATAGTTTTATAAACGCTTTTATCACTCCATTCAAATATCCAAATAAGAAGCAACACTCCACATGCTAAGGAAAGCATGCTCCAAATAAATCCAACTCAAGCATAGGTTACAACCACAGACAATAAATTAGTTGTTATAGTATTGCTGTCATTATCAGCTATTTATACTCCATACATAGGAAGTATTAAATACTATTTAGTGAAGAACCTCTTTTTTTCTTTTAAAACCAAATACAACAAAAAAATTTTTTGAAAGTGTACGGACTGTACGAAAAGGAAAAATACTGTACAGCGCGAGTTTTTTTTTTGAAAAACATTTTTCAACTTACATCCATCCTCGTACATCATCTTCTTTCGGTTTTTATTTGTAGTGGCGTGTCTTACGTCATCTTCCTTCGATCTTCTTGTTGTTGCATAGATTAAAGGCAAAGCAATACACCAAACAATTTACTAATAAATAACTAGGTACTACTATCAACCTAGTTAATGAATATCCGTATCTCACATAGAAAGCCTAAATTTGATACGGTATACTCCACACAAAAATAACAACATATAATTTCTTTATACGACTTCTAACACTTAATCTTTCGAAAGTGATGGCTCTTCATCTTCATGAAGTAGTATTTCGTTTCTTCTTTTCTTCAACGACAGTCTCTTCTTCTTCGATGTTGGTGTTGGAATCAATATAGCTTCTTCTTCTTCCACAAATTGGGTCTAGTGACTAAACTTTGAATTTGTGGGGTGGATAGAATAAAACTTTGTAAGGTAGAAGAATAGGCAAGGATGGAATGAAATTTAGAAGGTGAGTAGGAAGAGTGAAAGCAAAGAATTCCCAAGGGTGAAAGCAAAGAATTCCTAGCTAGTAGAGATATACTAGACTTTAGAAAGATAAGAAAGTAGCAAGGGAGCTTAAATAAAATTTTTGTTGAAAATAAATCCTTAAGGTTTAGAGGTCTACTAGCTACGCTTCCTAGGGTCAGACTAGCTCTGATACCAACTTTTGTCACAACCCCGGCTTCACCGGGATCTACCCATGATCCATTGCTAGTCCCAGAGATCAATACTAGCAACTCATGAGCGACTTGGGTCGAGCATCACAACACAATCATCATAACTACGAAAATATTATAACGATGAAAAAGTAATTGTATCACAACCACTTATTACAATAGTCTTCATAAACCATATAATAATATTCAGAGTAGCGGAAATCCAAATGATATGCAAGAATAAATATGTCGATGCTCTCTAATCCAACCCTTCAGCGATAGCTAGCCTTCTGCAAACTCCGACACAGAATCCTCCAGATCCTGTGGACAAACCGGAATCGAATCTTCCCCTGAACAAATATATCCGTGGTTTTTGTATAGTGAGTACACGGCTACCCAACAAGAATCCTTATATATGAATGCACGGGTATAACAAGAACAGGATGGTTAATTTGCATAAACACCTATTCTAGTCAATATTAATTAAAGTGTTGTAAAATCATTTGTTGAACAATTATAAGGTGAACGACTCCCCAAGGCAACAAACAGAGCTCGGCTTCGAAAGCCCCTCTGCACAACTGCACAAGCCTCGAATACTCAAAACAAAACCAACCCATCAGGTTATTATTAAACACATGAGACTACCATATACGACCTTCCTCCCCTCCCATAACCGTGGGAACGGCTATCATGATAGTTTTAACTCTGCAGAGTGTAGCACACTTTACCCATAAGCCGAGTGGTACTTTTGCATCTTAGCTCTTCCTTAGGAGCCTAGACCAAGTAACAATACAAGGCGATTCATTAGTTCCCTCTGTTAACACCGATACCCCCTCTAAGGTTTAGGCACTCGGGCCCCTCTTGAGCCAGCAATTTGCGGCAAATTCCGATCTTTTCAAAGTAAAGTATGTTAACATCTTCCCTAACTACTAAGCCAGACTAGCACATGCAGGCCTTAAATGCTTAAGCTAGCACTTATGGTTGCGCTTTTTCGGTTTAATTTGGATTGGCACACGTCCAAAGTCCTTAGACCAAGGTGACTACCTCCACACAATCCACACTCCACAAAACCACCGACTATGCCACCTTTAGTCAACACACGCCACGTAGGTTTTAGTTGATTAGGTTAAAGTAACTCAAAGATCTCCAATCATACCAAGTCACAAGAATAATTAAATGATGAACCTAGTCAACTACCAACCCACGAGCACTAGCAACTATGCACAAGGATAGGCTAGGAAAATAACTAAGGCAGCAATAAACAGGTTAAATTCACAGGGTCAATGACGCAGTGTGAATATAATAGGTTTCTACCCTTCCCGTCATTTTATACATGAGAAAATAAATAGAAACAATAAACGGGTGAGTTTTGCAAACTAGGGAGCAAGATGCAACTATCTTGCCTTGGTAGTACTCCGGGTCTTGGAATCCTCCTTCGAACGGCTCCTGGAAACCTCCCGAACAACGTGGACACGGATATCTACACGTATATACATATATGCAAGAAACAGCAAAACAATCAATAGAACATATACACTACACCATGACATAGTTTGCCGGGAATAATAGTTTTTTGTGGCAGACCATCTGCCGGTAATGAGATACACCGACAGACCGTCTGCCGAGAGCGTCCGACGGGAACCCAGCTGTCAGCAATTCTCTTTGCCGACAGACAATTTTTACCGCGAGCAAGGTGTCGTTGTTGGTAATGCTTTCCGCGAGCGATTAGTGTCGTTGTTGGCAATGCTTTCCCGGCAGATAGTGTGCCATTGCTATGCTCTACTTTTCCCGGCAGACATACAAATGAACACATATCATCCGCATGACAATCAGTTACATCGCTGCATTCATTTTCTAGTCACAATTCTCCAGCACTTGATATCTTTACAATGCATAGAAATCAAACACATCATAGAGAAAAATGAATGTCCAGGTATCAATCACAGAACTTTATAAATTGATGGTTACATCTTCCATAAATATTTCAAATCATAAAAGGAGTGCTCAAATATTAGAAGTCACATATTGCAAACATCACATAAGTAGCACCACAATCCTTTATCCCAAAAGAAAAAACAGCAGGATCAGAAGTTACATTTTGCAAGCACATCTTGCAAACATTACAGAACTTGTCCAAAAATCACAGCTTGCAAGCACATCTTGCAAACATCACATAACTTGTCCAGAAGACTTAATATATTCCCAAAATATACTCTCTCCATGACCAAATGTAACACAAAAGACTACTGCTAGCAATGGTTCCCTTTATCCCAAAAGGTAGCATGATCGATAATCCACTCCAGTATCTTGGCAGCATATCAACAAGTAGGTAATCATATTTCAAGTCCGGCTACTACCTGAAAAAGATGCGAATGCAAACAAAAATACCTCAGTTTTGACAAGAAATAATCACAAGATGCATATTCAAAGCATTCATACATGGCACTGTTCTTCTTCACTTCTTTGATTAAGGTTCAAATGCAGCACCAAACATATCATATTTTGAAGCTACTCATCATTCAAAGCAGTAAAGAATAAATACAATCTGGAGCTACTAAACCATTCATAAGTTTAAGCTTGCACTAACCAGCAATTACAAAAAAAAAACTGGAGGGACCAATTGCAATAAGAGCTAGCTCACTGCTCCAAGGCTAAACATTTCTAGATTTGACAGGAACATCGACAAAAATATGATTGCAACTTGACATGCTACAAATTATCACAGCTTCCAGGAAAATAGGCAATTACAATTGGTGCATCATAACATGGCAGCTATACTTTTCAAAACACATGGCAATAAATGAAGTGATCACCTGGAACAAATAGATTCCTAGGTGTTGGTCTTGCTGCCTTGTCATTGTTCATCATCTAGAAAAACAAAGAAGCACATGTTACTACTCCCCAACCTTTATAGTAGCCAAAATTAGTTGCCTAATTTTTTACCTGCTCACTTGGCCATGCAATAGAATGTCCAAAGGCATCAGCCATTGTTTTTATGTTGCCATATGGGCGAAGCAATAAAGCATCCTTTTTCAACACGGAATTAACAACAACTTCATAGCATTCATATCCTAAAGGAACACCTCCCATTCGTTTTTTGGGGTCAGTTGCTTGGATAGTAGCCTTAGCAACAGCAACTTTGGGACCACAAAGAGAAAGCAAGATCACTTCTTTGCCACCCTACATCATTATAATACATGCAAGATTTAAAAAGAGCAATAATATAGTTCAACAGAATTGAAAACATACCTCTTCTTGCATTGTTTTATGCATTGTTACTGGAACTGCAGCTCTCCTACAGATTATCTATACATAATTTGCCAAAAAAAATGAGTGCAGATTTGAGTGTTCAATTTAGATAGTAAGGAGCAATTATCATAATGTGATGATTGCATACCTCATTGCTCTCCTCTGAGTCGGACTCTTCATCATCCTCACTAATGTTATCATCACCTACTATTGTCTGCATAAATATAATAATCAAATATATGCCACAAAGAGATAACACAACCAATTACCATATGTTAATAAAATATATTTACCCTGTTTGGTGTAGGATTAGATCCATGTTCAAGAGGGCTTTCTGCATTTGGTGTAGTCTCTCTTCTGCCTTGGCTATTAAAAAGCATCCTCTTTAACTCTTGCATCTCCCATTTCATCTGTTTTAACTCATTTATCTCCTCTTGCATGTGTTCCATATTTTCTTTTAGTAATGTGACTTCTTGCTCAGCTATACGACGACCACGAAGTGCCATTTGAACCTTTGTCGATGTGTACTTGCGGTGCCCAGGAATCCCTAATGAAGATGGAGTTGGTCCAAAACCAACAGATCGAACATAACCCCTATGTTCACGTCCAAGTACATGAGAGAAGAGATCTCCATCATGTATTTTTTTTCTTTAAGTTCTGGATATACTTCTGCAATATCTTGAAGTGTTTTCTGATAGTGGACAAAGAATTAGCCAAACCAAATCACTAGTTATGTATTAATGAATGTGCAAGACTAGACATACTTACAATTTGATTTTCTGCTTGTTTTAGATGAACACCATCTTTACGAGTACGTGTTACCATAAATAGCTCATGTCTATGGGGGTTACGACCATTCTCCTCAGCCTATGTACATTATATATGGTAGTAAGTAATGCATTTACGCACACTACAGTAAATCATATTGTGAGAAAAATCTTGCTAATTTGGGTTTACCCATTCTTGTCGGACACGTGCAAAACTCTTGCTACCAGCCGTATGGGGTGTTACCATCTTAGAACGGTTTGCTTTGCCTCTTGCACTACGGGCCTACAATCAAAGTGTAGAGCAACAACTAAAGGATTTTTTGAATTGAATTAATTAGATGAATAGAAAAACGAATTATGGAAATACCTTTGCTTCCTCGGATCTGAAATAATTAATAAGCCAAATCCATTCTTCTTTATCTACTCTACTGTCACGAGCAGCAATAAGTTCCTCATCAGTCTTATTCTCATCAAATTTGGTTCTCTTCAAATCTGATTTAAAATCCCTCCATTTCTTTGCAGCCGTGGCCAAAGCATATTCTTCCAGTTTTGCATCCATCTCATACACACACTGAATGAACAAGTGTAAGAGTTAAGCATTAGCCAAATAATTACTTGTCAGCAAGACACATGTACATATATAAGATAATGAAACTTACCGCTAAGGCATCACACAATTGGATTTTCACATTTGAATCGACATCTCTCCAATCTTCATGGCTAAGGGGAAAACCCTTAGTCCTCACTAGCGATCCAACGACATTAGAAAATTCTTTGGCAGCCTTACCAATTGGTTGACCAAATTCATTGAATGTAATCTTAATCAAAGGCTCATTTTCCCTAGACCATATATTCTCCTTTCTCGTATGGCCTCTTGTCTTTCTCTTCTTATGTTTTGCTTTATTACAATAAGATATGGACACAAAAAATTTAAAGTTAGTGACTTACTGCAGAAATGAGGCTTACTGTTATTACCATGATTTTTTATAAACATACCTCCATTCTCTTCTTGTATAGGTTCTTCATTTCTATCTGCAGAAATTTCTTGTACAACTCCCACATTTTTATTTTGATTTCTTGTTGTAGACCGCAGATTCGGGCGTCGAGTTATTGCATCGGTTGGTGGAGAGATAGTGGCAGCACAATTTGTCTACATTTTACAAAATGACTAATTTATTTTCACTGTCATAAAATAGTGGTAGCACAACTTGTATGAGCATACCGTAGTATGATTCTTTGACATCTGTGATGAGCTAGGTCCACCATTAGTTCTAGTTGCTCCTGTAGTCCTCAAAGATTGCAAAATGGGCTCTAAATTCAAGGAGTGCAGAACTGCATTCTTCTCCCTAATGTTAGACTCCCTCATCATTTCATACTCATTGGGTGTGGTACACTTATTTCCCCTTGCTCCTTTTCCCATTTCCAACCTGAAATGTAGACCATACAAATGTTAATATATGAACTCAAATAGAAAATAGTATATGAAACAAATTAATCCACTTACTTCCCTTTCACCGTTGGATCAACAATCACGGCACATATGTCTGTTCTAGTGGTGGTACCCCCAACAACATTAAGATTTTCATTTGTGATTGGATTAATAAATGGCTCGACTTGTTCATTGTCAATCTCAGCCATATCATAGCAATCTCGTGGTTTTGATTGCACCACAGCGCACCAATCTTTATCTGTAGGATCAGAAACATAATAAACCTGGGTGGCTTGTGATGCCAAAATGAAAGGTTCATCCCTTGGGTTCTCACCGTTATTGAATAAATGCTTGAAGTTCACAGAAACAATTCCAAATTTATCAACTCTCACCCATTTATCTTGTACACGGTTGTCAACCCAATCACATTTGAAAAGCACAATGTTTCCTTTGCGATGATAGTCCAACTCTAATATTTCAGTAATAATGCCATAATATGTTTTTTTTCTGAATTATAGGGTTTTCATTACTTGCAACATAGCTTGAGGTCTGTGCAACTAAAGCCACTCCACTACATTGAACAGATCTACCCTCATCGTATGACTTTGTGTGGAAATTACAACCTTTTATTGTGTAGCTACTGAATTTCTTAACAACCAATAAAGGCCCTTTAGCTAAGGCTTGTACTTCATCTGTTACTTGTTCACCTCTCATTAGTAAATCAGCCACCTGTAATTCTGTAATATGATTATTACTTTCAATTTATCTGTTATGATGATCTCCATAATGCTAAGTATTAGGCTACTTACATGCAACCTGAACCACTCATGGAAAGTTTTATGGTGCAAATGGTTTATCTTTCTTCTACTTTGTTGAGTGGAGGAAAGGTATTCAATGTGTTTTCTGCATAAATTAAAATAAGAATAAGATGAGGATGTATAAGGCATAGTTATATAAGAGAATAAGATATATAAGGTATTGAGATAAATAACTTACTGTAGAAATGGCTCTATATGGTCATAGTTAGATAACACATATGTATGAGCTTGAAGCCATTCTTGATAGTCTAAAGTCACAACATGCTTCCCAACCAAATCACGACCAATGTTCTTAGAAAAAAATGGCATGGCATCATTGTTATCAGCATTCCTGCCGTCATCATTTCTAGTTTTTCAAGTAAACCTAGTCTCACAGCCATGTAAATACTGAGAGCAAAATGTAAGAGCCTCATCAAATATATAATTTTCAGCAATTAACCCTTCTGGATGACTTCTAGTTCGAACATATCCTTTTAATCTCATAAGAAACCTCTCCACTGGATACATATTGCAAAACAATACGGTACCCCCAATTCGAACTTGAGGGGGAAGATGAACCATCAAGTGGACCATAACATTAAAAAAGGATGGTGGAAATATTGTCTCTAGTATGCTCAATGTCTCTGCTATTTCTTTCTCAAGTTGTTCCATATCACTTATTCGTACCACAGGTGAATAAATTAGCTTAAAGAAGTTGCTAACACGGGTCAATACTGCAGTAACTCTCTCTGGCAATATTCTTCGAGTGGCTATTGGAAGCAAGTGCTGAATTAGAACATGGTTATCATGGGATTTTAGTCCAATTAACTTTTTTCCTTCACATGTACACGTCTACATATATCGACAGCATAGCCATCAGGAAACTTCACTCCTTTTAGCACATCACAAAACATCTTCTCATCAGAACTCATATTGTATAGAGCGGGTGGTAAATAATATTTACCATCAACTTCAATGGGGTGAAGATCTTTCCTTATGCCTAGTAGCTGGAGGTCTAAACGAGAATTAAGATTATCTTTGGATCTTCCATCTACTTCTAATATAGTATGAACTATATTATTACAAACATTATTTTCGATGTGCATGACATCATAATTATGCCGCAATAATAAATCTTTCCAATAGGGTAACCTAAACAAAATACTTTGCCTTTTCCATAACTCTACTTTCTTGTGCTTTCTTGTGTCCTCCCCTTTCTCACACTTTGTGGTGCCCTCCCCTTTTTTACGCTTTGTGGTGCCCTTGTCCCCTTTCTTACGCTTTGTGGTGTCCTTCTCCTTTTTCTTACGCTGTAATGTGTCCTTCCCTTTTGGGTCCTTGCCAGATTTCACTTCAAGTTTTCCAGTTTGCTCTAAAATTTCCTCTCCAGTAAGTGGACAAGGTGGTGGCCTTAATTCTGTAGTACCATCAAATGACTTGGCATCAAATCTAAGCTTATGGTTGGCTTCTAAGAACCTACGATGTCCCATATAACAATTCTTGCTACCTTTCTTTAGTCTAATGGTACAAGTTTCTGAGTGGCATTCTGGGCATGCAACATTTCCTGATGTAACACATCCATTCAAATATCCTAAGCCAGGAAAATCTGATATGGTGTATAGTACTGCAGCATGCATCTGGAAGTACTCTTCCTTCGAAACATCGTAAGTCCTAATACCTTCATGCCAAAGAGAGTTCAAATCATCAATCAATGGTTCCATGTAGACATTTATATCATGACCAGGAGATTTTGGACCAGGGATCAACAACGAAAGGATGAAATTATGTTGTTTCATACATATCCAAGGTGGTAGATTATATGGGATCAAAATAACAGGCCATGTACTATGAGTGCTACTCATCGACCTAAATGGATTGAAGCCATCAGCAGCTAATGCAAGTCTAACATTGCGACTCTCTTCACCAAACATAGGATGCTTATTGTCAAAATCCTTCCATGCTGGAGAATCTGCTTGATGTCGAAGCAATCCATCTTTAGTTCAGCCTTCGTCATGCCACCTCATGTCTTTTGCCTTCTGAGGGTTCACGTATATCCTCTGCAGTCTTTCCTTTATTGGAAAGTATCGAAGAACCTTTCTAGGAACTTTGTGAAAACGTTTCCCATTAAGGTTCGTCCTTTCGAATTTCCATCGAGAAGTATCACATTTAGGGCATTTGTTCTCCTTTTCATATTGTTTCCAAAATATTATACAATCATTTTCACAAGCATGGATATTTATATACCCAAGACCAAGACGTTTAACCAATTTCTTTGCTTCATAAAATTTTTTTGGTAGAGTTGAGCCTTCAGGGAATGCCTCTCTAAGCAAATCCATTAGCATGTCAAAGCTTTTGTCACTCCAACCACCAAGAAATTTACTGTGGAGCAATCGGACTAAGAAATTTAGTTTTGAGAAAGTCTTGCACCCAGGATATAATTCTTTACTTGCATCATCTACTAGTGTGTAAAAGTCATCCACATATGCATTTCCCTCCCCTAAACCATCATCATTGCCACCTAAATCCCCGGTTCCATCTAACCCATATGCCATATCTCTAAACATTTCTGGTATTTCGTCACGATCCTCTGCCCTTTGTTCTTCATAGACCCCTTCAGTTGCAAAAGAGGATGATAACTCCCCATGAAACATCCAGAGTTTGTACCCACGTTTAAATCCATCACAAATCAGGTGCTCAAATACAACGTCTGCTTCTCTCCAAGAGCAATTAACACATTTCTTACAAGGGCATAATATCTTATTTCTCTTTGCTGAATGAGTGAAAGCAAATTGTATGAACCTTTCAACCCCTTGTATGTAATCAACTGTGTTCCTACAATTTTATTCATAAGTTATTATACTTAGCCTGGGCATATTTCTTAATACCTACATTTTTTTTTGAAATAGGAAATGTATATATGATGTACCTAGGCATGTCCATCCATCCCTTATCCATGTTTCGATTACAAAGCTAACACGTCAATCTGAACAAAAACAGTAAATTATCCTCATTGAATAGATAAGAATGGCTATAAATCATAATGCATCATGATAGACACACAAGTAGGAACAAGGACAAACTTAGATTATGGACGAATGAGTGAAATGCTTCCATACATGTCTATTTAAATGCAATTCGAGGATTCACTCCAATATTCCAGCCCAAAGCAAAGATATTCACAATAATGACCAAACAGATCTATTACCAAATGTCTTGACCCAATTAGAGACTGAAAAAAAAAATGACATTATTTCTTTTACAGAAGGGTGAGCTAAAAACAATCTAGTTCCAACAAAATAAGATGGCATTGGTTCCTTTAAAAAAAATTTGAATAGGTATCATCAACGCTAATTACATGGCATCAGATCCTTTACACAACTATGAGCTATCTACAAGAGCCAATATATTATTGTAAAGTGAACATATATTACAAACAATATGTGCCACACATCTGAGAATATTTATTTTTTCTATTGTATGGACAAAACTGAAGAAGCATGCATGCATAATAATTTTCCACATCCAGATTTTAATCCAATATAATTAAAGTATCTTGTTGATTGAACTACACTCTATATATTAATTGCTGAAAGCAGTTATTCTCATATGCTTTCTTCAAAATTAGAGGTGAGTTCAAAGACAAAACATTCAAGCCTTTGGAAATCAGTAGGTCTATGTGTGGCATACCTAAAACCTTAACAGCTATAAGACAAAACCAATGGTGAACAGACCTGCTGATTTGTGATGGTGTCCCAAACTTATTTGTGAACAGGCCTACTGGACAATGGCACCTTTCAAATTGAAGTTCCACTGATACCTAACGTGGAGAAAATTATTAAGGGGCACTCATGAATTATCAGAGGAAGAGCATGGCAGCTATGTGCAGATCCGAGATACTACCTGGTTAATGGAATTACCCCAATGCTAATCCATCCTATGAACTATTGCACGCCATTAAGCCCAACACCCACTAGAGAGCAAGCCTCCGTTACTAAGCCGCTGCCTAGACGTCCGGAGGCCTCTTCAACGTCTGACCTGGAGATGGCTGCCATGGGAGAGAGTTGAGGGTTACGGATTAGGGGAAGATGTGAGGTGCGGGAAGGGGAGAGACACTACAAACCTCTGATTAATAGAGTGACCCCAGCGTCATCTCCTTCAACCTCGGGGCTGCCACCGTCTGACGGACGACGAGGTGCTGCGCGCACCAGAGAGAGATGGAGTGAGTGGAAAAGACAAAGGGATCTAGGAAGTGAGTGAGCATGGGAAGGGGGAGAGAGGGAAGTCGGCGCCTCCCCTGACCTCAGCCTTCCGGCGGTGGTTAGCTAGCTCCGGCGGTGGTCATCCACGAGCTCGCAAAGCAGCGGTCTTCCATGGCAGTACAGCAGCAGTACAACCCTGGAGAGGGGGTCCAAGCGGCACGAGCGGCGGGATCACAGGGGCACGGCACGAGCGGCGGGATCACAGCACAGCGGAGTTGGAGAGGGGATCCCAGCGGCACGAGCTTGCAAGTTAGGGATTTAGGGGACAGATTTGGGGGAGGAGATATGAGGAACGGATTTGGGGGAGAGATTTGGGGAGGAGATATGTGAGGAACGTGAGAGAGAGATGGGGAATATTGACGGTGGAGGGTAAAAAAAACTCGTTTGGCGCCGCTTTGCTCGCTCAGTGCGCTAATTTTTTTCGTTTTCGCGCCAGCTCGCCTACCAGCTATGCCCGGCAGATAATCTGCCCTTAACACATATATTTGCCGGCAGACAAACCACCGGTCATATCTCCACAATTTCTGGCAGACAGTCCATTACTGATTCGGTACTTTTAGTGACAGATTTCTTTATACGTCTGCCCTTAATAGTGAGTTATGGTGTAGTGATAGCTCAATAAAATATATAAAATTCTAGGCTATTTATGGAAAATAATGGCTCTGAAATCACCCAATTTGGAGTTCGGATGCTCCCGGAACAATTCCTGAAAGTTTTGAGAAATTCAGAAATTTCTGAAAAAGAATAAACCGGTTTAACCTGCCCAAACCGGACCGAACCGGCGGGCTCGGCGCTGCAAGACGGAGCAATGAGGCGACCTGCGCACGCTGCGAGATTAGCGGGTGCGGCGATGACGCGGCAATGGCAGCGTGGTCATGGCGGGGCGGCAGCGTGGCGGCGGCGGCATGCGAGCGGCAAGGCGACGACACATGGCGGCGTCATGGCGATCGGCGACAGACGGCGATCCGCTGACGACGCGCGGCGGCGGGTCGCGAAGCGAAGCGCTTCTTGTGGCGATCGGCCGTATGGCGGCGGCGGGGACAGTGTCGACGCTGGTCGGCCTTGCGCATGCGGCAGCGAAGCGCGACGGACGGCAGCGATCGGCGGCGATAATGGCGCGGCGGCAATGACGGCAGCGCGATCCATCTCCCATGAGCTATATCTCCTCCGTTTCTTGGCCAAATTGGGCGATCCATATATCCATCTTGACCGTCTCGACGAGATCTACAGCATGGCACCATCTAATCTTGAGTTTAGGCACGGCACAGAGAGGGATCTGTAGAAAAGGGTTTCGATGGGAAGGATTTTTGACGGCTAGGGTTTGGGACTTGAGGGATTTCATGATGGGTGTTGTGGCAGGGGTCTTGGGGGGTTTATATAGTGCCAAGGACGACCATGGCTGGGCCTTGGGCTAAGAGGTGTTGGGTTAGGACTCGAATTCTAATCCGGATAGAATTCAGATAGGCTGCGGGCTTGTTTATCAAGAAAACAGAGTTTCCTTTGAATGATTGGGCTGAAATTTGGAGGGTAATTCGGATTAGGCTGGAAAAAGGTTCTTTTCAAATTTGAGCACGAGATTCCCTCGTTCGCTCATTATTTTATTGGTTTGACGAGCTCCCGACAAAATGGCAAAACTTCAAGGAATCACGAGCTAGCTTTGAAATTTGGACATGAAATTTAGAGGGTTGCTTGATGATGGCTTCAAAGATTTACTGGAATTTTTCCAGAATTTTTCTAAAGGATTTCCTAGGGTTTTGGCTTAAACCTATTTTAAATTAATTTAAATCAGAGTTTCATATATAACAATTCCCTTTTAATTTACTTTTGGGTTTTCGAAAATATAGGTGACATACTACAAAATAGAGGATGTCACAGCGACCGCAGGTATTGCCCCGGGAAGACAGGTAGAATACCTTGTTTCTAAGACGTCAAACCAGAAAAATATCAGAGCACCATCAACAATTGGATCAATAAGAAAGTCTGCTTATTATATTGAATTTCACATGTCACAATGCTCAGATCAGGCATCAGCACGTCCCCTTGGGAAAGCAACTTCTGCATCAAGTTTTTCTCAAAGTGCAGCCAATGTATGCTTTTTCCAACACAGTTAAAAAAAATTAACAGATCAAAAGATGGTGAGTGCTCCAAGGAAAGCCAAGAGTGGTGAGTGGTGAATGGCTGGATCAAAGATGCACTAATTGGACAGTACTTCTAGGAATGCAACGTATATAAGCAAGAAATAAACCGATCATTTGCAGGAAATTACAGAGATTGTATGGAAAAAAATACCAGGCAGCAAGAGATTATCGCTTCTTCATTAGGATATTGACGTCTCTGGTCTTTATATTTTACTTTCCCTTTTTTTTTACCTTTTGTAACCACTGTAGCCACATCTATTAAATGTACAAGAGCGGGTTGTGATGCCCCGGCCGTGCCACGTGGCTCGCTCGTCGAGCGAGCGCCGCTTCGCGCTGCGTCCTTCTTGCCCTTTCGCGTCGCCGCCTCGCCGCCGCGCGTGGCTCGCCCGCCCGCTTCGCGCCATCGCTGGCTCGCTTCTCGCCACACCACGCTTTCGCGCCACCACGCGTTTTTCAGCAGCAGCGGCGACAGACGAGCGTTTTTTTGCCGCCCGCGCAGCCGGTTTTTTTTTCCCTTCACTGCTGCGTTTTGCTTGCGGGCGCACCATGGGCGCGCTGTGCATCTAGTATATATGTAAAAATAAGAATTAATTTAGATATTTTCAAAATGTAGACAAAAAATATAAGGCATGCTTGAGTAATTACCTTGGTTTCCAACCCCCTCTTCATGGTTTTCTTTGTCCTCTTCATGCTCACTATCCTCAGCCGGGCTACTGTCAACAGACTCAGCATAAGAAGGGATATCGCATGCATTCTCACTGACTGTGTCACTTCCCTTCACGAGCGCATCTTCTTCCTCATATACAAGCATTTTTCTTTTCTTATTCTTGTCCTTTCTACTAGCACTAGAGTGCTTCGTCCTCATCATTCGAGTGCACAATTGCTCAAGTTCTGTGTCATCCTCTTCAAAAGTCAACTTATTGAGCCACTCCATTAATGAGCTTGACTCATCAAACATGACAACATTAATCATCAGTGCACATGAATCCACTTCACAATCTTGAGTATGACTATCTTTCTCTTTTTCATCATGTTTGAGGCGTAGCTTCAAATTGTAGTGAACATACACAAGTTTATGCAACTTATTATAACCTAGCCGTTTTCTTATCTTGGTGTGGATCAAAGCAAAAGCACTCCAGTTCCTCTCATAGCCACTTGATGATATGCACTGTGATACTATATACGAACATCATACTTCTATAGCTCCTTTGTTGCTCCCCCCAACATTGTCCACCACAAGGCTACAAAATGTAGGATAACAAAAAGATATCAAGAATGCTCATAAAGTCATAAACCAATTATACAAAGCTAGAAGTACTTACTAGGTGACATACGATTGATTACATTGCGCGCCATTGTCCCTTCAAATTTACCACCAAAGTTTTTGAAGGACTCAAATTCAATAAGGGCTTGCAGCCCACTATCGACATAGTCTTGAATTTTTTTATTGCTTCTTGAAGCAAACTACAGTAGTCGTAAATGTCGCTTAAGTGGAGATAGTAGTGACCTACTGGACCAAGAATAGCGGATGCAAAGTACAGTGAAAAATACATAAATTGTTTTGCATGGACAACACTACGTTAGCTGCGAAATAGAGAGAAACAAAAAAAAATATACTACCTTTTTCCTTCCCAGCAACAATTAGAGTGTTATTATAAAGATAACAAACCCTCTTGGTGACCTTTTGCATGTATCTCTTGTACATTTGTGATCCAATGCCGAGATGGTCTTCCATGTCCTTAAGAGCACCCATTATCTTTGGCATGATAGCAGATAGTGTGCCATTATCTTCATCGCATATCTTAGTACGACATAGAGTGTCTCAAGTACATCTAGGACACTCTTGAGTGAATCCCACCAATAAGTACTTATCAAGCAACCTTCCACATAGTCATAATTAGGGTCGTTACTCCAATAACCATCACTCCACTCTTCAGACACCATCATTGTTGAAACTTCTCTTTCCTATCCCAAAAACTCTGAAGGAATATAAATATTGTTCCAAATGTGTCACATTAGGTTGAAACAACTCACCACCTATAGTCTTTTTCATATCGTTATGCAACCTATTGTGGTTGTAGAAGAATTTTGAAATCTTTTTGGCACTTGACACAACATCTTCAACCTTAGATAATTTTCCTATATCCTTCAACATGAGGTTGGTGGTGTGAGCGGCGCATGGCTGTCATATGATATGTCTGTACTCATCAATAAGCTTTGCACATGCTTTTTTATAGTTTGACCCATTATCTATGACAATCTGGACAATGCAATTGTGCCTGATTTCATCTACAACCACCTTCACAGGCTCTTTGTGCAAGAAATCTACAAGACATATGAAGACAATATCGACAAGATGAATTAGAACAAGCATGGAGGCGGTTGATCATGCATTGGTACTTAATTTAAAAAAATGTAATAATGTACTAATTACATTATTCCCATTACCTGCATTTTGAATTTCATCAGCTGCATCGACTGCCTTATGGAACAGTATGCACCCATTGCAATACACCATAAAGTTGATCATACTCGTTGAGTTAGGGCCTGTCCATAAGTCACACATTAGTGTAACGTCATATTGCTTCCAATATTCCTTGAACAGTTCCATCGATAGTTTCACATCTTTATAATTTTCTTCTAAGTATGGGCCATAAATTTCACTCCCGATGAACAATTTTCATATTGGGGACCATGTTGCTGGGTCAACCTCGTGGTTGCTCGAAAATATGGATAATTTGCTTTAATTTCTAGAATGTCAATTCACATGAATCCATCTTGCCCATGCTTGATCAAGTTTGTCCATGGTACCCTTGTTCAAAGCTATGTCTATCCTAGACTGGATAGATACATGCTCTCTTGATTCGAAAGTACAACTACCATGACCACTAGCAGTCATAGATACATGACCAACATGTCCATGACGATGGTCTCTTACCAATCTTTGCATTGCAAGTCGTACTTCCCCTCCTAGTCTCTAGGCACAAACTCATTCATTGGATTTCCACCCATCTCCTCCACAAGATTAATTTCCAATCGCAGTTTTAGTTTCTTCGATTGTAGCTCTTCTTTTTGCCCATAGAGTGGGTTATCCTTATTGCTTCCCAAACTTGACTTTAAACCTTCTTACAATATATCACATCACCAGGTATACCACCCCAATTCTCCCTGTCAGATTGCACCTCCAGATTTGTGAATATGCCCACAGAACCCATGCTTGAAGCCTTGGCCCACTTTGAAACCATAATTCCACACATTCTTTATGCCCCCATCATTAACTTGGCCCCGCCCACCAACAAATTAATAGGCATGGATCTAGTACCACCTGTTCCTTTGACATTAATAAGCATGGATTGAGTACCATTGTCATCACAAATTGATCTAGCTCCACCTCTGCTACCACTAGCAATTGGTTCGGTTCCCCCAATACCAACATGAACCCTAGATCGAATACTAGTGCCACTATTATCGCCTTCGACTGTATTCATTACCTACAATTACGAAATAAGAGAACAATCAAGTTCACAAATTGCAATCACAACATACTAAATCACCTATGGGTCTATAAGTGTATGACTACCACTGTTGAATGCAGAGCTCCGATTCTGGCTTACAAGGTGATACGGCGTCCAACAACAACAATCCAGCAATAAAAGTCTGATAACAAGGGAACAACAACCGCTGTCAGCGGGGATCCTTCGAATAAAAAACGAGGGAGAGGATCGACGACATACCGTGCGGCGGCGGGGAGGTGGTCGAGTGGTGTAGTGGGGGGTGGCAGCGGGCGGCAGTGGTCGAATGGCACGGCGGTGTGGAGCACGAGAGCAGGTGTGGCACGGCGTGCCAGGCTAAGCAGGGGCGGTAGGGGCGACGGCAGGGACAAGCAGAGGGCCGGGCAGGACGAAGGAAGGAGCAGTAGACATGGTGCCATGGACACAGCCGCCACCACCGAGAAAATCGTGAGCAGGGAGCAGAGGAAGTATCCTGTAAGTTGTATCCTTGTATGGTCAAGAACTCTAGCTCTGCTGGGCTGGATGGTGGAAAAAAAATTCAAATCGGGTTGAAATTATTTGATCGAAATTGTTTTCTCGTCGCAACCGAAACAAACAAAATTTGCAAAATTTTGTCGAAATTTAGCTAGGGAAAAAATACCCCGGTATGGGACCATTTGGGTAAATTTTATATGCCCGCTAGTTTCGTTAGGTGCCAATGGAGCTACTATTTGGTGGTTTTGTCGGGGGTATGCTGCGGCATCTTCAGTGGATGGTCCATGAGTGCCTATGAGAGGACCATGGGCAGCACCCACAACAACGGTTTACTCTGTTGGACCACAACACGGAACGTGGAAGGTTGGACTAAAGTTATCGTGGAACCCAGCGGGCTAGTGTGTATATCTGAGAAGCCTCGACATAGCTTGCTGTGTTGTTTGGGTAAAGCGTACACCTCTGCAGAGTAAAACCATTCCGAATGGTCTTGCCAAAGGTTATGGGCGGACGAGGGGGTTTTCACATTGTAGAATTCGCATTAATTAATTTTACTAGAAGAGGTTTGTTCTGGCGTGGATGTCGTGAGTTTTGTTCCAGTGTGGATGCCATGATTGCAGCTCTGATGTAAAGCCGGTTTTGAGAACCAAAACTGAGTTTTTTAATTATTATCATTGTTCAAAAATTGTTGAGAACTGCTATCTACTTATTACTTTAACTTTCATAAATGCCTTTTAACTATGAAGCAAATGTCTTTATGCAAATAACCCCAAACCTGGCTCTACCTTGGAAAGACTTGTAATGCAAGGTGTATTTACCTCAGTTCTACTTTGGATACTCATTCCAACGAGCAGGTCAGGAGCTCAAAGATCCTTAGAATGGTGGAGCCAACTTTCCAAAAGATGATCAGGACTTCTAGCGTATTTCCGAATCGGTGTGTTCCTGTGGTGTTAGTGGGACACCGCTTTACATTTGCTATCTTTTGTTTTACATTAATCAGGCTCTATAATCTGAACTAATGTAATATGTTGGTTCTCTGCACACTGATGTTAAAATATTAGCTAATATAGCTTTAGATCAGTATCATTGTTCTATTTTTCTGTGGATGCGCAAACTGATCCTTGGGACACGTATTATTAACATAGAGGGGTTCGGTTTGGTAAAATTAGGTCCCGATAAACCTGCAGCTATTATTGGGGCACGGTTTGGGGCTCGGTTTTTCTGGACGAGTTTTCTAGCAGGCTGTAGTGTTTGAATTTTCCTGATTTTTGTGAAAGGAATCTTCAGGAGATTTTTGGTGGAGTGCTTCACGACTCATGGTTTAATAGGGAGAAAATTGTCATAATTTTTGGAGTAACAGAAAGCCACCATCGCTCTGCTCCAATTGAGAACAAATTCTGAAGAATCTGCTTTTACTTTTCTGAAAGTGGCTTTAGTGGTTTGGCTTGATGTGCTTTATTAAAGCATGATTTGAATTGATTCTCTTTTGTTTGTACACTTGACAACCAGGATTGTAACTAAAAATCCCTTCATATTTTCATGGATTTTATCCATGCACTCTTGGGGCATACATAGTTGTCACGGTGTTTATATTTTGGAAAACTGGTAAGTTTTAGTAGCACTGTTCGATGAAAAATTTCCAATGCTCCCATTCAACCCCCTCTCGTCGCCGTAATGGTTTTACAACTGGTATGAGCAAGGTTGTGTTTCTTTTGCAAGATTTTCACCGATCTTTTGAAACCTTTCCTGTTGCCTTGAGCTATGGCGGATAAGTATTCCACCAAACCCCCTGTGTTCTTCGGAGCCGATTTTCCGTATTGGAAGACAAGGATGGAGGCGTATATTATGGCTCAGGGATACAACATTTGGCTAAAAGTGAAGAATCCTTATGTGGTGCCCGAGGATACGGCCCTTAATCAATCCGTTCAGACTACAGCACAGAATTCAAGAATGCACATTTCGAAAGTTTTTGTTCTAATGTTGGTGTTGAGAAACAATTCTCTTCTCCGCACGTCGCCCAACAAAATGGCGTTGTGGAGAGAACGAATCGCACTTTGGTAGAGATGGTCAGGACTATGCTTGATGAATATTCTACTCCTGGGTATTTCTAGGTTGAGGCTGTTTCTACAGCTTGTTATGTTTCAAACAGGGTGTTTCTGAGATCCAAGTTACATCGCACATCCTACGAGCTTCTATATGGGCGCAAGCCCAGTGTTTCACATTTTAGGGTGTTTGTATGTAAGTGCTTTATTCTGAAGTCTGAAAATTTGGATAAATTTGAATCTCGATCTTCAGATGGCATTTTCCTTAGTTATACAGCTTCTGCGGTTAATTACCGCGTATGGGATAGTACGAGGCGTAGGGTAGTAAGGACTTATGAGGTTACCTTTGATGAGGCTATTCCTGCGGCAAGGCTAGATATCTCAGGATCTGACTTGTCATTTAAGCCTATCTTTGTTGAGGAGGGAGTCGTTGGAGATGATGGTTCTACGGAGCCTGACCTCGACTTGACTGCACCGGTGGCGCCTCCTACTTCTAATGTTATTTCTCAGGATCACCCCTTACCTTCTGCTTCTACTCAGCTCTCAACTTTTGCTTCTAGGCTCTCACCTATAGAATCTTCGTCCGGTAGCTCTGAGCCTACCTCTCCTGTTCCTAAGGTAGAGGCCACTTTTATGACTCCTCGACACATCCAAAAAAACCATCCCCCTGAGCAAATGATCGATGATTTGACCGAGAGGATGGTAACCCGATCAAAGGCAGGGCTCAGTCACCTTTACTTATCTGCTGCTTTCGTTGCTTCCTTTGAGCTGAAGGATGACACCCATGCTCTTTCTGATCCCTCATGGGTGAATGTAATTCATGAAGAATTGGAAAATTTTGAGAGGACTAAATTCTTGCAGCTTGTTGAACGCCCTAGAGGACATAATATAATAAGTACTAAATGGGTATTCAAGAACAAGCAGAGTGAGGATGGGGTAGTGGTCAGGAATAAGGCTAGGTTGGTTGCTCAAGGTTTCACTCAAATCGATGGGATAGAATTTGATGAGACCTATGCTCCTGTTGCTAGACATGATTGCATGTCGGCACCCGATTTACAAGATCGGATTCCACCTGCGTAAACCCGTACTAGTCCCAAGGATCATGGCTAGTACACACGGATATACGTAAACGAACAGGCTAACGATATTAATATTACAAACGGAACATAGTCCAAGACAAACAACATACAACGGCTCGCAGCCGCAAATCGAGTACACAACGATACAAGCCTAATACAACATCTAGAATTTTATTCATCCCACGAGCACGGAGGTCAGAGGAACGCGTAACCCTAATCTTCATACTCTTCATCGGAGAACGCCTCGACGTAATCCGGTCCTCCTCCTCGGACGGCGGGCCATACTCGGATGGACCAATTGTTGAAGTTTTGAAAGAGAGGGAGAAAAGGATGGTGAGTACAAGTTGTACTCGCAAGTCCTAATTATGCAAATGCGGTTCAAGACAAGGAAGGCTTAGGATATTTGCGAAATCGCAGTTATTTAACCTAGTTTTGACAAAGCAATTTCAAACTTTAAATCTCAACATTTTCTTTGGGCTCTTCTCAAACGGTTCTCGCCACTTGGCCTCGGTGCCATAGCAAGAACAAAATTCTTTCTTCTTTTCTTTTCTCAAACTCGCTAGGTCCATTCCGCGTGATACTCCGATAGGCCGACACCCATTTGAATATCACCGGTGGCACCTAGCTCAAACGAAATCCTTCTCAAATCCTTACTCATCTCAAATCCTTTCTTCAAAATCCCTTTTCTAAATTTATTTTAAAATGAAGAAACTACCATATAATCAGTCCTTCACAAGGCGCTCATAACATGGCGCGCTATCATGACAGCTTTTAACTCTGCAGAGTGGGTACGCTTTACCCTCGAGAGGCTACGCACCTGCAGACGATGTTTCGCCACAAGACCATCAACCGCGAGGGCCAACGATCGGGTCCGTCCCATACCGGAGCTCGAGGTCGCATCAGAATGGCTCGATTCATAGGATCATAGGATGAGCAGGTCCTTAGACTAGGGAGATTTGATATTTTAGCCAGTTTCAAAACATGGTGCCCTCCGCACCAACCGACAAAATATCTCCCTAGTCGGAAAGATTTTGGGGTAAGAGGAAAATCATTTCCTACTCAGCATCACCACTGATGCGCTACCTTTAAATCACCCTTTTCCAACCATTTCTCAAAACATTCACCTTTCACACAAATGATTGAATAATTCCGCATAAATGATTTTAAGCATTTATCCTACCACAATCAGAGCATATAAATAAGAGCAATTCATATTTTAGCCTTAGGTTTAATCCTACCATATTTCTTACCTTTCTATTCGGTCATGCTAACTAAGTCTAGGAAATACGGCATTTAACTTTTAAACTAGCATGCATATTTTCAAGTCTAATAAATATTTTCTAAATAACCGAAAATGGCTTCTCAATATGATCAAAGGGGGACTTGCCTTGATCGGATCCGGGGAAAGCGAAGGGGACGTCGTTGACCGGGTCTTCGGGAGCTTGACCTCCTAAACGCGCACACGCATGCAAAGCAATACAACACACATAAGCAAAGTATTTCATGTCATGCTGTTTTTAGGTAATGGGACATACAACAACTTTTAATGCATTTTGTTAAAAGAGAGATCATGCCAAATGACTTATGCGCGAATGCAATGATGCCATTATTAATCCAAGAATACTTCTAACAAATGCATGCTGCATGAATGGCATGACAACAATTATTTCTTAAGGTCCAGGGACTTGTAAAGTATTTTATTTTCATTTTAAAAGGGATAATATGACCATTTCTCACATGCACATGAAATGATGCACCTAGAACTTATCTATTTAGCAAAAAATGGATTCCACATGCAAGACATGCAAATGCATAATTTTCCCAGGTTCAGAAACCCATAAAGTAGTTTCACTAATTTTTATAGAATTTTTACCAAGCACTGGTTATTTTTAGCAAATATTTTAGGTAACAAACAAGGATTACCCAGGAACAGCAAAAGAAAAAAAAATGAAAAGGGAGGCTTTTCGGTAATGGGCCGGCTCGGCCAGAGGCTAAACACTGAGGCGCTGGCTTGGCACCGCATGGGCGGCGAGGCGGCTACACGGCTGACCGTGGGTCCCACATGGCAGTCTCGCAGCAGAGAAGAGGGGAAACAGAGAGGCCGGCGGCGGCGACGCTGCTCACTCACGCGGCGACGGATCCGCTATTGGAGACCAAATGGGCTCATTGGGAGTGAGAGAGGCGAGACAAGCGCGACGGTGCCTCGGCG